>OX940969.1:19149549-19857872 GCA_954870475.1 Euphrasia confusa | reverse complement strand
AATTGGGAGGGGTAACCCTCCCAATATCAGAAATCGGAAAAATGCCCCTCCCTGCATTTTCTCTTTTTTTTTTAAATTAAAATACATTAAAAATAAATCAAAAAACAGAAAATAAGATTTAAAATTACATTTTGACCTATAATTGTTTCTTTATTGCACTTTAGTCCTTTAAACAAATTAAACCCTAATACTCCCGCTGCCCCTCTTTTCTCTCTTTTCACAGAACGCAAAATCGACTCCCCCATCGCCGGCGAAAAAACGAACTCCCACCGGCGAAGAATCGACCTCCGGCAAATCGCGCTTCTCCCCTCTCACATTTCAGGTAACATCACTCCCTCCTAATCGCGCTTCTGCCCCGCACCTCTCTCTCTCTCAGTTCCATTTCTAAGTTTTAAAAAAAAAATCGAATTCCAGTTCAATTTCCGGCAATGTCGACCGCGTCAACTTCCGCGAACAGGGCAGGGAAAAGGCCTCGTCGGCCATCCCCGTCCCCAACTGCTCAGAGCAACCCGGCGGATGAAGGCCGTTCGAAGTCGATGCACGACCGCGACGACGATCGTTTCCTCGGCTTGCCGGAAACACAGGCCCGAATGAATTATCAGGTACCACTCTACTTCCCTGGCTCGAATGCAATTCAATTAACCGTCGTAGCTTTAATTTTGGGTCGAGATTACGTGTTTTGAAAATTCGGAAATTCTGTTCTGTGTTCTTGAGTGAGGTGCGCAGGCCGTGGCCTGCGCACGGCCTGCGCACGGCGTCAGGTTTGAAGCCGTGCGCAGGTCAAGGCCGGCGTCAGAACTGAAGCCGTGCGCAGGCCGTGCGCAGGCCGAGGCCTGCGTCAGCACTGAAGCCGTGCGCAGGCCGTGCGCAGGCCGAGGCCTGCGTCAAACCGTGTGCAGGTTGAGGCCTGCGCACCTGCGCACCTGCAGATTCCAGTTTTGACAAAGTTTTGTTTTTTTCTGTGTTTTTCAGGAGGATTATCGCCCTGTGATGGCAGTCGATATCGGTGAGTTACCCCCACGCAAATACGGCGATGTGATCAGGCCTGGGAAGTTAACCATGCGCCACGGGTACAAGGACATTCCCGAGATAGCCGAACCACTGTTGAGGGCCTTCCCACATGTCGTGGATGATTACCCTCAGTTGGGGAACTTCTTACTTTTGGACGGGGAAGGGAACGTGCCAAACGCGGCCATCCATCAGTTGATGGCTCGAGTGTGCAGTTGGCCTGACCCGAAAAAGGTCCGATGTAGGTTCTTCGAGGTGAACAACATGGTAGTTCGCCTCAGCCCCGTGGAGTTCAGTATGATCACCGGGTTGCACTTTCAGGACCTTCGCACCGATGAGGACAAGGAGAAGGATGAAGACCTGAAAGAAATAGCATTTCCGGACTATGAGGAGTCCAAAAAACAGGTTCTATTTTTATAACAATACTTCGTTGTCAAAAAATATATATTGTGTGTGTAGTGTTTTAATTATTTTTTCATTTTTGAACAGGTTCCGAACGACTTGCTGTTTCAAAAAATCAAAAAACTTTTGAGCAAGAATAATCCGGAGAGGTACCCATTTGTAATCAACCTAACATTTGTTTGGTTGATTACAAATCTGTTAGACATACCTAACAGACAATTAAATGTCCCTGATGAGTTTTTCAAGGTAATACGCGAATTAAATTTTCTTTTTATTGTTTATTGAAATAATTTATTTCTTTTTTTAATTTTTGTGTTTATTACAGCTTTGCAGTAATCTCGATGCATGCCAGAACTATCCATGGGGGATAAAGGCGTGGAACGCTATCGTAGATGATTGCTTCAATAGAATAGGGGAAATCGAGGGGCCCGGCCGAACGCGCGCATGGAATGCCTATGGGTTCATTCATTTTTATGCGGTATGTTTTAAACTAGTTTTGTTGATAATTGAATAGTTGTTTTAGTGTTTAATAATATAAACTTGAATAGTTGTTTTAGTGTTTAAACTGTCGTAGCATTAATTTTGGGTCGAGATTAAGTTTTTTGAAAATTCTGCATTCTGTGTTCTGTGTTCTTCAGTGAGGTGCGCAGGCCGTGGCCTGCGCACGGCCTGCGCACGGCGTCAGTTTTGAAGCCGTGCGCAGGTCAAGGCCGGCGTCAGAACTGAAGCCGTGCGCAGGCCGAGGCCTGCGTCAGAACTGAAGCCGTGCGCAGGCCGTGCGCAGGCCGAGACCTGCGTCAACCCGTGTGCAGGTTGAGGCCTGCGCACCTGCGCACCTGCAGATTCCAGTTTTGACAAAGTTTTGTTTTTTTCTGTGTTTTTCAGGAGGATTATCGCCCTGTGATGGCAGTCGATAGTTGTTTTAGTGTTTAATAATATAAACTTGTTTTGGTTTTAGTTTTGGATGCTTGAGGCTTTGGAGGGTGCGGATGTACAATTGGACGCAACCCGGAGGAGAGACTACAGGCATTCGTACCCCAGGATGCTGCGATGGTCTCTGAGTAATAACTCACCCAAGAACGAAGATTTCAAGAAGTTCTTGGTGAACGATGTGCAGGTAAATGTTTGAACAATTTTATTGTATGAATTTAAATTATTAAAACTTATAGAATTTTAAAAACAAACATGCAGGTTGTGTATCCGCGCTTGAAGCCGGACGTTGTCGAGTTGCGGTCTTCGTATTTTCATGGCACCCTGTGCTGGTTCGAGCGGAGATATTTTGCCAGACGCGCAGACGCTCTACGGTTGAACGACGACGACATCTTCTGCGACGACTACGTGTCGTTCATTGCTGCACCTCCAGCTCCAGCTCCATCCCCATCCCCACCTCGACGACAGAGGACACTCTCACCTGCACACCACATCTCACCTGCACACCACACGACGTACTCCGCATTTCCTGAGTCTTTTCAGGATGCAGGTCAGTCGCACTTTCAGGCTGCAGGTCAGTCGTCAGATCAGGCTGCAGGTCTACCTTCGTGGTGGGGAGGTTTGCAGCAGATGAACACTGAGATGATGGCAGAGATGAGGGCCCAGAGGGAGTTGATATCTGCTCAGAGTAGACAGATCGCCGTGCAGACTACTCAGATCGCCGAGCAGAATGCGATGATGACCCGGTACGGTACGCAGCTCGACGGGTATGGGGATCAGTTGACCCGGTACGGTACGCAGCTCGACGGGTACGGTGTGCAGTTTACTGAGTATGGTGTTGTGCTGAGAGGGCACGGTGATCAGATCACCTCACTCCAGGCGAGCTTTAGGGAGCATTGCAACTTAGGAGATAGGCAGAACGAGGTTCCGTAGTTTGTTTGTTTGTTTTTTGTTGTTTTGAACAAGAAAAAATTATATTACTATTAATATTTTTTGAAAAAATTATATTAGTTCCTTTGTTTTGTTTGTTTCTTTGTGTATTTTTTTAAAATATGAATTTTTAAAAATATATTACTATTAATATATTTCAAAAATTAGTATGACCTATTATTTGAACTCATTTTGTTTGTTTGTTCAGTTTCCTCCAATGGAGTATTACTCTGCTCCAACTTGGGATAGTCCACAACCACAACCGCAAGCGATGATCGAGTATTATCCTTCTCCTGTGCCACTCTCGCGCGAGGTTGAGGATTTTCAAACTCCATTCCAACATCCGCGATTCCAGTCGAATGTAGTGAACGAAGCTTCGTCGTCGAGCGTGGACAGGACAAGAATGCGAGACGTACGTATTCGTCGTCCTTCACACTTCGTGAGATCACCGTACAACGCGCTCCCCAGGAAGAGGCTACCTAGAAGGCCAGCGGTGGACAGGTTTAGAGATTATTTGGCGGACAGGAATGACAAAACGCTGTTAGTTCTCTATCCTTTTAAGTTTGACAATGTTTTCTACCAGTAGCGTCTTATTAATCCACATTATGCAGGCGCGATGTTGGTTTGGAATGGCCGGTGGATCGGGATTGGTTCGAGGGGATGAGTGCAGGAGACTCCGATATGGATATTTACGTAAGTATTGTCAAAAATATTATGTGTTGCATAGTTACGGACTAATTATTTACGTGCCCAATCTTTTTTTTTTTTTGCAGCACATTAATGCAGTTCTTGGAATTTATCACAACGACTTCGAGTACATATCAAGAATGACATGTGACCGAATGAAGAACAATTACACTATCGTGCCTTGCTCATTCTTTGTAAGTAGTGAAAAATTTAAATTTAAAATTTAATGTACATTTAGATATTTATACTAAATTTTTAACCTTAATTTACAGCAAACTTTGCAATACGTGTGGGAAGCTGGGAATTATAATCCTCAGTATTACGAACCTGTCCCGTTAGATGAGTTGCAATCATGCATTGAATGCATGGCCAAAGGTGCGCATGGATGGAAACCGAAGCCGTGGGCTGGCCTCAAATTTGTAAGTTCATTTACAAGTCAATTTTCACTCTTAACTTTGAACTAGAATAAGTATGACCTATTATTTTTTTTCAGGTTCTCCTCATTGCGAATGTTGGAATGCAGTGGATGACAGTGCGATTGGACCTTGAGAGGGCAATTATTAAGCTGTATGAGACGGAGATAAATGCCACCAGAGACATTGTAAGAAATCAGAGAAGGGCTGCATTACTTCCACTGCAGTATTGGATGCACGAAATGTGCGTCCAAGCTGGACTGCCGAGCGCCCGTTCAGTTTGGGAAATTGCCTTCGCGAGGCCGAATGATTGTTACAAACAAGAGTTTCCAGGTCGATCCGGTAATTACGCGCTGATTCAGATGACAGCCATTATCACTGAACAAGTTTACAGGGACGACTGGAAAATTAAGAACAAAGTAGATGAGTTCAGATGGAGATGTGCGTGCCAGGTTTGGGACTTGAGTGCTGTTTACGATGGTCCGCCTCCCAGATGCGAAATCTGTTCCACAGAGGGTCACGAAGGGGTTGACTGCCCGGTTTTAGGCGATTAGAATTCGTATTTGAGACTTTTAAACTTTGTATTTGTGTTGTACTTTATTTTTCATGTTGGAAGTGCTGGAATTGTGTGTAAATGTGGTCTGAACAGGTTGGAATTACAAAAAAAACAGCCAAAGTCATGTCTGGCTTCTGTTGTGCGCAGGCTGGCGCAGGTCTCAGCCTGCGTCAGTTTGTAATCAGGCTGCAGGCCAAAGCCTGCGCCACATTTGTTGCAGTGCGCAGGCTTCAGCCTGCGTCAGTTTGTAATCAGGCTGCAGGCCAAAGCCTGCTTCAGATTGTGTCTCGATGGGGTTTTCGCTATTTTTCGACTACCTCGTGGATAATCGATGTAATTTGAACCGTTGGATCATCTTAAGATGTAGTTTTACGTTTCCCGTGCAATTTTCGTGAAAAAATAATCTCCGGACGTGCTCGATCTGATAGTGTCGAGAAAATCGACAAATTCTCGACGTTATCGATCCGAGCACTTCCGGACATAATTTTTTAACGAAAATTGGACGGGACGCGTAAAATTGCATTTTAAGATCATCCAACGGTTCAAATTTACTAAATCACAGTTTAATGTTTTGTCATACCTTGAATATCATAAACTCAACTCAAACTATAACATTTATAATTAAACCTTAGAAGTAATAAGTGACCAAAACACTAAATACTTATACCCGTGGATAATTGATGTGATTTGAACCGTTGGATGATCTTAAAATGTTGTTTTACGCGTCCCGCCCAATTTTCGTGAAAAAATAATGTCCGGAAGTGCTCGGATCGATAACGTCGAGAATTTGTCGATTTTCTCGACACTATCAGATCGAGCACGTCCGGAGATTATTTTTTCACGAAAATTGCACGGGACACGTAAAACTATATCTTAAGATGATCCAACGGTTCAAATTACATCGATTATTCACGTGGTAGTCGAAAAATAGCGAAAACTCCATCGAGACACAATCTGAAGCAGGCTTTGGCCTGCAGCCTGATTACAAACTGACGCAGGCTGAAGCCTGCGCACAGCAACAAATGTGGCGCAGGCTGAGGCCTGCGCACGGCGTCAAATGTGAAGCAGGCTGAGGCCTGCGCCAGCCTGCGCACAACAGAAGGCAGAACATGACTTTGGCCGTTTTTTGGTAATTCCAAACCTGTTCAGACCACATTTTCACACAAATTGAGCACTTCCAACATGAAAAATAAAGTACAACACAAATATAAGGTATCAAATACGAAGTCTCGATACATAATAGTCTCAAAACAGAAAATTAAATCCAAAGCGTCTTCTTCTTCGCTACACCGGCCTTCTACAACTTCCTCCTCTTCACTTCACAATCTTCATAGTAAATGTTTCACAAGTCAATTTACAAAAAAATATATATGAAACACACACAACTACATAAAAGTTCAACAGTGTTTACTCTGGCGGAATCGGACAAGTCTGTGCATTGTGACCCTCTCCTTGACATTTGCCACAACGATATTTTTTCTTCGAAAACCTCTCAATTCGGCTCGTGAAACGGTCCATTCTCGGCCGCCCTGGAGCTCGTTTCACCGATGGTGGCAGCACTATCATGCTTTGGACATGTTCGGGAATATTCGTCCATTGATCTTCTGAAGGAACAGGTATAATGTTCTCCTTATATGCTTGCATGAAATACTCACGGGTGAAATAAGGAGAAGTCAGCTCATAAGCATATTGTCCTGCCCGACTCGGGTCCTTGGCGCACGCTGCGGCTATGGCATGCTCACACGGCATCATGTCAATCTGAAACACACCACATTCACACGTCATTGCCTCCAAATCCACAACCCCACACCATCTAGTCGACTCCACAGTGTACATCCAAGTACTTATTTTTCTGGTAACCCATTTAGGAGCACGGTCATAACGCTCACGCAACGTTGTTTCCCTTCTCGGTGTCAATACACCGTTGAACGCCCAAGCTTCTTCACGATGTTTGCAAAACCATTCAACCATCTTATCCACAATAAACTTGATCAAGGAACATATGGGGAGGTCTTTTGCGTCTTTCATCACAGAATTTATCACTTCCACAGCGTTAGACGTCATCACCTCGTATCTATTCACACGGTGGTGGACTCTTGACCATTTCTCAAACGTGATGTCTTCTAACCACTTCGCACATTTTTCGCTCGCTGCTCTAAGCTCTGAAAAATTGAGATTAAACTCGGATAAAGTGTACGAGCACGCAGCCTTCTTAAAATGACCAACCAAGTCTTTTCTTTTGTTGTACTTGGACTTGATGTTTTGCATGATGTGCCAATAACAGTGTCCATGTTCCGCATTAGGGTAAACAGCAGCTACAACATTTATAATTGGCTGACCTCTGTCAGACACGATTACCAGATCAGATCTATCTGGAATCAAAAACTTCAAGCACTCGAGGAACCAAGTCCAGCAACTGGTGTCCTCTGCATCACCCACACCCCAAGCAAGTGGGTAACTGTGATGCTCACTGTCAGTAGCAGAAGCAATAAGAAGCGTTCCCTTGTATCTATTGGTCATGAACGATGCATCAATGACGATAACGTCCTTCATGTACTGAAATCCCCGAATACACGCTCCGATAGCCATGAAGAAGTACTGAAATTCACCATTGACATCTGTCTGAATACGGGTGAACGTACCTGGATTCCTTTTTTCAAGCATGTAACAATACGAAGGAAGCTTCGAGAAATTATCTTCATAGGATCCGCGAACATTTTCCAGGGCTTTCTGCTGCGCTCTCCATGCTTTGTCGTAACTGACAGTAATATTTTCCTCAGTACGCATAAACTGCTGAATTGCAGCCGGTGTCAGAGGTTTCTTTGCGTTCAAGAACTGGTCCTGGAGTCGATTGCCGATAAGACTGCTAGAGGCCTGCTTGTGCACACCGCTTCTATCAATCAATGAACAAGTGTGGATATTGGTGTAGGTTTTAATCACAAACTCATCGGTCGCCTTCTTCCTCGTTGCACGAATTTTCCATTTGCAATTTGTTTCAACACATTTCACCACCTTTCGATTGTGATCAGATTTGTGCACAACGAATTCAAACTTGCCCTGCAATGCTACCCGACCGACAACATAGCTGAAATCGTCTTTGTTCTTGAAAGTCTGACCAACTACCAAATCGGAACCATCATACCGACCACCTCCGTCTCGATCACAAAGTCTAAAAGCAGGAACAACAGGCTCGTCCACAACAGGATTATTATAATAAGAACTACCGCCCTCATTATAACCGTCGTCACCACCATCATTACCATCGTCATCAACAACATCATCGTCGTTATCATCGACTTCGACACCACCACCACCATCATCATAATCACCGCCCGCACCACCATCATAATCATAACCATCATAATTATTGCATAAATCAATGCTATCCCAAATAGATACAGACGGATCATAAGTAGATGGCACTATTACTTGACTGTAATATTCAGATGTTTCACCTGAAGTTCGTCGAGTTGGAAGTTTTTCTGGGCGAATTGGACTTTGACGTGCAGGACTTTCACGTGCAGGACTTTCACGGGCAGGACTTTCACGGGCAGGACTTCTCGGTACAGAGGGACTGTAGGTCACAAACAACTCCATTTCATCTTCGTTTCTATGAAGCCATAAAGTCGTGGCCCAACTTTCTTCATCATTAATATATTTAGGAGGACACTTTTCCTTTGGGAATCGAGAGATCGCAACTTCATTACATGATGGATCGATGACGATTTTTCCACACACTTTCTCAATAAGTGCATTAAACGAAATGCTCCTATCAATCAATATTGTTTTCGAGTGCTTCAAATCGCTCATTATCCATCTCCAATATCCCTCGAAGAGCTTCCACTCTCCACTATAATGTATTGTGATTGATATCTTATCCATGCTCTTATCCATGCCTGTAATTACAATAAAACGGGAAAAATCAGATTTCCAAAACTGGACTGGTAAGTGCGCAGGCCACTGCCTGCGCACAGAGTGAAGCTGTGCGCAGGCTGAGCGCAGGCTGAAGACTGCATCAAAGTTGACGCCGTGCGCAGGCCTCAGCTTGCGCCAACCTTTTAATGTATTTTAATTTAAAAAAAAAGAGAAAATGCAGGGAGGGGCATTTTTCCGATTTCTGATATTGGGAGGGTTACCCCTCCCAATTCCCTCCGTTTTATCTGCTGCCCAAAACTATACTCCGTATTTCTAAATTTTCATTTGAAAATTTTAATTTAATTCCAGGTAGACATGTCAAAACCAGCCCGACCCGATGGGCCGGCCCAACCAACCCGACATATAAGATGGGCTGGACCTTGATTTTGGCAGCCCATAAAATACCGGGCCTATTTTGGCCCGGCCCATTGGGCTATCGGGCTGACTGGGCTTGGGCCGGACTTGGCCTGAAACCTTGGGCCGGCCCGACTATTTTCAAAAATTTTAAAAATAATATATTATAACCATAAAATACATATTTTTAATAAAATAAAATACATACTCATACTATAGATATTTGATTAATATGTTCTATATGCTATAGATATTCATATTGTTATAATAATAATAGTAATAATAACATATTTACATTTAATATATATTTTTAATTTATTGTTATACTTAATATTAACTTACTTTTACTTCTAAAATTTTTTATATATAAATATATTTTTAAATTTTAATACTTTTCACCATAAAACATAAAATTACTTACAAAATAAATTTAATTATTATTAATTTTAATTTAATTAGAAATTATTTAATGTACATATTTGGGTTTTTTTTGGCCCGACGGCCCGGCAGCCCAGCTCGGGCCAGGCTGGGCTTCATATTTTTTGACCCATAAAAAACTCGGGCCGGCCCGACCCGACCCGAATAAATGTTGTGGCCCAATGGGCTCGGGCCAGGCCGGCCCGACCCGGTCTTTTGACAGCTCTAATTCCATGTATCCTTTTATTTATTTTTTGGTAGCTTATTATTTCATTCAACTTATTTGTTATTACTTCAATTTATTAGTAATTTTTCTGTTATAATAATATAAACAATTTCTTTAAATAGTTGTCTCACAATAATAATAAAGCCTAATTTATTTACACTTTTATTTTTACTTTTTACAATTTAAATAGTGGGAATATCACTTTTCATTCACAAATATAAAACATCTACTCTTTTTAACCCCACATATAAAACTACACCCATTCTAAACAAAATGAAAAGGAAAAGTCCTATATACCCTTACTTTTCTTTTCTCTCTTTTAATAACATAAAAAACAATAAAAATACATAAAAAAAACAAAAAAGAATTTATGTGGGGCCCACTAATAACAAAAATCAGATTTTTGTGAGGTTGGTGGGGTGTAAATGCATGCATGAATGCATATCTCCTCTACCACCTCCATAACTCTTCAAACCCATTTCAAAAAAAAAAAAAAAATCTCAAAAAACACCCTCTCTACATGAAAAGCTAGGTCGGATTATGCGTGGAAAGTGCTAGATTTCGACGGGAAAAAGGTATGTTGCACGGGACCATGGCTCCGTCGTTTTTTTTTTTTTTTCGGACTGAAAAATCGGCACTCAGTCGAAGCACTCAGTCGAAAATATGACTGAGTGCACGACCAAGTGCTGCTGGGTTCTTGGGCACTCAGTCGAAAAAAATGGCCAAGTGCACTCAGTCAACCGACCAAGTGACCGAGCAAGTGACCGGCCAAGTGACCGAGCGCTCGGCCAAGTGACCAGATAGTACTCAGTCACTCGGTCACTCGGTCACTTGTCGACTGAGTGCACTCAGTCATTTTGACAGAGTGCAGAAACTGATTTTTTTTTTTTTTTTTAAATTTGTATATTAATGGCTTGTTTTATAAGATTGTTTGGATGCATATTTTTGATTTCCTAATTTAATTCAATTGTTATTTGTAATTGTAGATGTCGAATCAACGAATCACGGTACGTTACGGTGGTCGTTGGGATCGAGAGGGCTACGTTGACGGAGTAGATATGTGTCTCTTCTTTCGTAGGGAAGAAATTACACTCGACACTCTCGTGAGCCGGATACGAATCATTAAAAGTCGAATCGAATCACGAATCGAGTAAAAAATATTCGATTCATTTACATCCCTAGGCTCACCGGACATTCCGTAGTCAATTTTTTTTAAAATAAATCCCGTCAAATTTTTTTAAAATTATTTATAATATATTAACCTATTTAATTTAATATAATTTGTAAAAAAATACACTATTTCATTTTTTAAACCAAATCAAACAAATATATGAATTTATAAAAAAATATATATTTTATAAAAAAAAATTAAATTAAGAAATATTTTAAATTAAGTATATAATTAAATATTTAAATTAAGTATATAAAAAATCTATTCAAATTAAGTATATAAAAAATATAGTTAAATTGAGTATATAATTAGATTAATTAAATTAAGTATATAATTAGATTAATTAAATTAAGTATATAATTTGGATTATAATTAGATTAAATTGAGTATATAATTAGATTAATTAAATTAAGTGTATAGTTGATTCTGTGTTATTTCGGTTGATTCGGTGTTATTTGTATTGATTCGATGTTATTTATGTTGATTCAGTCTTATTTGGATTGATTCGGTGTTATTTAGGTTGATTCGGTGTTATTTGGATTGATTCGGTGTTATTTAGGTTGATTCGGTGTTATTTAGGTTGATTCGGTGTTGTTTGGATTGATTTTGGTGAAAAAATTGAAAAAAACAGGTTGCACTTGGTCATGCACTTGGTCACTGCACTTGGTGGCTGCACTCGGTCAAAGTGACCAAGTGCACTCAGTCAAAGTGACCAAGTGCACTTGGTCGGTTAACTAACCGAGTGTTACTCGGCACTTGGTAATTTTGACTGAGTGCACTTGGTGGTGACTGAGTGCAGGGACCACCAAGTGCACCACCAAGTGCACCACCAAGTGCCCCACCAAGTGCACTAGAATAATTTTTTTTTAAATTAATTTTAGGCCAATTAAGTATTGTTATGTTGTTATGTTGACATTAAAGATCATTTTGGAGCCTATAAACATCGAATAAAAATGAAAACAAAGCCGGATTAGTACTATTAAGATGAAACGTAGAAGTTTGACTATTTTTTGAACTAACTAGTAATATTGTTACAAAGTTATCTACATACTTACCAAATTGTTCATGATCCGCATGCGTAATCACTTAATTCACCCATTTCAAAGGTTGATCATGTTTTTTTAATTATTTTGACTATGAAATTGATGTTTAATGTAACATAAAAACTTTACAATTGAAAAAAATGCATTAAAATCAATTAAAATGTAATTATGTTCTAAAGCACTTGGTGGAGCACTTGGTGGGGCACTTGGTGGCCTCTGCACTTGGTCACGACCAAGTGCACTTGGTCACTTTGACCAAGTGCATCGACCAAGTGGCGAATTAAAAAATACTTTTATTTTTCCCCAGCCACCAAGTGTTGGAGTTGTGTACTTAATGTCTAGATTTAAGTACCGGTAAACTCCCAGTCATGGCATTTAACCTATTTAATTAATAAACAATTATTTGCAATTAATTATGCAAAATATAGTCCTAGATTTTATACGTTGTAGTTAGTATGGTGCGCATGGGCGTACAGAAGATCATACTATCGGTTACTCGTATTTAATCGAACAGTTGCTCACGACCTAGATGGACACGGACCAATCCATCGGTATAGTCGTTGTGTGAGAGAGAAAATAATTTATCTTAATTATTTTATCACACTTGTACACTTGGTGTATTGGGCGGATCGCTTGAGATTTATTGATTAGGATTGCCTTGGATAATCAATTTAAATCTCAGAGTATTTTATTCTTAATCCCCGATTTTATTGCGGGTGTGTATATTTAATATAAGTGACTTTGATTTTCCAAAGGAATTAACCGATTTAATTATTGGGTTAATTACCGGCTAAGTTGGGTCACTATATTTTATATACGACATGCCGTGAATACTTGACGGGAAAGTGTATCCCGTAATGGTTGATAATATCCCCGAGATGAGTTCATAAGGAATTATTATGTAAACCCTGCAGGTGGATTTAATCCGCATAATAATTAAAGTTGAACGGTACTATTCTCGGATATAAGAAATGAATAATATTTATTGAGCAATAAATAAATTTATTCATGGATATTTAAATCTTAAATACACGGAATAAATAATACTAAGATGGAGAAATATTATTTGATATAATATGAAATAATATTGGGAGTGCAATTTTATTTATATAGTGGAAAATAAATAAAATTAATATTGATAAGAATTAATGGATTTGGGTTGGACCCAATTTAATTTTCAATATTGGAAGCCCAATATTTATTCTCCTTTTGATCCCCTACGTAGCCTATATAAGCACTACATGGTCTTCACTTTTCATAACTAAGAGAACCTAAGTTACGCCAACTAAAAGTCTTGGAGAGTGAGGAAGATCCATAGAGTTCGATAGATCGTCGCTCACACGACGTTCGGACGAGGTGCAAGGAATACGTGGGAAGATCGCAAGGTCATCAACGTGTTTGATTTCGTTTCTCCGTACAACGAATCTAAGGTAAAATCATAAACCCTCTTTTATGATTTTGTGTGATTAATTGTAGCATGTACATGAACACACGATCCGGATAAACGTACGAACTTCGGGGACGGGGATTCGAGATCCCCGGCGAAGATCGAGAGAACCCTCGGCTTGGAGCCGAGGGGGCGATCGAACCCTAGGGTTCGATCGCGGCATGCACGCGACGGAAGGGGAAGCCCCGGCTGGACGCCGGGGCACACGGTCGATCCTTGATCGACCGCCGGGATGGCGTGGGCTGGTGCCACGCCGGATCCCGGCCACCCTCGCCGGTCAGGTACGCGCACGGGAGGACCCCGGCTGGAAGCCGGGGCGATCGATCGACCGTGAGGTCGATCGTGAGGGGAAGCCGCGGCTGGGCCGCGGCAGGTCAGCTGGAGGCTGACCGCCCTCCTCCGGCGGTGGTGGTGAGTCGCCGGACTCACCACCGGGGGCTGCTGGGCAGCCCCGGCGATCGCGGCGTGCGATCGCGAGCCCCTCGCGGTGGGGGGCTCGGCTAGGGTTTTCTACCCGCGGGGTTTCATCCCGCGGCGGTGATGCTCAAGTCGAGCTCCGTCGACGTGAGATGGTTCGCGTTCATGGATTCGGCTCGCGGGAGAAAATCGGCTGGGGGCGGGCTGCGTGTCTTCGGGCGCGTAGTCTCCAAAGGTCGGACTCCTGCGGATGAGTCAGGAATCCAATCTCCGGCGATGAAGGATTTCGGTCGGGCTATCGGTTCCGCATAAATTTTAATAGCCCGGGATATCGATTTCCAACAATTGGTATCAGAGCGTTTGGTTTCGTGTTCATGTATATACTCGATTATTGTTCTACCTTGCAGGATTTCCGGCTATCATGGTTGGATTTAATTAAATATTTTTTTTAATTAATTATCATGATTATTAAACTCTCGGACATGTCGAGATTCGTTTTGTGTGGATGAATGTTGTAATAGTAAAAATTCGGGGGTTGACCGAATTTAGGATTTATTATTACGTTCTTTATTTTTCCGGAAAATGTATAGGGTCGATTTCATGTATAGAATCGATACCGGATATTGTAATTTAATTCTTGTAATTTTATTACGTTGGTTCGATGTTGAGACGATCGCCGGAAGACGAAGAAGGTGTGACGAAGAAGACGATGGACGAGAGGGACGATCAACCCCATGATCGAACCTCACGGTCGACCGCAAGGAAGGGGCCGATCGCCCCTCGGCCGTGGGCTGCCGCCGGCGTTGGTGGTGGCTGGCCGGCTGGAGTGGCGGCGGCGGTGATCCCCTCCGGTGGACGGTCGATCATGGTGGTGGGGGTGGTGCGGGGACTCCCAACCCGTGCTACTTCTACCATAATCCGACTTTCCTAATTAATTCGACTTTCCTATTTGAGTATCTTCCTTTTAGGAAATTCTCATGGATTAGGAAAAGAATTAATTGAATTAATTTTATTCCTATTTGTTTTATTTCCTTTATGGAGATATTCATGGATTAGGAATTTAATTAATTTAGTATTAATTTATTTCTTATTTGATTATTCCTATTCTAGGGAATTTTCATTAGATGGAAATTAATTGATAATGGAAAGTAGTAGAGTCCTAAATTTATTTTATTTCCTTATTCTATTATAGAAGCCTTCTAGAATATTCCGAGTTTGACTTGGATAGATTATTCTAAAGATTTAATAGAATTAGATGGGAAATTAAATAAATAAAAATATTAATAATATTTAATTTTATTTTTGATATATTCAATTGACTTAATTTTCGAATTAAGTAACTTTTGGATTAATTGAAAATAAATAGATTTAAATATTGGAAATTAATATTCTCGTCACATGGAGCATTCAAGAAACGAAGACTGAAGACTAGAGGATGCATATGAAGATAAAGCCATGATAGTCGGGAAAATAATTTCTCTAGCATTATTTTGACTATGTGATCTATGTGCTTTATTGCTTTCATGCATGCTATATGTGTTTATTTTATGCACTAGATAGCGTATCCCTTTATTATAAAAAGCTAAGTGGGAGAGGGGATGGAAACATTCCCATGGTCTCCATTACTGTTCTCTTGGTGACTCTTATGGACTTTCGAAGTTCGTATAGACGAGTCATTGGAGGAGAATTCTTGTAATTCCTTTTACAAGAAACATTGATCGAGTTTATCAAACAATGCCTAATTTGTCTTTCTGAAACTGACTTCAAGTCGACTCATTCTCACCCCGGGGAGTGGAATGGAGCCAGAGCCACTTGGTCATGTGGATGACACAAATTAGAGACTTTCGTGCCATTCTTTTATAGGTGGGTCGTTTGTCTGCTCGGCTCCCTCATTTATGAGAGATAGGGTCGCTCGCATGGTGAATCACTGGTTAGAAACTTCGAGTTTCACTTATGATTCTCCGAGTCTTGATTTACGAAATCGAATGGATCTTGTAATTGGGAGTCAATTATAAAAGTCTCTTAGTGTAGTAAACGTCCACACCACGTGGCTTGCTATGCTGACGGATTTTGGATTAATTGATGTAGACAGTTATAAGTGATTGTGAAGAGTTGTGAAATTGTCGTAAACGTCCACACCACGTGGCTTGCGGTGACGAAGCAATTCCAAGCGATTTACTTTAGTGCTGAGTAATGGTTTACACTTAGATACGCGTTATAGTATTCTTCCCCACGAAGTTACGCTATAATTGATGTATGGCCAAAGAAAATCTAATTACTAAATCATTTGGGTGGGTAAACGTCCACACCACGTGGCTTGCCTTACCTGATGGGATTTTAGATGTGATTAGTGATTTAATGATGTTATTCCAGGGAGATAACGTCGGATATTAAATTAATTGTTTGTTTAAATGTGCTTATAGGTTTAGAAAATGTCTATGAATCCACTTGAGATGATACTTGAGGAATTTGACGCACTGGTTCCACACTGTGTTGAATGGAAAGAAGAGTTAGACATTGCTCAGACTGCAAAAGAGTACAAAGACGTACTCAGTGAAACTTGTCCTCCTGGACTCACCATTAACTCAACTGAGGATGAGATTTTTGACTTTGAAAAATGGGAGAGTGCTCGTTCACTAGCCATTAATCATGATGTCATGCTCAAACTCAAGTTGCTGTTTGGACATGATGGGGAGGCTAGAAAAGAGGCGATGAGGATACTCGTAAAGATCTGTTACTTCGATGAAACACTTGATCATGTTTTTGAGATGATGGATCTTTTGGACGAGTTGAAACAATCGCAAGCTCTTATAGCCAAAGCCAAAGGTTTCGGACCTAAAGGCAAAGGAAAGGAGAAGAAGACAAGGGGGTCCGGTGGTCCTAAGGGACTTGGACCAAAAGGTGGGATAAAGAAGCCTTCTGGCAAACATCCCCAAGGGAAGCAGTCTGAGTACTGGGGGTCTACATCTTGTCCTCTCAAAGGTATGAATTTTTCTTTAGTCGTAAAACATAGTCAGCGGTATTATCTACCAGAATTCTGGTGTGTAGATATGGAACCACTGACGGTATGTGCATTCTAAATGCAGGGGTTCCAGAAAACCCGGCGACTTAGATAAGAAGAGTTCGAGTCCTCATGGGCAGAGCTGTTAAGGAAGCAGCGGTTGCAGTGGAAGACGTTTATCTTTTGATAGTTATAGGATTTCATTTCAAGTTTATTGCTTTGTACCTTTCTTTTTAGAAAGAACTTTTGTTCTGGATTTCTATTATTAATGGATATTTTATTTCTTTAATCATTTGATGGTTTGGATAAGAAATAATGGCGATATCTATTCTGGTACATTAGATAGCAATATATGAATGATGAATCCTTAGTCTACCACGATGCAACAAACCGTTATATATGAACTTGTTTTACTTATTAGATGTATTTCTTTATCAATCATTATACTTGTGAATTCTTTAACTTGGTAGTATCTATTCAAAAGGGATTCAAAAGGTCGAAATTGATTCGATCAATTATAGTTGGAGGAATGGACCTCCCGACCTAAGAATCGATCTTGAAAGATGATACAACTAAGTCAACCTTTCTGGATAAAGGATGGAATTCGGACAAGTATTAAGAATGATCAAAGATGATATACGCAGACAT
Source organism: Euphrasia confusa (assembly GCA_954870475.1). Classification (NCBI taxonomy): domain Eukaryota; kingdom Viridiplantae; phylum Streptophyta; class Magnoliopsida; order Lamiales; family Orobanchaceae; genus Euphrasia; species Euphrasia confusa. The sequence goes on along the minus strand of OX940969.1, from coordinate 19,840,307 downwards.
ATGTGTAATTAGAGAAGTACGAGTCGTTCTTTAAAGAATACTCGAAGATGGATTAGAGTACTTGATGTGCCATAAAAGCGGAGTGTTTTCAACACAAAGCCATTATGGGGAACCTTCAAAGTATATCCATTAGAAGCCTGCGACTCGTTCGCGGAGGCTGTCACCTATCTAAAAAACACATAGCATAAATCAAAGAGAATAAGTCTCAAACGACTGCACCATACACTGATGTGTAGACATGGTGTGTCAGGAATAAGAAATGGAATTCTAAAAGTAAGAGGACAAGTTTATTCGGAACAACCTATGTTCTGTGGATATTCCTGGATACAATGACACATTCGATGTAATTGTAGAATATCCTAGAAGAACAAGTAATTGTATGTTCAATAGTACTACGAACCAGAAGGGTGTCTTCGCCCGGTTCTTAGAGGAAGACTATTAGATGAACTACAATGCCCTAACGGACAAGGTACCTTATAATGAGGAAAGAGAAGGCTGAGAACCAGCCTAACCGAGTAGTATACCACTAACTGCACCTAATGTTATTACTGTTATACACCGGAACGCCATTGCAGTGGGAGGTTGTTAAGCGACCAGAGATGTTCATAAGACTGGAGGAGTTTTAACTCTGGATCTAGTAGACATGAAATCGATCCCTAGTTCTGCATAGGAGGCAGTACTAAACTAAATGTGTCTACTTGGATAGCAATAATTTATTATTGTTAAAGGGGCAAGATCATTTAGAGGTACAAGTTTAAAGTTGAAACTTGTGGAACTTGCAAATTGATGAGGTAGTCCATTTTATGGATTCATCAAGAAGCATAGACAAGATTGGTGTATTGGAGACGTAATGGAAACAAAGTGGTGTTTCTCGGAATTTTGTGTAGATAACACTTCATCATTGGCAACAATGTAAAAGCGTTGTCAGACATAAAATAGAGGTTGTCTAAATAAATCGAGATATAAGATTAAGATGAAATTGTATCATGTTCTTAGAAATCTTTCGATCTCTAGATAAGAACACTTGCACTTCTCTTTAGATATCTTATACGATTATAGTTTGTTTTAAACATGCACAATTCTGAGAAAGGTTATCGCCTTTCGAGAACAGAATGCATCTATCTAAGGTATGTGTCTTGAGCACATGAAGGAGATAGATATAAACAAAGCAGATTCTTACACTTCGAGTGTAAAGGGGCTTTGTAAATGCGGTGTTATAAAACAAGAACCTGATATCAACTATGCGGTTTGCGTAGTGGGAGGATATCAAAGTAATCTGGATAAGAGATATTCGAATGCTGTAAAAGTACTTGGAAGTACTGGATTACTAGCAATATGAAATCTTCTTAGATTACAGTTTCTCAGATCCAAAAATCAGAGAAGGACCAGTGTAAGTCGATATCAGGCTATGTGTTCACTTTTAGAAGAGGTGGAACCTAAGGAAGAAAGAGTGATAAGCGTGAAGCTTCTCGGACTCTATCATAAACCGAATAGCAGCCTCAGAGGCAGCGGAAGTTTTGGTTAGGTTCCGGGATGACCTCTGAACTTGGATATGATTCTTGGTTCACCAAAGGCTATATATATAGCGGTGCATGGAGAACTGGAAGAAGTCATAAGTTCAAAAGGTGATGATAACACATAGAGCCAGTACCACCTGATACGAATCATCGTCAGGGAGACGACGCAGTAGTCACCAAGATAACTTCAGATCGGCAACCTAGATTGCTCACTCACATAATACTTCTGGAAAGTATAACTTAAGCACGTGATGAGTATGGGAGTCGGGAGTTTGGAGGAAATGACTAGACCTTAGTACAAGTGGGAGATTGTTGGAGTTGTGTACTTAATGTCTAGATTTAAGTACCGGTAAACTCCCAGTCATGGCATTTAACCTATTTAATTAATAAACAATTATTTGCAATTAATTATGCAAAATATAGTCCTAGATTTTATACGTTGTAGTTAGTATGGTGCGCATGGGCGTACAGAAGATCATACTATCGGTTACTCGTATTTAATCGAACAGTTGCTCACGACCTAGATGGACACGGACCAATCCATCGGTATAGTCGTTGTGTGAGAGAGAAAATAATTTATCTTAATTATTTTATCACACTTGTACACTTGGTGTATTGGGCGGATCGCTTGAGATTTATTGATTAGGATTGCCTTGGATAATCAATTTAAATCTCAGAGTATTTTATTCTTAATCCCCGATTTTATTGCGGGTGTGTATATTTAATATAAGTGACTTTGATTTTCCAAAGGAATTAACCGATTTAATTATTGGGTTAATTACCGGCTAAGTTGGGTCACTATATTTTATATACGACATGCCGTGAATACTTGACGGGAAAGTGTATCCCGTAAGGGTTGATAATATCCCCGAGATGAGTTCATAAGGAATTATTATGTAAACCCTGCAGGTGGATTTAATCCGCATAATAATTAAAGTTGAACGGTACTATTCTCGGATATAAGAAATGAATAATATTTATTGAGCAATAAATAAATTTATTCATGGATATTTAAATCTTAAATACACGTAATAAATAATACTAAGATGGAGAAATATTATTTGATATAATATGGAATAATATTGGGAGTGCAATTTTATTTATATAGTGGAAAATAAATAAAATTAATATTGATAAGAATTAATGGATTTGGGTTGGACCCAATTTAATTTTCAATATTGGAAGCCCAATATTTATTCTCCTTTTGATCCCCTACGTAGCCTATATAAGCACTACATGGTCTTCACTTTTCATAACTAAGAGAACCTAAGTTACGCCAACTAAAAGTCTTGGAGAGTGAGGAAGATCCATAGAGTTCGATAGATCGTCGCCCACACGACGTTCGGACGAGGTGCAAGGAATACGTGGGAAGATCGCAAGGTCATCAACGTGTTTGATTTCGTTTCTCCGTACAACGAATCTAAGGTAAAATCATAAACCCTCTTTTATGATTTTGTGTGATTAATTGTAGCATGTACATGAACACACGATCCGGATAAACGTACGAACTTCGGGGACGGGGATTCGAGATCCCCGGCGAAGATCGAGAGAACCCTCGGCTTGGAGCCGAGGGGGCGATCGAACCCTAGGGTTCGATCGCGGCATGCACGCGACGGAAGGGGAAGCCCCGGCTGAACGCCGGGGCACACGGTCGATCCTTGATCGACCGCCGGGATGGCGTGGGCTGGTGCCACGCCGGATCCCGGCCACCCTCGCCGGTCAGGTACGCGCACGGGAGGACCCCGGCTGGAAGCCGGGGCGATCGATCGACCGTGAGGTCGATCGTGAGGGGAAGCCGCGGCTGGGCCGCGGCAGGTCAGCTGGAGGCTGACCGCCCTCCTCCGGCGGTGGTGGTGAGTCGCCGGACTCACCACCGGGGGCTGCTGGGCAGCCCCGGCGATCGCGGCGTGCGATCGCGAGCCCCTCGCGGTGGGGGGCTCGGCTAGGGTTTTCTACCCGCGGGGTTTCATCCCGCGGCGGTGATGCTCAAGTCGAGCTCCGTCGACGTGAGATGGTTCGCGTTCATGGATTCGGCTCGCGGGAGAAAATCGGCTGGGGGCGGGCTGCGTGTCTTCGGGCGCGTAGTCTCCAAAGGTCGGACTCCTGCGGATGAGTCGGGAATCCAATCTCCGGCGATGAAGGATTTCGGTCGGGCTATCGGTTCCGCATAAATTTTAATAGCCCGGGATATCGATTTCCAACACCAAGTGCACTTGGTGGCGCCACCAAGTGCAGCCACCAAGTGCAGAATTTATTTTTATTTTTTTATTTTTTTATTTTTTTATTTTTTTTATTTAATTAATCTAATTATATACTTAATTTAATTAATCTAATTATATACTCAATTTAATTATATTTTTTATATACTTAATTTAATTATATTTTTTATATACTTAATTTGAATAGATTTTTTATATACTTAATTTAAATATTTTTTATATACTTAATTTAAAATATTTCTTAATTTAAATTTTTTTTATAAAATATATATATTTTTTTATAAATTCATATATTTGTTTGATTTGGTTTATAAAATGAAATAGTGTATTTTTTTACAAATTATATTAAATTAAATAGGTTAATATATTATAAATAATTTAAAAAAAAATTGACTGGATTTATTTTAAAAAAATTTGATTACGGAATGTCCGGTGAGCCTAGGGATCTAAATGAATCGAATATTTTTTACTCGATTCGTGATTCGATTCGACTTTTGATGATTCGTATTCGAAAAAACGAATATGAATACGAATACAAATTTATATATTTGTTTGATTTGGTTTATAAAATAAAATAAAATAAAATAGTTTTTTTTTTTGTATAAATTCATATATTTTTTTAATTTGGTTTATAAAATAAAATAAAATGGTGCATGGCCGCGTTCGATCGACCTTCTCTTTGAAGGTGCACCAACCTTCCAAAACACGAACGGCGAAATCTCCGGTGAGCCTCGTGCGTATCGTCAACGACTCTTAACACCTTTTTTATGTGCTTCAACACGGGGAACCGGTCGTACAAATTCAATTCTTTACTCGTGTAAATGAATTGTGGCCTCCTCCATTGGAACCCATTCTGCAAAAACACAATTAAGTTAAATAAATAAACACATAATATTGTAAATATAATAAAGCAAAAATAAAAAAAAAAAAAAAAAAAAATTTCGGCACTTGGTCGACCCCTCGGTCGTGACCAAGTGCCCTCGGTGACCGAGGGGCTGAGTGACCGGATAGCAGCCCTCGGCCGGTCACTTGCTCGGTCACCAAGTGCCCTCGGCCGGTATCTTCTTCCCCGCGGCCGAGGGGTCGACCGAGGGGGTCGACCGAGGGACGAAGAACGCGATTTTTCCCGGCGATTTTCAGAGCATTTTAACACACAATTTAGACTACTAATCAACTACAACACTCATACAAACTCAAAGACTACCAATTCACGTATAAAATCGAACAAAATATTGATAAAAATCGAAATTCAAAACCTTGGTTTTCGAAAACTTACCGGAGCTTGGAGCGGCCATTGTTGCTCCTCTTCGTGCACGGCTTCCTCCTCGACATTGTGCTCATCTTCGTGCTCGTTTTCCGACATTTGGGCGGCCGAAATTTCGAAAATTCGCCGGCAGTTGTTTTGGGTGTGGGGGACCGACGGGAGAAGAAGAAAAGGAGGGGGGGGCGGTAATTTTTTTTGTCTTTTTTTACTTTTTTTATTTGTTTTGTTCTTTTATTAATTATTTTGTTGTGTTTTGAAAAAGGTGAGGGTAAATGAGACATTTTTTTTACAAAATGTATAGATTGGGTGTAGTTTTAAAAGAGAGGTTAAATTGAGTAGATGTTTTATATTTCTTACCAATTAAAATTTTCTCTCATTTAAATAAGTATATTGTGTTTTATGTTACGTCTGGCTTTGCAGCCAAGTGTGTGTTTATTATTAGACTCGTAACGATAAATGTCGACTAAAAATAGTAGTATGAGTTTTCGCTGAAGTTAGCCACACTTTTGTGTGGTAAAAACTATTTCATCTAGCCTCCAAATCAGTGATGGTCATCGAACTATTGTAGATGTGCATTCTCGGTGATCTATGGTTTCTTACACTTGCGAAGAATACAGGCTCTTTGGGCTAATTGTAACGAAAGAATTCGACCGTAAAAGGATATTAATAGTCAAAATTAATTTGTGAGAAGATATTAAGTGAAAAAAATATTAGTGGGAGATTTGGATTCTAAATATTGTATGATGATGATTTATTTTAGAACAATTATTATTATTATAATTAGTATTATTATTATTTAAATTCTGAACGAATTTAGTTAATCAATTAAATTAAATTAATTAAAATTGGATATCAAATCTGTTCCTAATATTGTGCGGAACGAAAATCCTCAAACTTCGGGCTTGCCATTTTCTCATTCCAAATTCACACGTCTCTTCTGCATATATAAACACCAAAACAAAGTCATCCCTCCTTCACCCCCAAATCACAGAAGATCCTGCCGCCATCACCACGTCAATCTTGTTTTACGGAAAAGAAAACCGTTGTAATTCCAACCTTCAGACCACCTAAAGCCGCCGAGAACCAGACGCTTCCACCGCACGCCTGAATCGTCCCCTCCGACGATAATCCAATTGCTGCCATCGCCGAGAGTCGCCGTCGTGGAACACGCCTTGCTGCCGACTCCTTCAGATTCGCCGTTTTTTGCTCCCGCGTGCGGCCGCTCTCTCTGTTTCGATCGCCGAAGAAGAAAAGAGGTATTATAATCTCAACTTCAATTACGGGATTCCTATATTTGATATAGGTATTTTGCACCAGGGTCCCTGAATTTAAAGAAAATTGTGGGCCAGACCCTGTTAATTGAAGAGGATTTCATTTAGTCCATTTGTAGTTACTTGAATTGTCAACCCAAACCCATCCAATTTATGAAACTTACCTTCGACTCCTAATTAGATTTCCAGCCTTAAATATTTTACTTACACACATAACTGTAGGCAACGAACATACGGGACATAAGGATTGACTCACGAGTTCAAGAGACTACTTTAGGAGTTACCGAAATAGAAACGTTCACGCTTCGAGAGGTAAGAATTTTAGTATCTCTACTTAATGCTTATTTCAAAAGTATGTACTCCATGTTCATAATATGTGATTATGTGATATGTTTATTTGTGAATGATGATTAAATGATGCGAATGTTGAATGATACTGTATGATTGTGATATGATTACATGATGTGAACGTTGATGATATGATGCGAATGTTGAATGATATGATTGTGATTTAGCCCGTGGCCTTGAAAAAGAGTCAGTTACTACGGTCATCGAAGTGTACCCGCGATTCTACATGTTATGGAAATGTTATATAGCTCGTGACATGTAAAAAGTGTCAGTTCGGTCATCGTGGTGTACTCGCGATGCTTCATGGTATTAGAATGTTGAATAGCCAGTGGCATGGATAAAGGGTCAGTGACTACTGACTTACCTTAACAGTGATCGACTGAAAAGGTTAAGTGACTACGGACTAGGTCAGTCGACTATTGACTAGGTTAGTTGACCTCGGGCTAAACCCGTTGTGCAACGATTAAAAACAGTGATCGACTGAAAAGGTCAAGTGACTACTAACTAAGGTCACTAGGATGAACCACTGTGTTTAATCGCATGTTACGTTAGAACCAGCGATCGACTGAAAAATGGATTTAAAAGTATGAAAAGTAGCGTCTAAATGATTTTATTGTTAAATTAAAACAACTCCCGTTTTTTAAAAAACGGGCGTTACAACAGGGGTGTCCCTACGGTAGCCCCTACGAACCGACATTGATTGAAATTCCCTACGGCAAGATCTACGACATGGTCCGTAGGAAACATGCCGTAGGGGTTGCAGTAGGCAATTTTGCTCCATTCGATTCCCTGCAAAAGCCATTGTAGTTTTTGACGAATCGAATAATTCAATGGATGTCGCCGATGTTCGGTATCCTCTTCAGAGGACTAGCGCGCGAGACCAAAAAATCTCCTGGCTAACAACTCCAATTCGATTGAGAAAATCGATGTGCATCAGTTCTTGTTCCGTAACAAACGAAGAAGAAACAAAAGATACATAGAGTTAGAATCATATTTGGTCCTTCCGAAATTGCCCATTTACCTAGATGTCCTTCAACTTTGTATTTTATCAAGAATAGTCCTTTGGACGTTTTTTCCGGCCAAAAAGTCACGTGAATGGCACGTGGACTTGCCACGTCAGCACAACTTGCCACCTCAGGTGTGAGAAATTCAAAAATACTTTGAATAGCATGGGATTCGATCCCTGGTCATCAAGTTTGGAAAAGATAGCCTTTACCACTAGGCTATATTTACTAGTTGGATGAATATATAACATAATTATATACATTGTATAATGTGTAGTATAAATTATGAATTACATAATTAATTAATAATTATCATATTAAATAAAAATTATTATTTAAATAAAAAATAATCAATAAAATATAAATAATAAATAATAATCAAATAAAAAATTATTTTGTTTAATTAACATAAAAAACAAAAAAAAAATATGTTTCATTTAATTTACTAGTACGAATGTCTCAACTTAATATGTATATTTTACAAAAAAATTTTGTTTTACTTAATAATAAATTTTTACTAACTAAAAATTAAAAAGTGTGAATATATGTTAATCAAGAAAAAAAAATTATTATTGGTATATTTTTAATTTTTAATAGTAAAAATATATTTTTTAATAAAAAATACAAAAAAAATATATTTTTAAGGATCTAAATAGTAACTTGATAAATTAAAAAAATGATAGTGTTGATAATTATCTATGACATAAATAATAGTGAATTATATGATTTTTTTTTTTGTTGTTGTTTTAAATGCTAATTAATGAAAATAAAATTTTATTTGGTTATTATTTATGTTTTATATTTTATTGATTATTTTTTATGTAAAGAATAATTTTTATTTAATATGATAATAATTAATTAATTATGTAATTCATAATTTATACTACAAATTATAACGTATATATAAAATTATGTTATACATTTATCAAACAACTTGATGTAGCTTAGTGGTAAAAGTTCTCATTGTCAACTCCATTGACCAGGGTTCGAATCCCATCTTTAGCAAACCATTGTTCCTGCCGCCGACGCCGCTGGGAGGAATATTTACACATTGGTGATTGAAGACACCTTTAGCAAACCATTGTTCCTGCCGTCCTGTCGGCAATCCCATCTTTAGCAAACCATTGTTCCTGCCGCCGACGCCGCTGGGAGGAATATTTACACATTGGTGATCGAGACATTGTGTGTTAAAATAAGCATACAACATTACCTGAATAAAATGAAGGTAGTGCTTGTTAAAATCACACAGTGTCTTCGATCAACAATGTGTGAATATTTTTCCCATCTTGGCAGTGGCAGGAACATATCGGTATCGTCGATCTAAGGAAATTTATGCGTCTTTTGTTTCTTCGTCGTTTGATACAAAATGGGAGATGACGTGCATCGTCTTTTGTTTGTTCGTTGTTTGATACGAAATGGGAGATGACGCGCATCGTCTTTTGTTTGTTCGTTGTTTGATACGAAATGGGAGTTGACGCGCATCGGTTTTTCTCGATCGAATCGATGTTGCTAGCTTGGAGATTTTTTAGGCTCGCACTAGTCCTTCGAAGAGGATACTGGGCATCGGCGGCGTCCATCGAATTATCCGGTTAGTTGAAACCTACAACGCGATCCCCAGCACTGATTGTAAAGAATTCCAATAAATGTTGGTCCGTAGAGAATGCCTTAGAGACACCCCTCATCAATGTACATTCATACTTCAATTGTTTATAAATCTCCCACTAAAATTGATTAATGTAAAATTAAATTATCAATTTTATTTTTAAATAAAATAAAAATAGTGAGATTTTTGAAATTTTCTTGTGCCAATTAGAATCTCGTCCATTGAATTGGAGAGAAAGATTTGAATTTTTTATATTCTAAGTACTTCAACACTAAATTCAGAGCAAACTTTCAATTTCAAACTTTCCTCCCCATTCCTCATAAAGCCATGGTAATTTTAGACGAATCGAATAACCCGATGGACGCCGCCGATGATCGGTATTCTCTTCGGAGACTAGTGCGAGCCAAAAAAATCTCCGGGCTAACAACCCCGATTGGATCGAGAAAAATCGATGAGCATCAAGTACTGTTTCGTATCAAACAACGAAGAAACAAAAGACGTATAAGTCCTGTTTCGTCATTTGATACGGAATAGGAGCTAATGCGCATCGGTTTTTCTCGATCGAACCAGGGTTGTTAGCTCGGAGATTTTTTAGTCTCGCGCTAGTCCTCCGAAGAGAATACCGGGCATCGGCGGCGTCCATCGGATTATTCGGTTCGTCGAAAACGACCATGGCTATATGAGGAAAGGGAAAAAAGGAAGTTTGAAGCTGAAAGATTGGTCTGAATTTAGTGTTGAAGTAGTATTTTTAGATTATAATATATTCAAATCTTTCTCACCGATTTAATTAATGGGTGGGATTCTCCCTGACCAAAGAAAATTATGAAAATCTCACTATTTTTATTTTATTTAAAAATAAAGTTGATAATTTAATTTTATATTAATCAATTTTAGTATTTTTAAACAATAGAAGTATGAGTGTACATCGATGAGAGAGTTCCAATACATTGATGAGGGGTGTCTCTAAGGCACCCCTACGGACCGACATTTATTGGAATTCTTTACGGTGTGTTGAGGATTGCATGCCCGTACGTATATTTTTTTTTTAACGTAACCCGGTTTTACATGATCGGTGTAAACACCTTTACACATGTTAAGTACGAGCATGACAATATATTAATTGCTTATATTATTTTTGTATTCAAATTATCAATTCATATATTCAAATATAAATATAATTTAATCAAATTAAATTAAAATATTTGATTTTAATATATCCAATACTAAATTAAACATATATACTCACTTTATTCCAAACCTATAGACACACTTTTTTTGTAAAATACAAAAAAATTATGTTTATAACTCTAGGACGGAGTGAGTATGGTATATATCAAGCACATGTACAATCAATAATAAGAATCATATATTCAAGTTGGTTAATCACAATTAACTATCAAATATATATTTAATTAATTGTACGTAATTTAATCTAATTAAATCAATTGCATAATATCAAATTTTAATCCAATTAAAATATATTATGCAATTCAAAATTAAATCATATCATACGCCTCAAATTCACATATAAACGTATCACATATGAAATTGAGTGCGAGATGTCAAGCCGATCATACATTTCGGTTTTCTTAAAATCGGGAAAATCAGGATTTCGAGGGTTCAGATAAACCGGCGCGGCAACTCGGCGACGAGCAGCATCTACTCGACTCTGTGGTTGCTTGCGGCTGGGGTGTCGAACTTCGGTCGGTCGTCGGTCGTCGGTCTTCTCGTCTAATCGTATAGCAAAATTGAGGACGACCGCTGTACGAGAGAAGAGAAAGAGAGGGAGGCGGGTGGCTGTCCCGTGAAATTAAGTCTTTTTTATTCTCCTCAAAGTTTTAATATTTACTACTCAATTTAATTAGAATTATATATAAGTATACTTTTTCTAATTAATTAGTAATATTATTTATACACATATTTAACTAATATTCTCTCATTCGTATTAGTAAATATTAATATGTGTTTTTTCTCGTTTCTTATTTCAAATATTACAGGAAAAATATAACAATTATATTTTCATGTGTGAAATATTTTTCTAATGAGTGTAATATCACTTTTATCAATTTCTTAAATCAGAATGACTTTAGTGCACTTTTTTAATTGACACTTCTCAAAATAGAAAGTCATTTTTATTTAATTCGTTTTTTCTCAACTCATATATTTCCAATTTGTAAAATTACGAACTTTTAAGGTGTAAGCTAAGCAGTGGGCTCAGAAGACATTGTGATTTGAACAACAATGTTCTTATTGTCAACTCATCTCAAGTCCAGATTAAATAAATCATAATTTATTCAAAGGAAAATTATAATTTAGTACACCTTTTATTTTAATTAATAACCAAATTATTGTTGATGAACTATGATTTATTTACAACCGATATCAAAAACTTATTTTGGAGTAGGGGAGATGCTCCAACCGATACCAAAACATAAATCTATTATTGGTTTATAGGTGGGACCCACACAAAAAATACTTATATTTACGTTTTACCGTAAACTCAAACCAAAAACTTTTTTTTATTTATAAAATGATTATTTTTTTTACAAATTAATAAAAATAACTTATCAATTATTTTTAGTATCTTATTTAATATCTTTTGTAATTTAATTTTTTTAATAATCATATCATTAATAATTAAAATAAATTTTAATAAAAATATTTTTAATAATGAAATAAGAATACATATCACAATATGGAATACAATTAAATAATTAAATTATATAATTAACATTAAAAATAAAATAATAATAAACAAGATATTTAAAAAAATGCTACAAATTACAAAAACAAAAATAATTAATAATTAGTTTTTTTGTGTTTTAATGTAATTTTTTTAATAATTAAATAATATTTTATTTAGTATTATTTATTTTTATTATGTTTGAAAATTTAAATTGAAAATAATATTAATTATATTTTTTAATTTAAAAAATTATGAGATAAAATTGTAAATTTGTAAAGATTTTGATTATTTATATAAATAGTATAAATAATTATATAAGAAGAATATTTAAAAAATTTTATTTTAAGTTAGAGTATTAGTTTATCGGTTGGAGTCAAATTACTGTAAACGTAAACTTAAACTAATTTTGAGTTCGGTTGGAGTCAAATTACTATAAACTTAAAATAAAACTTATTTTTGAGTTTAAGTTTTTGTATTCGGTTGGAGATGGCCTAATAATTTATCTTGAAATCGGTAACTCGTGAAATTCACCTGAGTTTAAATTCAGATTTCTCTAGTGTATATATATATATATATAACATAGAATTCAACTCTACTCTCTCACATCTAATACAAACACATACTGGCCGGAATACAAAGATATGTATATATATACACACACAAAGAGGGACGGATAATTGTAGAGCACGGCCAAATCCATGGAATTGAAGCGAGAATTGCAGACCAAAGGGTCGTGTGAATCCCCTTAATGGGCCGGCGATTGCGGACGATGACGATATGAATCTCGACGCGATCAATGTACTGAGGAAGACGATGTGCACTATGTTGAAATTAATAGAACAAGTTTGTTTCTCTGAAGCTTCTCAATCACAACAATTACAGTGACAAAATTGATATAGTGTTTGTACCAAAGGAGCCAATTTTTAATTTTTTTAATTTTCAAATTTATAATTATTAACATTAGTTTCCAAAAAAAAAAAATTGCAAACCTTAACCAATCTTGTCTCGGCCATCTCCAACCGAACACAAAATTTTAAACTCAAAAATAAAACTTAAAAGAATATTCTCAAAATATTAATATAATACCACTATTTATACTTTTTTTTTTTATAAATAATCAATATTTTTACAAACAAATTGGAGAATTTAGAAAAAAAAAAGACTGGTTTAATAATTAAAATAAAAGAAGATTTAAAAAAAAAAGTAATTAACTTACTCTATATTATACATTAATATCAATCTTTACATTTTTTATAAAAAAAACAAGATTTGTCCAATTAAAGGGATTAAATTGAATAAATATACACTTTCCATCTAGGACAATAAACTACAAAAAAAATTTGTACGCAAATCATAACTCTTAAACTCAATACACTACCAAAAATCGTAAACTACGTAAATCACTCTTAAACAAAAGCAGAAGCGTATAATTCACTTCCTAGTTCCTGCCAGTGATTGGTGATCCAACTATTGGTGATTCCTCTAACAGTGTTGACGTTGCAGTTCTCTTCCAAAAGCTCCAAGCTTTGACATTTTAAGGTAAGTTTCTCAATTGTTTATCACTGATTTTACATTATTGGGTGATTAGATTGCATATCAGATTCAGGGTTCTTTGGATTTGTGGTTTGATTGTACCCAAATTAGTAAATTTGTGTGTGGAAATTAACATTGTGTACCAGTCGAAATGATTGCATGTCGGATTTAGGGTTCTTGGATTAGTGGTTTAATTCGACCAAAATTAGTAATTATATTGAAAGTGTGTACCAGTTGAAATAATTGCATGCATGTCATTTTTTTCAAAAATTTAATCTACTTCTTGTCCCAATAACACGACTTCAAGAATAAGTGGGTGTGTGGGATTGTAGATTCATCTTGTATCAATCATATTCAAGCATTATTTGTAAAATGTTTATCAACATCTTGTGCTGATATCAGTTGAATGAATCATAGAATCTTATAGGAAACTGTAAGTCTAAACAATTGTTTTATCAACAAGAGTGTGTGTCGTTAATTTGATTGCTGTTGATATTTGCTGGAGGATCACCATACATCTACCTTATGTATGGTCTTGGAGAGCTTCCCCAAGTCTGCATCTTGTGGTCTCTGATGGGTGCTTGTGATTGTTGTCATGTTTTATGACTTGATCCTCTCATTTTTTTTCATAAATGTTATGCTCATGCTTTTTTTTTTTTGTCTATGTCAATTGAAGTGTTTTGGGATTCGAACCAAAGACCTCAAGTTCCCAATTCAAGTGTTCAACCAACTGAGCTAACAACCCTCGACCCAAATATATTTTTTATTTTGTTATGCTCATGCTCTGAAATGAAGTTGTCAAAATGACAGGTAGAGTTCGACGAGGGTGGCAAGGTCTGTGGAGTTACATCAGAAGGGTAAACAACCAAGTGCAAAAAGGTTGTCTGTGATCCTTCGTACCTTCCCGATAAGGTAGTCTTTTAATCTTCTCATTTTGAAAATATACTTTTATTATGTTTATTTCAAAAATCACTTCTCGCGTACTTGTCAAACATGCAAATCCTGGAAGTCTTTCCTTTTGTACTTGTTACATTAAAAAAATCATTGATGTTGTTAGTTACACCAGGCGCATTAGATCGATTGTTAGAGTTTAAAGGGATGAACAAAGAAATAAATATATTATTAAAAAGAAGAAAATAAAGAACCTACGAAAGCACACTTCCGTCCAAAAGTCCGAAAACTCTTAATTATAACGATCCCAAAAAGATAACCTAACCTAAAAACTAAAGACGTACTTATAATAGTTAAAACTCTAATTAAATCCCACAAACCCATAGTAATTCCTCATAAAGCCATGGTAATTCAACACTAAGGAGGATGTATTGGTTTGAGATTTCGTTGGATTCTTTAAGACTTTTAAAGTTGGGAGGTATTCAATCCGGATTTTAAAAATTCCATTAAAATCCTGTGGTATTCAACTTGGATTTTAAAAAGTCAATTAAAATCTATAGTATTCAATAGTTTATGGATTTTTAAAGATTTTAAAAGTCTTATGGATTTTTAAAGTTTTTCTTTAAAAAATACAAACCAATTCCAACTTTCTAAATCTCTCCTAATTAGGAGAGATTTCTACGGATTTCTTTTAATCAACTAAACTATTTTTAAAAAATAATAAAAACTTAAATATATATATATATATATATAATTAAATAAAAAAGACAAAATAAGAAAAATAAAATTTCTTTTAATCAACTAATTTATTTTTAAAAAATAATAAAAGCTTAAAAAAATTATATAAAATTAAATAAAAAAGAAATAGAAAAAAAATATGTTTTTAAGAAAAAAAATACTTTGAAAAAGAAAAAAATTAATATTTTGAATAAAAAATGTGGTTTAACAACTATCAATAAAATTTCCAAAAAATTAAAAATATTTTTTCATGAAAAAAATAATTAAAGATATATTTAAAAATTTAATTATATAAATAAAGATATAAATGATACTATAATTTTTTTTAATAATTTGAATTAATTTTTTTATACAAAAATGTGTTTCATATAAGTTGTATCAATAAGTAATGCCTCAAAGTTTATGAAAATTTATGTAAATCAATAAAAACACATATTTCAAAATTTTATAAAGTCTATGAAAATCCGTATAATCAATAACAAAAGTAAGTCAAACTCTTCAAAGACTCCGTAGATTTTGAAAATCCACGGACTTCTTAAAATCTATAAAAATCCAACAAAATCCGAATTGAATACACCCTCCTAAATTCAGAGAAAACTTTCAATTCCTCATATCAACTCCATTCCCCTTAAAAATCGCCTTGTCCTCAAGGCGGAAATCTGGACATGTAGGAAATCTGGACATGTAGTCAAGAATGTATTTCCCATGCTTCTTCTTGATCAGCTTAATGAAGTACTCCATAATCCTCATGTCAAAATCCTCACCTCCCAAGTGAGTGTCTCCATTTTTAGAAAGAACCTCAAATACACTATTATAAATTGTCAAGATACTGACATCAAATGTTCCACCACCAAGGTCAAAGACAAATGTTCTTTTCACCACCGTACCTTTCTTGTCCAAACCGTACACAAATCCTGCTGCAGTTGGTTCGTTGATAAATCTAACGACATTCAACCCAGCGATTGTGCCGGCATCTTTAGTGCTCTGCCTCTTAGCATAATTGAAGATACTGACATCAAATGTTCCACCACCAAGGTCAAAGACAAATGTTCTTTTCACCACCTTTCTTGTCCAAACCGTACACAAACCTGCTGCAGTTGATTCGTTGATAAATCTAACGACATTCAACCCAGCGATTGTGCCGGCATCTTTAGTGCTTCGCCTCTTAGCATAATTGAAGTAAGCTGCACAAGCAGATGCCAATAACGTTGATCCATCAGATGTCATGACTTCGTTGAAACATGGCAACTCTCGTTTAGTCGGGCTTGTTGTCGAGGCTAATCGCTCTTGACGGGCGGATGAATTCTGTCGTGCGCCTTCGAGTGTGGATCCAAAATTTTCGGTTTTCGCTTTGAGTTCCTCGAGTGACCGAGAAAGCACCTCAATAGGAGGTGCTGGCTTCTGGACATCGTGATTCACCGGACCTGATTGGTCTTGGCTGGCTGAATTTTGGCGAGCACCTTCAAGTTTAGATCCCGAAGTATCTTCTACTTCAATTTCCTTTTCAAGCAACAATTTTTTTAGCATGACTTGTACTCCATCCATACCTTTTAGCATGGCTTGCACTCTATCCATATCCGCTTGGAGGTGTTCAAAACGATCGTCCACCGATGCCTTCAAGTCTCCCATCCCTTTCTCTAACCTCTCGATGGCAGCTTCAACAACGTCTAATCGAACCTCACTTCTCGTCATGACAGATCCGGCAGGTCGGACCAAATTGTTAGAGTTCAAAGGGATGAACAAAGAAATAAATATATTATTAAGAAGAAAAAAATAAAGTACCTACGGAAGCACTCTTCCGTCCAAAAGTCCGAAGTCTCTTAATTCCATTGATCCCAAAAAGATAACTTAACCTAGAAACTAAAAACGCACTTATAATAGTTAAAACCTTAATTAAATCCCACAAACACGTAGTACTCAAAAGCCCATAATAATAATAATACTAATAATAATATAAATAAAAATACTAATTAATTCCGCATCATATCACCGATCACAAACGTGATTCTCTGTATTGTAAAGACTGATATTAATGTATAATATAGAGTAAGTTAATTACCTTTTTTGAAAATCTCCTTTCTTTTTTTTCACATTTGATAAACAATAACAGTATGATATGTGTAAAAAGGTGAAAAAAGTTGGCAAAGTCGCTAAAGCTATTGCTATCACGAGCCACCCGATTCCAAATACCAATGATTCCCATTTTGCACAAGTTATTCTACCTCAGAAGCAGTTGGGCCGCAAATCAGATATGTAAGTCACTAGCCTGACCTTGCATGTAGAATATAAAATTTTCATTGTCTTGGATAATGGTATAGAAGATATAAAATCTTGTAATGTAAGAGGACATTAATAGGAAGTTGCACATAAATGTTTTTTTTGGAGAGTGCAATGAACAATGATAAACTTATGTACTACCTTATGGAGTAGGTTAAGTGAAAAATGGTAACCTAAGTTTATTATTTAGATCTGTTGTTATAACTTTCAAGATTACAACTGGATGCTTTCTTGACTTGGGATGTGACTTGTTGATTCTTTTAGGTTCCTTTTTTGCTGTTCTTATTCTCACAATGTTGCTCCAAAAGGGAAACTTTACGGGCTGATGCTGTTGTTTTGCCTAATAAATTTCCCAATCCGAAGCTTTATATGGTAGTGTAGTTTATACACTGAAAGTTTACAAACATCATTACTTTTAGGTTGAACAATTCACTTCGGATTGTCTCATTCTTTACTACATCACTAGCAAATATATACTGGATTGTCTTATGGTTTAAATATATATATTGGTTTGTCTTAAAGTTTAGTTGATAGTTCTAACCAGAAATGGTGGATTATAGTTTACCAAAAAGTGTTTAAACAGTTCCAAAAAGTTTGATTACATGTTTTAATTAGAATAGTGTACCGACTAGTTTGTACGATGAGTAATCTTATGGGGGTCACAATATTGTAAAAATAATATCAAAGTACAGAGACTAATTTTATGTTGAGAAGACCAGATTTTAATATGTGATGATGTATTAGATCATATCATGTACTGGGTTGTCCAGTGAAGTTGGTAGTTCAAAAGGCCGAAAGTGGACTAATAATTTACGAACCAGTGCTATAATAGCTTAAAAGTTCCAATAATTGGTGTTTGGTCATAGGCTTAAAAACTGTTATTCAAATAGTTTAACTTTGATTATAAATTTATAATCTTTAATTACATGATAGTTTAACATGTAGTCAGATTTTATGCTTAGTCATTTGTGGGTTCAATTAATTGTTGTCAATTACATCCCACTAATCACCACTGTTACTTTGACATCTTTAATCCTATTATGTCTAAAAATTAAATTCATCCGACAGTGGCTATGCATGATCTGATATTTGAGCCGAGTATTTGGGTAGCGCCCACTTGATCATGATTCCGCTAACTCACAGGGGTAGATTCCAATTCACGCTCTTAACTTTCGACACACGTTCGACACTGTGGCAAAGGCTTTTTTCCACACAAAGAATACTTGGGGAGTCCGTTTGACGAGACAACAACTATGAGTTTCAGAGCTGAACTTGTCGAAAGATTTGCAAGAAGTTTGGAGTGCTGGAGGGAAGCCCATTAGACACACCATTGAAGTTGTTTCTTTTTTCAAACAATAATAATTATGCAGCATGAATTTCCTACAACAGACTTATATTTTTGTTCATAACTTTTGGGTTCCAGTTTAAAGGACCAGTTCCGTTTTCATTGTGAATTTGAAAGTGTTACTTGGTTCATTGGAAAGTTTCTCACATCAATTGATAGTTTGTCATTGGAGTTTGACCTTGGAGCTTTATGTTTTCTAATTTCAATTCATAGGTAAAGCATCAACGCGAACTAACAAAACACCAGTGTAACTTGCTTGGACGCTGAAAACAACAAAAATCAATTGATAAAGAAACAAGTGCATCCTTAAAATTGTCGCATCCTGTAAAATGCAGTGTAAATTAAGGTGACAAATACAAAGTCCTAGGAATTAGGATACCGGATACGTGTACATAACCTTCGCCCCTTTTTTTACTCTACAGAAACTACTTTGAGTTTCTTCATGGTATCAGAGCCGTGAAATCGGTCAATCTGTTTTTATTTTATTGTTCTTTCTTTCAACTTTTGAAAATTCTTTTCTCTACATCTTCAATCATGTCTACGGAAGAAATAAATTCAAAATCGAATCCTAAACCTAGCCTCACTCCGAATGACGATCTGACCTCGCCTTACTACCCTCATCCAACCGATCATCCTGGAGTACGAGTCATTTACGAGACCTTCACCGGAGAAAATTATAGTGCGTGGAAGAAGTCGGTCGCCATGTCTCTAACCATAAAAAACAAGATGGGATTCTTGGATGGTTCCATTAAAACACCTGGAGCAGATGATCCCTCTTGTTATCATGGTTAGTATACTCTATTTCTCTTGAGATCCGCTCCAACCTTCATTATTTCATTGTGCCAAAGAGGTTAGGGATGAGTTAGGTTTGAGATACGCCAAAAGCGATGGGCCTAGGGTTTATCAGTTAGAAAAGAGTCTTAGCAACATATCACAGGGTTCATTGTCTCTCACATCATACTACAATTCCTTTAAGACTTTGTGGGATAAACATGCAAATTTTAGATCCCTGCCTATATGTTCTTGTGGTAAATGTGAATGTAATTTAAGTACTACTCTCCAAAATATCCAAGATAAAGACTCTGCTTTGAAATTTCTAGTTGGGTTAAATGATTCCTATACCAACCTTAGAAGTAAAATTCTCCTTTCGAGTCCTCTTCCTAGTTTGTCCAGGACTTATGCACTTTTAAGACAAGAAGAGAGTCAGAGATCCCTTCAATCCATTGACTCTATGGATCTCTTTAGCAATTCCAAAGTACCTAGTAACTCTGACTCTGAGAAGGTGTCTTCAGCCGCTTTGGTGAGGGGTGCTCCTAATGCGAAAAATAAATTCACTGGGAAATGTACTTTTTGTGGTTATCCCGGACATCAAGGTGAATTTTGCTACCAAAAAAACGGATATCCCAACAACTGGAGAGGTCCTAGTAAAACAAGGATCGCCCCTGGTCACACACCTCCTTCTGAATTGCACATCAGTCTCCAAGGAGGTGCCTCTGCCAATTCCGCTACTGTACCTGGTGATGAGCTTACCCCTGACATGGAGCTTTGTGATGCCTCTCTTTACAACAAATTCCTGAGGTTCATGAAGTCAGAAGCTGCCGTCAATAACAATCATCAAGCTGCTGTGGCACTAAATCATCAACATCAGATCCAGTCTTCTAATGGCCTTGATGAAAGTCGCACAGGTATTTCTAAAGCCTTTACTTGTTTTAAAAAGAACAACATGTGGATTTTAGACACTGGTGCATCTGATCATATGATTTGCTCAATCGAATTCTTTACTGCGCCACCGACTAAAATTATATCTTATGTTCAACTTCCTACTGGTGAATATACTACATCTACACATAAAGGCACTGTGCACTTGAGTGATTCTTTGAGTTTGCATGATGTACTTTGTGTCCCTTCTTTTCATTTCAATCTCGTATCTGTTTCTCATTTGACTAAAAATGAGGGCATTTCTGTGAATTTTGTGTCTACACATTGCTTGCTACAGGACCAGAAAAGACGGCGAATAATTGGATGTGCTGAATCTGCTAATGGTCTCTATCACGTGAGCCTTAATGCTCCTTCTGCTATTTCTAAAGATATTAGTTTTGATAATGTTTCTACTGAGAATTCGTCTGATAATGCTCTACTTTGGCACTATAGACTAGGCCATGTTCCTTTACAAAGATTAAAATGTATTTCGCCTCTTCATATAAATTCTCAGTTTATTAATAAACCTTGTGATATTTGTCACTTTGCCAAGCAAAAAAAAAACTTCATTTATCTGAAAGTATCTCTCATGCCTTGCATTGTTTGACTTAGTCTATATCGATATATGGGGACCTTTTAATATAGAGTCGTATTCTAGTCATAAATATTTTCTTACAATTGTAGATGATCATTCAAGATGTACTTGGACTTATTTGATGAAAGCTAAATCTGAAACTAGAACATATACGGTCGACTTTTATAATATGGTTCAAACTCAATTTGATAAAAGGATAAAATGCATAAAAAAAGATAATGGTCCTGAATTCAATCATTCTGTTTTTTATAATTCTAAAGGAATTCTTCATCAAACTTCGTGCGTTGAAACACCACAACAAATTGGTAGGGTAGAAAGAAAACACCAGCATTTGCTTCAGGTTGCTAGATCGTTATTTTTCCAATCTTGTTTGCCATTAAGTTTTTTGGGCAGACAAACATTCAAACGGCTGTGCACTTGATTAACAGGACATCTTCTGATCTTCTACAAGGTATCAGTCCTTTTCAATTGCTCCATGGTACTACACCTGATTATTCTTACCTAAAAGTTTTTGGTTGCTTGTGCTTTGCTTCTACTTTAAATGCTAATAGACATAAATTTGAATCTAGAGCATCTAAATGTGTTTTCTTGGGGTACCCTGTTGGTTATAAGGGTTACAAGCTATACGACTTGCATTCTCATAAATTTTTTGTATCCAGACATGTCAAATTTCATAAAATGGTATTTCCTTTTAAAACTGATATTATAACTATGTCTAACCAAAGGTCGAATGAAATGAATTCTCATTTTGATCCACTTTACGCCTTTGATTTTCACACATATAATCAAAATGTTGAACCTTTGATGCCGCAAAATGATACTATACTTGAAATACCAACAGAAGATACTTTTACTTCACCTGGTAATATTAATATATCACATTCTACTCTTGATTTGCCTTCTAGTCCTGACGAGGTTTCAGGTGATGTGATCCATCAACCGGTGATAGAGTTGAGGAGGTCTTCTAGAGCTAGAACACTTCCTGCACATCTTAAAGATTATTCATGTGATCTTCCTAATGCCAATGGTCCTAGCTCATGTTCTTCAGCGGTAGTAAAGTCTGTAAGATACCCTATTTCTTCTCATATGACTTTTAATAAATATAATGCTACTCATAGATGCTTAGCTGTTGCGATGAGTATTCTTTCTGAACCTAAAAGTTACAAGGAAGCCATTAAATTTTCTGAATGGAGAGAAGCCATAAGTGTTGAGATTAAAGCTTTAGAACTTAATAAATCTTGGGAATTGGTATCTTTACCACCTGGTCACCACACTATAGGATGTAAATGGGTTTTTAAAAGTTAAACTTCGGTCTGATGGTACTCTTGAAAGATACAAAGCTAGACTTGTCGCTAAAGGGTGTACGCAAGAAGAAGGTGTTGATTATTTTGAGACTTTCTCACCTGTTGTTAAAATTTCCACTGTGCGAATTTCACTTGCTGTTGCAGCCTCTAAAAATTGGCATTTACAACAATTAGATGTTAACAATGCTTTTTTACATGGTGATTTAAATGAAACTATTTTTATGACACCACCTCCGGGTTATTGTTCCTCTTCTGGTAAGAGGGTTTGTAGGTTAACCAAGAGTTTTTATGGGCTTAAACAAGCTTCTAGACAATGGTACTGTAAATTGACTGTTTCTCTTATTGATTTTGGTTATCAACAGTTATTAGCAGATCCCTCTCTATTTACTAAAACAGTTGGCACCTCTTTTACTGCTTTACTTTTATATGTTGATGATCTTATTCTATCTGGAAATGACTTGGTAGAAATTACTGCATTTAAGTCTTATTTGCATGACAAGTTTACTATTAAGGATTTGGGAGACTTGAGTTATATCCTGGGAATTCATGTTATTAAAACTGAGAATGGGCTTTACTTAACTCAGAGGCAATATTGCATTGATATTCTAACTGATTCTAGTTATTTAGAATGCAAACCTATTTCTACTCCCATGGATTACAATTTGAATTTGTCTAAAAATGATGGTATTCCCTTGGACGATCCACAACCTTACAGGACTTTAATTGGTAAGCTTTTGTATTTGACTATAACTAGACCTGACATTGCTCATAGTGTGCAGTGCTTGAGCCAGTTTTTGACTGGTCCAACTTCAGTCCACCTCACAGCGGCACACAGGTTATTGAGGTATTTGAAACAGTCCCCAGGTAAAGGGCTGTTATACAGCTCGACCTATTCTCTCTCCTTAACTGGTTTTTGTGATGCTGACTGGGGGGGTTGCCCTGATACTAGGCGATTTGTTTCTGGTTTTTTTTACTTGGGTTCTTCTCTTGTTTCTTGGAGGTCTAAAAAACAACATGTTATAAGTAGATCATCGGCTGAGGCTGAATATAGGTCTGCCGCTAATGCTATTTGTGAGGCTCAATGGTTGGTTTTTATTATGTCTTCTTTTGGTGTTGATTATTCTCCTGATTCTCCTATTTGTTTGTATACAGATAGTAAGTCGGCATACCATCTGGCTCACAACCCAGTTCAGCATCAAAGATCCAAGCAAGTTGGCCACCAAGTTATTTCAGCTCCATCATATCCCTGGAGACCAACAGCTTGCTGATGTTTATACTAAGAGCCTTGCCCCATCACAATTTGATTTTCAAACTTCCAAGATGAGCCTCGTGGATACCTCTGCTCCTCTTGAGGGGGGAGATATTAAAGTATATCGATATATTTGTAATTAATATATTAGCAAATCTTTAGGCTTTTGTTTAGGCTTGTATATTGTGTAATTGATTCATTAGCTATAATTATGCCGTAATAATTGTACTTGTAGTATTTTTTTAATTTTTTAATTTTCAAATTTATAATTATTAACATTATTAGTTTTCAAAAAAAATATTACAAACCTTAACCAATCTTGTCTCAGACCACTCTCCAAACACAAAATTTTATTCTAAGATTGAGTTTAATAATTAAAAATTAAAATAAACTATCAATTTTTATCTTAATATAAAATAAGATAATAAATGTCTTGCAATTATATAATTTAATATATTTGATATTTATTGTTTATTGTAACCATAGTTTAGGTATGATTTTTTAAATTTGAATGGTGTTTTTTTAAATTTTATATTGTATTAATTTTTTATTGTTTTATCTTAATTACGCTATTCAATAAGCTCCAATGAAAGAAATCACATTTTTTCTTTTTCTGTTCATAAAACACACAATTTAAAGGGACTCGATCATCAACATGAAAATTCATCCAAATACACATTTCATAATTGGGATAGTCAATCCAATAACTACCAATATAAGATCCATGTAGAAAACATTACATATATCACATTCTAAGAGAGACATTACAAAATTGAATATTAATGGATATTCTATATTGATAATGATTATAGATAACACATGTTCAAATGTTTTCTCAAATCAGTCAAATTAAATTTATCCCAACAGAGAGACTTGGTTTGATCAAGAGGCATCAATCTCCGTATTTTTCGAGTATGTCCAGGAGGTCGACCCAAAAGTTTTCCGCCGTATCCAGATCAGTATCAGCATCGGGATAAGGCAACAGTGTCATCGTAGTACTCCTATCATCCAAGTCGTACACGTACATAACCATGCCATTTACATTTGTATAGTATATAGAATTCGGCCATATTAATGGTCACAAATACATACTTGGATATATAAGTTTAGGTCTGATATCTCTTAGGGGTTGGATGACTCCGTAAATTTTATGATTATATATCTCTATCCAATTGAATTTGTACAGCAAAAAAGAAGAGCAAAAAAGAAGAGCGATCCAATTCCAAATCGATGAAGGGAAAACAAATGCAAGAAAAATTCAACAACACTAAAAAACCGTATACCTTCTGTGATAAATGTAGCTTAAACGGCCAAGTGTGGGTCCAATGCGCCAGCACCGGCATGTAGCGATGATAGTACTTGTTCGTCGATATACAACCCCAGTACCTCCGAAACATATTCAAGCATTGAATGAACATGTACTCTACCTGCACTAAACTATATGCAAATCGATTCCTGAAGAAACATAATTTAATTAGCCTACAATATTGAATTAATCAGCCTACAAACTATTTGGTACACTATTAGTATTAATCAAGCATAAAAACTAACTGGATGTATTGTAACATTTGTTCGTACACTATTAGTCAACTTGTTCCTTTTGAACTATCAACTAAACTGGACAACAAAAAACATGGTATGATCTACTACAACATGAAAGTAGTCCTATTTTTTTGTTCTACATAAAAGTAGTCCCATTTTTTTGTGCATGATAAAATATTGTGACAAAATAAAAAATTATTCATCGTACAAACTAGTTGGTACACTATTACGATTAAACAAACATAAAAACTGACTGGAGTTATTATAACATTTGTCCTAAACTATCAGAGAACTTACATCCTTTTGAACTATCAAATAAACTGGACAACCAAATCAGGATACATTAGGAAGTGAAGTTTTCAACACAATAAATAGATTCGAAAGGAAAAAAGCCAAAGAAATTGTGTGGAATTAAAACCAATTATCTAGCACCCTAAATAATGACGGCCCTATAAACGAATGGAACTCAATCAAAACTGAAAGGAAGGAAAAAAATATGAAAATAAAAAACGGTTGAATCATAATACCTAAAAAAAGCCTCGCCGTTTCGAAACAAAGACGAATTATTCCTCTTGCAACTTAAAGAAACTCATGCGCCGCGCCGTCCGACTGGATTAGTGAACTCCAAACACGTTTCGCTGTAGGTACGAAGAATCAGATATCACTTGTGAGTTTACATGGACGACGGGAAGATTAGGTCACAATATCACAATATCAATTGAGATTCTCTTGTTTGTTTATTAGTTAGATTTTTGTTTGAAAGTGCAGGTCCAATCAGTTCAAGAGTTTACGCTCATTTAGTTTAATCAAATATATTAATTTATTTTAAAACAAAAAAAAAATAGAAGGGTTGATGGGGTAATTTTTTTTTTATATAAATACAGTACATGATTTATAATAAAATATAGGGCAAGATAACTACTTTTTTTTACACGTAAAATATAAAGATTATAAAGCATCTCCAACCGAGAAATCAAAACTTAAACTCAAAATAAGTTTAAAATAATTTGACTCCATCCGAAAAACCAATATTCAAACTTAAAAGAATATTTTTTAAATATTCTTTTTTATACAATTATTTATATTATTTTTATAAATAACTAAAATCTTTATAAATTTACGTTGAACCCCATAACTTTTGACATTAAAAAAATTTAATAAATATTATTTTTAATTTAATTCTTTATTGATCAATTTTGTTGTTGTGATTCATAATTTATTTATTTTTGTAATTCGTAGCATTTTATTTTAAATATCTTATTTTTATTTTAATGTTATTTTATTTTTAATATCAATTAAATATTAAATATTTTGTGAAGTAATTTATTTTAATTATTAATGATATGATTATTTAAAAACATTGTGTTACAAAAAATATTAAATAAGAAACAAAAAAGATTAATATGTCATTTTTATTAATTTAGTAAAAAAAAGGATTATTTTATAAATAATAAACAGTTTTTGGTTTGAATTTACAGTAGACGTAAATTTAAGTATTTTTTAGGTGGGTCCCACCATAGAACCTATAATAGGTTTATGTTTTGGTATCGGTTGAAGCATTTCTACTACTCCAAAATAGGTTTTTGATATCGATTGGAAATGCTCTAATAAAATATACGGTAAGGTAACTTCGGGTTTGCCATTTTTTCATTCCAAATTCACACGTCTATATATCACCTCACACGTCTCTTCTGCATATACAAAGATTAATATTGGTTTTATTTAATTGTAAGAAAGATCACGACAGAAATCAATGGTAAAGATTAATTAGATATTAGGTAAAAAATATTTAATCCTAGTATCTGGATTCTAAATATTGATGAATTATTTTAGAACGATTATTATTATTATTATTCAAATTTTGAACTAATTTAGTTAATCGAATAAATTAAATTAATTAAAATTCGATATCAAATAGTATGTTCCTAATATTGTGCGGAACGAAAATCCTCAAACTTCGGGCTTGCCATTTTCTCATTCCAAATTCACACGTCTCTTCTGCGTATACATTGATGACATTCACAAACAAACCAATAAATATATAAACACCAAAACTAAGTCATCTCTCCTTCAGCCCTAATATTCCAGACTCTCGAAAACCATTAGAGACGAAGCCCCCAAATCATAAAAGATCCGGCCGCCATCACCACGTCAATCGGAAAAGAAAACCGTTGTAATTCCAACCCCGTCGCTGCCCCCATCCAGCCAAAACTCATCAACCTAAAGCCGCCGAGAACCAATTGCTGCCATCGCCGAGAGTCACCGTCGTGGAACAAGCCTTGCTGCCGACTCCTTCAGATTCGCCGTTTTCTGCTCCCGCGTGCGGCCGCTCTCTCTGTTTCGATCGCCGAAGAAGAAAAGAGGTATTATAATCTCAACTTCAATTACGGGATTCCTATATTTGATATAGGTATTTTGCACCAGGGTCCCTGAATTTAAAGAAAATTGTGGGCCAGCCCCTGTTAATTGAAGAGGATTTCATTTAGTCCATTTGTAGTTACTTGAATTGTCAACCCAACCCATCCAATTTATGAAACTTACATTCGACTCCTAATTAGATTTCCAGCCTTAAACCGAACTGGATTTGGCCCTTTTAAGAATATCAATATTATCTTAAATATTTTATTTACACACATAACTGTAGGCAACGAACATACGGGACTTAAGGATTGACTCACGAGTTCAAGAGACTACTCCTACAATGAACATACACGACTTAAGGATTGACTCACGAGTTCAAGAGACTACTTTAGGAGCAACCGGAATAGAAATGTTCACGCTTCGAGAGGTAGGTATTTTCTTATCTCTACTTAATGCTTATTTCAAAAGTATGTGCTCCGTGTTCATAATATGTGATATGTTTATTCGTGAATGATGATTAAGTTATGTGAATGTTGATGATATGATGCGAATGTTGAATGATACAATATGATTGTGATTTAGCCCGTGGCCTTGAAAAATAGTCAGTGACTACGGTCATCAAAGTGTACCCGCGATGCTACATGTGATGCAAATGTTATTTTAGCTCGTGGCATGGAAAAAGTGTCGGTGACTACGGTCATCGGGGTGTACCCGCGATGCTTCATGGTATGGGAATGTTGAATAGCTAGTGGTCTAAATAAAGGGTCACTGACCTTAATAGTGATCGATTGAAAAGGTCAATGACTACTGACTAGGTCAGTCGACCTCAGGCTGAACTCGCTGCGCTATGATTAAAAACAGTGAGGACTGAAAAGGTCAGTAACTACTGACTACGGTCATTGGGGTGAACCCACTGTGTTTAATCGCATGTTACGTTAGAACCAGCGATCAACTGAAAAATGGCTTTAAAAGTATGAAAAGTAGCGCTCGAATGATTTTATTGTTAAAATTAAACAACTCCCGCTTTCTAAAAACGGGGCGTTACAACAGGGGTGTCCCTACGGCATCCCCTACGAACCAACATTGATTGAAATTCCCTACTTCAAGATCTACGACAGGGTCTGTAGGAAACATGCATTAGGGGTTGCAGTAGACAATTTCGCTCCATTCGACTCCCTGCAAAAGCCATTGTAGTTTTTGACGAACCGGATAATTCGATGGATGCCGTCGATATTCGATATCTTCTTCAGAGGACTAGCGCGAGACCCAAAAATATTCTGGCTAACTTCGATTCGATCGAGAAAACCGATGTGCATCAGTTCTTGTTCCGTATTAAACGATGAAGAAACAAAAGACGCATAAGCTTCTTCAGATCAACGACGCTGATAATGTTTATGCCGCCACAGACGTCGCTGGGAAGAATATTCACACATTGGTGATCGAGACATTGCGTGTTTTTAACAATCACTACCTTCATTTCATTCAGGTTTTATTGTATGCTTATTTTGTAGATCGAGACTGATAATAAACTTCTAATCGATTGATCGAACTTGCAATAAGTTGTTACATTTGATAATAAGTTGTTTGTGAAACTTGCAAAAAGAAGATAAAAGGATTGATCGAATTACATTTGATAATAAGTTGTTTGTGAAACTTGCAAGAAGAAGATAAAAGGGTGGCGATGATCGAAGTTGATAAGAAGATGAAGAGAGAGAACTTAAACTCAAAGGTTATGAACGCCACCCTTTTCATCTTCTTCTCAGCTTCGAGCATCTCCACCCTATTCTCTTCTTCCTGCAAGTTTTACGGGAAACATTATTATCAAATCTAATCGATCGATTAGAAGCTTATTATAAATTAGAAGCTTATTATAAATCTCGATCCACAAAATAAGCATACAACACTAACACTACCTGAATAAAATGGATTTAGTGCTTGTTAAAAGCACGCGTGTTTCGATCACTAGTGTGTGAATATTCTTCCTGGCGGCGGTGGCGGCGGTGGCAGTAGGAACATTATCGGCATCGTCGATCTGAGGAAGCTTATGCGTCTTTTGTTTCTTCGCCGTTTGATACGAAATGGGAGATGATGCGCATCGGTTTTTCTCGATCGAATCGATGTAGCTAGCTTGGATATTTTTTAGCCTCTCGCTAGTCCTACGAAGAGGATACTGGGCATTGGCGGCGTCCATCGAATTATCCGGTTAGTTGAAAACTACAATGCGATTCCCAACACTGTTTGTAAAGAATTCCAATAAATGTTGAAAACTACAATGCGATTCCCAACACTGTTTGTAAAGAATTCCAATAAATGTTGGTCCGTAGGGAATGCCTTAGAAACACCCATCATCAATGTACATTCATACTTCAATTGTTTATAAATCTCCCACTAAAATTTATTAATGTAAAAATAAATTATCAATTTTATTTTTAAATAAAATAAAAATAGTGAGACTTTTGTAATTTTCTTTGGCCACTGAGACTCCCACCCATTAAATCGGAGATAAATATTTGAATTTATTATATTCTAAGTACTTCACTAAATTCAGAGCAAACTTTCAAACTTTCCTCCCCATATTCCTCATAAAGCCATGGTAGTTAAGTTTTAGACGAATCGAATAATCCGATGGACGCCGTCGATAATCGGTATCCTCTTCGGAGACTAGTGCGAGCAGAAAAAAATCTCCGGGCTAACAACCCCGATTCGATCGAGAAAAATCGATGAGCATCAAGTCCTGTTTCGTATCAAACAATGAAGAAACAAAAGACGCATAAGCTTCCTCATATCAACGATGCCGACAATGTTCCTGTCGCTGCCAAGGCGCGAAGAATATTCACACATTGGTGATCGAGACACTGTGTGCTTTTAACAAGCACTACCTCCATTTTATTCGAATAATGTTGTATGCTTATTTTATGGACCGAGATTGATAATAAGCTTCTAATCGATCGATCGATTACATTTGATAATAATGTTGTTCGTGAAACTTGCAAGAAGAAGATAACTCGATTACATTTGATAATAATGTTGTTCGTGAAACTTGCAAGAAGAAGATAAAAGGGTGGCGATGTTCGAAGCTGAGAAGAAGATGAAGAAATCGAACCCAAACTCAAAGGTTATGAACGCCCAATCTTTTCATCTTCTTCTCATCTTCTTCTCATCTTCGAACATCGCCACCCTTTTCTCTTTTTCCAACAAGTTTCACGGGCAAAATTATTATCAAATGTAATCGATTGATCGATTAGATATTTATTATCAATCTCGATCCACAAAATAAGAATACAACATTATATGAATAAAATGGATTTAGTGCTTGTTAAAAGCACGCACTGTCTCGATCATCAATAATGTGTGAATATTCTTCCCAAGCGGCGGCGATGACGGCGGGAACATTGTCGGCATTGTCCATCTAAGGAAGCTTATGTCTTTTGTTTCTTGGTCGATTGATACGGATAAGGATAGAATCATATTACGTCTCTTTGAGAATGTCCATTTTCATAAACGGCTATCAACTTTTTTTTCTCAGATATCGTCATTTTGCTACTGTTTCCGTCCAAAAAGTCACGTAAAAGGACGATATCTGAGAAAAAAAAGTCTTAGATATCGTCCTTTTTGGCCGGAAACATTAGCAAAAGGACGATATATGAGAACAAAAAAATTAATGACCGTTTATGAAAATGGGCAATATCGGAAGGACGTAATATGATTCTAACCATTTTAAATCCATAAACTATTGAATACCTATACTATAGAGTATTCAAAAAGGATAATATCACTAAGGTGTCCCAAAAATAATAATAAGGAAAAAATATATATATTGTATATAATATCACTCTTATATATGCCCTCATCTAGTAATCCCCCAAAATAATATGGTATATATATATATATATATATATATATATATATATATATATATATATATATATATATATATATATATATATATATATATAT
This sequence comes from Euphrasia confusa, assembly GCA_954870475.1. Classification (NCBI taxonomy): domain Eukaryota; kingdom Viridiplantae; phylum Streptophyta; class Magnoliopsida; order Lamiales; family Orobanchaceae; genus Euphrasia; species Euphrasia confusa. The sequence goes on along the minus strand of OX940969.1, from coordinate 19,808,905 downwards.
ATATAATGACATAATAGAGTTCTAATTACATAGTATGAATCTTAACAAATTAAAATCACAATTAACAATCTTGATATATATATATATATACTTAAATTAAATAATATACTTAAATTAAAATTTTCAATTTTTGCTATAAAATCCTACAACGTACAGAATAGAATAGTATTGCAAAGACTTGTTAGAAATAAATTCTTCCATCAACTTCTCTCGATCGCCGCAATGTATTTATTTATTTGTTTGTTTTAAATTCCTTTTTATTGATTAATCGTCTCTCCCTCACCCTCTGCTGCTCACATTTGTGTATCATGATTTTATTATGTGTGTATGCTGTGTGTGTATTATTTGTGTACGATCATAAAAATATATTTGTGTATTGCTTTTAATATTTATTGTGCATGCATGCTGCTTTTATTTGTGTGCATGCTGCTTTTATATATTCGTTTGCAACCCTATCCTTACGTGACCTGTTTGAATTCATTAATTAATATTGCATGTTGATAAATTTACGTCAATTTTTTTTAAAGTAATTAACATAATGGGAAGACTTACCCAGTCTGATAACAATTCAAGAATTTTTCTCAAAATTGTGAATGTGGAGAAAGAAAAGGGTGTTAAGCAAATATAGTTGGAGAAATATTGCCAGCATTTTTAATTCACAAACAAAATTTGACGCCAATGCCAAACAAGTGCAAAATCACTATAGTGATTTGAAAGAGAAATACAAGTGTTGGGAGGAGTTGCAAGGTTTAACTGGCATAGCATACAATTCTATTACGAAGAAGGTTGATGCAATTATTATTGATTATAATACTATTAAATTCATTAGTTGTTTTTTTACTTATATATGATTGTAATTGTGTTTTTTTAATGTAAAATAAATAATGTTACACGAGCCTCTATAATTATTGCATTAGAAGAATTGCGAAAACCACTCCAACCAAGTTATTCGATTGAACATGCGTCGTCAACTAGGCAACCTAGACGAGAGAAAGGGGAAATTGGAGCCGAATACATCCATATGTTGTTAAATGAAAACGCTACATCATGTTTTGAACAACTACGACTTGATAGGGTACTATTTCTACAGCTTCTGAATTTGATGACTGATATTTACTGGTTGATGGTAAATATATAAAAGTGGACAAACAAATAGGAATTTGTTTATACATATTGGCAAAAGGATCTTATTATCGTGATGTTGCTCATAAATTCAAACATTCCATATCTATGCTAAGTAAGTATTTTCAAAAAGTCTTGGATGCCTTGGTTATATTGTCACATGATGTCTTTTGCTCACATCGCAATCTACTCGAGGTAGAAAATAATCCACTTTATTGGCCTTATTTCAAGGTAATATAGTATTATCATATATTTTTCTATATTATTTTAGTGCCTTATGTCTTTCACTTTTTATTTTCTAAATTATTGAAACTATTATTTAGGACGCTATTAGTGCCATAGACGGAACGCATATAGAAGTTGTTCTTGGCGATCGTAATGGTACTCATTCCGAGATCGCAATGGTCTTAAGAGTTAGAATGTGGCTTGTTGTTCATTTGATAGAATTTTTACATTTATAAATATTGGTTGGAAAAGAAGCGCTCATGATCTTACAGTATGGAGAGATTCTTTAACTTCCTTGAAATATGTTCTCCCGCATCCACATGAAGGTAAAGATGAGTTAAAATTACTTGATTTTTATTATAATTCATTATTTTTCGAGCTCATTCGAGTTTCATTTTTTACTTTGTAGGTAAATACTATTTGGTGGACTCTGGATATCTTAATACTCATGAATATCGTTCTCCTATTTGCGACCTACAGAATATAAGCATGGGCCACCTACAGGAATTTTAGAACATTACAATTATCGGCATTCTTCGTTAAGAATGAATGTTGAATTTTATTATCGGTCGATCGATTAGAATTTTATTATTAGTCTCGATCCAACAAAATAAGCATAAAACATTACCTGAAAAAAAAATGGAGGTAGTGCTTGTTAAAAGCACGCAGTGTCTCGATCACCAATGTGTGAATATTTTTTCCGGCGGTGGCAGCAGGAACATTGTCTCATTGATCTGAGTAAGGTTATGCGTCTTTTGTTTCTTCGTCGTTTGATACGGAACTGGAACTGATGCACATCGGTTTTCTTGATCGAATCGGGGTTGTTAGCCATAAGATTTTTGGGTCTCGCGCTATGATTTATGTCGTGTGTGTGTGTTTTTCGTTTATGATTTTATGTCGTTTTTGAGTTGTGTGTCGTCATGTTTAGGTCGTTTGAGTTGTATTTTATGTTTTTATGTGTTTCGGATCTCACGGGGTGTGTTGGAGTGGTTTGAGTTGTTTTGTAGGTCGAATGTTGAAGAAAATCGAAGAATCGAGAAAGAGCCGAAGTAGAACAAAAACGGAGGGCGCCAAAAGATAAACGGCGGTCGCCGAATCCAAACAGCGGTCGCCGAAGATGAAATGACGACCGCCAAAAGGGCTGGAAAGAGTCAGATTTTCAATCAAGATAAATGGGCAAAACGGCGGTCGCCGTTTTGTAAACGGCGGTCGCTGAAATTTTACGGCGGTCGCGGAAATGAGAATGGCGGGCGCCGTTTTGAGGCAGTTTCAGGGCGGTTCCATGCGAAGTCAAAGGTGTATTTAGGCGAGGTTTTGAAAGAAAACAGAGATCTTTCGCCTGGGATTTGGAAGGAGGAAAAGGAGACGATCCACTCGGAGCCGACAACTTCGAGATTCAAGTTCAAGTCACGAGCCGTTTCAATTCACCGTAATTGTAGTTGCTATTTCAATTCCTAGAATTCTAGTTTATTTCTTTTTATGTTTTGTTCAACTTTTGCAAAACTTGTGAATGCTTTTAAATTTGAGAATGTTAGAATGATTTCCTAAATGAATGCTTTGATTATTAAAGATTGTTTTAAGGTTTTACTTTGTTTCATTCTTTTGTTTAATTTTGTGTTTATTTTTGAGTGTATTGTTAAATCCATGTTTTTATTTATCGTTGTTCTTGTTATTCGATATTTGTTAAAGATGATGAACTAATTTCCTTACTCGGAAGTTTATATGAAGAATTAGACGGATAATTGTTTTACCGGAAGATCTAGTATAAACGACATACTCTTGAATTCGTAACTTGACCGAGAGCGAATAATCAAGTGAACTAAACGTTGAAAAACGAGTTGAGCAACCCGACCGGGAACTTGACTTTCGATTGTCGTTTATTTAGATTGAAAAAGGTAGAAATAATTTGAAGTCGAATTTGAAGTATATTCATCCGAGTCTTTTCCTTATTGTTTATTTCAAACTTTCCATTATAATCGTGAGTCCCAAAATGATTTTAGGATTTAGAAAAATGAACTATGTTTCTATGACTTTTCTTTCACTTAAACATTATTCTTTCGTTTCCTTGGATTGATACCGAGTCAAGCTACAATTGACCTCGGATTTTGACGAGAGACGCACCAAAATCGTCTAATCAAAATTGGCGCCGTTGCCGGGGAGACGGATAGTTTTGTTTTAGTGTTTGTTTAGTTTTAGATTCGTATTTCATTTAGTTAACTTAGTTATTTGTCTTGTTATTTGCTAACCATCTACTTTAGTGTGCATGGTTACTACGAGACGCAAGGCTTCTCAAGAGCAATCCGGAGAAAATATGGAGAAGGATAAAGATAAAGTTCACGTCGAAGATGACTCCGATCAAGAAACTTCGGGTGTCAAGAAAGGTCAACCTTCTCATGGACATGTCTTATCTCCGAATACTCAAAATCAAGGACCTCTTCTACCTTTGGGAGCTCCTCAAAATAGCAACAATCAAGCGGGAGGAAGTAATTTACAGATTCAAATTCCTCAATTCAATGTTCAAGAACAACTTACTCCTCCAACACCTCTAAATCCACAAGATGAAGATCATCATTCTACTCCTCACAATGTGATGAGTCCTAATGTTGGATACCATCCAAATATGATGAATCCTCAGATGATGAATCAACCACCGATGATGAATCCAAACTTGATGAATAACATGGCTTATCAACCAAATTACGGGTATCCATTTCAGCAACCCGGAGTTCAAGTCAATCAAAACATGCAAGGACAATTCCAACAACAATGGCCAAACCTGGTGCCTAATATGATGCCGTATGGGGGTTATGGGATGCAACCAAATCAGTGGAATCAATATGGAAATCCAGCGGCTCGACGAGTTCAACAAGGAGACATCACAAGGCCTATTATTGGAGCAACTCCGGCATGTGTGGATTTACCGGAGGTGGTGAAGAATTATAAAGTGAATCCGATGGACTTCAATCAATTACCAGAGTATCACGGGAATAACAATGAGGATGTATTGAGTTTTATCCGAGACTTCTACAACACCATTCATACCTTTCCGTTGAATGGACTTCAAGAAGACGAGTTGAGATGTCGGTTCTTTCCGATGACATTGAAAGACAAGGCTAAGTCGTGGTGGATAGCATTGCCACCAAATTCTCTCCAAAATTGGAATGACATCTATGATGAGTTCATGAGTCAATTCTTCCCACACCACAAGACAACGGATTTCCGAAATCAAATTTGTGGCTTTACTAGTCGTTCGGGAGAATTTTTCCATGAAACTTGGGATCGTTTTCAAGACTTACTTCTTAAATGTCCACATCACACTTTTACTCAAGTCTTACTTAATCAAATTTTTTATGACTCTTTGACAGATTCTTTGCAAGGGTCGGTGGATAATCAAGCCGGAGGTGACATCACATATCGATCACCGGAAGAGATGGTTACTATCTACAAGACCATGGCTGGGAATTCAAGGAGGAAAAGTTCGAGAAGGAGAGTTGTGAATGATGTGAAAGAAGTGGAAGCGAGTAACCTCGACTTGAAAATTGAGGAGATGTCAAAAGAAATCAAAGATTTGAAAATGGAGGACGGGAACCGGAAAACACAATTTCTTTTGAACCAAATGGAGGTGTGTACTTTGTGTGGATATCAAGGGCATGGACCAGCTACATGTCCTTTGCCTCAAATGCAAGCTCCGTTGATGATTGAAGGGCATCCTATGGTTGGAGAGTAAGGGAACATGGCATGTGTTCCATATCAACCACAACAAGGTGAAATGGTGATTTCGGAAGTACAAGCTTCAGTGGTACAGCCGTATAATCAACAAGGAGGCTACTACAACAATCAACAAGGAGGGAATCAAAGGCCTAATTATCCTTATCAACCAAGGCCACAACCTCAACAATGGCAACCGAGGCAAAATTTTCAGCAAGGTCAATCATCGAGCACACCTTACCGAGCTCCTTACCAAGCACCGAACCAACAATACCGGGCTCCGTATCAAGCTCCTACTCAACAACAACAGCCTTTAAGACCTCCTCAACAACCATCGAGCAATAATTTTGAAGAATGGATGAAGAAGTATGCCGAGAAGAATGATTTGAGGATGGACAATTTGGAGGTGAAAGTGGGAGGATACGATGCGGTGCTTAATATCATCAATACTCAAATGGGACAAATGGCGACTACACTTGGAAAGATGCAAGCCAAGGAAGAGTCGGGAAGACTTCCAAGTCAACCATCTCATGCCAAAGCTCTTACGGTGTTAAGGTCGGGTAAGATTATTGATAATAAGGTAAGGATGCCGGGTGAAAAAGAGGATAAAGTTGAGAGTGAACCGATTTCTGAGAATGAGGAAGACATTGAGGAGATTGTTTGCGAGAAGAAAGAGGAGGAAAAAGTAGATGAAGATGAAGTTGAAAGTGATGAGAAAGAAGAGGAAAGGAAGAAAAGGAAGAGAGTCGAAGTCGAGGCCGGAAGTGAAAGAGTAGTTCTTCATAAGGCGAAGAACCCGTACAAGCCTCCCGTTCCTCTTCCGAGCAATCTTAGGAACAAAAAGAAGGATCAACAATTTCAGCAACTTTATGATCTTCTAGCAAAGGTTGAGGTAAACGTCCCTTTGCTCGATATGATTTCGAATATTCCTTCTTATGTGAAATTTTTTAAGGAATTGGCTTCTAACAAAAGGAAGTTCGAGGAGAACGAGAAAGTTGTGTTGTTTGCAGGTGCTAGTGCCGTGATGCAACACCAAGTACCACCAAAGGAGAGCGATCCGGGAAGTTTTGTTATTAAAATTGTGATTGGAGCCGGAAACGAGGTGTCCGGTATGTTAGACTTGGGAGCCGGAATCAACTTGATGCCGTCGGCTATATTTGACCAATTGAAGCTTGATAACTTGAAGCCGACGAGAATTTGTCTTCAACTTGCCGATAGGTCGGTTAGATATCCAAGAGGAATTGTCGAAGACATTCTTGTTGAGGTTGGAGGCTTGATAGTGCCGGTCGACTTTGTGGTTTTGGATGTTGGTGACATACCAGAGAATTCCCAAGATCATTCTATCTTATTGGGACGTCCTTTCATGGCTACAACCAATACTCTCATTGACGTGAAGAAAGGACAACTCCAAATGTCGGTACTTGGAGAAACGGTGTCGATTTCGGTGAGAAAGAAGAATATGGCTCCAGCTGCAACTTTGATGGAAGAATGTTCATTTGTTGATGTGATTGATACATTGACGATGCAAGCCTTGGATATTAAGGAAGAGAATGAAGTGGAACTTGGAGATGATGATTTGGAAGAGTTAGACGAGAATGAACAAGCTCCACGGTTTGTCGACTTGAGCGTGGGGGGGGGGGGGGGGAGGACCGAAAGAAGGAAGTTTCGTTGCCAACAAAAAGTGTGAAGTTGGTGTTGAAAGACTTAACTCCTAACCTAAAGTACGTGTTTTTGGAAGAAGGTGAAAACAAACCGGTCATTATTTCATCAAAGTTGACCGTAGAGGAAGAGGTGAGATTAGTCGAGGTGCTTCAAGAGAACAAGGCGGCTATTGGATGGAGTATTGAAGATTTGAAGGGAATCAGCCCTTCTATGTGCATGCATCGTATTAACTTGATCGAGAATGCTACTCCAAAGAGGCAGCCCCAAAGACGACTTAATCCACTTCTTAGTGATGTCGTGAAGAAGGAGATTATCAAGCTACATGGAGGTGGTTTGATTGTACCGGCAGCGGATAGTGAATGGGTATCACCGATTCACATGGTACCGAAGAAAGGAGGGATCACGGTTGAAGAGAACGAAGCGGGTCAGCTCATAGCTACTCGGGAGAGGACCGGGTGGAGAATGTGCATGGATTATCGGGAGTTGAATGCCGCCACGAAAAAGGATCATTTTCCTTTACCTTTTATTGATCAAATGCTAGATAAACTTGCCGGTAATTTTTTATATCATTATCTTGATGGACTTTCAGGTTATTATCAAATATTCATAGCACCGGAGGATCAATCGAAGACCACATTCACGAGTCCTTTCGGAACCTTTGCATGGAAGAGGATGCCATTTGGGCTTTGCAATGCCCCAGGTACGTTTCAACGTTGCATGCTTTCCATATTTTCCGAGATGGTAGGGGACTTTGTTGAGGTTTTCATGGATGATTTTTCCGTATTTGGTTCGTCATTTGATGATGCTTTGAAAAAGATTGACACGGTTTTGAAAAGATGCATTGAGTGTAACCTTACCTTGAGTTGGGAAAAATCGAATTTCATGGTTACACAAGGGGTTGTACTTGGGCATGTTGTCTCTAGGAGAGGGATAGAAGTTGATCCCTCGAAAATTGAAGTGATTAAAAATTTGCCACCCCCGGTTAATGTAAAAGGTGTAAGAAGTTTTCTTGGGCATGCGGGTTTTTATAGACGTTTCATTAAGGACTTTTCAAAAATTGCACAACCTTTGTGTCATTTACTTGGTCAAGATGTTGAGTTTGTCTTTGATGATTCATGTTTGCATGCATTTAATACTTTGAAAGAAAAGCTTGTGAGTGCACCTATCTTAGTGTCACCTAATTGGAATCTTGAATTTGAAATAATGTGTGATGCTTCGAATTTTGCTGTGGGTGCGGTCTTGGGTCAAAGAATTGATAAGATGTTGCATGTGATTTATTATGCAAGTATGACTTTGAATGATGCTCAAGTAAATTACACGACTACGGAAAAGGAAATGTTAGCGGTTGTTTTCTCGCTAGACAAGTTTAGGTCGTATTTACTTGGTACTAAAGTGATTGTTCATAGTGATCATGCGGCTCTTAGGTATTTAATGACTAAGACACAAGCTAAACCGAGAATCATAAGATGGATACTTTTATTGCAAGAATTTGATGTGGAAATTAGGGATAGGAAGGGTTGTGAAAATGCGGTAGCCGATCACTTGTCTAGACTTGAATCGTGTGATAATAATGTGATTGCTAATGTTCCTATTTCTGAAACTTTCCCATATGAACAATCCATGCTTGTGATGCTATTGATGAAAAAGTTCCATGGTATGCCGACATAGCTAACTATTTGGCAAGTGGAGAGATGCGTGAGGGAATTACTTCCCAAGAACGCAAACGTTTGTTGCATGTGTGTAGGTATTACTATTGGGACGATCCTTTGTTGTTCAAGCTTGGGAAGGACAACTTGTTGAGAAGATGTGTACCGGAAGGAGAGCAACGAGCTATCATTTCTAAATGTCATGAAGATGCATCGGGTGGGCACTTTGCAAGTAGGAAGACCGGAGCTAAGATTCTACAATCGGGTTTTTTCTGGCCTACTTTGTTTAAAGATGTTCATTTCTTTATTATTTCATGTGATCGATGTCAACGTATTGGTAACATTGGTAAAAGGAACGAAATGCCCATGCAAGTTAATCTTGTGTGTGAAATTTTTGATGTGTGGGGCATTGATTTTATGGGTCCTTTTATTAATGCTAACAAGTACGAGTACATATTGTTAGCCGTTGATTATGTGTCGAAGTGGGTTGAGGCAATCCCCACTCGAACATGTGGGGCTGATGTTGTTTTGAAGTTTGTGCAGGAGAACATTATTTCTCGCTTTGGATTTCCAAAGGCTATTATTAGTGATGGAGGGTCACACTTTTGCAACAAACTTTTCAAGAGATTGATGAGGTTGAATGGGATTGATCATCGAGTTGCTACTCCATACCATCCTCAAACTTCCGGACAAGCCGAGACGAGCAATAACCAAATCAAGACGATCATTGCTAAAACCGTGAAGCCGTCAAGGAAGGATTGGCCGGAAAAACTTCGAGATGCACTTTGGGCTCACCGGACAGCTTTCAAGACAATCCTCAATGCTACTCCGTTCCAAATAGTCTATGGAAAGTCGTGTCACTTACCGGTTGAGATTGAGCACAAGGCTTTTTGGGCTATCAAGAAAGTTAATTTGGAAATGACAAAGGCCGGGAAAGAGCGTGCTTTGCAAATCGAGGAGTTAGAAGAGCTTCGGAATGAAGCTTATGAGAATGCTGTGATTTCAAAGGCTAAAATGAAGAAAGCTCATGACCGGAAATTGATTGTGAAAGACTTACAACCGGGTATGAAAGCACTATTATTCAATGCTCGACTTCGGTTATTTCCGGGAAAGTTAAAGTCGAGATGGGTCGGGCCATATGAAGTTGTGGCAATTCATGAGAATGGATCAGTCACGTTGAAGAAGGAAGGAGATGAACATGAGTTCAAGGTCAATGGCCATTTAGTGAAACGGTATTATGAAGGAGAGTCGAAAATCGGGAACGTCGAGGTTTTTCGACTCGAGAAAATTGATGTTTGAACTCCCAAATTGGAATAAGTCCAGCTCTGGACATTAAACTGAGCAAGAATAATGGCTACTGGACTTGGACGGGCTCGGTAGACGTTGTGATTGAAGAAAAAGGGTCGAAACTTGAAAATCGAGGATTCTGGGAGTTCGGCGCCCGTCGAAACCTAAACGGCGGTCGTCAAGGAAAAACGGCGCTCGCCAAAAGCAAAACGTCGGTCGCCGTAAGAGTTCAAAAATTGGAAAAAAATTTCTTCCTACTCTGTACCAAAATGACGGTCGTCAAACATCATCCGGCGACCGCCGAAACTTTTCTGCGACCGCAAAACAGAAACGGCGGTTGCCGTTTTTGAAATTTCTGGGAATTAAAAGACGGGCTAGGGCAGTTTCTCTTTTACACAAAAAACACTCTTTTCCTTAAAATTTCTCTTGCGATTTACTCTTCCGAAACTTCACCGTTTTTCCTCAAATTTTCTCCACCAATTCACTTAATATCATCTTGAGTTCATTGATTTGCAGGTTTTTGGGAAAATCATCGACCAATTATCAAGAAATTCTCAAGTTCTTGAGGTGCACACAAGGTGTTCGACGAAAGTTCCAAACCACAATTTTCAATTCTTCTCATCAATTCAATGGGCCGAACTAACAAAAGAGTGGGAAGTAAGGATGCTTCACCACCTCCACCACCGAAGAGAAAGGGACGAGGTGCCGCTACTACTTCCGCTTCAACCGGGCCACGAGACATATCCGCTCGTTACGGAGCACCGTTTCCGATTTTCCACGATGAAGAAGGTAGAGCTTATGAGAAGTTGACTTCAAAGGGTGAACACATTCTACCTCGACCGTTAGATTGGGAGCTACTAGAGAAATTGAAGGTTACGGAGAGGATTAAAGAGATTCTCGGGTGTATGAGCTTGAAGTATTTTGCGGATATGAATTTCAAGTACTCCATCAAGCTTGGTTTGGAAATGCTTTGCACTTTCAAGTTAATTCACGAGAAGAAGAAGGCTTCTTATGCTACATGTCGACTCAACGGAGTAGAGGTTACTATAACGGAGAAAGATATGTGTGATGTGTTCGGATTTGATGATGGAGAGCAATGCCTTACCGAAGAAAAGGAAAGTGGAACCGTGAAGACTACGCATTGGCAAGAGATGGCCGGACCAAATGAGAAGTGGAAAGATCACGGACGATCAATTGCATTCATCGACCCCGTGCTATGCATTGTCCACAAGTTCTTGACTTACAATATCTTCGGAAAGGTGGAGGGCAACAAAGTTAATTCCTTGGAGTTTTCTTTAATTAATGCGGTCGTGAATGGAATTGACTCGTCTCCAATCAAGAAAATTTGGGGATTAATGGATCAAGCGGCAAGGGGGATACGGACTAGAGGGGCTTTGTTCCATTTAGCTCGTCACCTTGCTATTCACAATATAATTATTGGTGAGGATGACGAGATGTATGATGGAGAGCCGTGGGTAGTACCGCGAGCTTTGGATGTGGAGGAGTTCGAAGCGAGCGGGTTGATTTTGGCCGGAGAGTTTGTACCGCATGAAATCCGGACCGACAAGAGTGCACAAGCAATGGTGGAATATCGGCAAAATAACTCGGCCCGCATACAAAAATGGAGGTTGGAGTTGGCGGGAGAAAGGGTTAGTTCATCGATTTTGAGAGAGGCTCAACTTGAGGAGGAGAATCTTATGCGTGAACGAGCCGGTTCTTCGGCGGGAGGAGGTCCAAATGTTGATGATGGGACGACGAGGGATCCGGTTTGGGACCAAGCGTACTCGGGATACGGTGCACAAGGAAATCAAGGCTCCGGGTGGAACGATTCGGGAATGAATTGGAATTCTTCATACGAGGTTCCTCAAACCGGAAACTACTACTCGGATTCGGGACGGATGCATCCCGAGGATCTCCAAGAGATAATCAATGCCAATGCTCGGACATATGATGCACTTAATGCGAGGATGGATCGGATGGCCCTCGACGAGGCTACTTGGAATAACCGGATGGCGGCCGAAAGGAGCTACTACGAGCAAACCACCCGACAAATTTTGAGGGATGAAAGGGATTACAACGAGCAAACTACTCGTAGGATTGTGAGAGAGGAGATGGAGGAGATGAGAAGAGAACAACGTCAATTCTTCGAGGCCTATGCTAGAGGAGGAGGCCACTTTCCACCACCTAACATGTGAGAGAGGTCGTGCTAGTCACGACCTAGGTACGTTTTCTTTTCTTTTCTTTTATGTTTTTGTAAATATGTGTTTGCGTTTATTTGATTGTGTGGTTTAGTTATGTTCCTTTTTATTGTTAGTTCGTTTGTTTTGTGAAATATCACTTGTTCATGCTCAAGGTTTTGATTTGTCCCGAATGTGGTAGTGTTTGCATGTGGATTTGGTTAAGTTGTTGCTTGAACTCACTTGGTTAGTTGGATGTTCCACTTGTTAAGAGTTGAGAAAATGAGTATATGATATTCATGAGTTTCTTACCTTGCTATATTACATGTGAGCTTTTGAGCCTAATTTCATTGGAGCGTATTTATGATTTTTCTCGAGTTGTGAGCATGAGATGATTGAGAAAAAAATGATTGGATTTTAGTGTGTCATTGCATGAATATGAAGTTACTTTGCCTTGGTTAAGAATGAGAACATGAAGTATGAGATTGCTAGGATTTAACTCCACATATATAAAATTCCCAAAAATGACCGTGCCCGTCGAGGGACTCCCTAGTTAACCTTTTGAGCCTACATGGAGCCTTTTCTTGTAACCGAGAGTTTTCCGAGCGATGTGAGATTGTGAGGTGTTACAAGTTTGATTGTGAAGGTTAATAGGGATATTGTGATGAATTGTAACGTGTTTTCTCGTTTAAAGGCATGCTATAAAAAAAGCTTACTCCCTAATAAAAAAACGAATACTCTTCGGTTGTGAAAACAATTGATGAGGGATGAAAAAAAAAAAAAGCAAAAAGCAAAAAGAAAGAAAAAAAGAAAAAAATAAATAAAAAGCGGGAAGTAAAAGCATATTAATAGCCTATCGAGAGCATGTAAGTTATGATGTGTAATTGATGAGATAAGGGGAGTTGTGATGTTTACATTTGGTGTAGGAGGTTGATTTGTGAGTTCATTTGGTGGAGGAAGGTGTCGAGAGAGTTTATTTTGTATTATTATTATTATTTCGATTCCCACCTATGACCCGAGCCTACCTTGATTGCAATCTCGTATTGATTCTTGTTCTTCTTTGTCAAAGTATGCGGATATTCTTGTGATGATATTGATGTACATTTTCTCGATGTGTTGATGAGTGAAACCATTTTATATTTTTCGAGGGATGTAATTGGAGAGTTTGGCGAGTTTGAGTGACATGTTTCATATTTCTTAATTTTCTCGTTCTTGACAAGTGGATGGTTTGTGGTTTGTTAGTGAGTTCAAAGTACGTGATTTGTGCAAACATGTTGTTGGATGAATTTACCTTGCTCGGTGTTGGAAATCGATATCCTGGAATTAATAAATTAATTAAAATTAATTATCTAATTAATTCCGAACGAAATCCTTCGGAGAACGAATATCCGGAATTGTCAATGCGGAACGACAATTCCAATCGACTCCCGGTTGCCGGAACATCCCGCCACGAACCACCACGAAGCCGAGCCCAACCAAACCCTAACCATGGGCGAACCCATGGCTGTTCGGTCGAGCCCCTTCATGGGGCACGCAGCTGATCACAGCAGCCTCCACGGACTGCTCGTAGCAGCCCGCTATCCACGCCCGAACCCTCGCGAAACAGCCCCCCCCCCACGCAAACCCTAGCCGCGGCCAAGCCGCCGCATGTTTGCTCGAGGCGTGCGCACGTCATGGACGTGCGTTAGGGTTCGGCTGCACAGCCCCCGTGCAACTCCGAGCATGGCCAGCGACGCCCCGCGGATCCGCTGCACAAAAGCGCGCAGCCCGCTGCCCAGCCATACGAGGCGGGCGCCTGGTGGTCGCGCGACCGCGCGCGACATGGACCAGGCGAGCGCCTGGTCCCCAGGCGGGCGCTTCGCTCCCAGCGAAGCTCCGTCGCGTGATTCTCGCCGGCGAGTCGCTCCAGCCGCGGCGGTCCGGCGGTCCGGCGATCCTCGATCGCCACCGCTCGGCTCGACCCCGGTGAGGATCCTAAACCTCGGATCTTGGTTCACGATAATTTTACGATAATTAAAACGATTAAATCATAAAGGGGGTTTTACGATTTACCTCGTTCTCGTTGTTCGGAAAAACGAAGAACTCAATTGATGACCTTGAGATCTTCCCACGTATTCCTTGCACTAGCTCGAACGTCGGGTGGGAGACGATCTTCCGAACTCCATGGATCTCCTCCACTCTTCAAGAACTTTATGATTGGCGTATCTTAGGTTAATGAATTGTGAAGACCATGTAGTGCTTTTATAGGCTACGTAAGGGATCAAAAGGAGATTAAATATTGGGCTTCTAATATTGAAAATTAAATTGGGTCCAACCCAAATCCATTAATTCTTATCAATATTAATTTTATTTATTTTCCACTATATAAATAAAATTGCACTCCCAATATTTATTCATATTATATCAAATAATATTTCTCCGGTAGTATTATTTATTCCGTGTATTTAAGATTTAAATATCCATGAATAATGATTTATCCAGACAACCATCATTTCATGTCTGATTACATCTTTACATTGTTGCCAATGATAAAATGTTATCTACATAAAAACCCGAGAAACACCACCTTGTTTCCATCACGTTTCCAATACACACTATTCGTCTATGCTTTGATGAATCCATAAAATGGACTATCTCATCAACTTGCAAGTACCACGAACTCAATGCTTTGTTCCAATCCATAAATGGATCAACTAAGCTTGTACTCTAAATGATCTTGCCTCTTAGCAATAAACCTTATTGCTTTCTAAGAGAGCACATTTAGATCTAGTACTGCCTCTATGTAGATCCAGGGATCGATTTCATGTATACTAGGTCCGGAGTCCGAAGACTCTCTTAGTCTTATGAATATCTTCGGTTGTCACACAACCTCCCACTACAACGGCATTCCGGTGTATAAACAGTAATAACAGTAGGTGCAGTTAGTGGTGTACCGCTACTCGGTTCGGCTGGTTCTAAGTCTTAATCTCTCTCTCTCTCATTTCAAAGTATTACGTCACTTTGGGCTTGTGGTTCATCTAATAGTCTTCCTCTAAGAACCGGGCGTTAGAACTTATAACGTCCTTCTGGTTCATAGTACTATTGAACACACATCTTTTGTTCTTCTAGGATATTCTACAACCGCATTGAATGCGCCGTTGTTTCCAGACATATCCATAGAACATAGGTAGTTCCGTATAACTCATGCTTTTACTATTTCTATAAGAGTTCCATTTCTTATTTCCGACGCACCATTTCTACACAAGAGTGTATGGTGTAGTCATTTGGGATCAAATCCCAATCTCTGATTAGTATGCCATGCATTCCTCAGACAGGTACTTGCCTCCGCGATTAGATCGCAGGCTTTCAATGGATATACCATGATGGTTCCCCACAATAGCTTTGTGTCCATTGACTTGTCAAAACACTTTGCTTTTGTGGCACATCAGGTATGCTAATCCATTCTTTCGAGTAATCATAAAATGAAGTACTCGTACCTTATTGTCTGAGTAAACAAAGGTCTGCATACATCAGAGTCAATCAATTCTTATACTTGTCCGGATCTTATATCATGTTATCTTCCAAATTAGATTCTTAGGTCGGAAGGTCCACTCCTTCAACTTAATTGATCAAATATCAATTTTCGACCTTTGAACTTCTTATTCGAATAGACATGATTTAGCACAAGAATCCACAAGTACAATCGATTTAATAAAGAAATCTCTTATTAGTAAAACGAGTTTTATACTACGGTTCGTTGCACCGTGGTGGACTCGGGATTCATCATTTATATATTGCTAGCTAATGTACCAGAATAGATACTATCTTTATTTCTTCTTATAACCATCAAATGATTAATAGAAATAAAATATTCATTTATTAGAAATCCAGAACAAAGTTCTTTCTAATTTGAAAGGTACATAAAAGCAATAACCCAAAATGAAATCCTATAAAATGTCCTCCACTGCAACTGCTGCCTCCTCTACAGCATTGCCCATGTAGATTTACGATTTCTTCTTTTCTAAGTCGTCGGGTTTCCTGGAACCCTTGCATTTAGAATGCACATACCGTCAGTGGTTCTATATCTACACACCAGGTTCCGGTAGATAATACCACTGACTATGTTTTACGACTAAAGAAGATTTCGTACTTTCTTTGAGAGGATAATCAGACTTCCAGTACCTAGACTGTTTGCATTGAGAACACTAGCCTATTGGCTTTCTCGCCCCATCTCGTGATCCAAGAATTAGGACCACTGGGTTTCTTTGCTTGCTTTTCCTATCCCCCGGTTTTGCCTTTAGGTTCGAAACCTTTGGCATTGGCTACAAGAGCTTGCGATTTCCGTCTCAACTCGTCCAAAAGGTCAATCATCTCAAAAACGTGTTTAAGCGTTTCCTCGATTCGACTGGCATTTATGAGTATCCTCATCGCCTCTTGTCTAGCCTCTACATCATGTCTAAACATCTCCTTGAGTTTGAACATGATAAAATCAGTTCTTTCCTCATCAGTTAAGACATTAGTAGGCTCGGGAGAACAAAGCTCTTTAACAGTCTGGGCAATGTCCAGATCTCTATTCCAATCAATACATTCAGGGACCAGTGAGTTAAAATCCTTAAGTATCACATAAAGTGGGTTCAAAGCCATCCATAATCTATGAGCACATATAATAACAAACAATCGATTTAATATCCGATATTATCTCCCTCAAATAATATCATTAAACCACTAATCACATCTAAAATCCCATCAGGTAAGGCAAGCCACGTGGTGTGGACGTTTACCTACCCAAATGATTTAGCAATTAGATTTGCTTCGGTCATACATCACTTATAGCGGAACCTCGTGGGGAGGAATACTATAATGCGTATCTAAGTGTAAACCATTACTCAGTACCAAAGTAAATCGTTTGGAATTGCTACATCACCGCAAGCCACGTGGTGTGGACGTTTACGACAACTTCACAACTCTTCACAATTTCTTACAACTGTCTACATCAATTAATCCAAAATCCGTCAGTATAGCAAGCCACGTGGTGTGGACGTTTACTACACCAAGAGACTTTTATAATTGACTCCCAATTACTTGATCCATTCGATCTTGTGAATCAAGACGCGGAGAATCATAAGTGAAACTCGAAGTTTCTAACCAGTGATTCACCATGCAAACAACCCTATCTCTCATTAGATGAGGGAGCCGAGCAGACAATCGATCCATCTATAAAAGAATGGTACGAAGGTCTCTAATTTGTGTCCTCTACATGACCAAGTGGCTCTGGCTCCATTCCACTCCCCGGGGTGAGAATGAGTCGACTTGAAATCAGCTTTGGAAAGACAAATTAGGCATTGTTTGATAAACTTAATCAATGTTTCTCGTAAGAGAAATTACAAGAACTCTCCTCCAATAACTTATCTATATAAACTTCAAAAGTTTATAAAAGTCACCAAGAGAGCAGCAATGGAGACCATGGGTATGTTTCCATACCCTCTCCCACTTAGCTTCTTACAATAAAGGGATACGCTATCTAGTGCATAAAGTAAACACATATAGCATGCATACATGTAATAAAGCACATAAATATTATCACATAGTCAAAATAATACTAGAATATTATTTTCCGACTATTATGGCTTTATCGCATCCCCGTACGCATCTTCTAGTCTTCAGTCTTCGTTCTTGAATGCTCCATGTGACGAGAATATTAATCTCAATATTTAAATCTATTTATTTTTAATTAATCCAAAAGTTACATAATTCGAAAATTAAGTCAATCGAATATATCAAAAATAAAATTAAATATTATTAACATTTCTATTTATTTTCCTTTCTAATTCTATTAAATCTTTAGAATAGTCTATCCAAGTAAAACTTGGAATATTCTAGAAGACCTCTATAATAGAATAAGGAAATAAAATAAATTAGGACTCTTAATCCTTCCAAATTAATTCTTTTCCTAATCTATTAAAAATTCCATAAAGGAATAATTAAATAGGAAAAATTAATTAAGGACTTTCAAAACTTTCCAAATTAATTATTTTCCTAATCCATTAAAAATTCCATAAAGGAATAATTAAATAGGAAAAAACAAATTAATTCTAAATTTATTCTTTTCCTAATCCATGAAAATTCCCAAAAATAGGAATACTCAAAATAGGAAAACCGAATAATTTAGGAAAGTTGGATCTCGGCGGAAGAGCACGGGTTGGGAGTCCCCGCGCCCTACCACCACCATCGACCACCCTTCGGAGAAGCATGCCGCAGCCACCCCAGCCCACGCGCCACCACCATTGGTGGCCGGCGTGGCCGAGGAGTCCCGCGGGCAGCCCCCTCGCCTAGGGCTCGATCCTACATGGGGTCGATCATGATGATCGATCCCTCGTCCCATCGTCTCCCTCGTCACATCGTCTTCTTCTTCCGGCGATCGTCTCAACATCGAACCAACGTAATTAAAATTACAAGAATTAAATTACAATTATCCGGTATCGATTCTATACATGAAATCGACCCTATACATTTTCCGGAAAAGGTAGAATGTAATAATAAACCTAAATTCGGTCAACCCCCGAATTTTTACTATTACAAGCATTCACCACACATAAAACGAATCTCGACATGTCCGAGAGTTTAATAATTAAGAACAATATTATGACAATAATTAAGAACAATTATATCTAGCCATAATAGTCGGAAACCCTGCAAGGTAGAACAATTTATCGAAAAATACCGTGAACTAAAACCAACGCTCTGATACCAATTGTTGGAAATCGATATCCCGGAATTAATAAATTAATTAAAATTAATTATCTAATTAATTCCGAACGAAATCCTTCGGAGAACGAATATCCGGAATTGTCAATGCGGAACGACAATTCCAATCGACTCCCGGTTGCCGGAACATCCCGCCACGAACCACCACGAAGCCGAGCCCAACCAAACCCTAACCATGGGCGAACCCATGGCTGTTCGGTCGAGCCCCTTCATGGGGCACGCAGCTGATCACAGCAGCCTCCACGGACTGCTCGTAGCAGCCCGCTATCCACGCCCGAACCCTCGCGAAACAGCCCCCCCCCCCCCACGCAAACCCTAGCCGCGGCCAAGCCGCCGCATGTTTGCTCGAGGCGTGCGCACGTCATGGACGTGCATTAGGGTTCGGCTGCACAGCCCCCGTGCAACTCCGAGCATGGCCAGCGACGCCCCGCGGATCCGCTGCACAAAAGCGCGCAGCCCGCTGCCCAGCCATACGAGGCGGGCGCCTGGTGGTCGCGTGACCGCGCGCGACATGGACCAGGCGAGCGCCTGGTCCCCAGGCGGGCGCTTCGCTCCCAACGAAGCTCCGTCGCGTGATTCTCGCCGGCGAGTCGCTCCAGCCGCGGCGGTCCGGCGATCCTCGATCGCCACCGCTCGGCTCGACCCCGGTGAGGATCCTAAACCTCGGATCTTGGTTCACGATAATTTTACGATAATTAAAACGATTAAATCATAAAGGGGGTTTTACGATTTACCTCATTCTCGTTGTTCGGAAAAACGAAGAACTCAATTGATGACCTTGAGATCTTCCCACGTATTCCTTGCACTAGCTCGAACGTCGGGTGGGTGACGATCTTCCGAACTCCATGGATCTCCTCCACTCTTCAAGAACTTTATGATTGGCGTATCTTAGGTTAATGAATTGTGAAGACCATGTAGTGCTTTTATAGGCTACGTAGGGGATCAAAAGGAGATTAAATATTGGGCTTCTAATATTGAAAATTAAATTGGGTCCAACCCAAATCCATTAATTCTTATCAATATTAATTTTATTTATTTTCCACTATATAAATAAAATTGCACTCCCAATATTTATCCATATTATATCAAATAATATTTCTCCGGTAGTATTATTTATTCCGTGTATTTAAGATTTAAATATCCATAAATAAAATTAATTTATTGCTAATTAATTTATTCATCTCTTATATCCGAGAATAGTACCGTTCAACTTTAATTATTATGCGGATTTAATCCACCTGCAGGGTTTACATAATAATTCCTTATGAACTCATCTCGGGGATATTATCAACCCTTACGGGATACACTTTCCCGTCAAGTATTCACGGCATGTCATATATAAAATATAGCGACCCAACTTAACCGGTAATTGACCCAGTAATTAAACCGGTCAATTCCTTTGGAAAATCAAAGTCACTTATATTAAATATACACACCCGCAATAGTATCGGGGATTAAGAATAAAATACACTGAGACTTAAATCGATTATCGCCGGCAATCCTAATCGATAAATCTCAAACGATCCGCTCAATACACCAAGTGTACAAGTGTGATAAAATAATTAAGATAAATTATTTTCTCTCTCACACAACGACTATACCGATGGATTGGTCCGTGTCCATCTAGGTCGTGAGCAACTGTTCGATTAAATACGAGTAACCGATAGTATGATCTTCTGTGCGCCCATGCTTGCACCATACTAACTACAACGTATAAAATCCAGGACTATGATTTGCATATATTTAATTATAAATAATTAAACGCAAATAATGGTTTATTTAATTAAATAGATTAATGGCAATGGATCGGGAGTTTCCGTTACTTAAATCTAGACATTAAGTACACAACTCCAACACTCGGGACTAGCAAGGACTTGAGCGTGGGGGGGTGATTTATGTCGTGTGTGTGTGTTTTTCGTTTATGATTTTATGTCGTTTTTGAGTTGTGTGTCGTCATGTTTAGGTCGTTTGAGTTGTATTTTATGTTTTTATGTGTTTCGGATCTCACGGGGTGTGTTGGAGTGGTTTGAGTTGTTTTGTAGGTCGAATGTTGAAGAAAATCGAAGAATCGAGAAAGAGCCGAAGTAGAACAAAAACGGAGGGCGCCAAAAGATAAACGGCGGTCGCCGAATCCAAACAGCGGTCGCCGAAGATGAAATGACGACCGCCAAAAGGGCTGGAAAGAGTCAGATTTTCAATCAAGATAAATGGGCAAAACGGCGGTCGCCGTTTTGTAAACGGCGGTCGCTGAAATTTTACGGCGGTCGCGAAAATGAGAATGGCGAGCGCCGTTTTGAGGCAGTTTCAGGGCGGTTCCATGCGAAGTCAAAGGTGTATTTAGGCGAGGTTTTGAAAGAAAACAGAGATCTTTCGCCTGGGATTTGGAAGGAGGAAAAGGAGACGATCCACTCGGAGCCGACAACTTCGAGATTCAAGTTCAAGTCACGAGCCGTTTCAATTCACCGTAATTGTAGTTGCTATTTCAATTCCTAGAATTCTAGTTTATTTCTTTTTATGTTTTGTTCAACTTTTGCAAAACTTGTGAATGCTTTTAAATTTGAGAATGTTAGAATGATTTCCTAAATGAATGCTTTGATTATTAAAGATTGTTTTAAGCTTTTACTTTGTTTCATTCTTTTGTTTAATTTTGTGTTTATTTTTTAGTGTATTGTTAAATCCATGTTTTCATTTATCGTTGTTCTTGTTATTCGATATTTGTTAAAGATGATGAACTAATTTCCTTACTCGGAAGTTTATATGAAGAATTAGACGGATAATTGTTTTACCGGAAGATCTAGTATAAACGACATACTCTTGAATTCGTAACTTGACCGAGAGCGAATAATCAAGTGAACTAAACGTTGAAAAACGAGTTGAGCAACCCGACCGGGAACTTGACTTTCGATTGTCGTTTATTTAGATTGAAAAAGGTAGAAATAATTTGAAGTCGAATTTGAAGTATATTC
The DNA here is from genome assembly GCA_954870475.1 of Euphrasia confusa. Classification (NCBI taxonomy): domain Eukaryota; kingdom Viridiplantae; phylum Streptophyta; class Magnoliopsida; order Lamiales; family Orobanchaceae; genus Euphrasia; species Euphrasia confusa. The sequence goes on along the minus strand of OX940969.1, from coordinate 19,787,368 downwards.
ATCCGAGTCTTTTCCTTATTGTTTATTTCAAACTTTCCATTATAATCGTGAGTCCCAAAATGATTTTAGGATTTAGAAAAATGAACTATGTTTCTATGACTTTTCTTTCACTTAAACATTATTCTTTCGTTTCCTTGGATTGATACCGAGTCAAGCTACAATTGACCTCGGATATTGACGAGAGACGCACCAAAATCGTCTAATCACGCTAGTCCTCCGAAGAGGATACCGAACATCGGCGGCGTCCATCTGATATTCTGATTCGTCGAAAACTACCGTGGCTTTATGAGGAAAGGGAAGGAGAGAAGTTTGAAGTTGAAAAATTGCTCTGAATTTAGTGTTAAAGTATTTCGAATATAATAAATTCAAATCTTTCTTTGATTTAATGGCGGAATTCTCACTGGCCAAAGTAAATAACGAAAGTCTCACTTAATTTTTTATTCAAAAATAAAATTGATAATTTAATTTTACAGTAATCAATTTTAGTGACAAATTTCTAAACAATAGAAGTATGAATATACATTCTCAATCCATTGATGAAGGGGTGTTCTTAAAGCACCCCCTGTTAGGGACCCGATCAACCCGATCGTCCAAGTCCCAAAACACAACAACGAAGATACGAACTCTACGACAAACAAACGGCGAAAAACGATACTACTACTCCGAGCACAAGATACGAAACGAGCAACGAAACACGAAATCAACGAGAAAATAAAGAACAAACGATGTATAGTGGTTCACCCTTGAATGGGCTACGTCCACTTTTTTGCCGCCACGAACTTTCCACTAGAAACGAGAAACAATACAAAGATTACAAGGATTTCCCACAAATCTCACAATCTCTCTATTTCTCTCTTTCTCTCTTTTTCTAGATCTAGATCTAAAATCTAATCTCTCAAAGTGTGGTAGGTTGAACATAAATGAGGAGAGGAAGTGCTTTTATAGGTGGTAGGTGAAACCCTAAAAGCCCAATGCTTAAAGCCCATCCAAAACCGAGTCAAACATGGGTCAAACCTGGGCAAGGGACCAGGCGCCCGCCTGCCAGGCCAGGCGCCCGCCTGCTCGAAATCCCTCCCCTCTGAAGTTGGGACCAAGCGCCCGCTTGGTCCCCAGGCGCCCGCCTGCCCAACGTCGCGGGCGCCCGCTTGGCTCTGGGGCGATCGCCTGCTCCGGGGCTGAGCATTCTGAAGATTGGACCAGGCGCCCGCCTGGTCCCCAGGCGCCCGCCTGGCGCCTGGCCGGGAAACTCCCGTTTTTTCTTCGCCCGTTCTTCCTCGACTCGACTCCCGTCTTGATTGTTTGGCTCCACCTCCAACAATCTCCCACTTGGAGACACAACCAATCATCACCTCAAATCCTCCTCGTCCGTGGCGGCAAACCCTCTCCTCAACCGAGGAGTCCGATCGAGGTTCCACACAACCTCATCTTAACATACGGCACAACCTTGGTGAACATATTCGCCGGATTCTCACTCCCGAGAATCTTCTCAAGCACCAACTCTCCTTCCTCCAAGACCGATCGAATGAAATGGTACCGGAGTTGAATGTGCTTCGTCCGCGCATGGTATGCCGGATTCTTCGCCAAATGTATAGCACTTTGGCTATCACAAAACAACACGTTCCCCTTTCCTCCATGTTGCAACTCCTCTAGAAAGGATTGCAACAAAATCATCTCCTTGGCGGCTTTGGTTACGGCTACGTACTCCGCCTCACAACTCGAAAGTGCTACGATCTTTTGTAGCTTCGAGGCCTAAGAAATGGCCGTCTCTCCGAAAGTGTAGACGTAGCCCGTCGTGCTCTTCCGACTATCGAGATCTCCACCATCATCCGCATCCACGTACCCTAGCAACCCCGTCTCCGATTTCCGGAAACACAAGGCATAATTCGAGGTGCCCCTCAAATACCGAAGTATCCACTTCACGGCTTCCCAATGCCTTCTCCCCGGGTTACTCATGAACCGACTCACAACTCCCACCGAGTGTGCTAAGTCCGGTCTCGTACAAACCATAGCATACATAAGGCTCCCTATCGCCGACGCGTACGAGACCTTATCCATATGCCTTCTCTCCTTCTCCGTGACGGGCGAATCCTCCTTCGACAATCGAAAGTGCCCGGCCAACGGAGTGCTAACCGATTTAGCATTCTCCATACTAAACCTCATCAAGACTTTCTTGACATAATCCTCTTGTGAGAGCTTTATCCCTTCCTTGCTCCTCACAATCTTCATGCCTAGGATTTGCTTAGCATCGCCCAAATCCTTCATGGCAAACTCCGACGATAGTTCCTTCTTGAGCTTGTCGACCTCCCGTCTACTAGCTCCCACGATCAACATATCGTCTACGTACAATAGCAAGATCAAGTAAGAGTCCCCAAGACTCTTGAATAAACAACAATGGTCCGCCTCACATCTAGAGAAGTCGGTCTTCTTCATGAAGCCGTCAAACTTCTTGTACCATTGTCTCGGCGCTTGCTTCAACCCGTAGAGGCTCTTCTTGAGCTTACACACAAGCTTCTCTTTGCCCTTAGCCTCATACCCTTCCGGTTGCTTCATGTAGATCTCCTCATCGAGCTCACCATGAAGAAACGCCGTCTTCACATCCATTTGTTGGAGGTGAAGGTCCTCCCTTGCTACTAAACCGAGCACTAGCCGGATGGTCACCATCTTGACCACGGGAGCGAATATGTCGGTGTAGTCGATTCCCTCCTTTTGTTGAAATCCCTTCACAACCAACCTCGCCTTATACCGCTTGCTTCCATCGTGCTCCTCCTTCACACGGTATATCCACTTGTTATGCAAAGCCCTCTTCTTCTTAGGTAGCTCGGCTAACTCCCAAGTGTGGTTCGTCACCAACGAGTCCATCTCGTCATCCATGGCTGACTCCCACTTGATCGAGTCTCCGGCTTGCATAGCCTCTTCAAAGGTCTCCGGCTCGCCCTTATCCGTGAGCAAGACATGATAGAGAGTAGTGACGTACTTTTGATTTGGTCTCCTCTCTCTAGTCGACCGACGCACAACCATAGGTGGTGTTTGTGGGGTCGCCTCCAGCTCGGCATCAACTCCCACTTCATCATTAACCTCCACCTCATCACTCGAGTCCAACTCATCTCCGGTGCCCGGTTGGACTTCCTCATGCGCCTTCTCGTCTCTTCGGACGGGAAAATAAAGATCGTCCCATACTTCACTCTCCGGTTGATCGACCTCCGAGGTCTCAACCTTCTTATCCTTGTACAACACCGCTTCATTGAAGACCACGTCTCTACTTCGGATTATCTTCCGATTTTCTTCATCCCAAAACCGGTACCCGAACTCCGCATCTCCATAGCCGATGAAGTAGCACTTCTTCGATTTTGGGTCAAGCTTGCTCCTCGAAGATGCGTCCACGTGGACATAGGCCAAGCACCCAAATACTCGAAGATAGGAAAGATCCACCTTCTTTCCACTCCATACCTCTTCGGGAATACGAAATCCCAAAGGAACCGATGGCCCTCGATTTATCAAGTGAGACGCGGTATTGACGGCATCGGCCCAAAACATCTTCGGCATTCCGGAGTGTAGTCTCATACTCCGTGCCCTCTCGTTCAAAGTCCGATTCATCCTCTCGGCAATACCGTTTTGTTGAGGAGTGTCGGGGATCGTCTTTTCCATTTTGATTCCATGCTCGGCACAATAGCTCTTGAAGCTCCCATCAATGTACTCACCTCCATTGTCGGACCTCAAGCACTTCACCCTCAAACCCGTCTCATTCTCCACCAAAGCCTTCCATTTCTTGAAGACATCGAACACTTCCGATTTCGCCTTCATGAAATACACCCACACCTTTCTTGTGGCATCATCAATGAAAGTCACATAGTATTGTGATCCTCCAAACGAAGAAACCGGGGAAGGACCCCACACGTCCGAGTGGACCAACTCCAACTTCCCTTCTTTCGGTTCTCTTCCACCTTTCAAGAAGCTCACCTTCCTTTGCTTTCCTAAGATGCAACTCTCACACGGATGAGGGGTAGTCGACTTCAACTCCGGCAAGAGCCCTTTAGTCGACAACATCTTCAACCCCTTATCACTAATATGCCCCAACTGGCAATGCCATAGCTCCGTGCTCTTAGCATCATTCACCACCCCGAAGGTCTCTTCACAATTCAAGACCTTATACAAGGTTTCGGCTAAGTTTCCCTTTGCCACTACCATTACTCTCTTGGACACCTTCCATGAACCTCTATTGAAGGTTACTCTATGCCCGGATGTATCGAGTTGGCTCACCGATATCAAGTTGAGCCTAAGATTAGGCACATGCCTCACCTCCGTCAACTTCCATCTTTGCCCGTTAGACATCTTCAAGGACACGTCACCCATGCCCACGATATCCATGGTTTGCCCGTTGGCAACGGTCACCTTTCCAAGGTACCCCTCTCGATAGTTCTCCAAGAGTCGAGGATGTGCATCCACCGACAACACCAAAGCATCCGCTATGTCCTCCATTGCGGCATTAGCACCACCACCACCCTTCTTATCCTCTTTTGGCGGTGACCGACACTCATTCCTATAGTGGCCCGTCTTGCCACAATTCCAACACTCCACCTTCCGTGATTTCGATTTCCCTCTACCATTTTTCGACTTCGATTTATCCTTGCCTTCATTGTTGGAGCGATTTTGGACCCTTCCACGGTTGTCAACACTCAAGGCCGAACTCGGTGTGCCCCCGGAATCATTCCTCCTAACCTCCTCGGCGAGGACCCTATCCCGTACACTTATGAACTTGAGTTTCTCCGTTCCAACCGAATTACTTAGAGCCGCCCTCATCGGCTCCCAACTATTAGGCAACGAAGCTAGTAGAATCAAAGCACGGACCTCGTCATCAAACTCAATCGCCACGGACGAGAGTTGATTCACTATCGTGTTGAAATCGTTCACGTGCTTGGCTATGGAACCTCTTTCATCCATCTTTAGGTTGAAAAGCTTCTTTATCAAATGGACCTTGTTGTCCGCCGAAGGAGTCTCATACATATCCGACAACACCTTCATCAATCCGGCCGTCGTCTTCTCCTTGGCTACGTTGGCGTGCACGTGCTTGGATAGCCTCAATCGGATTACTCCAAGAACCTTCCTATCGAGCTTGTTCCATTCCTTTTCACCCATATCTTCCGGTTTCTCACCCAACGGCTCACTCAAATCCTTGCCAAACAAGTAGTCCTCGATTTGCGATTTCCAATGGGGAAAATCCGTCCCATCGAACCTTGCGATTCCGCCCAAGATCATGTCGTCACTCATCGTATCCTCCGACCGCTCTAACACAAGCTCTGATACCAATTGTTAGGGACCCGATCAACCCGATCGTCCAAGTCCCAAAACACAACAACGAAGATACGAACTCTACGACAAACAAACGGCGAAAAACGATACTACTACTCCGAGCACAAGATACGAAACGAGCAACGAAACACGAAAGCAACGAGAAAATAAAGAACAAACGATGTATAGTGGTTCACCCTTGAATGGGCTACGTCCACTTTCTTGCCGCCACGAACTTTCCACTAGAAACGAGAAACAATACAAAGATTACAAGGATTTCCCACAAATCTCACAATCTCTCTATTTCTCTCTTTCTCTCTTTTTCTAGATCTAGATCTAAAATCTAATCTCTCAAAGTGTGGTAGGTTGAACATAAATGAGGAGAGGAAGTGCTTTTATAGGTGGTAGGTGAAACCCTAAAAGCCCAATGCTTAAAGCCCATCCAAAACCGAGTCAAACATGGGTCAAACCTGGGCAAGGGACCAGGCGCCCGCCTGCCAGGCCAGGCGCCCGCCTGCTCGAAATCCCCCCCCCCCCCCCCCCCCCTCTGAAGTTGGGACCAAGCGCCCGCTTGGTCCCCAGGCGCCCGCCTGCCCAACGTCGCGGGCGCCCGCTTGGCTCTGGGGCGATCGCCTGCTCCGGGGCTGAGCATTCTGAAGATTGGACCAGGCGCCCGCCTGGCGCCTGGCCGGGAAATCCCGTTTTTTCTTCGCCCGTTCTTCCTCGACTCGACTCTCGTCTTGATTGTTTGGCTCCACCTCCAACACCCCCTACGGACCGATATTTATGGGAAACCTTACGGCCAGGTATACGGTACGATCCATAGGGAACATGTAGTAGACAATTTTGCGCCCTTCGACTCATTCCATAACTCTCTACGGCCCACCGTATGGATTTTTGGCGCAATCGCCCCTACGGGACCCCGACCGTATGGGACAGGCGTGCGAATGGTTCTTTCCAAAAAATTGGAGGTTTTCTACGGCTTACCACTATAGGGATGTAAAGTATCGCCTTCGGCCGACACCGCAGAGGAGGTTGTAGAAAAACTATTTTTATTAATTTTAGTTATTATAAATTTGAATTTTTTACTACTAATATATATAATAACAATAAATAAAGTAAGTGTTAATTACAAAAATATATTTTTATATTTATAACTTACACCAACAAAATACACTACATAATAAAATTATAATTAAAATTTCTTACATTTTTTAACCTCTAATTAGACTTAGTTAAGAATACCCGATCTTTATGGACAACTAAATATTTCTCTAATTTACATAAGAGAACGTATAGACTAAAATAAGCTGACTACGTGAACTGAAATCGTGAATGATAATGACCGATATTTATGGAATTCCATAATATTGTTCCCATTCGAAAACATATTCGGGAGAACACATTTAAAAATATTTCAAATTAATGATGGTGGTTCAAAAGTGAAGAAGAATAAAAAGATCCATTTCTCATTCTCAATTTCAGATTACTTTCGACCGCGTGATTAAGTGTTGATTTAGGTGTTTTCAATAGGAGTTATGTTTCCTTAAAGTTGTGTTTTTATTGGGAAATTTACTTTAGAAAAAGCAGGAAATCCCTACCGAATGTGTTGAACCTCATCCTACTAATAATTAATCATCTATCTAATACATTTGCAAAAATTGTGAGAAACACGAAATCGACCTTCAACGCAGTAGTGTAGCATCTTCATTCAAAGTTCAATTTTCTAAGAATATTTACAAAATGCGAGTCTAACAAATGCATATTCGAAAATCACGATTGTTTTTCAAAAAAAAAAATCCAAAAATCGATTATGGTTTTAAATTTGTAAATTTAATCGTATATATTTACTATACGATTTGTGTGTGTGCGTGTTTGTGCTGCTATCGTCAGATGCTCCAAGTCAAGTTATGAGAAAAGTGAAGGAGTTGAGTTTGAAGCAGAAAGATTGCTAGCGGTATTCTTGTTGGGATGTGGAGTCGAATTCGTGGACGAAAGAAGGACGAAGAAATCGCCGAGGGAGTCGAGAGGTATTCTGGGATGGTATCGGCCGACACCGTGGCCTGTCGGCCGACAAGACCATGCCCGAGTGAATTTTCTGTGGAACCCGCGGCTGAACGCGAGGTTCAACCCGAAGTGAGAAGTGGGTGTCGGCCGACACCTTGATCTGTCGGCCGACATGTTTGGCAGAATTCAGCGCAAAGATTATTTTCTTGTGCGCTAAGTTTGCAGCCTTTTTCAGCGTGACTTTACCTTAATTAATATTAGGGTTTTTATATAGGTTTAGCCTATATAATAGATACATCTGCAGCGGCGAGTGGCCGTAGCCTATTTTGGGTGAACCATTATAAATCCTTGTGTCTTTTATTTTTCGTTTATTTTTCTCGTTCCGTATTTATCGTCTCTTCCAGCTACGAAATTAGGCGAAAATCCTAACAATTCTCAATGGGCAAAGGATATTACAAAAGTCTCACTATTGTTATTTTATTTAAAAATAAAATTGATAATTTAATTTACAGTAATCAATTTTAGTGGGAAATTTCTAAACAATAGAAGTATGAATGTTCATTAATGAGGGTTTTAGTGGGAAATTTCTAATTAAACAATAGAAGTATGAATGTACATTGATGAGGGAGTTCCGATCCATTGATGAGGGGTGTCCCTGAGTCATTTTCTACGGATCGATATTTATTGGAATCCCTTACGGCCAGGTAGGTATACAGCATAGTCCGTAGGAAACATGTAGTAGACAATTTCGCGTCCTTCGAATTCAATCCAAAACTCTCTACGGCCCACCGTATGGATTTTCGGCGCAAACAGCCCTACGGGCCCCGGCCGTAACGGGACGGGCGAGCGAATGGTTCCCTCCAAAAACTTGGAGGTTTTCTACGGCTCACTACTGTAGTCTGTAGGGATGTAAAGTATCGTCTTCAGCCAGGTGGTAGAAAAATTATTTTTATTAGTTTTAGTTATTTATACTTTTGATTTTTTACTACTAATTTATATATATAATAATAATAAATAAAGTAAGTGGGATTATAAAAAATATATTTTTACAACAATAAAATTAGAATTAAAGTTTTTTACATTTTTTAAATTTTTAACCTCTAATTATACTAAGTTAAGAATACCCAATCTATATGGACAAACCTAATTATACTAACCTGTTCTTTTGGACTTAATTTCAGTCCAGTTCAGATTCAGTTCAGTTCAGTTCACATGGTTTAGTTCAGTTCAGTTCGTTTCAAAATAAATTAAAATAAAATAAACAAAAAATAATTTTAATCAATAATTTTAAATATACAATATAGTTAATGTCACAATATTATTAATATTTTTAAAATAAAATTTAATAATTTATAAAAATTATTATTATTTTTATTAAAAAATCAGTTCAGTTCAAATCGTTTCAGTTCAGTTCAGTTCAGATCAATTCAGTTCAGTTCAGTTTAGTTCAGCAGGTTTTAGTTCAAAAGAACAAGTAAGTGAACAGAAATCGTGAATGATAATGACCGATATTTATGGAATTCCATAAATATGTCTTCTCATTCCATATTTATGTGTTTACACCGATCATATAAAACTGTTTTACGTTAATTTTTTTGTTTTTCACTCCGTGCGGGCATGACTTATGAACACCTCCTCATCAATGGATTGGGACTCCCTCATCAATGTACATTCATACTTCAATTGTTTAGAAATCTCTCACTAAAATTGATAACCGTAAAACTAAATTATCAATTTTATTTTTCAATAAAATAGCCTTTTGTAATTTACTTTGGCTGGTGAGAATCGCGTCTATTAAATCGAAGAGAAAGATTTGAATTTATTATATTCTAAGTACTTCATCACTAAATTCAGAGCAACCTTTCAGCTTCAAACTTCCCTCCTTGCCTCTTTCCCTTTCCTCATAAAGTCATGGTAGTTTTCAACTAACCGTACAATCCGATGGACGCCGCCGATGTCCGGTATCCTTTTCGAAGGACTAGCGCGAGGCTAAAAAAATCTCCAAGCCAACTACATCGATTCGATCGAGAAAAACCGATGCGCATCAGCTCCCGTTCCGTATCAAACGGCAAAAAAACAAAAGATGCATAAGCTTCCTTAGATCGACGACGCCGATAATGTTCATGCAGCCACCGCCGAGAAGAATATTCACACATTGGTGATTGAAACGTGCTTTTAACAAGCACTAAATCCATTTTATTCAGGTACTGTTGTATGTTTATTTTGTGGATCGAGATTGATAATAAACTTCTAATCGATCGATTACATTTGATAATAATGTTGCCCGTGAAACTTGCAGGAAGAAGATAAAAAGGGTGGCGACGCTCGAAGATGAGAGGAATTGAAGATGAAAAGGGTGGCGTTCATAACCTTTGAGTTTGGGTTCTTTTTCTTCATCTTCTTCTCAGGTTCGAGCATCGCCCACCCTTTTATATAGGTAAGTACTATTCGGACGTATTTTTAAAGATTAGATAAAATCTGAGGGCAAATTGGGTGTTTCACCACTTTTTTGCGTAGAAACCCCACATTTGTAAAGGTAGTGTACAAAAGCACAATACCTATATCATGCTCCCATGAGTATAATTACAATCGTATTCCCACCCTTTAAAATATAAGAGCCCAATACAATCATCACTTAACGATTAAGAAATATTCATTTCAAAAAACAATTATTATATTTCTTAAATTAGCATAGTAATGAATATATTAGCATAACCAATGAATATTTATCAATAAATACATGAAAATATAATAGTGAGTGTACAATTAGAATCGTACTCCTAGGAACACGGTATAAATTACCCAAAAGCATGTTTGTTTATCTATTTTTGTTTACTTTTATTTTTTTTATTTGATTTTATTTTCAAGCGGTGGATAGAGTCGACCTGTATCACATCTACTTCATTTGTCATTTGTTGATCAAGTTATTTTACCCATCTCTCATGGAGACAATCAAGAATCCACTGTTACAGGACTTCGTGTTCCCGCCGTACGATGCAATAGACCCAAATCACGGCTGCCCAGCAATCCAATCATTGCTCATACAACTTGTAAGTAAAGAAAGAAATCCATAAATTCCTTACTATAATTCAAAGAATCTGATTTAATCATGTATATATATATATAGGAGGATGAGTTAGTTGAATTGGAAAAAACAGTGGACCCCACATGGCCGAAATTGGTTGTGCCGCTGGAGAAGATCACAGACAGGTTATCAGTTGTTTGGGGGATACTGAATCACCTCAGCTCCGTTAAGGACTCTTCTGACCTCAGAGCTGCCATTGCACTAGTTCAGGCATGTCATTTATTCTTGCGCTTAAATTTGATGTTTTCTTTTGTTTATTTGTAGTAATTAATTTGTTGCAGCCGAAGAAAGTTGAGTTCCTGTTGAAGTTGAGGCAGAGCAAGCCCATCTACGAAGCCTTCAAGGCCATTAGATGCTCCTCGGCTTGGGAAGACTTGACCTATGCCCGTAAACGAGTAGTGGAGTGTGAGTTTTATAACTAACCCCCGGCAATTTTGTTTGTCTTACAAAACGATAATTGGATTAACAAAAAAAAAATGATAATTGGATGACTGAAATTGACAACTTGGCAACTTCTATAGCTTCCAACTTTAACCTTTTTTTTCGTATATATATGATTTAAGTTTTGATTATATGCAGTGAAGTTGAAAGAAGCAGTGTTGTGCGGAGTTTCTCTTGACGATAGTAAGCGGAAACATTTTAACGAGATAGAACAGGTAATCACGACTTATATATGTATCGCCTGAGAAAATTAGTGATAATGGAAGTTGTAAAGCTCTAATTTCCTAATTCTGTCATTTGGTGACCTCTTAGGAGCTGGAAAAACTAGCTCTGAGTTTCGAAGATAATATTTTAGATGCCATAAAAAACTTCGAAAAAGTTGTCACAGATAGAAAAGTAATCGAGGGCTTGACTTTGACCACCCTGGCTTCAGCTGCAGAGACGGCTATTAGTAAGGTACCAAATTTATCATTTTCATCCGTGTTAACTATTATAAGCTAATAAGTCTGCAAATATTTGTTTTTAAAAGATAACTATTAAACATAATTTTCTTGATAATCTGATCTTTCCATGGCATTTCATTTCAAGGGATATGACAAGGCCACAACTGAGAATGGGCCTTGGGTTATTACATTGGATGGCCCAGTTTATCGGTCCGTCTTGCAACATGCTTGCAGTAGATCTTTGAGAGAGGAAGTTTACCGCGCATATGTGACCCGTGCATCAGATGGAGCTCTCAACAACACGCCTATTATAGAACGCATTTTGGAGCTCAGATTGGAGAAAGCAAAGATTCTTGGCCATAGCAACTTTGCTGAGGTATTGATTTTCATTAGATGCTTGAAGAAGGAAAAAAAACATTATCCACGTCTCGTTTGTTTTCATGAAACACTAACAAGTAGTTTAATTATAGTTCAGCTTTGAATCAAAAATGGCCACCTTGGATAAAGCAAGGGAACTTTTAGACAAGCTTCATGATGCTTCTTGGAGTTCTGGAATTAAGGGTGAGTGGATGATTGGCCGACCGACTTTATTTGCCTGCACGAGAAGTGCTTGGGAAAACTGAAATAACTGTTTTGATAATTCTTTAGACATGGAGGACATAAGAGACTTAGCTAGAGAGCAAGGCGCGGAAGAGGCTGACGATTTGAATCATTGGGATATTAACTTCTGGAGCGAAAGACTTCGAGAGTCTAAATACGAGTTAAATGAGGTTAGCTTCTCCTTTGACTGTTGTCAAGTTGTGAAAACAAGTCGTACTAATGCAAATGAAAACCTCTAAATCTTCACAGGAAGAGCTGCGTCCATTTTTCTCGTTGCCAAAGGTAATGGATGGTCTTTTCAACCTCACTAAGAAGCTGTTCGATGTCGAAATTGAACCAGCTGATGGCATGGCTCCGGTAAATAAAGACTCTCAAAGCTTCCATTGTTTATTTCTCCTAGACTGTAAAAAAGGGTAATTGCAAAAAATTACCCCCCTATGTTTAGAAAAATTATATGCTCAAACTATTGCAGGTTTGGAATAAAGACGTTAGTTTCTACAGAGTGAAAGATTCTTCCAACACTCCCATTGCGTACTTTTATTTCGACCCGTACACTCGTCCCTCTGAAAAACGAGGCGGCGCATGGATGGATGTGGTTGTTGGTCGAAGTAGTGTGCTGGCAAAGGAAAACACCCATTCCAGGTTGCCAATTGCGCATGTTGTATGTAATCAGTCTCCCCCAACTGGAGATAAACCAAGCCTTATGACCATCCGAGAGGTACTTAGTATTTTAGTACATGATGACTTCTTGTTATTTTCATATACAGAAACTTTGTCGCATGTTCAAAAATCAGTTAAAGGTTTAATAATTAATGTGAATGAATCCAGGTTGAAGCTGTGTTCCATGAGTTTGGACATGCTCTCCAGCACATGCTAACGAAAGAAGACGAGGGTCTTGTGTCGGGAAATCAGGGGATAGAATGGGATGGTATAGAAATACCTTCTCTATTTATGGAGAACTGGTGTTACCAGAGGTGAAAATCAATTTGAAACAGTTGTAAAAATTGTTATCAACTTTTTTTCTTTCTGTTTTTACTCTGTACACAGGGATACCATATTAGGGATTGCTAAGCATTATGAAACTGGAGTAACTCTTCCGGAAGAAACATGCTTGAGAATTCTTTCGGCAAGGACATTCAGGGCGGGTTCCACATTGCTACGCCAGGTAAAACGAACTGTAAATTCGTCTTTTTTATTTTCAACAAACATACCTTGAGTAGAAAGTGGATAAATTTGTGTAACTCTCATCGATTGGGTGATTATGTATTTAGTTCAAATCAAGTTGCAGTATCAATATTGGGTTTATATTGGTAAACACAGTATACTACATCTTGTGCAGTTGCGTTACGGTGGTGTGGATTTAGAACTCCACTCGAGATATGTGCCGGGTGGACCAGAGTCGATATACGACATCGATCAAGAAATAGGTAAAAAGACCCAACCTATCCCATTGCTGCCAGAGGACAGATTTCTTTGTAGTTTCAGTCATATATTTGCAGGTTAGTTTTGCTACTTCCTTTTTACAACACAACTCAAGAACATCTTTATGTGGTGATTAACTTTGAATTTTTTTCAGATAAATATGCAGCGGGGTATTACAGTTATCAGGTGATTAAATTTGATTCTTAGAAACGTTTTGGGAAATTATTCTCAAGTTACTATTAGCAAACCAAATGTTGTTTGTGTCTCAGTGGGCAGAGGTATTATCTGCTGATGCTTTTTCTGCGTTTGAGGAGGCCGGGTTGGATAATGATCAGGTTAGGGATACATTTAGATTGTGAAGTGAATTTGGTACGAGTATCTCAAAACATTTGTGTTAACTGCATTTGTGAACCTTCTTAATCATCCAAATAAGCTCGGTTATGTTTACCCTGTGACAGTCTATCAGAAAAACGGGCTCTAGATTTCGAGAAACCATCCTTGCTCTTGGTGGTGGGAGATCACCGAACGAGGTAAACTTGTATTTGAAAAATGAATTGCTTTTTGCTAACCATTCCAAAATCACAATGTTGTCATAAATAATTTTACACAGGTGTTCTTGGAATTTAGAGGGCGCGAGCCTACACCTGATGCATTTCTGCGTTACAATGGCTTGTTGCATAAAGAGCCATCTCCAGAAGAATCCCTTCCAAGTAGATTTGAATAAATTATTCCTTGTAAAATAGTTTGAAGACTTCTATGACTTCAAGGTACCACATTGGCTCCCTATCTGGAAACGGAGAAAGATCCACAAGCTTGTGAACCTGTGAAATAGACGGAAATCATACTCGATCCGCAGTTAAACCTAAATCACTAAAGTAATTACTCCTATCAATAGTATATTTTTTACCCTAATGGCTGGGTAATCTGGGAGGGCTACATATGCTCCAACCGCCATTACATACATACCTGAAACATCAAGCAATTAATTAATTAATTAATTAATCCGGATTATTTTTAAAAGGGGGTGGGGTAGAAGACGAAGAGACCGACCTACTTCCCAGGGCCGGCTGCCAAAGTCGCCGGAGAGAAATAGCTCGATGACGCCGGTTCCATCATCTAGTAGGTACCGGCCGTCGTCGTCGGAGACGAGAACGCCCTGAGGTTTTTCCCGACGGATTTAGGGTTTGTCGCGCGAGGATATTTAATGGAATTTAGACACACGCACCTGTACCCAAACGCGTTGGAAGAGAATGTCGCCGAGAACGAAGGATTTGTCCGACGTCGTTGGGCGGGCGCTCCTCAGCTGCACGCACAGTAGCTTCAGCGCTGCCAGGCTGTAATCCATACTCAACCTTGTTATCTCTTGCCCCTAAATTCCGATATTCAAATGACATTTTGATATATTTTTCAATGTTAGTTGATTCAAATAAATTGAAAATTATGGTATGATATTTGAAATTTGTTTAAAAATTATTTGAATATACATTTAAATACGGAGTACATAACAAATACTGTAATTCATCAATTATTTAAGACATTGTAAAATCAGTAAAATATAGTATTTCAAATCACCTAAAAATATTTTTTAAAACACTCACAAATGTATAAAAAGATTTTCAATTTTTTTCATAAATTATTTTAAGATGCTTTAAAATATTTTAAAAAAGTATTTTAAATAATTTAAAATATTATTTTAAAAGATTTATAACTATTAAAAGTTTTTTAAATTACTAAATTTTAATTTAAAATATTTTGATACACTTTAAAAAGACATGTTTCAAATTAATAAAAATAATTAAAATGTATTTTTTTTAATTATTTATTAAAAAAAATATTTTCAACACTCTAAAATGTTTAAATATTAATTAAAATTACATACAAATTATTTGAAGTCATTTAAAAATTATATTAATGACATTTTAAAATGTTTCAAAAGTTTTTTAATTAAATAAAAAATTATTTTAATACAATTTGAAATGTTTAAAAGATATTTTAGATCACTTAAAAAAAAATTTATTTATGAGATTTTAAATTATTTAATAATTTTTTTTGTTCTAGGTCAATTGAAATGTCTTGGTTAACTTAGGATATTTGATTTTCAATTCAAGTAGTACAACCAAGCTAACAAACCCTACACAATTAGTATTTCATGAATTAATAGTTGTTTTATGACATTTTAATAGATTAGTATTTCATGTTATTTCAAAATTATTTTTAAAAAAAAAATTTAAAATTTTTTAAATTTTTTTTTAAAATGTTTCATAGTACTATTACTTATAGATTATATTAAAGCACTTCGAAATATTTAAAAGTAATTTCAAATCAGTTATAACACTTCTCTCTTTTCTTTCTCCAAGAGCGGGCGGGCGATTTCTCTTCACTTCACTTCTCACTTCGATTTCTTTCACTTCGCCAGTTTGCAGCGAGCACGACGACGACACAGCTCCGGTGATGCGGCGAGGCGGACGAGCCAGGCGCGCGAGGCAGACGGGCTAGGGTACGAGCTGTTTCGAGCAGCGGCAGCAGCAAGGTATGTAACCGACAAACTCTTTCTTGTTTTGATTTTTCGATTATTTGTTGATTTAGGGTTGATTTTGATTTTCAATTACAAATGGGTTTTGGGTTTGAAGTTTGGGGATTTTTCGATTTATGAGGCGAGATGGAGCATCGTGTTCGAGCGAGCAGAGGGAGGGTTCGAGCACCGGCGGTTTCGAGCAGCAGCGGCAACAACAAGGTATGGTTTGAAGTCACTTCCATGGGCTGCATCAAACTCGATCTTCACCCCGGCATCGGCATCGGCCCTTTCTCTCTGGGTAATTAATCTTTGGATTTTGTTTTTTTGTTTTTTGTTCAACAAAGTAATTTTAGGTTTCTTAGGGTTACATTTATCATGCATCGATCTCAGCTGAAATGTTGTTGCATCTGATTTTAATAATGTTGTTCCAGAGGTTTCTTAAGGTTACGTTAATCATGCATTCGGATTGTATAGTTCAAATATTCCATGTAATATGTCTGTTGCTGTATTCATATGCTTGGAATTTTTAGGGATTTTCCATTTTCGTGTTTTTCGTATATACGTCTACGTCTATTGTTTCAGGGATGACGATATGTGAAGCTTTTTCTCAAATAGAGCAGTAGCCTAGCATCTACAATGCTGTTCATTTGAAGTAGTATCACGAGGTTTGGCTTGGTTAATTTTTGTTTCGGTCATTACTCAGCCTAATTGCTTGTTGTTGTCGATTTGAGGATGTGATTTTGGTTTCGGTCATTACTCAGCTTAATTGCTTGTTGTTGTCGATTTGAGGATGTGATTTTGGGTTTGCTATGGAATGGACCTTCATCCTCAAATTTTGTTGTGAAAACCCGCCCATTGTGTTAAATCATGTATGATCTAAATTATAAATATCAAGTATCTTTATACAGCTTCATGCATGCTTGTCCAATGTACAAAACCAGTATCACCTTATTATTATCTCTATGTTCTGCAGGATCCTTTGAATCTTGATATTGTTATTAGCTTCCCCGATTATGGGTTTCGTCTTAGGTTTGATTCTTGGTCCCAGGTATTTTCTTGAAGATGATTATTCTACATTCCGGCGAAAAGATTGTTCAATGTGAACAATCTTTCCAAACAGGAAAATATTTGCCATGCACTTAAGCTTATCTCTGTTTTTTTTTTTTTTTATGTTGCACTGATTTTCCAGCGCCTGCGTCTTATTGAAATTCTTGATGTCAAACGCCTTCAGATGCGATATGCTACCTCAATGTTTGGGTAAGGATTTTCTCCTCCAACATTCTTATTTTATTTTTTATTTTCATATGAAAGTCCTATTTTTATCATTTTGTTTTAGAGGTATTTTATTACTTGTGAACAGTTGGAGAAACTCTAATCTAATGCTAAGATTAAAATGTCAATTGGTATAATATTGGTGTCTTTCATGGTTTTTGCCTCTGCAAATGGCTAGCCAAACAAAATCCACCGACTCTGACCTCGAAAAATATCCTCAAAGAACACCAAAAGTTCTTTGATGAGGTGATTATCTTAGAAGTCACCTTATTAAGTTCTGGCAACTGTGACTTGATTTATTTATAATTTAAATTTGACAGTCCAAGATATCTTACTTAAATCTTCGACATACATTGAAGGCTATACCACTACAAAGATATTTATCTGAAATGTTGAGGTTATTAAAAAAATGACATATTTTGTATTCACTTTTTCCCTTCCGTTTATCTGATTTTTGGTAATTCATTTGTCTAGATGGATTTTTTTTAAATGCGTGTATGAACTTGGCTAGTGAGAATGTGAGATGTTATGTTCACTTTCTTATGTCATCTTTAAATTGATTGTGTTAATATATTGAGTTCAGTCCTACAAATTGCATGGCTTGCAAAATCTGATCCTACCTACGAGTTGCAAACTGATCAAAACCTTATTGCATTGGTCAACAGACTGTAGCGAGCGTGCACCGTGCTCGGCGATCACTGTGAGTAGAGCACAATTCACACTCTTTGGAATGCCTAGCGTTGCAGAAATTGTTCAGATGCAAATAGTTGTCCAAAATGTGGTTTGTGTCGCTGGAAGCTGAAAAGGGATAACTCTGTTAAACGTGGTCAACCAGCTAATGTTCTGTGGTATTTTATAGATAGATTTAAGCCTTTTCTTCGGTGTCCTGAAACTGCTTACATGATATGATGATCAGAGAGTTAGTGACCTCTCCGACAGATTCTTTTCAATGGAAATTAGTTGACTATATGTTTATGGTTATGCATTAACAAAACAATTTGAATGTACTCTAGCTACAATTATAGATGTTTTGATTTTGGATAATGATTGTACTCTAAGTTCAATATTTTGTTGAATGTTTTAGATATTTTAAGCATTGTTATGGTATTTTATGGTTTTTAAATTTGTGCAATTTTAATATAAAAATTATACGATGTTTAAATCTCTCTATAAAAATCAGTTTTAAAAATGAAATTCCTCTATAGAAATCGGTTTTCAAAATAAACGATTCAAAATAAACTGATTAAAAGAATGTTAGATACCAGCTAATTTTGTGGGTTAGTACCGAAAATCAACTGATTTCTATGAATACAAAAGAAATCGGTTGGTAAATAAAAACTGATGTATAAAATATACAAAGAAATCGGTTAATAACTGATTTTTATAGTTGACAGACTATACATGTCGGCTCCATCAACAGTAATTTTTTTAGTAGTGATGTTGTAGGTATGCACCTACGGCATTCCCTACTATTAAAATCTTTAAGGCATTCCCTACGACTTACTCCGTAGGCAACACTCCATAGGAAAGTTAGTAGAGATTTATCTGCGATTTCCTCCAAAATTACTTACGGTCTTCCCTATAGAGAGTCGTAGGTCAATGATACATACGGACAACGCCGTAAGTAATTGAGTGTCAATCATTCCCTCCAAATAATTAAATATTACTTACGACCACCACGTTCGTAGGGAATTTCTTACGAATTACACTTCCGTAGTCCGTAGGGAATTTCCTATGTGAGAGTATGTATTTTTTAAACTAAATAATAAATAATTTTTAATAAAATAAAATTAGTTTTATTAAATTTAGATATTATAATTTTTTTAATGATTTATATAATAACAATAATAATAATTATTATAAATTAAGTGTTATTTATTTATTTTTACATAATTTAATTAATTAGACAAATTTATTATTTATAATAAATTTATATTGAAAATGAAAAAAGAGTTGTTCACTTTTAATCATAACTATAATATCATAGAATGTTTATTTTTAAAAAAGCTTACAAATGTTTCAAATAAAAAAAAATTAACTCAGTAAAATATAATAATTTTAATTATAATTTAAATTTATATTTGATGTATTATTTATATAATAACTATGTATATATTATTTATTGTATTACTTTTCAGTCAAGTTAGTAGTCCAGTGTTAAAAATTGGGTCTTGGTCTGAGCTTGGTTCGGGCCTTGGGCTGGTGACTCACATTTTAAAAGGATGTGAATTTCCTAGCGTGCCTACGGGAAGAAGGGGTGCTCCATCGTCCGACAACTTTTAGAGAATTAAAAACAATAATTACATCTATCTATACATATATAATTTCATAATCCAATAATGACACATGGACCAATAGGAAAGTAATAATAATGTTGTGTTCACACTATAAATTATAAATAAAAATAATATAAATTATAAATAGTAATATTATTAAGCATATTTAAATTATTATATATAAATTTTAAATAGTAATTTAAAATTATATATTTTTGGTAATAATAATTAATCATCTTAAATATATAAATTTTTATTTTTTTCTCAATTTTTTTTTTATTTCATTAATATTAATTTAATTTCAATTAATCGTATCTTATTTTCTCTTGCTATAATTTGGGTTCATAGGTTCTTTTTTATTTTTCTGAACATTGAATCGATTTACATGTATACGTCCTTCTATTCATTCATTTTTTTTTCTCGATTTTTTTTAATTTTATGTATTAATTATGATTTCTTCGCAAATTTCAAAATCAAATTGTTGAGTTATTAATTATGTTGGACTAGATTTTTTTTTAATTTTTAGTTTATCCCTAATTCAGTGAGTTATTAATTATGTTGAACTAGATTTTTTTTAATTTTTAGTTTATCTCTAATTCAGTTATGTTAAATTTTACAGGTTAACGTCGTTATATTAATATAATTGCATTTCTCCCATCTCATCTCCTTCATGTTCACCAAGTAAATTCAATTTTTTTATATTTCTATTTATTTTTCAACTTTATAATTTTTATTTTCCATTTATTTGGATTTTCTGCCAGCGGTTTAGGTATTTGTTGGATGCGTTTGTCACTAGAGAAATGCAGAGACGAGAAACTCATATTCCACTAGATCAGAGGCTCCTCGAACGGGTAGAATGAGACGAGAAACTCATATTCCACTAGATCAGGGCTCCTCGAACGGGTAGAATGAGACGAGAATCTCCTCTTCCACCAGATCAGAGGCTCTTCGATCGGGTAGGATGTAAATCGAGGGATGCTCCCGAGTAGCAGACACATGTGGGAGAGAGATCGGGTAGGATGAGACGAGAAACTCTTCTTCCACCAGATCAGAGGCTCCTCGATCGGGTGGATGTAAATCAAGAGATGCGCCCGAGTAGCAGACACATGTAGGAGAGAGATCGGGTATGATGAGACGAGAAACTCTTCTTCCATCAGATCAGAGGCTCATCGATCGGGTAGGATGTAAATCGAAGGATGCACCCGAGTAGCAAACACATGTGAGAGATAATCAATAGGTCTCATCCAAGAACTAACTTCATGAAATTTCAATGAAAATTTGTCATATCCGAGATTCGAACTCTGCGTCGTCGGGGAATTACACCAACATCATATTACGCACGGGCGGTGGTACTTAGTTTTAATTAAATTTGTAAAAGATAGTCACGTATATTATCAACATGATAACAAACCAACAAAAATATTACGTACCGTCAAAATTTTAAAATAAAAATAAAAAATTAGATATATAAATTTGTCTAAAATATGAAAAGTGGCAATAACTTTCAAACGGTCAATTCCCTTTATAAGAAACTTAGGTTTTTTCAAAGAAGTTGATCAAAATTAGATAGTGACTCCAAATAGAAAAAAAAAACAAATTGAGACAACTCGAATACTTGAAACATACCCATCCCCAAAATCATACCATATATCAAAATTGGACTATATCACACTCTCAAGCGTCGACCCGCCGAAATTATGAAACATTTTCCGTTGTACGTTGAATAACGGACTACTCTTTTTTCAGAGGATCTCGCGTAATCAAGTAGTGCTTGAATCATCTTGTTGAAATTTGTTGAAGTCTAGGTTAATCCTTCTATTTTTAGAACCATCTCTTTCAACATTGTAGCCCACTTAAGCAAGATTCGGGCTATTCCCAGCATTTGCTCGCCATCAAATTTCGGATGAGCATGGTATAGTAAACGAACATCTTTCAAATTTAATAAATCACAATCCAAATCATTCATCGCAGCAGGACCCCAAGTCATTGTTGATTTCTTCTTTATTAGTAAAACGAAAAACTTATGATTATTACGATGATGATCGAAATTCACATAAAATTGAAGTAAATAAATAAATAAATTAGATACCTTGTAGCGGTTGGCACACTCTATGAGAAGTGTTTGAAGGGTTGGAGAAGATCCGAGCAGACAAAGTACGCCCGGAATCATTTTCTTGTGCCTCCAAGTTTCTATTGTCAACTGCTGCCGCGTAGATTGCGGAAGATGCCAGCTGTGCGTCGCCATCTTTGACACTACCTAACACATACATATATTTTGCATAAACAAAATGGAGAATGATAATGTTAGAAAGCTGTTAAAGAAGTTGAACAACTTCACATTAATTAATAACACACCTGAAGGAAACATCCTTTTAGTACAATTTGTTTGGCATGTCGAGTCTTTTCCAAAAGTTCCATCGTGCTACTCATTAGCGCTTCCGAGTTGTCTAACGAAGTGTACTCAATTCTCACGCTATCGAGTGACGTGGGCCCTACGTTCGTGAGCATCAACTTTTTGTTCACAGGACAAAACGAGACGTCCAACGAGCTCAGACCGGGCGCCGAGATTCCAAGCGAACATTCCTTGCAGTACTGTTTACCATCAACGTACGAAACCGTGAGCGTGCGTAGACTTTCCGAGTCAATGCCGTCGAATCCCCAACACGACTTCAGCGACAGGTCACGCAAAGCCCGACAACCCGACAAAAGATTCTCGACGACTCGCTGAGTCAACTCGACGCAGGAAACGCTCAAGCAAGTCAAACGCGGCCACTCGATTTTCCCGGGCGGAGCCAAAGCGCAACTCCATAGAGACATTCGCGTGAACGACGAATGGGAATACAACTCCTCGGGAGGCGTGTAGTATAAACGGACTCTTCCGGACCACAAATCGAGGGTCAGATCTTTCACGTTTTTTTCTACTGCAAAGCGTATCCAATCACGTACGTCGAGAGCGAAACGTGCACGGTAGGTGAACGTGACGGAAAATCTTTCCAGTGCATCATTAGAGCGGCGGCTACGACAGGCGATTGCCCGGTTGACCGACGACACGAAGTCGCCTGTTTTTCTAAAGTTCCGACTTTGCTCGGAGAAGTCGAGGCTCGGAATCTTGGTCCAAAGAAGGTGCCACCTTTTGGATAGCAGGCAAGTGGCGGCGGCAGCGAGTGCCACGTCATCGAAACCGGAAAGGATGTGTATGAGGATTTCATCCGGCAACGCACTCAGCCGATCCATCGCCTTGATCCTCTTATTACAAGACTTTGCATTTTCTTCATGAGCAATATTTTCAACCCGCATCACTCCGCCGCCTCTGCTTTTTTTTTCATTAGGGTTTTTAAAAGCACTCTGTATATATAATTAGATGATAATCCCCTAAACCGGGAGAGTAATATTCACATAATAACTATAAATCGGAAATCAAGGGATTGCCTTAATTATCTAAAGAATATAAGATAACAAATCAGAATAATATTGTCTAAAACATGTATTTAAAAATAATTTAAAAAATTATTTGAATATACTTTAAAATATTTATAAAATATTTCAAATCATTTATAAATTATTTTAAGACAACCTTAAATATTTACAAAATATTTTACATCACTTCAAATTATTATAAAATACTTTTAAATGTTTAAAAATTAATTTAAAATATTTAAAAAGCATTTTAATTTATTTAAAAATTAAGAGACTTAAACTGTTTTAAAATATTTTCAAATTGCTTAAATATTATTTTTAAAGAACCTTAAATATATAAAAAAATATCAAATATACTTCAAATTTATTTTTAATCTAAAATATTTAAAAGAAAATTCAAATTACTTCAAATTTTATCTTAAAATACTTAGACCATAAATCACTCTATATGTATTGTGTATGAATCTAACTATGAACTATCGATATATCAATCGAAGTAAACCGGAGTGACATCTACAACACAAAAAAAAATCCTACTTACAATGATTTCTACGTAATAAATTTCTATTTATTTAATTAAATAATGAGTATTTTAATTATTATTAAATTAAATTATTAATTAGAAAAATATATTACGAAAATTTTCTAAAATGTTAAGTAAATAAAATTAATATAATTCTTTGTTTCCCTAAAATAAAGATAACAAATAAAAATAAATATATATATATATATATATATATTAAATAGTAAAAAATGTAAATAAAAATAAAAAAACGTAAGTAAGAGATTAAAAAACATATTTCATTTTTGTAAAGTATTTTGATAAAAAAAACTAATTTATACATAATTTAATTTAATTATAAAAATTAATTAAAAATAATTAATTCATTTATAAAACTTCACAATTTTTATTATTAATTTAAAAACATTACTAATCAAAATAAAGTAAAAATAAAGTAAAAAATAATTAATTCATTTAAGTATAAAAATTCATAATTTTTAAGAATTAATTTAAAAATATTATATAACCAATAATCAAGATTAATTAAAAATTAAATAATTGAAATATTAAAAATATGTATTACAAGAAAATGATTTTATTAAATAATATATTTGTACCTAATTTTTTTTTGTAATTATCGATATTAAAATTGTGAACACAAATAAATAATATATTTGTACCTAATTTTTTTTAATTATCGATCAATTAAATAAAAAATGTAAATATAAAATAAAAACATAATAATAATCATAATTTATTAAACAATTAATAATGTTAAGAAATGTTTTTTTAATTAATATATTTTTATTAATTTAATAAATATTTAATGATGATAAAAAATATAGTTTTTTTTGTTTGTTAAAGGTTAATAACATAGAAAAGTAAAAAAATGTAAAAGTACGCGTAATAGAAAATCCATACCGCCACACACATACTAATAATAAGATACTATTTATCAAGTTATTTATCACACTTACTTTTCTCAATGCCGTGTTTGAAAAGAATCCAGAAATCGTAAAAAAAAAAAGATCATGTCTTTAATAATAGTGAGTGTCAACATGACATAAAAAATGTACTCAATTAAAGATAAAAAATAGTAAATTAGCTTTAATTGCATTTATTTTTATTTGATTTAAACTCAAATTTTAATTTTAATGAAATAATGTGTCGTTCAAGCGTTTTATCTTATTTTATTTTTAAAAATAATTAAAAAAATAAAATTATTTTACGATTTTAGTTCAGTTAATTAATTATTACATTTCGTATTTTATGACAATTGCTTGTCTCACAGATATAATTTTTAAGTGATTAATTATATGTAAAAAACCATTAATTTAAAAAATGACATTCAAATTATTAATAATTCAAAATAGTAAGACATTTAAATTAAAATCGCACAAGATTGAATTATAACGTATTAATATTTTATATATTCTTCACATATGTGATTATTGAACGAAATTTCATGTAAAATGTCAAAATTAACAATTATTTATTTTTTTCACAAAATTAAAAGCATAAACATATTAAATTAAATAATTAACATATTAATATTAAATCTCAAAACATACACATAATTGATAGTACTCATCAATTATCAAATTGAAAAAAAAAATCGAGTAGTAAAATTGTATTTTTTTTTACATAATTGTGTATATTAAAATTAAAAGGTATTTGTTTTCTCATTATATTATAAGAGTAAAATTTAAATATAGTTTTTAAATTGAACATGTAAAAAAAATATTACAATTTAGTTATACTTCAAACCACATATTAAGAAATTCATTTTTAAAATTAAAATATAGATAATTTATATATTTATTTTTGTAAAAATAATTTTATGTATCCACATATAATTATTACAGATGTGGTTTTTTTAATACATCCAGAAGTATATGATCAAAATTTAAGATTAAACTAAAAAAATCCATTTAATGTTTTGTTAAATTAAAAAAACATCATTAAATAGTACTAATACCATCAAAATTATATTTATTTTACATAACAAAACTTTTTTGTACAATAAATTAAATATGTGAATTGAATTGAAAAAATTACAATTTTATTCTTAATTTGTTAAATTTTAACTAAACTTTTGTCATCAAGCAATTTTTAATATAATTTATTTTAATTAATTAATTTTAGTAAGCGTAAACTTTTTAAATTAATTAAGTTTTAATTTAATTAATTCTTATAAATGATTTATTAAATTATTATTTTATTTAATTCATATATTAATTATTTCTTATCTATTATGATAAATTTTATTAATTTTACAAAAATATTTTCTTCCATATTTATTTTGCCACAATATCTATTTATTAAGAAAAATTATATTTATTATATTTTTTACGGATTTTTAAGATTTATTTTACTGTTTAATTATTTATTTTAATAAAAATTAAAATATTGTTTATTTAATTCATTAATTTAATAATGCCACATGTCACATTTTGATTTACGGTGTACCGAAAGTCCGATACACTTGGGGTAATGGTAGCATTTTCCATATATTTGAAGGTAAAATGACGTCACTTCAATTATCAATTATTGAAAGCTATCCGTCCACTAATAATAACACTCCCGGCGTCAGGATAGTTGTC
Organism: Euphrasia confusa; assembly: GCA_954870475.1. Lineage (NCBI taxonomy): Eukaryota > Viridiplantae > Streptophyta > Magnoliopsida > Lamiales > Orobanchaceae > Euphrasia > Euphrasia confusa. Next base: position 19,761,499 of record OX940969.1, on the reverse strand, counting down.
ATACATTTTTTTTAATTACAAAAGAAGAATGATAATTATCGTAAGATAGATAGCATTTTCCATATATTTGAAGGTAAAATGACGTCACTTCAATTATCAATTATTGAAAGTTATACGTCCACTAATAATAACACTCCCAGCGCGGGATAGTTGTTATACATTTTTTTTAATTACAAAAGAAGAATGATAATTATCGTAAGATAGAGAGATTTTAAAAACAACTAATTAGGGTTGAAAAACGTTATACTTAAAAAAAACACAAAGTAAATACTAGTATTATTTGATATAAAAAAATGTACCTAATATGCCATGCCGGTCAAAAAATTAGAAAAACTACGAGGTCAAATGACTATTATAAATTACTTTTGAATTTATTATTTAACTAACAGTATAAAATTTATATACTTACAATTTTTTTTGTTAAAGTAACAATAGTAAGTATTGTTTTTATATGAAAAAAATTTGTATATAGGTACGTGATTCGACAACGTCCAATTGACGAAAAACTAAAAATTAATAAAGAAAAAAGTGAATATCAAATTTTTGAGACAATATACAAATAAATTTTAGATCTTATTTTATGGTTATAAAAGTGAATAATTATACATTAAATCATTGACATGATGTACAACAATTATTTTAGGTACACCATTATTGATTTGAGCTGGATTTATTAAGTCGATTATCCTACGCGGCATCAATTAGTATTAATTTATACGTCCACAAGCGAGTGATGATAACGCACCACAGCAATAAAGTCCGGGGCAACATCTCCTTCCTCTTTTGTTTCCCAGCCATAAATACCTCCGCGTAAACGTCACCCCCATTCCCCCCCAAAAAAAAAAATCATTTTGCAAAATTCTCTTCTGAAATCCACGCGCGCTGTAGAGATCAAACAAACTGAGCCATGGCTAGCGGCAGACTAGATCTGGACGGAAATCCAATAAAGCCGATCACGATATGCATGATTGGCGCCGGTGGTTTCATAGGTTCGCATCTGTGCGAGAAGCTGATGTCGGAGACGCCGCACAAGGTGCTCGCGGTTGATGTGTACAATGACAAGCTCAAGCACCTTCTCGAACCTTCCTCCTTGCCCTGGGCCGATCGCATCCAGTTCCACCGCATCAACATTAAGAACGACTCTCGCCTCGAAGGACTCATTCGCATGGCGGATCTGGTGAATATTTCTTATCGTCGCTAACTGCTCTTAATTTTTTCCGCATTTTTTGTGTATACGAGTTTCGTAGTAAGCTGTTCTTAATTTAGGATCTAGGTTTTTTATGTGGTTTTTGCTGTCACTTTCCTTGGAATGTATATGCTGTAATTTTAATGTTGGGAGATTTCTGATAATATTTATCGAACATCTGCATGCTCTGTTTTACCTTTTTCCGAATTTTTTGTTCGTTTGGATTTGGTGGAATTATTGGTCCGTGCAGATCTGTATTTCATTGATTTTGTCATTGGTTATTCTTCTTCTTCCGTGATCTTTATACACAAGCTTCACTGTAAGTAACTCTACACTATTGAGTGTTGACTCCCAAAATCATGCTCAATGATTTATCTATTTAATATTCAAGATGTGGCATTGACCTGCATGGTTAATTATTATATACAATACTTGTATTAGTTCTTAAGACTTTACCCTTGACAAATTCTACATTCCTCTTTCTTGCATAGACCATAAATCTTGCTGCTATATGCACTCCAGCTGATTACAATACACGCCCCCTTGATACAATTTACAGCAATTTCATTGATGCCCTGCCGGTGGTAAGTGTTTCATGTTAGTACTATTTGTTTGCACTCCTGAAATTTCATCCTTACGAGTTATTATTATACATTTACTGTGTGTGGTGATCCTCTTGAAGTTAATTGATTTTTGTGGGTTCAGGTAAAATACTGTTCGGAAAATAACAAGCGCCTTATACATTTTTCCACTTGTGAAGTTTACGGGAAAACAATTGGTTGCTTTTTACCCAAAGATAGCCCATTACGTCAGGTGAGATTTCTTTTTATTCCTCTCAAATTGCCAGAATAGATTTATGTACTGGAGGATCTGTGGTATTGTTGATAAATCTTGATTTATCAAGTAAACGCATTTGCATGATGATTGTTTGAATCAGACTGCAAAAGTTCTATATGAGGTTCTTGCTGAGTAACTTTTTGAATATTATGATTAGAACTGTAATTGTTAGTAACTTTTCATTTATATATTGCTCTTAGAAAAATCTCTTAGTGGTTGGAAACCTCTTCTTGATGCGAAGTGGCTTTTTTCTGAATCATATATTCCTAGGATCTGAGACTATTAATTACATGCCTCCTTTTAAATTTTGTTTATATCATGTCGCTAAGTTGTCATAGTAAATCAATCATTTGAGTCTGATATGTGTCACTGTAGTAGTAATTATTCCTTGTGTGAGCATTGTGTACTAGAAGATTCTATAATTATTTGGGGATCCCATTGACCCCCAAATAATATATATAGTACAAGTTTATATCAGCTTTCCTCTCTGTCATCATTTAATTACCAACACTCTCTCTATATATCTTATTCCGCAGATAGTTTGTACACATTATGACACTCATTCTAGCGTGTGGTTTGTAAGTTGTAGGTTGTATAATATATATATGAATTCCACACTTTATAAAGGCTGAGATTTGTGAGAGAAATGCCAATAGATATTAAACCCTGATCTTTTGGTGAAATAATGTGAATAGTGTCCTGGTATATTGATTAGTTCACTTCAGTTTTGACATGTGGTGAAGCTAAAGAAGGTTGAGGGATAAATATATATTGTTCCTATGACTATTGCTAATTGATTATTAGTGCATTCAGCATGAATAATCTTGTGGCTAGATTTATTCTAATGAAAGCAACCCGGGACCCTGTAGTAAAGGATTGAAGAGGATTAAATTTTGTAGAGAGAGATGAAGAGTTTCATTTGTATTGTTTTAACTATTTGCATGTAAGTAGAAATACCTTTTTTTTTGGTACGAGTAGATGTAGGGTAAAGATATTTTTATCATGTAGACTGCCTAGATCTCATTGCTTGGCTGTCAACATTCAAATATAAGCATAGCCTTGGGATGAGTAGAAAATATAATACACTGTGTCAGTGTGTATCTTATCTGTGGGATTTTTGTAAACAGACTTTGCACTCAGTTTCAGTTATCTATAATGTGAAGCATTGAATTGATATAATGTATGCTATTATCACTCGTCTGTATTATATATCTACCAATTCGTGACTAGTCCCTCTTTTCAGCAAGGTAAAGACATCAAAAGCATTATTTAGAAATTTTTTTATGAAATTGTTTGACCTTACTCTAAATTCATTTTTCATTTTTTAATGGATTTTTATTCTTGAAATGCTCATTATATCACTCTTGTGCAACTTACTGCAACCATCCACTTGGTTGTGTTATTATTGTACTTCTGTTAATAAACAAGGGAACCTTGTAGGTTACACTTCTATTTGTCTTTGTTAGAATTTTGTTGAAAAGAATCTGAATAGTTATTCATTATTCTTTTGTCAGGACCCAGCTTACTATATTCTCAAGGAAGATGAATCTCCTTGCATTTTTGGATCTATTGAGAAACAGCGGTGGTCATATGCATGTGCTAAGCAGTTGATTGAGAGGCTGATTTATGGTGAGTAATTGATCTTGTATTTGATTAAAATAAATGCATTTAATAATTCTCTTTGTTATCCTCCTGCTACAGCTGAAGGTGCTGAGAATGGTCTAGAATTCACAATTGTGAGGCCCTTCAACTGGATTGGTCCGAGAATGGATTTCATACCTGGAATTGATGGCCCAAGTGAGGGTGTTCCAAGAGTCCTAGCCTGCTTCAGTAATGTATGATCATTTCCAGCCACTGAAATTCTCTATTTTAATATTATATCATCTCATTTTCACTTTGCTGTATTTTTTTGTCAGAATCTCTTAAGACGTGAACCACTGAAGCTAGTGGATGGTGGCGAGTCACAGAGAACCTTTGTCTATATTAAGGATGCCATTGAAGCTGTTCTTTTGATGATTGTATGTCATATATATTTATTTTGATGATTTGTTCTCCCTGTTGATTCATTTTTTTTCTTTAGTCAGTGGAATCATAGGTAACTGGGTGATTTTTTTTCTCAGGAAAATCCAGCCAGGGCTAATGGTCATATATTCAATGTGGGCAACCCTAACAATGAAGTTACAGTCAGGCAGCTTGCGGAGATGATGACTAAGGTATCCTGATTTGATTTGAGAAATTCATCTACATTTCTCATTTGTCACTTAATGATTAGTTCCGGTGGTGTTTTGGCCATTTGATCAATAGGAAAGTTTTCTGCCATTTTTTGGTCCCTTCCATTTTTCAGGCACACTACATTTCTAGTATCTCATCAAATTTGTTTATTAGGCACACACTAAAAAAAACTTAATTTTCAAGAGATGGCTAAACAACCCATCAACACTTTACAATTTTATGTTTGGTAACGGAATATATTTTTAAGAAATTCTAATTTTAATCGCATACTTGCAGGTTTACACAAAGGTTAGTGGAGATTCTCCGGTAGATACACCCACAATCGACGTGAGCTCTAAAGAATTCTATGGTGAAGGGTATGATGACAGTGACAAGAGAATTCCAGACATGACCATTATCAACCGACAACTTGGTAAGAAGAAGAAACAATCGTTTATGTACCATAATCTAGTCAGTGATTAGATATACCAAATACACCCTTCTAACTGTTTCCCTTTATTTGCATTTCCCTGGCAGGATGGAATCCGAAGACTTCCCTTTGGGACCTTCTTGAATCTACTCTTACTTACCAGCACAGGACATATGCAGAGGCTATCAAGAAGGCTACCTCACAAACGAGGGCAAGCTGAGAAATATGTGCTGTAATTTGGACGGGCCTTTTCCAACTTTCAGTATATCAACATATGGTTACTTTCTCATATCATATTCCCACATTCTTTATTTTGTTCTGGCGAGTATCGTTTATCCCCAGTTTATCCGCAGCTCATAGTATAATGACCTTGTATCTTCTTCAAGTGATCATCAACTCCATTGTATCTTCTTTAGATGATTGGCTAAAACAGTTTGATGGATATATCATCATACAGAAGAGAAGCTACTATAATTTTGTCCTTAGTTTGTTCACAATGGAAGAAAGTGTTAAGCGTGTTGTACCTGTATCGTTATATTTTGAAATTTTGAAAATTTTGGTCAAAAGCATTTTCTAATATATACAGTAGTTATTAATTTATATATTATTAGTAGGTTTTTTCGTTTTTATAATATGAAAAAAATGACCATGCCAGTTAAATGATTTAAATGTTTATATATTTTATAATTATAATTAACTAGAATTGACAAAATAAATATATTTTAAAAAAATTTAATTAAGAAACAATTAATTTTTAGCATACAAAATTAATTTTACCTTTTATTTTTTGATAAAGAATTAATTAATTTTTATTTCATGCCATATTAAATGAGAAAAACATGTGATATAATTTTTGAATTTTAAATATTTTGAAAACAAATAATATATAAATAAAATATTAACAAAATTAAATGTAATAGAAAAAAAATATTTTTTACACAATTAAATTCTCGATAGCAAAAATATTTTTTAAACCATTAAATTCTAGTATATAGTAAAAATTTCTAGATAGCAAAATATGTTTAAAACCATTAAATTAATAAATTAGATAGGAAAAATAAGCTTAGGGGTCGAACCTCCGACCTTGTTAATATTTTTTAAACCATAAAATTGTAGTAGATGGCACAAAATGTTTTTTAAACCATTAAATTAGATAGCAAAAATAAAAATAAACTCGCTAGAAGGAGGGGTCGAACCTCCGACCTTGTGGTTAACAGCCACACGCTCTAACCAACTGAGCTATTCCAGCTTGTTGGATATTTCAGATACATTAATTTAAATTTTACACATTATACAAGCAAATTATATATTTAAATAATTTCATGAGATCATTTACTCGAAATCTCAAATCATGTTGAACCACACGTTTAATTGGATATTCAAGTTCCTATTTGTTTGAAACATTTATAATGGTTTTAAGGTTTTCTATTGAAATTAATACCAAATGATAATAATAATAAGAAGAAGAATAATAATCTTTCAAAATCTCTAATCATGTTGAAATAACAACACAAAAATGTTTTTGATGAATCTATTTGTTGATTTTTTATTTAATTTTTGCTAAGTTATAATTTATGTAGATCTTAAACTAATATTGACACACACTTCAATTCCTTGGATATATTGTTGCGGTAAATTATAAGGCCAATTAGATGTAGAGTTTTTTTTTTGGTATATTAAACTGATTTTGGTTATGAAAATTTAGTTGTTTAGTATATATAAGAACAATTAATACTCCATATAATTAAAATATTTAATCAAACAAAAGGTATAAAAACAACCAATTAATAGAAAATCATTATTTCTAATTTGGATGATTTAATATATAGTATTATAAGGACTGAGATTTTGGATGTTTTGTAGTTACATTAATTGAAAAAGAGTTTGACCGTAAATAATTCACAAAGCAATAAAATTGTTTTGTACACTATGGGATGTATTTAATTAAGAGTCTATAATATTTTAATAGACTTTTAAAGTCTAAGTGTATTCAATTCGAATTTTTAAAAGTCTATTAAAATCCGAAGGTATTCGATTAGGATTTTAAAAAGTTTTAAAAAAATCTTTATTTATTCAAAAGTCTGGATTATAATGGATTTTAAAAGTTTATCGATTTTGATTGATCCTCTTTACAAAATATAACTAAGGAGGGTGTATTGGTTTGGGATTTCGTTGGATTCTATAAGACTTTTAAAGTTGGGAGGATTTAATTAAAATTCAATTAAAATCTATAGATATTCAATAGTTTATGGATTTTTAAAGATTTTAAAAGTCCATGGATTTTTAAAGATTCTCTTTACAAAGCAATTTCAACTTTCAAAATATCTCATAATTAGGAGGGATTTCTACGGATTTCTTTTAATCAACTAAATTATTTTTAAAAAATAATAAAAACTTAAAAAATATATATATAATTAAATAAAAAAGAAAAAATAAAAAAAATAGAATTTCTTTTAATCAACTAAATTATTTTAAAAAAATAATAAAAACTTATAAAAATTATATAAAATTAAATATAAAAAAACAAAATATAAAAAGATATGTTTTTAAGAAAAAAAAACTTTGAAGAAGAAAAAAATTAATATTTTAAATAAAAAATGTGGTTTAACTATCAATAAAATTTCCAAAAAAATTAAAAAACAAATTATGATAAAAATAATTAAAGATATATTTAAAAATTTAATGATATACCTAATGATATAAATAATACTATATTAATATTTTTTTGAATAATTTAAATTAATTTATTTTTTTTACAAAAATGTGTTTTATATAAGTTGTATCAATAAGTAAATGACGGAAAATTTATGAAAATTTATATAAATACAAAAAAACGCATATTTCAAAATCTTTTAAAGTATATGAAAATCCTAATAAATCAATAACAAAAGTCAGTCAAACTCTGCAAAGACTCCGTGGATTTTCAAAATCCATAAACTTTTTAAAATCTATAAAAATCCAACAAAATCCTAAATGAATACACCCTCCTAAATTTGGCTTTTGAAATCTCTTATATTTACGAGAGATTTCAGTGGACTTCTTTACTATACGAAAACTCAAATACGAAAAATAAAAATAAAACAATGGTTAGTCCTTTAACAATAGTTACATAAATTACTCTATTAAAATTTTTATTTGAGAAAATTGATATTATCATATTTTCGTTAAAAATAATTATTTATACATGATATTAATAATAAATTATTTTGTGATGAAAATAAAAATTAGAATAATTAAAATAATAATTTGTTTTTTTGGTTTTAAAAAAAATGATTTTTTTATATAAAAGTATGTTCATATATACATTTGGATATTGTTGATATTTATGAAAGTTTACGTAAATCATATATATTTTACAATTTTTTAAAATCTATGAAAAATCAATATAAAATCAATAATAAAATCGGTTAAACTCTCCATAAAATCTATAGATTTTCAAAATAAAAATTTTTTATAAAATCCTAATCGAATACACCCTCGTACCCTCATGATTCATGAAGATTAAAAAATGAGTATTGCTAAGGCTACATGAAAAATGAGGCTCATGCATTACAATAATATAAATGAAAATGAAATAATAATGATGAATAATAATATTTATTTATTTTTGAACAAATGGATTTTTTGATAAATAATAATATTTATTTATTTATGAACAATTTAGATTTTTTTAAATAATTAAGATTTTCTTATATATAAAAGTTTATAGAAATTCAAGTAAAACAATTTAAAAAATTATATTAAAATTATATGAAGTTTATGAAAATCCATCAAAATTAATAGAAAAAAGACTCCGTAAATTTATAAAATCCATAAAAATTCATAGACTTTTAAAAGTTCAAAAAAATCTATCAAAATCCAGTTGAATAAACCTCTTATTTGAATTTCAACCCATATGAAAGTAATAATAATCATAATGTTGTAGAACGACGATGTATAGTACGAACAATATGCGGAACCTCGAATATAACTCAACAATAAATAAAGAAGGAGACAAGAAAAGAAGACAAGGAATTTACGTGGAAACCCAAATCGGGAAAAACCACGGGAGGAACGACGAGAACTTTTACTATAATATTGTCGATGATTACAAGGATTGATATACACTCTAAAACCCTCTAATCTCACACAATATTATCTCTCTCTATGATGGTGTGTTAACTCGTGTTATAATTGTGTCTATGGAGATCCCTATTTATAGGTGTAGAAAACCCATAAATTAGGTAACCAATAGGAATAGGAATAAACCCTTTTTCCTAATATATGACTCCTAAATCCATAAGGAATAGAATTATATTATATATATTAAATATAATTCTAATTTTCCTAAATAAGGAAACAAAATTCCTACGGATTCGAGTCATATTTTAACAATCTCCACCTTGACGAGAAACCGCGAAATCCCATCGCGCATGCGAAATCTCATCGCACATCAAACCATAAAGCGAAATCACATCGCCCTCAATAGTCTCGTCCCTCGTCTTCCTCCAAATGCCCCAACGGGCCTAGTTCCTAGAAGATTGGACCTTCAAAGGTCCCCATGAATCGGAACGTACATACCTGAGTGTCTTCTTCGAATTGTGAGCCCAATTCGAGATATACCCTCTCGACCGCTTTCCAAGCGCACATGGCTCACCAGGTATAGAAACACTCCATAGATCGAGAAACACTCGATCCTTCTTGTCGACTTTCCTCACATGCCCAAGCCGCACATGGTCTAGTCGTGTAGACTCTTCACCCGAGAGCCTAGTTTTTCCCACGGTTACTTCGTTCACCGCTTCATCTTTAATCAGCTTGGTCACTCCGGCCTTACTTGGTTGCGCGCCTCTAAGCCGGATAGACTCTTCTACCAAGAGTCGGGTTTCGGCCCCGGTTACTTCCTTCACCGTGCCTTCTTGGAGGACATAAGGTCGTCTCGCCTTTTCTTCTCCTCCCAACACTACCAAAGCCTCTTCGGTAGCCTCATAAACTCCACCTTCTCCAGTGTAGCTTTTATCAACCTCGGTTACTTCCTTCGCCGAGCTTCCATCGAGGACATAAAGACGACTCGTCTTTCTCTTTCCCCGCAATATTACCAAACCACCTTTGGTAACCCTTAAAACTCCACCTTTACAAGTGAGTTTATAGCCCTTCATATCAAGGGTACTCAAGGAAATCAAATTCCTCTTCAAGTCAGGGACATTTCTTACCTCGCCTAACGTGCGCACCGTGCCATCGAACATCTTCAAGCGGATATTACCAATCCCTTCGACCTTGCACGAGGTGTCATTAGCCATGAACACCGCACCATGCTCCAAGGATTCATAAGTCTCGAACAACGACCGGTCCGGACACATATGAAACGAGCAACCCGAGTCTAAGATCCAATCATCACACAAGTTGGAGTTCTCGCCTAGAGCCATTAGTAGTTCTCCATAGAAATTCCCATCTACTAATCCAACATCACCGAAATCCTTATTACCGGAATTATTGTTGTTGCTCTCCTTTTTCTTCCACGCGTAGCACTCCGACTTTATGTGTCCCTTCTTCTTGCAATAGAAACACGTCTTATTCCCGTGTCGCGACTTCGAATTCCCCGAGTCGCTTCCTTTATCACGGTACTTCTTTTGGACGCTAAGTCCTTCACCCACATCGGGCATACCATCCTTGTTGGACTCCATCCTTTGTACGTTTTCCCTTGACGAGAGAGCCGAAGTTACGTCTTTAAACGTGAGACTATCTCGTCCATAGAGAAGCGTGTCCCGAAAAGCCGCCATAGAGGGGGGTAGCGAGCATAACATCCAAAACGCAAGATCATCATCTTCGATCTTCACGCCAATTTTCCCAAGGTCAGCTACACGCTCCTTGAATCTCGCTACATGGTCTTGAATCGACGACCCCTCCGCCATCTTGAGGAAGTAGAGACTTCTCTTCAAGTGATGCTTGCTGGACACCGTTTTCTCAACGCACATTGACTCCAACAACTCCCATAATTCCTTTGCAGTCTTCGCCTCCGTCGTTTCCTCAGTCAACGAATCCGAAACATGAAGCCCTATGGTCGCCATAGCCATCTGATCGAGCTCCACCCACTCGTCATGCTTCATGTCTTTCGGCTTGTTGTCAATACCAAGTAGAACAATCTCTTGCTTAAGAGATCTGAGGACTAACCTCATCTTGTATTGGCAAATAGGAAACCTCGTGTTGAGACTTAAATTCGGTAGATCGTACCTCACGCTCGCCATCGAAACCTTAGCTCTGATACCACTTGTTGTAGAACGACGATGTATAGTACGAACAATATGCGGAACCTCGAATATAACTCAACAATAAATAAAGAAGGAGACAAGAAAAGAAGACAAGGAATTTACGTGGAAACCCAAATCGGGAAAAACCACGGGAGGAACGACGAGAACTTTTACTATAATATTGTCGATGATTACAAGGATTGATATACACTCTAAAACCTTCTAATCTCACACAATATTATCTCTCTCTATGATGGTGTGTTAACTCGTGTTATAATTGTGTCTATGGAGATCCCTATTTATAGGTGTAGAAAACCCATAAATTAGGTAACCAATAGGAATAGGAATAAACCCTTTTTCCTAATATATGACTCCTAAATCCATAAAGAATAGAATTATATTATATATATTAAATATAATTCTAATTTTCCTAAATAAGGAAACAAAATTCCTACGGATTCGAGTCATATTTTAACACATAATAATACTAATAATGTAAATAAATCACAAAAGCAATAAAGTGGTTTTGTACATAGTTTGAATTTCAACCAATCAATATGAAATATTATTATAATAATAATAATGGAGTAATAAATAATAATAGTAATAATATTAATAATAATAATAATAATAATAAACCGATTCAAAGTAATAAACAAATCAAAAAATAATTAGAATTGAAAAATGACTTATTCAGAAGGGGAAATAGTGAATGGGGGCAACTATAATATGAGAATTATAGATACTACCTATTCTTGTACTTAATTCCTTTATAGGCAGTATCTCTATATTACCCTTTTTTTATATCAGCAAAATATTACGTAAATATATCAAATGTTTGATTTATTTGAATACCTAAAATATTTTTTATTTCTCTCGTCTTTTTTCTCCGTTTTGTGGTATCTATGGTAGTAGCATTTTCTAGTGTAAGCAAGAGTTGAGGGATCCAAATTCGGTTCTGCTGAACAATTTCATACCTTACAAAATCCTCTTTGGATGGCTATTCAACAAACAACAACAACCATCATTTTACAAAGAGAATTCAGTGGATCAGACCCCAACAAGGTGATAATGAGATTTAAATCAATTTATTAGGTTAAATCTTTATTTCTCTTGGCTATAAAATCATCCGTATAAATGCTACAGTATATGTACTAGTATAAGGATATTTTAGTCTTCACGCGCATTTTACAATCTGCCCCTGATTAATATTTCCAAAATATAAAAAATCTAATAATTAAAGATATTAAAAATATAAAACCCTTAATCGTGATGGAAAAAAGAATGGGTATTTGATTTAATATTAAAAATTGATTGACCGTAAACATTAATATATCCTATTCAAAAAAACAAACTAGCAAAAAAATTAGAGGTAATCACGAACGAGGGCACTTCTAAGATGATTATTATTTATAGTACCAAATTTTTTCTCTTAGTATTATACAGGGCACTCTGCCATTTTATCCTGTTTCATTAAAAAAATTAAGAAATTAATTGATATATAAAATTACGCAAAATATCTAAACTATAATTCTACATTCAATAGTTCCTCATTCGACTACACATATATTGAAGTTTCGTCAAATACATTCAAAAATCTTTCGGCTCATTGATATAAAATCAAAATTAATTGATATATAAAATTACGCAAAAATCTAAACTATCCTATGTTCAATAGTTCCTCATTGACTACACACATCAAGTTTCGTAAAAGACATTCCAAAATCTTTCATCTTCAGCTCATTGATATAAAATCAACACTTCTATCATAGATATAAAATCACTTGAATTCAAAATTTTGTCATAGATAATTCGTATAATAATATTGATATATCTATCATAGATATGAAAAAAAAATTGAAATCTATCATAGATATCAAAGAATTCATAAAATCACATAGTAAATCATAAATCTATTATAGATATTTACAAACTAAACTAGAAATGTAAATCATAAATCTATTATAGATATTTACAAACTAAACTAAAATCTATTATAGATGCAAAAAATATGTAAAAACATTACACAAAGAATGTTCCACATACGCATCTCATAAAACACGCATCTCTTCGTTCATCCAAAATATATAATTATATTTATATATAATTATAAATATATAATGCAAATATATTTTGTTTGCTGTAATATATTTTGATATTAATGTAATCTCATGTTTGCGCAAATATATTTGGTATTTTAATGTAATCTCATGTTTGCGCAAATATATTTTACCAAATATATTTAGGGCAAATATATAAATATATATTAGTAGCGTGTTTAATATTAGTGAATATTAAAATAAATTAATATATATTACCGTAATATTATTGTAGGGATATTTATGACTTTATACATTTTAAAAAATGCCCTACTTAGTATTTAAAAAATACAAATACCCTAATAAACAAACAATTAAAAAATATATAACCCCTACAAATGAGGTGAAAAACAATGAGGGTTGGAAATAATATTAAAATCCAATCTGCCCCATACCCTAATATACTCAAAAAATTATTAATAAATAATAATAGTTATAATAAAAAAAAATGATTCAGAATAATAAACAAATTAATAAATAATAATAGTAATAATAAAAAAAAATATTCAGAATAATAAACAAATCAAAAAATAATTGGAATTGAAAAATGACTAAAAAAAAATTATTAATAAAAGAACACACCTGGTGGGACTCGAACCCACAATCGCTTGATTAGAAGTCAAACGCCTTATCCATTAGGCCACAGGTGCTTGTTTGAAAACCTGTCGAACTAGTCTTATATATTATATACAAGTTTTGGCATCCAGATAGTAAAGTAGAATATTTGCCTTGTTTTAAGCAATACCAAAAGTGTTAATTGCAATGTTTTTCATCACAACGTACCTTCAAAGCAAAGCAAAGTAAAATCTTTTCAAACTAAGTACTAACATAACATTCACATTTTTTGATAAATACTGCATGTCCCGTATAATTGTATTAAATATTACATTAAATAATTAAAATAAAAAAAGTGACTATATATTACAAATAAAATAACACATGTATTAAATTTCTTGAAAAAAAGACGGATACTAAAGAATAAATGTAATAATGTATTTATCATTAATTTTCGATAATGGTCAAACATGACATTTATTTATGAATTATCATTAATCGCATGACTTGGTCAAATTTGATCATATACAAAACCTTCTTTTAGAACGAGTAATGTATGAACAAATGATTTGAAGAAAAAAGAAAGGTCAACACTTTCATCATTTAGTCAAACTAAAAATCATAGTCACACCAATTAGTCAAATCACATCATCGTTTCGGTCAAACTAAAAATCAATTCATTTCCTTTTCCACAAAATTACAGTCAGAATATCTTCCGTTTGATCTCTTCTTGCATTTCATGGTGTTTCTTTTTCACATTTTGTTGAATAAAATAAAATAAAATAATACTAATGAAATTCGAATCGGTCCCTAAAATTCTCTCGGCATGCTCACTCGCACAGTATCCAAAGCGGCCACTGTTTCTTGGATCCGATAAACCTTTATGGGTGTTTCGATTCAAATTTCACCCACACCAACTGTTCGACAAAATGCCTCTTTATTACTATTCTACCCCTTCTCATGATTACCCGTGTTTTCTTGTCCATGCTATGTCTCTTTCTTCCTCGGTCGTCCTGAGCCCCCTTCTCCAAAACATCCCACAAAGTATATGTGTTTATGTGTGTGTGTCTTTAGGTAGAACAATGGGTTTGGGCTTTAGATGACCAAAAACATGGGTAACAGACTAACAATGCTGTAAAGGCAGAGTCTTTATGAGTCATTATTGCTGTTTGTTTGTTTTCCCTGTAATGAAGATGACCAGAAGTTGACTTTGTTGAACCCTGCCCTAATTGTTTTTCTTTTCTTTTCTTTTTGTGGAGTTTTTGGGTGTATATTATTGTGGTTGAAGAGGGTTGGTGGGCTGCCAATTTGTGGGGTTTATGGAATAGTGTGTTCTTAATTAATGAAGTGATGAGCTGTGGGAATGATGATGATAATAATAATATCAGGGGTCTCTGTTGTTTGAAAAAATGAAGTTTTTTCTTTAATGGGTTTGGATTGGGAGAGAGAGTGAATTGAGAGGGAGTTTGAATTGAGTTTGAGCCTTTATTCGAAAACGTGTTTTTCCAAGTCTCGTGAAGCTGTTCCTATCGATGGCACCTGCTGGGAAAATCTCGGGATTTCGTCGAGAAGGAAACGAATGGTATGTCTCTCATCTATCTCTCCTTTAAGTTCCTGTTTACTTTGTGATGACTTATGCCGCCAAAAACATAGAGATGGAGAGCTTGTTTTATTATTCTAAGATAATGTAAGTGGTGCAATCCAGTATGCATGTAGGTGGTAACTAATTTGCAAAATGTCACGTTGGATTGTAATTTACTCGGATCATATTCACCGCTTCCTATGAACATATAACAAGCTAATATACATAGACTGGAGAAAAATCGATTTTAATGAGCAATTAAAATCATTGAAGCTTTGCAGTAATCATGAAAATAAAACATGTTTTAATTATGTCCAAAACCCCAGCAGGGTAAAACCTTTATTTCTGCAAAAAACCAATCGTAGTGATGCATAATATTCTCTCAACTCTCTAACTGGGGATTACATGCTTTTTTAGATGTGTTAAAAATAAAAAAGGGAAAAGATATATTTACAAAGCAATGTATATATTATTTGTTTGTGTCAGGTTCTGCAATTCAAGTTTGCCAAGCGATATTACAGTGGTGGTGGATGAAATAAACTTCCATCTTCACAAGGTATCATTTATCCAAGATTGCAATTACAATTCATAATTAACTGCTATTTATTCTGTCTCTAATTCTTGCAACAAAAAAACATGAAAATTTGAATTGTTACATTGCCTCATTTCTTATCATTATTAATTTATTAATAATTACTCGGTTTAATTTGTTCAGTGCCGCATTTGATTTGTGAGAAGCAAAGTGTGTAACTTAAAATTATGTTCCTGTTTTATAATCTTTAACCAATAAGGCAATCTTTAGCTTACTTGTTGATTATTTGTAAATATATGTCATATAATGAAATACTTCATCTTAGTTTTCAGTCACAGCTTCCATCCGAAAACATGTTTTGTTTCTTTGTAGGATGCACGTCCTTTATACTAGTAATTTGTAATCACTTTTCTTTGGATTATCTTTTAGCAGTCAACACTTCAATTTCATCATTGTCATTATTTTTATAAAATGAGTGTTTCTCCTTCAGTTTCCTCTGATATCAAGATGTGGGAAGATATCAACCGACCTCGAACAATCCCAAACCATCACCGACAACACACCCACACTAACCCTCAAAGACTTCCCCGGTGGGCCCGACATATTCTTCACCGTAGTCAAGTTCTGCTACAACAACCGCTTAGAATTCAACCCAAGAAACATCGTTGCCATATACTGTGCGGCTGACTACCTCAAAATGACTGAAGAAGGTAACTTGCTCTACAATTCAGAGAGTTATTTCCAGAAGCACACTCTCCGACAATGGAAAGACTGCATTTTAGCCCTCCAGAGCTGCCAACTAATAGTTCCGAGAGCCGAAAAACTCCAAATCGTGAACCGTTGTGTGAATGCCTTATCCATCATGATATGCACAGACCCCACTTTGTTCGGGTGGCCCATGATGATGTACGGCAGTCTCCAGAGCCCAGGAGGTAGCATCCTTTGGAATGGGATAAACACGGGCGCGAAAATCAACCCCAGAGACGGGAACGAATCCGATTGGTGGTTTGAGGATGTCTCGTATTTATGTGTCGAATTATTTGAGAGGCTAATGCTTACCATGGAAGCAAAAGGGATAAAACCAGAAAATTTCACACGTGTCATAATTTACTATTGTAGAAAACACCTCCCAGGCCTGGGTCGGTGGCAGGCGGAACAACACCAACAGAGTAGTGTATTATTATCACAAACTGTCAATAGTTTTACCGTGAAGAAGGCCATTAGCGTTGATCAAATTGTTTTATTGAAAAGTGTAGTGAAATTACTGCCCGAGAAAAAGAAGGGTGAGTCTTTCTGCCGTTTTTTACTCGGGCTTTTACGGGTCGCGTTGATATTGGGAGTTGACCGGGAGTGTTTGGATTCCTTGGAGAAGAGAATAGGTTTACAGCTGGAGTTTTCTATCTTGGATGATTTACTCATACCTAGTTATTCGGATTCGGATGTTTTGTATGATAGTGATTGTTTGGAGAGGATGGTTGTTCATTTTGTGTCGTCCGAGACAGATTTGGCAGAGTCTGCTTGTTCGTCGGTTGACTTTGACATGACAATTGAATCTGGACGGTTGAGGAGGGTGGGTAGGCTGGTAGATGAGTATTTAGCGGAGATTGCTTCGGATGTGAATTTGAAACCTGAGAAGATGCGGTCGTTGGCGGAGAAGTTACCAGAAGCTTCTAGAAGATTGCATGATGGGTTGTACCGAGCGCTGGATATATACTTAAAGGTTTGCATGATCTATTTGCATGTTGTCATTTTCTCTTCTGGGATACTTGATTTGCATATCTAAAGATTGTATAAGGTTCCTGATGAAATCGAGTTTGTATATCAGTTTGATTGGCATGTGGTTTTAATTGCATTTTGGCTTGATTACAAAAAGTTCCAAAAACTTCCCCTGATTTTTACCAAAAATCGTTGCCTTTTCAAATTACAATTCAGCCATATGTTAAAACTTAGGCTGCGTTTGTAAACACTTCAATTGGGTATTTTTTGATTTTAAATAATAACTTGGGTGTTCTTGAAGTGTTTTTGTTTCGATCCCTTCAATAGTGTGAATGCCTCTATGTTGGAAACTTGTGCTACTAATCAATTCTTCACTTACAAGTAATTTGTTGAAATGTGCAGGCACATCCCTGGCTTGCGGACAAAGAGTGCGAGAACCTCTGCAATATCATAGATTTTCGGAAGCTCTCACTCGAGGCATGTGCCCATGCAACTCAAAACCAGAGACTGCCTCTTAGAATCATATTACAAGTCCTTTTCTTCGAGCAGATGCACTTACGAACGTCTCTAGCTGGCTGCCTAAACATTATGGATACCGAAACTGCCCCTGCACCCTGCCAAACAAACCAGCAAGAAGGATGGGTAAGAGTTGTCCGGGAAAACCAAGACCTAAAAGTTGACATGGAAAGAATGAGGTCTAGAGTTGGAGAACTCGAACAGGAGTTCGGGAAAATTAAAGAAGAAATGAAAAAGGTGACAAAAGCACATAGTTACCTTACTTCTCCTCGTCTCATTGGGTGCAAACTCCTTCCTCGGCCTTCGGATGCCCAACGGGACATCCCTGTGAGCACGACAACCACTCCAAGGACATCGGTTGCACAATCTCGGCCATCCATCCGCCTTCCTTGGCATAGAAAGACTTCTTCTTTTTTTGGTTGAAGAAATCCCCGTTTTTCCTCGCTCCCAAATACAACGAACATGCTAAAATTGATTTTCTTGAAGAACACTTCATAGAAAAAAGATTGACGATAGAGGATTCAGTTTCATTTTATTTGTGATATGAATCTCGTATTCTTTATCGTGTTTTCACAGTGTGACTTGTGTAAGTAATGGCACCAGTTTATACCGTGGTAGATTATGATGAGAACTGGGGGAAAAAGATCTAGTAGGCAAGTAGTCTACCTTTTTCTTTGTGTTGTGATGAATAGGGATAATTGAGTTTTCTACCATCTACTAGCTTTGTTTCCCAATGTTGTCTTCTTTCAAAGATATGAAATAATTAAATTAACATTTTATGTGAAAACTGTCCCTACTGAATTGTACTATGAAATAATAGTACTTCAATGCAATATACTCTACTTGATGTTATATTTTTGGGATTATAAATAAATTGTAAATCGTCAAGAAAAAAATGGAAGTGCATATTATTTGAAGTAATATTTTTGCAATTGTAAATAAAGTGTAACTTTTGGCATGGAATAATTATTTACGTGAAGGGAGTAGAAAACTATCAGCATTGCATTCCAGAAATAAGAACATGCTTCCATGATGACAAGCACCATATGATGATTTACATCCCACCACCAAAACTACAAGTGCCCTTGTGTTACTCCAAAAGCAAAATAATACTCTACTAAGATAAGCACCAAAAACCTAGCTCATCCAGGAAAATATCAAAAGCAAGTAGTTTCAGAGGTTATATCAACCATATTTTCCTTTTGACTTGGCATCCCAACTTTTTCTTTTTCGAATTTATTATCTACATTCACGGCAATAGCCACACCTCCATCCATCCTCCCAAGAAGACGAACTCTCTAACCATGGAGAACAACCTTTGTGTATCCACACACCACATATCCGGCAACAGAGATCAGGGTAAGGTTCATAGCACGAACAAATCCTACAAGGTGCCACTAACTCAATATCCGTGTCCCAAGATATGGTCGGCTCCTCTTTCTGACCGTAGGATATTTCGAGCATCCCATTTTCCCTTTCACAATTCTCAATCACATTACCAGTAGTTTCAATTGCATTGCCATCATCAGGACCAAACAGCTCATTGACAGAGAAATACGTCTGTGGCTCGAATTCTACATCGCCACCAAGACAGTCGTAGTCGAGAGTTATTACGCTGTCATCGAAGTTGGGATCTAACCACTGAACTTGAGGGGTAGTATAGTAATTTCCTTCGAAGCCTGAATTACGATCTAAGTTGTCAGTCTCACCGGCATCAACATCATTCCCTTGATTGGGAAGCCTTCTCACTGGCAACTTCCTGGACCCGGGCCCAGGGCCAGATATGGCTGCATTATTATTATTATGATGATGATAGTAATTATTCCCACCATTAATTATATCCGCTCTCTGAACTGAAGCAGAATAATCCAGGCCCACTTCAGGGGTCATACCGAGATTGTTCGTAGCAGAAATCTCGTGCTTAGCAGACAGTTTGCGTTCTCTTTCTTCCAGTTCCTTTTTTATCTCAGGGTCCATGTACGGGCAAATAGGAGATCTGCTCCTGCGGCATTTGCAGCATTTGAAACCCAACAAGAGAAATATCTTAGACTCCTCCAATCCTACGGCATCAGCATGAAACCAACCTGGTGAAATAGGAACAAAGCCAACACTAACACGTTATCACTTACCACAAAGCTACACAAAGGGGGTGTATTTTGCAATAACTTAAAAACTTATAGAAAAAAATATAAGCTAAAAGTCAAGCAAGTTTAAAAAATGAGCATTTAGTGAATTTAGTTGCAAACGTGCTTATTTGTATGTGTATGTCAAACAAGAAACAAAATCTACGGAGGGGCTTACTTGTGAAATTTTTACTCATTTGGATTTCAGAAACTTCTTTTCCATCACATGTCCTGAGGCACTCATCTCCTTGCTTTTTATATTAATATGATTGATTATATTGTACAAATAACTAGTTAGCATTTCAAAACACTTAAAACTATTGATCCTTTTTTCTTTGAAAACGAACAGAGCCAATAGCATTTCTAACATAAGAAGAGAAGAGTGACATAAGCTTACGTTGGCACGTCTCACAGAAAATGTATGTTAGGTCAGCATTGTACAGCTTCATACAAATTTGGCAAGTAGGATACACCAGGCTCGCATAAGGATTACCCCTCAGGATAATGTTTTTCAATCTGAAATCAATACCCGTGTCCTCACAATTGTTCTTCCTCCATATCAGGCCCAAGTGCTTTTTTTTATTGCCCAAGTGTGCTTTTCTATTTTTCTTTGCGACTGAAGTTTGGTTTGTGGATTTCACCTCAGAAGAATACTGCTGCTCCTCTCTAACAGATATAGACGCTGATGACACTTGAATATGACCTACTGATTTTCCAAGTTTGGAGGCGGTGGGTGGATTTGAAAAATCCTGTCCTTGAAAGGGCAAAGGACTAGAGTGAGACCTGTTGCTACTTTGAACTTGGGGGACAACCCGAGTCTCACATTGCATGCAGGTGATTAAAAACTCAGCTTCCTTCTTGCTCATGTTAACTATTGAACGGGTGGTACAATGCTCATGACAAAATCCTGGTCAGTAGATAAGGATGAATAATTCAGTTTTCTGTAATTGGTTGTCACGAATGGAAATGAAACAAACATATTTGTCACAGTACTTTTATAAGGAGATATAAAAAGATTCTCAGATAATTAATTCTAATTTGGAAATTTGCTACAAAATTCAAATTAAACCAAGTTTAGTAAATGCAGTTTACACCTTTTGTTAAAATAAAATTATAAAACACACATTACATCCTTCCCATGGCCATGATGATTATATTAGGAGTAAAGGCACTGTCGGACTATAGAACATGAGGGTATTCTAGAGATTAGTGGAGCAAAGTACTAATTTGCTACGCTGATAAAAGGGAAGATTTGAATTAAAAACACTACAAAATGAAAAGGATCCGAGATGAATTAAGATATTTTTCAGGTAATAATAGACATATAGAAGACGAGTTATAATTGAATGGGTATATATTTCCAAAACTACATCAGGGCCTATTTCACCTTGAATGATAGTTAATCTTTCAAGTATTTTCCAAAAATTCTAAACTTGCCAGTTTGACTGCAAAAATGTCAAATATCTCAGTATGTGTACAAAATATGGTTTATCATCTCACCTTGGCATTTACTGCACTGGACAACATTCCTGAAAAGCAAACATAAAATTAACAGTTTATAAAGGAAAAAAATTGAAAAATTATATAACTACGTTAGGTAAAATACCTGTAGAAGACATCTTGATGACATGAACAGCAACTCCTCGCAGCGTTATTTTGTTTCCAAAAGAGATCAGAAAAAATATTTCTATGGGAAGTCTTCGAGTGTCCTCTCCTCAGTTTAGGCACCAAATTCACTGGCATGTTCTGCTCCACTTTCTGTTCATACTCTTTAATTAAATACAAAGGAATGTATGTCTCGGAAAACCAGTACCTGTCCTTTTCATCTCCTGGAATATGCTCTACTTCTCTAATATTTTTCATGATACGTGAGGACAGGTGCTTTTGACTACCAAAAGCAACAGAGTATCTAATTTCAAGTCCCACTAATTTCTTATCACAAATAAAAGCGTTTCTAAAAGCATGAGCTTCTGCCTCAGGGCCTTTTCCCTCACAATTGCTCTGCTCTGGACGAACAAGATCACCCCACCTCACATGAAAATCAAGGTATCTGACCTGATGCAATTGATACATACATAAATGCCCTTCCTAAAGTAAAACAGAAAGAACTAGAGTGAAGCAAATATATTTACAAATTCAAACATATGTGATAAATGTTGGTACCAGAAGTGCAAGTTTTGCCATATTCCGACTCATTTCAACTGAGGATCTCCAGAAGAGCTGCTTGTTACTTTTGGGGGTAACATTTCCATCAGCATAATATATGCCCAGAATCTCTTTTGTGCCACCTGTTATGTTTATAACTTATCAGTAAACTGCTTCCTAATATTAAAAAAAGCTTCACAGAACCTTCATCAAATAAATAAAGAAAACTAGAATTGAGCTCCACTGCATAATATTTATGTTACCTTGACGAGCTGATATTCTAATAATCGAACATGGAAGAATCCCACTTTGGAACATAAGCTTTGACAATCTACCTCCGCGCCACCAGGTGATATTAGTTGGAATTTCTTGGTATTCATCAACTGCAGCTTCAACCAAAGCAGCATATTTTTTGCCAGGCCTGCCCGGTCTACGTTTCTGAGTTGATCCAGCAACACTTGCTGCAGTCTGAGAAATTGAAGATTGGGTAAAACCACCTTCAACAATCTTTGTCCAATCTCCGGAAATGGCAATGGTGCGTATATTCTCCTCAAGCTGTATATGCGAAGATAGTTATTCAACTAGTATCAGCGACATACAGTACTAAAACATAACTCAAAGAGCATGAAAAGCAATTAAGTCATAAGCATTAGACATCAGTTATTTATTAAAATCATTAGAACACTGACTCAACTATATCTGCTTCTTATTATATGACTATCAAAATAGCTCATAGATGACAAATCTGGACTTGGGAACATATATGAACACGACCAATTACAACAAAAGTGCTTACTTCAAGCAAACGGATCTTAATTTCATTACAACTGGTGGCCTGCTCAACTTGTTTGCGCCATTGATTTCTGAATGTGCCATTTAGGAATGGACCACAAAGTAGACCACTTAAGCTCTCCTCCATAAACAAAATATATGTTGCAATGCCATGAAGTCTCCCATCCCTATTCTTCACAGGACGAAAACCAGCAAGTGCCTTCATAGACCCTCTAGTGACATTTGACGCAGCTGCGTTTAACAAGCATCCTCTCTTGTTTGACACGGTAGCCTTACAATTAAAACACCAGCCACATCTTTCCCTGGGTACTTCAACGAGCTTCTTCTCTGTATTGGGCCAGAAAAAGCGTGTGGCACCTGATGAGAAGGCTTTTACCTGAAGGGCAGCGCTGGCACTCAATACCTTCCGGTGATTTACCGATGAGCGAGATAAGACTTGATTTTCTTCGGGATAAAATATAGCCAAATTAGCAGCTGCGGATGCAGCAAATCCTCCATGTATATAGTAATTTATAAAACTATTTGGTTGAAAGGAAGAACCCATGTAAAAGCAACAACCGGATTGAATTCCCTTTCTGTCAGCCTTACTATAAACCTCTTGGCAAGTAATAGATGCTTTGGGTTCTAGAAGAGTACCATTCATAGGACTATTGTATTCAATATTTCTGCTTCTTGAAACGCATGAAACACTTTTTGTCACACTTGAAGTGCTGTTTTGGCTTATTTGACAAGGACCAGCAGGCTGACCATTTACACTACATGAAACTGGTTCAGTCTTTGTGGATTTCATGACAAAACTCGTACCCAATGTATTCTCACTTGAGGCAGATATGTCTGGTACATTGTTTAGTAACTGAAACAGTTGGGTACTACATTCACCAAACCCCTCTTTGTGTGCGGGCTGTAAACCACCTTGAGACATCACATTGAAGGGTAAGATATCTTGGGGTATTTCCCAATATTGCATTATTCCCCTACAAATTTCTGTATAGGCAACAACATGGTCCTGTTTTGAGTAAAGAGCACGGAGTACTCCAGGAATGTCATGTCCATTGTAGTATCTGAGACAACTTCCAGAGTTAACCGAGGCCTTCAATCTGCAAATTATTTTTCAGGAAATATAAAGGTGAAAAATATGTATAACATACTTGAAGGCATCATGCATCTAGTACAAAAGGGAAAATGGAAAGCAAAGAATGATAATTACAGGATATTAGGAACATACACAAGTAAATGGTCGCAAGAAACAACAAAGACTTGTTCGTAAGGATCGACTCCTAAAATATCTCCTCCCTTTAAAGCTGATCCTTGCAAAATTTTGGGTTCAGTTGCATTTATTTTACACTCAGGACAATACCATGAATTATCAGGCATAAACATCTTGTTCAGTCCCAAGCACCTTGAGTGGTAAGAAGACGGGCACCCATCACAGCAAACCAAAAGTCCATCCATACCACACAGGCGGCATTCATCACCATTACCATCCTCATCAGTGGAACTCTTGGCCAGTCCACCTACTCCAGGCTCCATAGAATGGTTACAACTTCTGGTTTTACTTGTTGTGACCATTGTGTTTGTATCTATGTCTATTCCCACTTCTGATTCCTCGCGGGAATCCAGTTCTATTCGTATTTCTTCAGAATCCAGAACACCCTCACATAAAATCTGCATTACTACTAACTTTTTACCAGCTGGTAAACTGTAATAGTCTCTCTCCAGAGAATGGACATAGAATCTTTTCCAGTCTTGTCCGTTTCTGACACCCAATAACATTAGATAGTGGACCAAATAAATCGGCCAAGTTAAGGTGTCTAGGAGGCTCCAATCCTGAAACCTGCAAGCAGGCATGACCATTTTCATCAAATTGAATTATCATGGCAGGAAAATCAAAGTACAAGATCCTACAATCCCCTCTATGACACTACTACTAGCACCTACATTAGATTTCAAGGTTTGATTTATAATACTACGGTAAAAAAAAAAAAACAGATAAATAAAATTAGTGTTTCACATTACAAATAAGAGCTGTCTGGAAATGCATATACATCTCAAGTATGACCAGTGAGAGTGCAAGCAGAATAGAGAAAGAAAAATATATGAAATATGACCATGATGAAAATTTTACACGAAAAAAAATAAAATGAGAGTAGTAAAGAGAGTTATGACAAGTACCTCAAACATTTTGATGCAAGCTCGGAACCACCTGAGGAGAGCCTCTCTAAATGAAGCTTAAGTACACTCAAAAGAGCAACATGAACAGAGTCCAACAATGTGTTTGCAACAGAGCAATTGAGTGCCCCCACAAAATCATCCAGCTTAAAAGGGTATAAAAACAGAGGAACGCTAAATGAACGTAGGAAACTATATACAGAGAGAAGGTGAGAAACATACTCCTCTGGAACACCAATATGCCCAGAAGAAGGAGGCAATTCCGGTGGTGGGACAAGTGGCACTTCTGTAACTAATTCAGTGTCTCCCTCTTCAGTATCTTCACATGAATCACTCGAACAATCAGTCTTAACATCACCATTACAATTGTAATCAATTTTAACTACTTCACAAACACTAGCATCGGCATTGCTCATGTTAGCATTTTCAGGCAATTGTGTTTCATCAATCTTCAGAACCTTTGCATTCACATCTTCTTTACTTGACAAAAAGTCATCCAGCTTCTGTTTCCTCTCAAGCCACTTACCGGTTAAATCACAATCTTCGACCAGATACATCTTGACTTCACTTCCATCCAAATCCTCAAAATCGCCATCCTCATACTTTATCCGATATAAACCTGAATTGTAAAGCAGAACCCTACCCAGAAAAACTCCACTGCTCGGAAACTCTTTCCGCACGTACCTACTCAGCAACCTCAACGACCTAGCCTTCACTCCATTGTTACTTATGCCATTGCAATCCACCATCGCATTTTCTTCATTACTTATCTTGCGTTTCCTACCCCTTCGACCCTTGGGCTTAACTACTGCCGCAGGCTCCATTTTATAGCACCAGCTGTAACTGAATTCCCCAACTCAATTCACCATTTCCAGACTCCTTACAGACAACCATACCAGTGAAATCAAAACGAACAACAGGCACTGAGACTACTAGATATCTGTAATTAAAAATACATATTTATAAATTAAAAAAAAAAAATGAATGACGGATCTTAAATAGGGCAACTGGAACAAGCTCAAACAGTGATGGATAAACGATGTTGAGGTTACCTTCAACAAATAATAGCAATGGATAAAGTTAAAATGAATGGGTAATACCTTTTCCCCAATATACTAATCGAGCGAGCACCTGAACCGCCATCGAAGAAGATATAGAGATGTCAAAGTGATAGTGGGATAAGCGAAAAAAAAATAGCCCTAACCAGAAAGGATTGTCCACTCTTCTACTATCTCCTATGGTCTGCGAACAAGGAGTAATAATGATTCGACTCGACTCGACTCGGACTCGGAGTGAGTCAAAAAAACTGTTTGGTTAACTGATTATACTCGATATATGTTTACAGTTTAGTTGATCAAGTATTATTAGTGCAGTTTTATGCCCTATCTATGGACAATTTATATGGTAGTAAATAGTAATATACGTGAATAATTGATATTTTTATAAATGATCATTTATATTTTATAAAATGATGAATAAAAATTTATTTTTTGAATTTATGTTTATATATTTACTTTTGTATTGATTAATGATGATTATTTATATTTATAATGAACATTGTAATAAAACTTTATTATGTGTTTACAATGTATTATACAATTATGTGTACGATAGAGACATTGTTATCTATCAAATGAATGATTACACTATTATACTATATTATGAATTTTTAGAGATATTGTTATCTATCAAATGAATGATTACACTATTATACTGTATTATGAATTTTTTTCGTTTTCAATTAATAACATCTGAATACATGTATATTGAAAAAAAATTAATTTTATACTCATAAAATTTAAAAAAAATATTGTGTGTAATTATTAAAAAGGTAAAAGTAAAATTATTTTTTAAATAAAAAAATAAAAATAAAAATATTTTTAAAATGGAAAAATCAAATTAATTATTTTATTAAATGACGTGTAAAAATGTGATCATTGATTGAATAAACTAAATTTGTATTATGAAATATAAGAGAGTAATTATACAAATATATTTTTTAAGAAAAAAAAATGTTTGGGTGTACAAAATTATTTTATTTTGAAACAAAAATTATATTGATTTTTAAGTTTAGAATAATATACCGAGAAGAATGAGTCAACCCAGAGAGTTAAGGTCAACTCGGACCCTTGCCATTATCTTTCCAATTTGTGTTCAATGAGTTGTACGTTGACTATAGTAAGTAGAAATTAACATCACCCTGTGGAATTGGCGGGAGCGAAATCGGTATTACGAAACCGCCAATAAATATACTCCGTATTTGATTAAAAATTATCACTTTTGAAAAATTAAATTATTTAATTATTCATATAATATCATAATTAGATTACCTATTAAAGAGTAAAGATTTAAGTATGCAGTAGGTGCCTTTTGCAATTGAAATTAGAGTATTTCCAACTCTAATGGTGTACCTAAACATAGTACAATTTTGTGACATATCATTTGACATATCACACATAATTTATAATTATCAATTTGTACTTCAACTTTCCAATAGTGTGAGATAAAATTATTTACTTTTTATGCATTTGAAACCCACACATTAAGATATATTTCAATTTGTTAATAGTATCAAAACTTTGATACTATTGTTTCCTCTCTTCAATTTGTATTTCATTCTCTAATGGTATACTACATAGATGCAAATTCATGCCACATATGAATTGTACCTACCATTGAGGATGCTATTAACCTAAGCTTAAAACTTAACTCGGTCAAACCAAACACATTTTCTCAAACAGCTTGAAGCTTGAACACTAATTTTTTGACGGACTCGAACTTACGTTGTTAAATTATTTCACATCGCTTGTGAAAAAATTATAATCAAACACTTTAATTAAAAATATTGATTCAACAACAATAAAAAATAAATGTGCCCCATTTTGGGTTGACATGAAATTTTAATTAATTTATGTTACTCCCTTCGTTCAAAGTAGTTGTCATACTTTTTTTGTTAATTTACAAAATGCGACAACTAGATAGAGACAGATAGAATATTATTTTATGTATAGTTGTTATGAGGTAATATTTGTTTACACTTAATTTTATTTCATGAGCAACGTAAGGAGCATGCTATACTAATTTCTCAAAACAATATCATATGTAAATTTGCATGCGCACTCTACTTATTCGTATTGCCATTGATATCGTATGGATGGAGTTTATGATTATCAACCAAGTTTTTCAATGTTGCATTTGACATTCCATACATACGTATATATAATACATACACACAACCCGGTCCAAAATTAATTAATAAAGTTAGTACGTAATTATAATCGACGACGCGTACGTCCATAATCCTAATTATTTTGATTCTTGAAACTCGGTTGACCGTTAAATCAGTTAGTTACCATGCATGATGAAAATCCACCAACACCCACACACCATATTCCAAATAAAAACAATATTAATCTTGATGTAAAAGTAAATTAATTAAAAACCAACTGTCCACATTTGACTAGCTATTTGAAAACTATATATGGCTCACTTTTTATTATTTTTAATTAGCGTACATATATTACTTTTGCTTCGAGATCGATTGCGTATTAATTTATCATTCGATACTTATTGCATACTCCGTACGTAGCGAATCATCCATGATGAAATCAAATCCCTTGCGTAACTTTACGAACACTTATTTAATTTGTAAGCTTTCGAATGTTGTATACTCTTCGATCCTAATTATACATCTTTGATAACCAACTAATTATTGGTTGATTTGTTTACCTTCTACCAAAAATGATAATATTGAGAATATATTGATCTTGTTTTTGAAAATTGAATACTATATATCATCAATTATAATATTCTATGATGTACTATATACTTACTACTACTATATGATTTTTTGAATAAAAATTGGAGGCAGTTGGTAATAGAAAGCGCCCAAAAGTTGTTAGGTGGTGTACTAACAAACAATTAATCTTGATTTTGTTATTGAAAAGCGAATTAGAGGTCATGGTTATTTTTGTCATTTTATTACTAAATGCATGTGCCATATGGAAATGCCTGGATTGTATGCGGATCACATTGATCTAACCAAACCCCCAATAAATTGTTGACTATTTATTTAATTATTTGTTTAATTTATCAATGATTAGCTCATGTTCGAGAATGAAATATTGAAATGAATTTAAATTGAATTGAATTGAATTGAATGGAATTTTGAAATGAATTTAAATTGAATTGAATGGAATTGAATGGATTGAGACCGAACGAATTAAACTAATTTGATATTTTTATAACAATAACAAAAAAATAATAAAATAATAATAATAATATTTTTTTATAGATTGTCAAATATATTTTTTAAAAATATTAATAATATTTTAACATTAACTAAATTTTATAATGAAATTATTAATTCAAATTATTTTTATATATTTTATTTTTAATTTATTTGGAAACTAAGTAATCAAGTTGAATCGAAGCGTTCTAAATTGAATTGAACTAAAAAAAATATTAACTGAAATAAATTGATATTAAATTAAAAAAAAAACTATTTAATCATCTTCAATTTTCACATTATCTCACTAGATAAATTTATGTATAATTTCACGCTAATATATTAAGGTTATCATACAATCACACCAAAAATGTATTAATAAATTCCAATAATTAATCGAGTTGTTTTTAACTACAACTTCATTTGATTTATGTTTAAAATGATTTTATACTTATTATATTCTTTCAGTTCCTCGAACAATAGTTGTTTTTTATTCGAATATGTTAAATATTTAACATAATTAAAAAATAATTAAAAAATATGTTTAATATATATTTTTAATTTAAAAAATATTTTTTTTTAATAAAATTTTATTTTAAAATAAATAGAATAAAAATATTTGATTTAGTCATTGTTAAGAAAAGTGTAATATTTTAAGACCATAACGTATGAGTATCTCCAATCGATGTCAGAAACTCATTTTGGTAGAGGAAATGCTTCAACCAATACCCAACATAAATCTATTTTAACACAAAAAAACTTATATTAATTTATATTTATCTCAAACTATTTTTTATTTATAAAAAAAATATTTTTATTTTACAAATAAATGAAAATAACTTATCAAATTATTTTTTTTCTTATTTATTAATTTTTTTGTAATATATTTTTTTTAATAATTATATCTTTAATAATTTAAATAAATTGTAATAATGAAATAAAAATACATATCACAATATTTAATTAATATTTAATTTAGTATTTTTTATATTTATTATTTTTGAAAATTTTAAATTGAAAATGATATTTTTTTAATGTAAAAAAATTAAAGAGTTAAATTATAAATTTGTAAAGATATTGGTTATTAATAAAAATAATATAAAAAGTGGTATAAAAAAAATTTTCAATTTTTTTTTAAAAAAAGTTGAGTATTAATTTGTTGGTTGGATATCTAAACTTAACTTATTTTGAGTTTAAGTTTGGTTTTTGGATTGAAAATAGCTAATAGTAAAATGAATTTTACAAAAATGAAACATATTTAGGAGCATTAAAAAAAAGGTAGTTACTTACATAGAGCTCGTTTGGCGAGCTTATTTAAAAGAGCTTATAAGATGTTACGTCTTATAAGTTGTTTTAAGAGCTGATAAGCTGTTACGTCTTATTTAATAAATAAGTCGTTAGACCGTTTGGATAAAATAGGTATATAAACTTATAAGATGTTAATTTGTTTGACAATTTAAGATCTTATATAAATAAAATTACCAAAAATAAATTGTTATATATGAAAAAAAAAATTAAAAATATTTATATTAACTAAATAATAAATTTGGATTTTTTTATAAATATAAAATGTAATAATTATAGGGGTATTTTGGTCTTTTATGGTTTAAGTTACAAGAGCTTATAAGATGTTGAAAAAAAGTATCTCCCCCCTTACTTTTTTTTAACAGCTTATAAGCTGTTAAACAGCTTTTTTTTTAAAAGTTTTTTAAGATCTTTTTTTAAAATGTTACCAAACAAATACTAAGAGCCTGTTTGGCGGAGCTTATAAGCTCCTTAAAACAGCTTATAAGTTGTTTAAGAGCTTATAAGCTCCTAAAATTTGTTTGGTAAACATTTAGAAAAAGATCTTAAAAAACTTAAAAATAAGCTGTTAAACAGCTTATAAGCTGTTTAAAAAAAAGTAAGGGGGAGGTACTTTTTTTAAAACAGCTTATAAGCTCTTGTAACTTAAACAATAAAAGACCAAAATACCCTTAAAATTATTACTTTTTATATATATACAAAAATTCCAAATTTATTATTTAGTTTATATAATTATTTTTAATTATTTTTTTCATATATAACAATTTATTTTTGATAATTTTATTTATATAAGATCTTAAAAACAAATTAAAATCTTATA
Organism: Euphrasia confusa; assembly: GCA_954870475.1. Classification (NCBI taxonomy): domain Eukaryota; kingdom Viridiplantae; phylum Streptophyta; class Magnoliopsida; order Lamiales; family Orobanchaceae; genus Euphrasia; species Euphrasia confusa. The sequence goes on along the minus strand of OX940969.1, from coordinate 19,730,029 downwards.
AGTTTATATATCTATTTTATCCAAACGAGTTAACAACTTATTTATTAAATAAGACATAACAGCTTATCAGCTCTTAAAACAACTTATAAGATGTAACATCTTATAAGCTATTTTAAATAAGCTCGCCCAAACGGGCTCTAAAGCTCCCCCCTTACTTTTTTTTTAACCGCTTATAAGCTGTTAAACAGCTTTTTTTTAAAAGTTTTTTAAGATCTTTTTTTAAAATGTTACCAAACAAATACTAAGGGCTTATAAGCTCTTAAACAGCTTATAAGCTGTTTTAAGGGGCTTATAAGCTCAGCCAAACAGGCTCATAGTTACATAGGTGTTTATGTTAATTTTTATAATTTTAAAAACCAAATTTTCTATTTTTTTTTCTAAGAACCCCTATTAATTTAAAATTTATTAAGTACTACTAACATGCTACATATAATGATAAATTAAATTCAAGCATTTTATTTTTCTATTGTCTCCGCTTCTAATTGAAAATAATATCTTCAAATTTTAATGTATAGTACTAGACTATATATTTAGCTAGTTCATTTTTATAGTGTTTAATGAACATTATGAACATAACATATAAAAGATCAATAAGGATTCATTTTGTTAATTAATGGTTCACCCTTAAACAACTCAAGTTAATTGTAAAAAAAACAAATTGTTTTACACCAAATTAGATAAAAATATCAATTTTATTAAATTAAAAATTATCCGGTACTTTGATCAAATTCTATTCTTTTGAATAGTTGGGACTATTCCTTTGAAACTTAATTTCAAATGTGATTTTTTTTTGAATATATAATACATATACATGTACATATACTTGCAGTTTAATTTGTTTTTTAATATTAATTTTGAATCGTTTATGATCACATCGATCTTAATCGAGTTGGAAAGTTCTAATTGATCGAATTCTAAGGCTCGAAATGAGCATGTTGAATTTTAATTAAAAGTAAATACTAGTGTGGAATTCTTACGTTTGGAAAACATGGTCAAACATGTTAGTATCATTTCTTTTGAACATAATTGTATGGTTGTGTTTAATAAAATCAATATGGAGATTTTACAAACTTTTGGAATATAGGTATGCAAAGGAATACACAAAATGTCATTTTCTAGTGCTGCTTTTTTCTTTTCATTTTATTTATGATTTTTATTATTCATTTTGGTGTTATATTTCTTTCCGAGCATGATTTACGACAACACGTATAGAAAATCACGAGTTGAAAAAATGATAATAATGACAGTCGTGATTTTAAATAATATTACAAAAATAAAAATTAAATATTAAATATATAGAAAGTAGAATTGAAGTTGGGTTTGATTTGTGGGTGTGTGACACCATTGTAACATTGTTGATATGGAAGTTTTTCAATTGATTCATGTGCCATTGTCTTTCTCCATTGCTGTTTTTCACATGAATCTTGTACCATTCCTACCTTTTGTCACCTACAATCTTTTAATTTATTTATTATATTTATAAATGTGATAATCCAATATTGTACAATTTATTTTTATTTTTACCCTACACGTGTATGGCTAATAATGGCTAAAAATTTAACTATTAAATGCTAGGCATTCTCGGGAACAATGTTTGATACTCCCTCCGTTCCAAGATTGTATGCTAACTTGGTCAACTAAATATTTTTTTGATCGTCGATTACTTATGATAAAAAATATATAAAAAATATTAAAAAATATTAAAATAAAATTTATAATATAAATTTTATTTTAGTATTTTTTAAATAATTTGTATATATTTTTTATTTTAAGTAATCGACAGTCAAATAAGAAAACAGTTGACCAGGTTGACAAACAGTTCTGGGACAGAGAGAGTAGAATACATCACAATGTTTAATTACAATTTACAGCTTGGAGACCAATTTCGAGCATCCAAATGTCTCATTTCTAATTCTATCTATATTATAGTCAACTAAAATAAAATTTAATAATTAAATTTTATTTTAACTATTTTTTCATAATTTTTGTATATGTTTATCATATGTATTGAACGGTAAAAAAAAAGTTAACATGCTAGAGAACAAAAAGATTACATTTTTTGCTTAAATCTAACATCAAGCTAAAATTGCAAGTACGTGATTTGTGATTTTAGGATGAATATATAAAAATTACTCTTTTATATTCTTGTGCACGTAAAAATGTTACTCTCTAGTTACTCTCTTAAAAATGAACATACAATGAAGAAAACTAAAATTAAAAAAAAAAAATCTATATATATATCTAAATTCTATTTAAATGAGAAAAATATTTTTAAATCTTCTTTATATTTTGTAATCACACTTCATAATTAATTAATTAGTATGTATTTTTAACTAATAAATATCTTAATATTAATTAATACTATTAAACTATATTTTAATAATTATAATTAGGAGATTTATTACACAACAATTTTGTATAAAATGTGATTTTTTAAATATGGTAAAAGATTTTATATGTAAATATACATGATAAATAAATAAAAAAAATATTTACTGATATATACATATATATAAATTTATAGTATGTTTTTAATAGTATATTTACTATTAAAAAGATTTTATATGAGTATTCAATTAGTAAACTTTATAATTACGAATCAATCATACTTATACTAACAAAATTGATTTTTTTTGTTATTTGTTTATAAAGAAAACAATATTAAACATGAAACTAAGTTTTATTTAGTAAAGTTAAAATTATTAGTATTTTATTCTAATTTTATATAGGAAAATAATATTTAATGTACACACGTGTAATAATTAAGAAAATAATATTTATTCAAAAAAATATTTTATTTTACTAATTAAATTGATATGTATAATTAATAAATTACTTTGAAGATTAGTTTTTGTAAATAATTTTTGTATAATTAAAAAAAATGAAATTTTGATATAATTAAAACAATATTAGTATTTAGTTTGATAAGATACAAATGAATCATTAATGTTTTTTCAAAATTTTGATTTCATAAATTATTTAAATTAATTTCACTTAATTATTTTTTTATAAAAATTCCAATATAATTTTTTAAATGATTAATTGTGATGATTAATTATTTAATATTAATATTTTTTTAATTTATGAAATTATTAATTATTTTCAAAATTAATTAAATCATATATTTTGTGGAAGGCACGAAAAATACACTCAATATATATTAGCTTATGTATAAAACAAGAAGCATTTTTAAAACATGTGTCAACACTATTTTATTTAGTATTTATATTCAATTATATTCATTATTTTTTATTATTAATAATAAAAATAATATTATGTTTTTTTTTAATATAAATATATCAATCAAACAAATATATCATGAATTATAAATAGATTACTTATGTAATTTTAACAAATCAATTCACTAAATCAGGTATGATAAATGGTATAAAAATAACAATTGTATTATTAAAACGTATATGAAATTATAGTACATACAACATTGTAAAATATACTTATTTATTTATTTATTTGAAATAACAACTTGTATATAAAATTAAACCACATTAATTTTATTTATTTATTTATTTGAAAAAATTATTTCACACTATAATAATAATAATTGTATTAATTTTTATAATGTCAATCAAATATATTTGAGATACATTTTTACGCCTAAAATACATTTTATAATATCACAACATGACAATACTACCTCAATCATGCATTATACATATAAAATACTTCTTTGGTTTTCATTTTATTTTAAGATTGTAATATTTTGTTATTATTTATAAATAAAGTAGAGTGATGTATTATTAAATATATTAGTTATTATAATAAAAAGTTAATACTCACTTCATCCCATAAATAAATGTCACATTTTATATTTTTTTATTGTTTCAAAGTAATGGTTACATTCACTCTTATTTAAACACTGTGCACAAAATACTTTTATACTCTTAAAAAAATCTTTATTAAAAATTGTGCACACTTTTCTATGCCCATTTTTTTAGGATAGAAATGTAAATTTTGTAGTTAGAAGATGTTAAATTTGTGTGTGACAAGAGAAATATTTTTATATGGAAGAAAGGAGTAATTTTTATTTTAAACAACTAACTAAATAATTGGTTTAAAATTACAAAATTATTATTAAAATTTTAATTTTTATTATAAAAATAAATTGCTTAATTTAATTATTAAAAAAAAAGTATCCAAGAAACGTGAAATTAAAATGGAGAGGAGTAATCATAACATAGAAATGCACACCAAAATGACAACATTGCCTTTGGAATTTGGACCTTTGGCCACGTTTCAATTTTGACAAAATATTGCAAATTCACCCACAAATTTTGCAAATAAAATAAAACAAGAAAAATAAATTAAAAATCCGAAAATCTGCACCTACATTATAACAAAATCCTCAAACAAGATTTCTAAAAATTACAAAATATCAATCATAAAATCGAACCACACTTTGACTATAAAAACCACTCCATTTCCTCTCACTCACTCACTCACTCCGCCATAACTCGCTCCTCTCTCTCTCTCTCTTATGATTCACTAGAGAGAAATTCCAAGCCAGAGAAAAATGGGTTTCTGAAAACAACTTTTCTCGATCCGTTGATTTCTTTCTTTAAAGAGAGTGAGAGAGAGAGAGAAAAACAGAGCAAATCCCCTGTTTTTTCAACATTCCCCTGTTTCAGACAACAATGGCTGAGCGGAGCTTCTTGCCGGAGTCATTTCCCGGCTACTCTTCCGACATGATCTCCGGCCAATTCGGCATCCTCTGGGAGCTGATAAAGGCGCCGCTGATCATCCCTCTGCTGAACACGTGCGTATACATCTGCCTGGCCATGTCGATCATGGTCTTCATGGAGCGGCTGTACATGGGGATCGTCATCGTCCTCGTCAAGCTCTTCTGGAAGAAGCCCAACAAGAAATACAAATGCGACCCCATGAGAGACGACGACCTCGAGCTCGGCTCCTCCGCTTTCCCCACCGTTCTCGTTCAGATCCCCATGTTTAACGAAAAAGAGGTTTCTTTTTTCTCCTTTTTTTTTTCAATTGACTGGTTCGTTAATTTGTTATGGATTCGATTTTGATTCGGTAGGTTTATAAGATCTCCATTGGCGCGGCTTGCAATCTGTCGTGGCCTGCCGACAGGCTCGTGATTCAAGTGCTCGACGACTCCACCGACTTTACGGTCAAGGTACAATAAACACCCACGCGCACACTCTAGTGTGTGTTTGTGTGTTAAATTTTCTTGAAATTCAATTTAATTAATTAAAAATTAAATTCATTAGGACATGGTTGAGAAAGAGTGCAAGAGATGGGCGAGCAAAGGCATCAACATCACGTACCAAATCAGGGAGTCGAGAGGAGGGTATAAAGCCGGAGCCCTCAAAGAAGGGTTGAAGCACGATTACGTCAAAGACTGCGAATACGTCGTCATCTTCGACGCTGATTTTCGGCCCGAGCCCGATTTCCTCCGACGGGCCGTCCCTTTCCTCATCCACAATCCCAAGATCGCCCTTGTGCAAGCCCGTTGGAGATTTGGTAATCAATTCGATTCAACTATATTATTATTATGCCTTTACTCTCAAGTGTCGGTGCTACTCTTTACTTCATACACTAATTTCATCACTATTTCTATGGGGTAGTAGTAGGGTTATAAATGTAAATATTCTCTTTTTCGTTTGCCATTTTTTTCTCCTTTGATTGCTTCTCGGAGAGATTTGTTGCATGCTTTGCGGTGCCGTGGACCCTTTTTTGTTATTAGAGGGTGCAACGAAAATATTGATTTGTTATTCAAAAGAAACTTCCACTTATTAGTTAATCCCATTGAATAAGAGTAACGTTAGTGACGAAATTATCCTGATTTTGGTACACTCCCGGATTAATCGGCTTGCTAGATATCCGGGGCAGATGTGTCCTTTTCTTCTGAATTGGACGAAGAACCTTTTACACTTTGTGATTGCCATCTTTTTACTTGTAACTGTATAAAGCGTGAGTGAATAAAAAAGAATAACGCCAAATCGGTCAAACTCGAGGGCAGAATTGTCATTTCGTCCCTCCATGTGCTAGTAGTAGCCTAGTATGCCCTGTGTGTCAGTGCAGACATATATGGTGGAGCCCCACCTTTTTTTTATAATTATATAAATATATGTTACCGACAATCTAACGATTTGTGAATTTATTTATTTTAATGAAGTGACAATTTAATGAATTGTATGTTTGTGTCAGAAAAATAATGCAATTTTTTGTAGGGTTGCCTTGGATACTTTTTAATTACTGATTTTTTTATATTTTATTTGAGTGACATTTGTTTGTTTTGAAATATAATTACTATAATGAAATCATGAAATTAAAGTATAGTATTGTGTTCCTTTTGTTCCAGTGAATGCAGACGAATGTATGCTGACGAGAATGCAAGAAATGTCGCTCGACTATCATTTCACGGTCGAGCAAGAAGTCGGCTCGGCTACTCATGCCTTCTTCGGATTCAACGGTAAATTAAGTGAAACGACTATCGTATTTTACGTATAGCTTAAGAATTAACGAATCGTTAATGTATATTTTAACGTACGTGTAGGGACGGGTGGGATATGGAGAATTGCCGCCATCAACGAGGCAGGCGGGTGGAAGGACAGAACCACAGTTGAAGACATGGACCTCGCTGTTCGGGCCGGGCTCAAGGGCTGGAAATTTCTATACCTAGGAGATCTTCAGGTGTGGATTTTAATCGAGTTTTTCTATAATCAATTTAAGCCATGTAACTAACGAGTTTTGCGTTAACAAAGTGTTATTTGGTTTTAACAAATACAATAGGTGAAAAGTGAACTTCCGAGTACTTTTAAGGCCTTCCGTTTCCAGCAGCACCGTTGGTCTTGTGGTCCGGCTAATTTATTCAGGAAGATGATGATGGATATCGTCATGAACAAGGTTCGACTACTTTAATATGTTGTATTATTAATGTAATGTTAATTTGTATTATGATCTGATCAATTTTTTTTTGTCCTAATTCGCAGAAAGTTACTCTGTACAAGAAGTTTTACGTGATTTACAGCTTCTTCTTTGTTCGGAAGATCATTGCCCACATGTTCACTTTCTTCTTTTACTGCCTCATCCTCCCGTTGACCATTTTGGTGCCCGAAGTGTACGTCCCGAAATGGGGATCCATCTACATTCCTTGCATCATAACCGCGCTTAACTCGGTTGGAACTCCAAGGTACAATACTATCCAATTGCGATACCTTAGAAGATTCTATTCTATTATTTGAAATTACAAAGATGCCCTCTTGGAATTTCAGGTCATTCCATCTGTTGTTCTATTGGGTTCTTTTCGAGAACGTGATGTCGTTCCACCGAACCAAAGCTACCATCATCGGTCTACTTGAGGCCAAGCGAGTCAATGAATGGGTTGTCACCGAAAAACTAGGAGATGTAATGAAAAACAAATCGAATTCCAAATCTAACGCGTCTCGGAAATCCCTTTACAAGCTACTTGGAGATAGGTAAAATTAACTATGTTCCTTTGAATTGTTTCTCCTAGCTTGAGGTTCCTAATGTTGATAGGGTCATATTGTTGTGTTTCGATTTTTCAGAATACAACTACACGAGCTCGGATTCGCAGTGTTCCTCTTCATATGTGGATGCTACGACTTCCTCTATGGAAAGAACAACTATTTCATATATCTCTTTCTTCAAGTCATCACTTTTACGATCGCGGGATTTGGCTATATCGGAACCATAGTCCCAAGCTCTTGACATCGGGACCCCTCAAGTTCCCGGGATTGTATTTGTACTCGACGAAAAAAGAATTACGAACACATGGTTGAAATTCTTGAATGTGATGATTAAGCTGCCAAAGAATCTGCAAGAAATAGAAGCAGCAGCAAGTTACACAGTCAAGGAAAATTAGTGCTAGACAAGGAGTGTATTTTTATTTTTTTATTTTTTTAATCTATAGAGGGGTTTAGTTTGTGTGATTGTATTTTGTTTTATTTTATATTTTTCTCTCGTTTTCCTTTGTTTTAGTTTGAGGATGAAATAAACAGCTTGTAGTAAACTCTCTTCTTCAATGGTCAACAAATTGCAATAAAAATAACATTAATGTTATGTTTTGAGAAGTAAAAACATGGTCATCCCATTTATAGAACTTTACATTAATCAATTTAAATGCCTAAAAAATGAACATTTTGTTATGACATGTATAGCTTGCAATTTTTAATTATCTATTAATTGTGGGATGCAAAACAATGCATTAAACATGTGGCTCTTTAATCGACAGTTTTAATATGCTTGGTGTCCTTTCACAAGAATTTATTTGCAAAACAAAATGACTGAATTAGTTTGATTTTATATTATTTGATATTGAGTTTTCCATTACTCTGTTTCAAATCAACTACCAAATCTATTATTATGAAAAATAAGTTTACATCCAATTTTTCAAAGAAATGACTTACTAATCAATTTGGATTAAATCAAAGTAGAAATTATTTGAGTTAACAATTATTTATTTACTGAATAAAATCATTTTTTATTATACTTTTGAATTTAAGGAGGTCTTGAATGAGACCTTAATTAATGCTTAGGTATTAATATATTATTGCATAGCTATATATATTTGAACTTGCCTTTGTAAAAAAATATTAATATGTCCAAAGCAATGGTTACGGAAAACACTACATTAACATCCGTTGTAGAGATCACTCTCTACACAATAAAAATTTGACATGTGGGAATATTAATTAAAGTATTTATTATTAGTTTTGATATGATATTCATAAATTTGGTAATAAAAATCAAATTAAATTTTGTTTGATTTCATTTCCATTATTTAATTTAGTAAGATTATTTTAGTTACTAAAAATTTAATAGTAAATTAATTATTTTAATTGATTAATTAAAAAATAAAATTTAAGAAAATTTATCAATTTGATTAATAAGCAGATTTAATTAACGAAGTTGTACATATCAATTCAATTCAATTGATTAATTAAAATTATAGTTTAAATTAAACTAATTAATTAAAAATTAAACACTTAACTATATTTATTAATTAGATTGGTAAAAACAAATTTTATTTATATAGTAAATTGATTTCTGATATATTTTTTTTAATATTTAAAAAAACTATTTTAACAACATAGAGTTTTTTCAATTTTTTATTTTTTATTATACATAAATTTTTAATATTTGAAAAAAGTATTAAAACCAGTAGTTTTTTCTAATTTGTATTTATTTATTATATTATACGAACATAATTAATGTTATAATTATCTTCCACACTTAATTCAAAAAATAATTTGTAATTATATATAAAATAATTATTTTTTTAAATGTAATTTTAAAAAATTAATTATATGTAAAATAATTATTACTTAAAATATACTTGCATTATTTTTTATTATTAAATTTATTATACTTAAAATTTTCTTACTAGTTTAATTAAAAATTTTAATTTAATTTAAATTTTCAGTTTATCAATTGAATGTAAAATATTTACTTCATTAATTTTATTAACAATATACTGTAATTAATAAATTTACTAAACTAATTAATAAGTTTAATTTAATTTAAAATTAAATCAATTAATTTATTTTCAAATTTATAATAACTAAAATATTCTTACTAAATTTAACAATGAAAGAAAAATAAATAAATTTTGATTTGATTTATATATACTACCAAATTTATAGATATAATATCAAAAGTAATAATAAATATTTTAATCAATAATGTCATGTGTCAAAATTTTATTGGCGGTGTAGAGAGTCTTCTCTACCCCTGGTGTTAGTGTAGTCTTTTTCAATGCTTACACATCATTCACAAGTAAAAAGAGAAGAATAATCATTAAAATAGGACGGGAAGTACGTAGTAGATGTACTGCATAATGTAACTCGCAATTTGTTACTCATTGCCTTAGAAAATATCAAATTTTGCTTTTACGAGTGTCACAAACTAATGGTCATCTATCCTCATTACACATTTTACACTTTCAAAAGACCTTTATACACCTAAAAAAACTAAAATACTTTTGTTAAAAACTGTACACACTTTATTCTCATTTCTTAAGGATGGAGGGAATATAATTCCTTTTTTTCCCTATTACTGTAATTCCTTTTCATAACCGACCTTACTGCTAAAAATTCAACATGTACCAAAACTTGTTGGGGAGCATAAATTATGGAACGATTATGTGTTGCAGGGTACAGCCATATATATGCATCAAGTGACATTGAATTGATCTTTTATAAAAAAAAAATCTTCCAACATCAAATCTCGTTTCCACCTCCGACCAACAACAATTTAAATATTAAGAGTATTAATTCCGATTGATTGATGGATGGTAACCTTAATAAACAAATAAAAACCATTATTACTCCTCATAAATGTTGAACCAATTATAATTGCTATAAACAATAATAAGAAAAAGCTGTATTAGTTTACTGTAACTTATAGTAGTAGTAATTGAAGATGTAAATCAAATCTTTTTGATCGCGACATTAATAATAATGATCCAATTTATCAAACATACTGATAAAGACGCTTGTGCTAATCAATGACAATTTAGGAAAGTGATGTACGAACGAGACATTTGTGTCCCTCCTCCTCAACTATGCCTAATTAATTACTATAGCTTTTTATTAATTATATTCATTCAAACTTCATGCTCATTCTATGTGGAGTTCAACGACCTTCTTTGATAAATTATTCGACGTGCTCTTGAAATATCGTTTTTTGTTCCGAGCTGATCAGATAAGTTTTGCGATTTATATATTGATAATCATAAAAAAAAAAATTGTTAATAAAATGCATGTGGAGTACGTGAATGTCAATTCCATTATACAGTAATTAGTTTTGTGCAAACAAAATTAGAAGAATTAAACAGGTGACCTAATCCATTGTCGGCATAGAGAATTATCAAAATTCTTAGTCAAATAATCTTGATTATATTAATCGTCCACTAGGCCACAACGGCAACCCTTACATAAATTTATCACTAATATTTGTTCCTTCTTTAAAATTTAATTGAATTAATCGAATGAATTTGATAATTTTATACAAATTATATGTTCCGGTTTTAGAATTTAATTTCAATTCGATTAATTAGCTTATCATTGATTCAATTCAATTCAAACTAATTTAGTTCAAGTGAACAAAGTATTAATTAATTAGTACCGGGTGATCTCACTTGTATGCAATTCTGACTCACTTTTACACGATGATCGATACATTTCGATTTAGATGAACAACGTTCAAGCAAGTGTATAAAAAAATTGTCGAGCCTCTTGAGAATATGAATCATATATCTTACAATTTGACCGGTTCTTGAGAATATGAATCATATATCTTACAATTTGACCGGTTCGAATCCAATAATGAATGAGGATAGTTTCGATTTGAAATTAAGACATGCAAATAAAACATGCGTCGGCTTAATAATGTTCTACGTACTCTGCCTTACAAGTATATAATAAGAGAGTTGGTAAATATAGAGTGCACTTCATTGTCTTCGTACTAAAACAAAAATAATTCATGGTTATAAAGTAATTATAGGATGAATATTGAACACACCCAAAACTTATGGAACTCGATAAAAATGATGAATTTGACATTGACACATACACATTTAGTTTTTGTTAACGTTATTGGTTTGGTGAAGTGTCTTTCTCAAGCTCAGCTGTCCTTGGGGTTGTTAATTGATTGTCGTTGCAAGCTTGGCCCATTTTTGTTTGCTACTTTTGGTCCATTATTGCAACAGTAACTTAAGCAATGACCCACACTAAAATTAAATTTTTTTTTTTTTTGGATTCAAATATAAATAATATATATATATTAAAAGTTGCCTGCATTGAATTTGTATTAAAAAAGTTTTATTGTAAAAGATTAAGCAGTTACTTTTTTTTTACTGAATAGTTTTAGAATGTATCCTAGATTACTAGTATCTCCCTCTCTCGGTTTTGAGCGATAAATGTGTGACTGCACTCACGCCTCCGTATTTTATTACTACATGTTACTTAATGTCTTTTACTGCAGAGGCTACTCTTCAAATCAATGTTATTAGTCCATTGTATCATGTATGTTACTAAGGGTTGGATTATAGACAAATATGCATGTAATCAAGGCCAATGCTGGTGATTATATGGACCTCTCAAGAAAGCCCAGTAAGATTTGAAATGAAAGGCCAGTGGTGGTAATTATATGGGCCTTTCAAGAAAGCCCAACTAGATTTGAAATGGGCCTAACGTGTTTCTAACTTTGCCGCTGTTCTTAAATTTTATGATTCACAAAAGGTACAATGTTGAGACTTGAGAAGAAAGAGATGGTCGATTTATTCTTAACAAGGATACTGTACTGCATATCCAAGGTCTCACTAAATGTTATAATTACTATTATAGAGATTTTAAGATTTTATAACTAGTATTTCAGTATTTCAAGTCTTTGAAAATTTATTAATTTTTTTTGGATCTATTCAAATTCAAAATCACTGTTTAGAATTAAATATAACGAAAGTAAAAGTAAAATTAGTGTAAGAGCATCTCCAACCGATACCAAAAACCTATTTTGGAGTAGGGGAGATGCTCCAATCCATACCAAAAACTATTTATTATTTATAAAATGATCCTTTTGTTTTACATATTAATAAAAATGACCTATTAACCTTTTTTTTAAGTTTCTTATTTAATTAATGTACTGGTAATTTTTTTAATAATCATATAAATAATAATTAAAATAAAATTTTATTTTAAAAATAAAAATAAATATCACAATATAAAATATAAATATTTAATTAACATTAAAAATAAAATAACATAAAAATAAAAATAAAATACTTCAAATAAAATGCTACGAATTACAAAAATAAATAAACTACGAATCACAATAACAAAATTGATCAATAAGGAGGTAAATCGGAACTGGATCCTCCAATGTCACCATAATATTGATTAAATGTATTGGTATGTTCCGGATGATCTTGTTGTTTATCGACATCTTCGGGATGATCTTGTTGTTGAGCGACTTGTTCCAAATGATCTTGTTGTTGAGTTCTTTCTCGGTAAATACGTGTTTGATCTGCTTGAACAAGCTCACGAAGTTTGGGATCTTGTATTGAATTCAAGTCTCGAAATAGAATTTTATCATCTTCTTTCTTCTTTTTTAGTGCATAGTTCATCTTTTGAATCTCCAAATGTTGATTCATTTGTTCACTGTTCTTCTTTAATTCAGATAAAAATACCTTATTTTCCTCTTGCACAATCTTAAGGTAAGATGATGTATCGTCATTTGTTTTTCGAGCTAATTTTGCTTTCTTCACTCCAGTAGGTCGTTGCGATGATGAATCACCGAAAACATCATCTTCATCATTTAAGTCTAGAGAAATTGAAGATTTACCTTTGGAGGCTTTTGTACCAAAATTAGGATTCAAAGTTTCTGACTCTACAGGAGAAGAACATGTCACGGTTGATTGTCTTACACTAGGACTGCAATCCTTGAATTTTTCAAATTTTTTGATAATGTCCCACACATGATCGTATTTCCATCCAGTTTTGTATTTCGGATCTTGCATGAATAAAATTTTGGCTTGTTGCATCTGCATATAGTTTTAAACGAGTTAATTTGTTGTTTAAAGATCAATTTCAAAAAACTATTCATCTTAATACTTACAATAACTTCATTTGAAGCACCACTTGGATGCCTACTCTCAACGGCTCGGATGCAAGCATGGAGTTTCTTGGCTGCTCTCTCGATATTCTGTATTCGAGCTTGCATGGATCTTTTTGTACGAATTTCCCAATGCTCAAGTCTATCCTTATTAAAGGCGACTTCCACACGGGACCATAGTCGGTCAGCTGATTGGTACACTCCAACAATAGGATCCTGAGAGATTTCTATATAAACTTGACATAAAAGTACGTCTTCCTCGCGACTAAAATTGGAAGCACGACCTGACATTTGCAAGAAAAAAAAAACGATGACTAATGCGTATTTGATATGTTAGAAACCGCTTCACCTAAAAGCTCGAACTGTTAGAGAAGTTGGGCAACTAGACATTTATAGTGGGCCGAATATATTCTCCAATACTCCCCCTCACTTGTGGGCCGATTTCAACCTCAGGGGAATGCCCAACAAGTGGATAATTAATTCGAGTGGAGTCGCACATGGCGGGAGTCGAACCCAGGACCTGCCACAAGGCTAGGCTCTGATACCATGTTAGAAACCGCTTCACCTAAAAGCTCGAACTGTTAGAGAAGTTGGGCAACTAGACATTTATAGTGGGCCGAATATATTCTCCAATATGATAATGGGATATTGTGATGATACATCAAGCTTATATTTATAGATGTACGTAGCAACTCATAAAATAAATCAAAATATAAATAAAATCATATTTCAATTAGAACTCTAAATAAAAAGAAACTCTTTATGTAAACAAATACACACGCATCGAAACTCTTCCAAAATTTGTGAGGGCATGCGCACCAAATAGTGAATACATTCACGTGATAACTTTGACCCATTATTTCCAAAGTTCCCTCACAAAAAAATGTTTCATAATTCTTCATCTTCTTCTGATGATGATGATTATAATACAAAAATAATTGTGAGCCTTCAACACAACCAGCGTATGATATGTCGTGCTATCCAAAATAACAACACGATCATCCAACACCTCCTCCCTCAACAAAACCAACAAGCAATTAATGGAGGTTCAATTACAGGGCATGTTTTCATCAATCGTGATCGAGAGGCTGCTGATCGTAGATTGTACAATGATTACTTCTCAGATAATCCATTGTACAACGAGACTATGTTTCGGAGGAGATATCGGATGTCTCGTTCGTTGTTCCTTCACATTGTTGATGCAGTTAAAGATCACGATAACTACTTCCAACAGCGAACAGATCGCAGTGGACGACGTAGTTTATCACCACTACAGAAAATAACAGCAGTGTTTCGTATATTGGCATATGGCGTACCGGCAGATGCCACAGACGAGTATGTTAAAATAGGCGAGTCCACTGCAATTGAAAGTATGAAGAGATTTTGTCGGACGATGGTAGAGATATTTACAAAGCAATACTTGAGAACCCCAACAACTTCTGATATTGCTAGACTACTCTATATAGGTGAAAAACGTGGGTTTCCAGGAATGTTGGGCAGCTTGGATTGCATGCATTGGAAGTGGAAAAATTGTCCTACCGCGTGGGCCGGACAATATGCAGGTCGTAGTGGAACTCCTACAATTATTCTTGAAGCCGTGGCAGATTATGATCTTTGGATATGGCATGCTTATTTTGGTTTGCCGGGCACTAATAACGATATCAACGTGTTGGAGTTATCTCATCTATTCTCCAATCTCACTCAAGGTATTGCTCCTCCAGCCCATTATGTAATTCAAGAAAAAGAATATAATATGGGTTATTATTTAGCCGATAGCATCTACCCAAAATGGTCTACAATTGTGCAAACTATTCATGAACCAAGGGGGCGAAAAAAAAATATTTTGCTATGAAACAAGAAGCATGCAGAAAAGATGTCGAGCGCGCATTTGGAGTTCTACAATCACGTTTCGCCATTGTAGCAGGACCGGTACGGTATTGGAGTAAAGAAGTGCTACATGATATAATGACTACGTGTATAATTATGCATAACATGATTGTTGAAGATGAACGAGACCTTAGTGCACCAATTAGTGCACCAATTGAAGATGTGATTGAAACGCTACCGCCGGATATCGTGTTGGAATTCGATATCCCGGGTTATTTAAATTTGCGGAAACCAATAACCCGATCAAACCCTTCGCCGGAGATCACATGAACGCCGACTCATCCGCCGGAGTCCAGCCTTTGGAGACCACGCACCCGAAGGCACGCGGCCCGCCCCCAGCCGAACCCCCGCGAGACGGGGTTCACGCGATCGAAGATCGCGTTCGATCTTCGCGATCGATGGGGCTGCCCAGCAGCCCCCCGCGGCGAGTCCGGCGACTCGCCGCCGCCTGGAGGAGCCCCGCCTTCACGGCGGGTGGGGTGCGGCACCAGCCCGCGCCCCAAGCGATCGATCCTTGGATCGATCGCAAGCCTTCGGCCCAGCCGAGGGTTCTTTCCTCCGCGCGCCGCGAACCCTAGTTCGGGCGATCGCCCGTGGTCCGGTGGCTTCGCCACCACCACGCGATCGTCCGTCTAATCCGGGTTCGAACCTTTTGGATCTTTGTTCTTCGATAATTGATCAATAAACTGGAATTAAATTGCGGAAATTTAATTCACCTTTCGATTCGTTGTGCGGAGAAACGAGATCTTATGATGACCTTGAGATCTTCCCACGTATTCCTTGCACTTGTTCGAACGTCGGGTGGGCGACGATCTTCCGAACACTATGGATCTCCTTCTCTACTTTCTCTCTCTAGAATTGTGTTCTTCAAGTTATGAGAATAGAGAAGACCATGTAGTGCTTTTATAGGCTACGTAGGGGATCTTAAAGAGGTGGAATATTGGGCTCACAATATTAATGATTAAATTGAGCCCAAGCCCAAATCTATTAATCCATTAATATTAATTAATTCTATTTTCCACTATATAAAATTAATTGCACTCCCAATATTAAACCATATTATATCAAATAATATTTCTCCGTTAGTATTATTTATTCCGTGTATTTAAGATATAAATATCCATGAATAAAATTAATTTATTGCTAATTAATTTATTCATCTCTTATATCCGAGACTAGTACCATTCATCCTTAATTATTATGCGGAACAAATCCACCTGCAGGGTTTACATAATAATTCCTTATGAACTCATCTCGGGGATATTATCAACCCTTCCGGGATACACTTTCCCGTCAAGTGACCCAGTAATTAAACCGGTCAATTCCTTTGGAAAATCAAAGTCACTTATATTAAATATACACACCCGCAATAGTATCGGGGATTAAGAATAAAATACACTGAGATTTAAATCGATTATCCAAGGCAATCCTAATCGATAAATCTCAAGCGATCCGCTCAATACACCAGGTGTACAAGTGTGATAAAATAATTAAGACAAATTATTTTCTCTCTCACACAACGACTATACCGATGGATTGGTCCGTGTCCATCTAGGTCGTGAGCAACTGTTCGATTAAATACGAGTAACCGATAGTATGATCTTCTGTGTGCCCATGCACACCATACTAACTACAACGTATGAAATCCAGGACTATAATTTGCATATATTTAATTATAAATAATTAAACGCAAATAATTGTTTATTTAATTAAATAGATTAATGGCAATGGATCGTGAGTTTCCGTTACTTAAATCTAGACATTAAGTACACAACTCCAACAATCTCCCACTTGTACTAAGGTCTAGTCATTTCCTCCAAACTTCCGACTCCCATACTCATCACGTGCTTAAGTTGTACTTCCAAGAAGTACTATGTGAATGAGCATTCTAGGTTGCCGCTCTGAAGTTATCTTGGTGACTACAGCGTCGTCTCCCTCGACGATGACTCGTATCAGGTGGTACTTGCTCTATGTGTTATCTTACACTTATGGACTTGTGATTTCTTACCATTTGCCATCGCACCGCTATTTACATAGCCTTTGGCAAATTAAGAATCACGTCTAAGTCCCAGAGATTCCCGGAGCTATACCAAAACTTCCGCTGCCTCTGAGGCCGCTATTTGGTTACCCATGGCAGAGTTCGAAAAGCATCGTGCTTATCACTCTTCCATGTTAAAACTCCTTCTCCTTCAATAGTGAAACACATAGCCTGATATCGACTTACACCGGTCCTCATTTGATTAGAAATCTAAGAGAATGCAATCCAAAGAAAATATTTGTCTGCTCCGTAATCCAGAACATAGTTTCCAGTACTTCGAAAGTACTTAAAATGTTCATTACAGCAGTCGAGTATTCCTTTCCAGGATTACCTTGATATCCTCCCACTATGCTAACCGCATAGCCGATATCAGGTTCTTGTTTTCAACATCGCATTTATTAAGCTTTCCACACTCGAAGTGTAGGAATCCGCTTTCATTGCTTCTATCTCCTTTTGTGTTCCAAAACACATATCCTTAGATAGATGCATTCCGTATCTGAAAGGTAACGAACCTTTCTCGGAATCTTGCATGTTAAAACGAACCATAATCGTATAAGATATCTAGAGAAGTACAATGTTCTTTTCTTGAGATCCTAGATCTTAAGAACATGCTCTAACTTCTTCTTTATCTCATATATCGATTTTTCTAGACAACCATCATTTTATGTCTGACATGTATCTTTACATTGTTACCAATGATAAAATGCTATCTACATAAAACCTCCGAGAAACACCATCACGTTTCCCATACACTCGATTCGTTTATGCTTTGATGAATAAATAAAATGGACTATCTCATCAATTTGCAAGTACCACGAACTCAATGCTTTGTTCCAATCCATAAATGGATCAACTAAGCTTGTACTCTAAATGATCTTGCCTCTTAGCAATAATCCTTATTGCTTTCCAAGAAGGCACATCTAGATCTAGTACCGCCTTCATGTAGATCCAGGGATTGATTTCATGTATACTAGGTCCAGAGTTCAAAACTCTCCTAGTCTTATGAATATCTCCGGTTGTCAAACAACCTCCCACTACAATGGCATTCCGGTGTATAAACAGTAATAACAGTAGGTGCAGTTAGTGGTGTACCGCTACTTGGTTCGGCTGGTTCTAAGTCTTAATCGTTTTCTCTCTTTACAAAAGTATCATGTCATTTTGGGCTTTGTGGTTCATCTAATAGTCTTCCTCTAAGAACCGGGCGTTAGAACTTATAACGTCCTTCTGGTTCATAGTACTATCGAACACACACCTTTTGTTCTTCTAGGATATTCTACAACCACATTTGAATGTGCCGTTGTTTTCAAGACATATCCATAGAACATAGGTAGTTCCGTTTAACTCATGCTTTTACTATTTTTATAAGAGTTCCATTTCTTATTTCCGACACACCATTTCTACAGAGGACTGTATGGTGTAGTCACTTGGGATCCAATCCCAAACTCTGATCATAAATCAGAGTCAATCAATTCTAATACTTGTCCGGATCTTATATCTTATATCCATAAAGGATTGCTTAGTCGTATTATCTTCCAAATTAGATTCTTAGGTCGGAAGGTCCACTCCTTCAACTTAATTGATCTTACAATCAATTTTCGACCTTTGAACTTCTCATTTGAATAAATATGTGATGCAACCCAAGATCCGGGACGACGAAGAGAGCATCAAAATAGGAGTCGGGACGTGCCGAGAAGTTCGGGGAAGATTCTGGCGAGCTGTCGGACGACACCTCCAAGCTGTCGGACGACAGGTTCTGAAAAGTTACGTACGAGGCAGAGGGGAATCGCAGGTTGAGCCTGCGAACGACGGAGGTTTGTCGGACGACAGGATTTCCTGTCGGACGACAAGAGGATGTCGGACGACACCCATTCCTGTCGGACGACAGGACTTGAAGGGAGGCGGAATTTAGGTTTCCGCGTGAATTAATGTTTTATTTCCTTTTTCTTTCATGTTTTTAGTTTGCCTATATAAAGGCTATGCTTTTCATTATTTTAAGGACAGATGACTTTTGATGAATAAAAATTATGTTTCGTGAGTTTTATTAAAATCTCTCTCGGGTTCGAATTCTATCCCGAATATCCAAAAGAATTCAACCGACGAATCAACGAGCCAGTCAAATCTCGTTTGTGTGTCTTCCTCATCCCCGAGTTGCTGCGTCGATCACGTGTTGGGGTCTAGGGTTTCGCCCTTAGATTATTTCACGAATCAGATTCAGAGGTTTTGGGATCTTCCGCCGGTATCTTTCTATCTTTTCGTTAATCGTTCATCTTCTATCTTTCTATCCCCGACGAGGTTCGTATCATTTGGTATCAGAGCCCAGGTTTGGGTTCTTTATTTTTCTGAATACGTGGCCTCGTTCTTTTTTTTCGTATCTTCTTATTTTCTTCTTCTTCTTCCTTGATTAAAAAAAAATTTTATTTTTTTATTTTATTATTTTTCGAAAATTACTGTTCATGAACAGTAATTTTATTTAAAAAAAAAAAAAAATTTGAACTTTGAGATCGATTATTCTTTTTTGTTGTTGTTCATCGTTCGTTCAACAATTTAGAGTTATTCTTCGTTTCGTGGATTTTGTTGGAATTGAATTCGATTGGTGAGTTGGGAGATTTCGATTCTTGAGAGAGAGAGAAAGTGAGAGAACCGAGTATTGAGTGACTTACCATATTGAGTGATACACGAGAGTGGTGAGGATCTCTATTTTGTTTCTAACACTTTTGCAGGACAACTGACATGGATCATACCCAAGCTGGGCTCATCATGGAGAAGGCGATGACACGGTTCGAAGGGTTGCTTAAATCGAAGATGAAGGTGGTGAATGCACGACTTACCGCCTTAGAAGAGGAAGCTCATCGTGAAGATGCATGGAATCGAAGAGGTGGCAGCGGGTACCGAGAAGTTCAGAGTGGCTATCATCGAGCCCGTGAGCTTAGTCGGGAGCGTCGTGATGAGAGGAGGTCCATAGCTGAGCGTTGGGACTTCCGCCAAGCCCGTGATCTTAGTCGGGAGCGTCGTGATGAGAGGAGGGCCAGAGCTGAGCGTTGGGACGAGTGTTGGAAAAATATTGAGCGTAAGTTAGAGGCACGGGTACAATCGCCAATGAAGGCTGAGAAAGTGGCGACTGATGACGACGGCGAGGAACCAACACCGAAGGCAGTGGTGGAGTCCGAAGAAGAGTCGGTCTTGGTGTATTCCGAGGAAGGTTCGGCTTCGGAGGAGGCCGTAGAAGAGTGCGACGAACCGACACCATCGGTTGCCGTGGCTTCTGACATCGAGGAGGTTTCGGTGGATTTTGACGTTGTAGCGGAGTCAGTAGCGTCCGAGGAGGAGATATCGGTAGAGTCCAAGGAGGAGGAATTGATGAAATCCGAGGACCTTCCGCAATTTGAGTTACCCATGGTGGAACAAGCAACGAAATGGGGACAAGCGAAGTCTGTGGTGTTGTGCGAGGAGGCGAAGTGCTACACTAACGTTTTATTGTCTCTACACCCTTTATTTCATTGTGCTTTTCAGGAACTTCATGATGATTTCCCTGAAGAAGGATCTCCTAGTTTTCATCGAGGGTGTGAGCGGCAGAATTATGTCGTTCCGAGCTTGTTCGTGAGAGTGGTGTTCGATCCCGGCATCGGCGTGGATTTGAGGACAAATCCTCTTGAAGAGGAGGGGAATGATGCAACCCAAGATCCGGGACGACGAAGAGAGCATCGAAATAGGAGTCGGGTCGTGCTGAGAAGTTCGGGGAAGATTCTGGCGAGCTGTCGGACGACACCTCCAAGCTGTCGGACGACAGGTTCTGAAAAGTTACGTACGAGGCAGAGGGGAATCGCAGGTTGAGCCTGCGAACGACGGAGGTTTGTCGGACGACAGGATTTCCTGTCGGACGACAAGAGGATGTCGGACGACACCCATTCCTGTCGGACGACAGGACTTGAAGGGAGGCGGAATTTAGGTTTCCGCGTGAATTAATGTTTTATTTCCTTTTTCTTTCATGTTTTTAGTTTGCCTATATAAAGGCTATGCTTTTCATTATTTTAAGGACAGATGACTTTTGATGAATAAAAATTATGTTTCGTGAGTTTTATTAAAATCTCTCTCGGGTTCGAATTCTATCCCGAATATCCAAAAGAATTCAACCGACGAATCAACGAGCCAGTCAAATCTCGTTTGTGTGTCTTCCTCATCCCCGAGTTGCTGCGTCGATCACGTGTTGGGGTCTAGGGTTTCGCCCTTAGATTATTTCACGAATCAGATTAAGAGGTTTTGGGATCTTCCGCCGGTATCTTTCTATCTTTTCGTTAATCGTTCATCTTCTATCTTTCTATCCCCGACGAGGTTCGTATCAATATGACTTAGCACAAGAATCCACAAGTATAAATGATTAAATAAAGAAATCTCTTATTAGTAAAACGAGTTATATATAACGGTTCGTTGCATCGTGGTGGACTCAGGATTCATCATTTATATATTGCTAGCTAATGTACCAAAATAGATAATATCATTATTTCTTCTTATAACCATCAAATGATTAAAAGAAATAAAATATCCATTCATTAGAAATCCAGAACAAAGTTCTTTCTAATATGAAAGGTACATAAAAGCAATAACTCAAAATGAAATCCTATAAAATGTCCTCCACTGCAACTGCTGCCTCCTCCACAGCATTGCCCATGTAGACTACGATTTCTTCTTTTCTAAGTCGTCGGGTTTCCTGGAACCCTTGCATTTAAAAATGCACATACCGTCAGTGGTTCCATATCTACACACCAGGTTCCGGTAGATAATACCACTGACTATGTTTCATGACTAAAGAAAATTTCGTACTTTTGAGAGGATAATCAGACTTCCAGTACCCAGACTGTTTGCATCGAGAATACTTGCCTCATGGCTTTCTCGTCCCATCTAGTGGTCCAAAAGGAACCACTGGGTTTCTTTGCTTTCTTGTCCTTTCCCCCGATTCATGCCTTTAGGTTCGAAACCTTTGGCATTGGCTACAAGAGCTTGCGATTTCCGTCTCAACTCGTCTAAAAGGTCAATCATCTCAAAAACGTTTTTAAGCGTTTCCTCGAAGTGACTGGCCTTTATGAGTATCCTCATCGCTTCTTGTCTAGCCGCCTATGTCAATAGGCCGGGATGACAAAGCTTACTGAGTACAACCTTGCACTCTTTAACAGTTTGGGTAATGTCTAGATCTCTATTCCAATCATTACATTTAGGGACCAGTGAGTTAAAATCCTTACGTATCACATAAAGTGGGTTCAAGGCCATTTCCTAATCTATGAGCACATATAACAACAAACAATTGATTTAATCTCCGATATTATCTCCCTCAAATAATATCATTAAACCACTAATCACATCTAAAATCCCATCAGGTAAGGCAAGCCACGTGGTGTGGACGTTTACCCACCCAAATGATTTAGCAATTAGATTTTCTTTGGTCATACATCACTTATAGCGTAACCTCGTGGGGAGGAATACTATAATGCGTATCTAAGTGTAAACCATTACTCAGTACTAAAGTAAATCGTTAGGAATTGCTACATCACCGCAAGCCACGTGGTGTGGACGTTTACGACAACTTCACAGCTCTTCACAATTTCTTATAACTGTCTACATCAATTAATCCAAAATCCGTTAGTATAGCAAGCCACGTGGTGTGGGCGTTTACTACACCAAGAGACTTTTATAATTGACTCCCAATTACTTGATCGATTCGATTTTTGTAAATCAAGACGCGGAGAATCATAAGTGAAACTCGAAGTTTCTTACCAGTGATTTACCATGCGAACGACCCTATCTCTCATAGAATGAGGGAGCCGAGCAGACAATCGATCTAGTCATCAAATGACACGAAAGTCTCTAATTTGTGTCCTCGACATGACCAAGTGGCTTTGGCTCCATTCCACTCCCCGGGGTGAGAATGAGTCGACTTGAAATCAGTTTTGGAAAGACAAATTAGGCATTGTTTGATAAACTTAATCAATGTTTCTCGTAAAAGGAATTACAAGAATTCTCCTCCAATGACTTGTCTATACGAACTTCAAAAGTCCATAAAAGTCACCAAGAGAACAGCAATGGAGACCATGACAATGTTTCCATTCCCTCTCCCACTTAGCTTTTTACAATAAAGGAATACGCTATCTAATGCATAATTAAATACACACAAGCATAATAACAAACATACATTTCATGCAAGTACGTACACAAATAATCAAATAATTGCTCAAGTAAAATTATTTCTCGACTATTCGTACCTTGATGAATTCCAGCATGCTTGTCTTGAGTCTTCATTCTACGTCTTGAATACTTTGCCGAGCGACGGAAAAATTCTTTGATTCTCATATTTAATTTATTTTAAATAAAATCCAAGATTCCAATTAAAAAAAAATTTGAATCAATCTAATGATTTTAAATAAAATACTCCAATTTTTAAATAAAATCAATTCCATTGATTTCCATATTTAATTCTATTCTAAATAAAATCCAAGATTTTCCAATCCAAAATAAATTTTGAATTAATCTAATGATTTTAAATAAAATACTTAAATTAAATAAAATCAATATTATTAAAATCCATTGATTTCCATATTTAATTCTATTCTAAATAAAATCCAAGATTTTCCAATCCAAAATAAATTTTGAATTAATCTAAAGATTTTAAATAAAATACTTAAATTAAATAAAATCAATATTTTAATAATTTCTCAATCCTATTTAGATTAGATCTCAAGAATCCTAATCAAAATAGAATTTTGATTCTTCTTAAGACTTCTAATCCAAGTAGGTATAGGATATCTAGAGAAACTAGGATTTTCTTTCCTAATTTAACTCTCCATCTAATTCCATTATTTAATTCCATAATTAAGAAATATAATCCAAATAGAATTTGAATTAATTCCAAAATTAAATTAAATAATATTAGGAAGATTAAATTATTTTCGGAAAGATCGGATTTACCGGGATGAACCGAAAAACGAGAATTCCGGTCATCCCAAATTCCCAATCGAACCAACCATTAGTTGGTTCCATGCATGTAAAACCATGCACACCAACGTACATGCAGGACCATGCATAATGAATCAAATTCAATTTACGCACCTGGCCAATTGCAATCGATTCATTTCATGCAATACCCCACTTCGACACAGCAGCCCGCACAGCCACCACGGGAGGCTTGACAGCAATCGACATCCGGCGACCACCACCCTTGGTGAATCAAGCCGTCGATCTCCGAGCATGTGCGACCAGCCACATCGCCGCTGCTCCGAGAGCAGCCGAAGCAGCACGGATGCCGCCGTTGATCGATCGCGCGTGGACTTTCGCCGGAGCAGCCTGACGACGCCCCAGCAGCAGCCGGCACATCATCGAGACCGCCGAGCATGCCATCCGAGCTCGAACAGCCCGCACAGCAGCAGCCCGCTCCGAGCCCAGCAGCCCGTGCAAAAGGGTTTCGTCCGTGTTGCGCCAACGCGACTGCCGAGCGTAGCCTCCGGCTGCCGGCGAACCACCACCACTGGTGGCACACGCCGGCAAGCCCAGCCATGCCCTTGCTCACGTACAGCAACACACGCAGCCCCTTTCCGAGCCCATGGTCGATTAATACCGGTTCGATTATTCCGAAAAACCCTCGATTTTAATAATTTATTTTTCCGTCCAACACAATTCATACGAGAGAGAAAAACAAGTACGTAGACCAATATAGCACAATAATTTAACAATTTAAATTAATCTATGGCTATAAACAACGACAATCGATTATCGAAACAATTAACGAAAAACGTAACCATACGCTCTGATACCAATTGTTGGAATTCGATATCCCGGGTTATTTAAATTTGCGGAAACCAATAACCCGATCAAACCCTTCGCCGGAGATCACATGAACGCCGACTCATCCGCCGGAGTCCAGCCTTTGGAGACCACGCACCCGAAGGCACGCGGCCCGCCCCCAGCCGAACCCCCGCGAGACGGGGTTCACGCGATCGAAGATCGCGTTCGATCTTCGCGATCGATGGGGCTGCCCAGCAGCCCCCCGCGGCGAGTCCGGCGACTCGCCGCCGCCTGGAGGAGCCCCGCCTTCACGGCGGGTGGGGTGCGGCACCAGCCCGCGCCCCAAGCGATCGATCCTTGGATCGATCGCAAGCCTTCGGCCCAGCCGAGGGTTCTTTCCTCCGCGCGCCGCGAACCCTAGTTCGGGCGATCGCCCGTGGTCCGGTGGCTTCGCCACCACCACGCGATCGTCCGTCTAATCTGGGTTCGAACCTTTTGGATCTTTGTTCTTCGATAATTGATCAATTAACTAGAATTAAATTGCGGAAATTTAATTCACCTTTCGATTCGTTGTGCGGAGAAACGAGATTTTATGATGACCTTGAGATCTTCCCACGTATTCCTTGCACTTGTTCGAACGTCGGGTGGGCGACGATCCTCCGAACACTATGGATCTCCTTCTCTACTTTCTCTCTCTAGAATTGTGTTCTTCAAGTTATGAGAATAGAGAAGACCATTTAGTGCTTTTATAGGCTACGTAGGGGATCTTAAAGAGGTGGAATATTGGGCTCCCAATATTAATGATTAAATTGAGCCCAAGCCCAAATCTATTAATCCATTAATATTAATTAATTCTATTTTCCACTATATAAAATTAATTGCACTCCCAATATTAAACCATATTATATCAAATAATATTTCTCTGTTAGTATTATTTATTCCGTGTATTTAAGATATAAATATCCATGAATAAAATTAATTTATTGCTAATTAATTTATTCATCTCTTATATCCGAGACTAGTACCATTCATCCTTAATTATTATGCGGAACAAATCCACCTGCAGGGTTTACATAATATGAACTCATCTCGGGGATATTATCAACCCTTCCGGGATACACTTTCCCGTCAAGTATTCACGGCATGTCATATATAAAATATAGTGACCCAACTTAACCGGTAATTGACCCAGTAATTAAACCGGTCAATTCCTTTGGAAAATCAAAGTCACTTATATTAAATATACACACCCGCAATAGTATCGGGGATTAAGAATAAAATACACTGAGATTTAAATCGATTATCCAAGGCAATCCTAATCGATAAATCTCAAGCGATCCGCTCAATACACCAGGTGTACAAGTGTGATAAAATAATTAAGACAAATTATTTTCTCTCTCACACAACGACTATACCGATGGATTGGTCCGTGTCCATCTAGGTCGTGAGCAACTGTTCGATTAAATACGAGTAACCGATAGTATGATCTTCTGTGTGCCCATGCACACCATACTAACTACAACGTATGAAATCCAGGACTATAATTTGCATATATTTAATTATAAATAATTAAACGCAAATAATTGTTTATTTAATTAAATAGATTAATGGCAATGGATCGTGAGTTTCCGTTACTTAAATTTAGACATTAAGTACACAACTCCAACATATCGAAATAGCGATGGATGAAAATGTCCGATTTCAAGAATTCATATCTCGATATAAACAAATAAGAAATAAATATTCTCATATCGAACTTCGAAATGCATTGATTGATCATATGTGGGAGGAGTATACTAATAACGAGATATAAATGATCTGTGTATTTTTTGATGAGTTTTTCATGTTTGCGTTACAGTAATTTTTTCATATTCAATTAATATTTTTTTTATATTCATTATTTTTAAAATTTTAAATTAAAAATAATATTTATTATATTTTTTAATGTTAAAAGTTATGAGGTTAAATTGAAAATTTGTAAAGATATTGGTCTTTTATAAAAATTGTATAAAAAGTGGTATAAGAAGAATATTTTGAGAATATTCTTTTACGTTTGAGTATTGGAATCTCGGTTGGAGCAAAACTACTGTAAACTTAAAATTAAACTTATTTTTTGGTTTAAGTTTTTGCGTACGGCTGGAGATGGCCTAATAAGCTAATTGCTAAAGGGATTGAAG
Organism: Euphrasia confusa; assembly: GCA_954870475.1. NCBI lineage: Eukaryota > Viridiplantae > Streptophyta > Magnoliopsida > Lamiales > Orobanchaceae > Euphrasia > Euphrasia confusa. Next base: position 19,702,549 of record OX940969.1, on the reverse strand, counting down.
ATTTTAGTACCATCAAGCAAAATCGAAAAAATAATAAGCAAAAGGGATTGGAGATTGTAGTACCGAAAAAACAAAAATTAGTGTAATAAGCTAAAGGGATTGAAGATTTTATAGTACCATCAAGTGTTTGAGACACATTTTTACACGAAAAATAAATTCATAAGAAAATCGAAAAAATAATAAGCAAAATGGATTGGAGATTGTAGTACCGAAAAAACAATGTTGGCTGTGTAATAAGCTAAAGGGATTGAAGATTTTAGTACCATCAAGTGTGTTTGAGACACATTTACACGAAAATAAATTCTTAAGAAAATCGAAAAAATAATAAGCAAAAGGGATTGGAGATTGTAGTACCGATAAAACAATGCTGGCTGTGGGGTTCGAACCCACGCGCACTTATGTGCAGAAGATCTTAAGTCTTCCCCCTTAACCACTCGGGCAAACCAGCTTACATTCAAGAAATTACCAAACCTAATACTAATCCTAATTAATTTGTTTTTCTTCTAAAGGATGGAAGGGTCCAGAAGAGCATTTGAGTATAAATAATTACCCCTTCTTTCTTCAAACCCTAATCAGAGACAGAGAAATCTCGGGCCAATTGAAGGACAGAAGCTTCTAGTAATTGGATTTGCGTTTGCGCAATGGCGGAGCACCTGGCGTCCATTTTCGGAACGGAGAAGGATCGCGTGAATTGCCCGTTCTACTTCAAGATCGGCGCGTGCAGGCACGGGGACCGTTGCTCGCGCCTCCACACGAAACCCAGTATCAGCCCCACGCTCTTGCTGTCAAACATGTACCAGCGACCCGACATGATTACCCCGGGCGTCGACCCTCAGGGCCACCCAATCGACCCCAAAAAGATACAGGAACACTTCGAGGTTTCTTTCTTATAATCGATTTTTGTTTTTCAGCAATTATTGTATTTTGTGTCGGATATTGGGGATTATTCGTGATTTTTGTGGTTGTTGGTTTAGATTATGGATCTGGTTTGCGTTTGATATCAGTTTGTTTTGAGTTGGTTTGGTATTATTGGGTAGCCGGAAGTGAAGAACCGACGTGTTTCTATAGGATTTTAGGTTAATAGGATTAGTATCAAGAAAGTGTACCGAAGAAATGTTCGATTATTGTCTGTAACTTAGGCTTACATCTCATATGTTGGTACTAAGAAGGGGATTTATTTGATCGTGATATTGGATGTTTTTTCTTTCATTCGAGCTGTTTCATATACTAAAGTGCCTCCTAAAATCCGACATTTCACTATAGTGAGTTGGACGCACGATTCCAGCTTGTAGTAAGAGCCTTAAGATTATGCTGTGTCGATTATGCTTTCTTAAGTCTTATGCGAAATCAATGTTTAACTCAATCTCCCAATAAGGTCATACACCCACCACATTATTACCATCATTATTGTTTCTCATTTCTCATGTCTCTATCTGTGGTGAATAATGTTAGTAATATGTATCTTGTGTTATCAAGAAAGGTTTGTGGGATTGACTGTGCTTATTAATCTGTTTACAACGGCTTTTTCAATGTTATAGTTAACATTGTCTTGACTTTTTTGCTTCCTTTACATGTGTTGATGTAGGACTTTTACGAAGACCTGTTCGAGGAACTAAACAAGTATGGAGAGATTGAAAGCCTGAACATCTGTGATAATCTGGCTGATCATATGGTAATAACATTCTTCTTTCTTCTCATTAAATCTATGATCTTATTTTGATATGAGTACTACTAATCGAGTTTCCTCTGGCCAGGTTGGTAATGTTTATGTTCAGTTCCGGGAGGAAGAACATGCTGCAAATGCTCTGAAAAATCTGACTGGAAGATTCTACGCAGGTCCGTAAAAATATTTTTCAAATGTTCTCCTTTTGAACGAGTTTCCCCACTTGCTTATTATATATTCAATTTTGCAGGACGACCCATTATTGTTGACTTCTCTCCAGTAACAGATTTCCGTGAAGCTACCTGTCGGCAGTATGAGGAGGATGCCTGCAACCGTGGTGGTTACTGTAACTTCATGCATCTGAAGAGGATTAGCAGGTACCCTGATTTTTCCCATACTGGTACCACTAGCAAAAAAAAATGTAATTACAATTTCGAGATTCTTATTTAAAATTATTGTTCTTTGGTATATAGGGAGTTGAGGCGTCAATTGTTTGGGAGGAACAGGAGAAGGCATAGCCGGAGCAGGAGCAGGAGCCGAAGTCCTTACAGGCACCGAAGCTATGAAGAGCGGTCTCATAGCAGCCGCAGTCACAGTAGTAGAAGGTATGATGACAAAGATTACCCCGAGAGTGAGAGCAGGAGGCACAGGAGCAGTAGTGAAAGTCGAAGGAAAGATAGAAGTCGGAGCCCGGGTGGCAGGCGGGTCCGCAGCCCAGTTAGAGAAGGAAGTGCAGAAAGACGGGCTAAGATTGAGCAGTGGAACAGGGAGAAGGAAGAGACAGAACGTGCCAACAAAGCAACAGCTGGCAATGGTGAGGACAATGGTTCTGTTGAGAAGAGAGACCGTAGCCCTAGCCAGGAGCGGCATCAGCATAATGGATATGGGTATTGATGGTTTCTATCAACGGTTTGTTCTTTATCTCTATCACTAATAGTTAAAACCCATTTTTTTGCTTTGAAAGGAAAAAAAAATCCCTTAAAACGAACCTGTCCTAGAGATGTAGCTTACTGCATTTTCCACTGTGCAGGTGGTGTGCAGGTTTACAATTCTGTCGTATGGAAAATGATAATTTTTTTTCTAAACTTGCATGTTTTGTAGCTTCTCTTGTCATGTTTGTTTTAAACTTATAGTGTGCATGGCTTGGATCCACTGTATCTGTTCCTAAGACTTCCTGAGGAACCTTGTTTACATTTCTTTCCTTCATTTCCTAGAGGTAGTTAAACTGCTAGACTTGGGCCAGCTGGCCGATGGTTTGAGTGTTGTTCAGGTCGTACAGTTTTTCATCAAGTCACATATACACTAGTTCAGCTCGAGCCATGCATTCATTTTCTAGTTTAATACAAAAAACTGTGCGCCATATAAAAATATGAGCCACTTGTTTCTATATTCCTTGGACAGGTTTGGCCTCATTATTCCGCCTGAACTTTTTTGTGTCATCGAATATCTTCTTTAGATGGATACTAACTCGTGACTTATTATTCCAATCCCTAGCTTTCACGCTGATTTCGCCAATGTGAAATTTAATATGCCGTATAAAAGTTCTCTTCCAATAACAGTTAATTTTGAAGTTGCTTAAATTTTCTTAGGATACAAGCATGGTATAGTTGCCCAACTTGATAATGCCATGATGAGCATCATTGTGGTACTCTTTATGTTTTAACACAAATCAAAATGTAACATAAGAGTTGATTTTAAATGGTGTAGTCGATCCCATAATACATTATGCATCACTGACTTAGGAGCCTTTTTCTCAGTCAAATATTTGATTTTGATCCTCTAGTGTGTGTTGGTATGTGCAGTTGGGATCGTGTACCAACAACACATCCAGGCTTGTGAGTTTTTCAGTTTAGCTGTTAAAATTCATTTCCCCCCAACTTTCTGAGTTACATATCTCACCTCATTCTATTTAGTTTTGCAGGTCCAGGTACCCTGCTTTATATAAGGTATTTATAAGTGATTTTAATTACAGGTTTACCATTGGGATTTTTGTACAGGTGTTTCCAGTTTCTGTGAAGAGAGTTCAGTTTGGTCGGCCAACAGCAGCTGGTATTTGCAGGATGACTGATGTCACAGTTGAGAATATCCATTGGATGCTGGAATCTTCTAGATTTAACTTATTTTGTCTGTGTCTAGGAAATGCAGGTTTAAGTTGGTGGCTTTGTTGTAGTTATCTAAAAAAGACTTATTAATTTGATGTGTGCTACTTTGAACACTTGGATGTTTTCATGGGATGCGAAACATATGCAGAAATTTCATAAATTTTAATTTGGAGGTTTGAGTTGTTTGTTTCATGTGCTGTTTAATATTGTAGACATCCATTGTTATGATAAAACATTTATTTTCAGTATTGGGATCTTGTTACAACCAAGTATTTCCAAATGCATGTTGCAGAAAATAAAATAAATTTAGATTTTATCACAGCAACAGATTCATGAATTTGACCCATATTTGTCCTTTCTTATCAACCTCCTTGGAGCAGTTGGTGAAGGCGGCGCTCCCATCGTTTATTGGGCACAAGAAAAAGTATCTTGAACCCAACTCCATTAGTTTCTGTTCCCTATCCAAACCTGTCAACACAGCCGTATCTGTCACGCTTTGTAATCCTACGCCACAGAATTATTATCTTACTTTGACTCATGTATTCATTGACTTTTTTTTAAAAAAAAAAAAATTCATTTTGAGGTCACACGTCAGCAATAGAAATAGAATCGCAAAAACGCTTACTTTGGAGGCTAAACTGGGAGTAGTGGAGGTTGAAGCCGGAGGGGTGGGCCCACGGGAGGAGCGGCCGGCGAGCCTCCTTTGTGTATTCGCGCATGGCCGCCTCGATGAGGTCCTCTACGGTGGCCGGCGGCGGCATCAGCACGTGCAGGGCGCCGGGGCTCCTCAGTACGGTCACGTGCAGCAGCAGCTTCGTCAGCCTCTTCGGCTGATCTGTCGATCTTTTCTCTGCGAGAAGATTCGGCAATGTCCTCGGCCTCGGAAGAATCTCTGCCGCCGGTCCGGAAGCTCTTCCTCCGTGGAATGAAGACGCTTTTTCCAATATCCTTCTTCCCTTCTTGATATGCTTCTCTTGATCTCTCCGGTGCGACGACATCATTAGGATAATAATTTATACACGCCTGTGTTTATCTCTCTCTCTCTCTCTAGACTCTAATCTTTAATTACATAATTATAAACAGATGAAGAAAAATATGTGAAGTCGAGGGAGAAAGAATTTGATCAAATTGGGTTGCTTCTTGCTTCCTGTCCAGATATCGGCATTTAATTTGGGTGTGCACATATTTATTTATACTTGCAACAATATTTTAGTAAAGAATGTTTTTATTATACGCGTGCAATGAATGTATTGACTCCTAAATAAACAATATCATATCATATGAAAGAATGTACATCACGTATCGTTTTATACGGACAATTAAGCTATTTCTTTAAATGCATCTATTTCATTGTAGTAAAATGAATTGAATGGGTGGATGCGGAAGTATGTCATACTCATAGGCGATGGGCTACGTCAATAACCATAAATTCTTTGTATTTCATCTCACACACATATATATATATATATATTACACTATATTTAAAAAATATTTTATCTTTTAAGTTCAATCATTCATATAATAAAGCACAAAGACACACATATTGAAAAAAATGTTATTTTATAAATTTTTGATCAAAAAATAAAATATGAAAATATATTTTTAAGTTAAAAATTAAAAATATTCTCAGTAAAATTTAAAAAGTAACCTCAGGGTCATAGTTGAAAAGGAAGATCTTGAATGATGTGTGTATAATTCTCCGTCGACGCATGTTTGATCTTGGGGTGAAACAAAATTTACATTAAAGTATTATAAAGTTTATTCTCGAGCACATTTTTCGATTTATATTTTACCTAATTAAAGGAGCCAATGATCGATTGAGAGTGAAGTTTTTTGTCTACAAAATTGATACTACTAAAGTCATCTTACCAAAAAAATACGGACTGCATCGGGGTTAAAGAGCAAAATTAATATATAAAAATATATTAATATTATTAATGGTGTTAAAGTAAAAATATAAATAAACAATTTGTAACTTCCTGCTGGCGGGCCGTGCGGGCTTGGGGTCTATGCTGTGCGGGTAGCTTGTTAAAAAGAAAGTAACTAATTAAAAATTAATTAGTTTGATATATAAATAAATAGCCTCTTGACACTTGTAATTGTTGGATTTGTTGTGTGGAATTATTCAAAGAAAAGTTTTCTCTCTTCTTCTTCGTTTCCCCCCTTTTTCACACACAGTTCACGCACACATATTCAAATCCTAAATTCTACAACTATGAAAATCCTTCTTCGTTGTTATAATTATGATTATGGAGCATATGGCTGATTGTGTAGGTAGATTAGAGAAATACCAAATTAAATCTACTCCGAGAACTCCCTCCCATTCATGATCTAAAGTTTATACTAGTAGTACGTAGAATTATATTTAATGCAGAGTTGAATATATAGTGCATGCAGGAAGTATTGATGAATTATGATTATCGACTTTTAGTGATGTGCCCGCGGTCTATATATAACTATATAAGAAGGCGCGAATTGCAATAAAAATATAATTAAGAAAAGCTTCAATTCTCTCTTCTTCTTCGTTTCCCCCCCTAGCTTTCTCTCTTCTTCTTCGTTTTTCACACATATTCGAATCATAAATTCTACATTAATTATGAAATCCTTCTTCTTTTTTATATTTATGGTTTCGCTGTTGGGAGGAGAGGAGGCTAGGCCCATCCACATCGTCACTACTGCGGCCCCACCGCCACCGCCACCGCCACCGCCGGCCGCCGCCACCACATCTATATGTGGGTGGCGGCTACTTCAGCAGGCCCGACATCAAGCCGCCGAAGACCAAAACACCCTATTGTTGTAATGTTCACGTAATAATAATAATACTAATAATAATAAATAAATAAATAAAGAGAATACAAACAATAAAAAAATAATAAGTAATAACAGAAATAAAAAATAAAAAAGTGTTAAAAAAATTAAATTAAAGAATCCACAATCTGCTAATTTTTAGGAACCCACTACCTTATCTCTAAAAGTCTTGGACTCTCCACCTTATAAACAGAATATTTGTAGAGTATTCTATGTATATAGGTATTTGTAGTAGTAGAATTATATATATTTAATGTAGAATTGAATTTAGTGCAAATGCAAGTATTGATGAATTATGATTATGGAGATCGAATATGACTGATTGTGTAGATAGATTAGAGAAATACCAAATTAAATCTACTACGAGAACTTTTAGTCTTAACAATCAACTCATCAGATAAATAAAATGTTAATTAGAAAAATAAGTGGACTGATTTCATGTTTTAAATGTGGGCTTAAACTCCTAATAGGAGACGAGACGACGGAGAGTTAGAAGTTTCCTCTCGGTTAAGGTGGTACTAGCTAGCACGACACTTTTATTAGGTATGGATTTTCTTTCATGTCTTTTTAACATATATGTTTAATCATGTGATATGTGATTGAATTGTATGATATAATATAAATGTGCCGCGCGATTATATAAATATATATGTGTGTGACATTGTGTATGACATGTGTACATGTATGCATGGGAATACATTTAAATGAGTCGAGGGGAGTTTTTTCAAAATCTATGAGAATCTATATATTAGTATTCATTACCCAAATCATACCGGAATTAAATTCACTATATATAAGAAGCTAGGCGCCGCGCATTCATTAAGAAAATAATTAAGAAAAAATAATTACAAATTAACCTATCTAACATATATAATGAAATTTTTCTTGTTCCTTATGCTACTATCAGTTTCAGCGCTGGGAGCCGCTAGGCAGATTGTCCCAGTACCGCCACCACCACATGTATATGTGGGTGGATATTTGGGCAAGACCATCAAGCCGTCGAAGACCAAAACACCCTCCTCTCCTGGCCATAAGATCGAGACCAAAGTCACAGTCGCAATCGCACCCAGCAGTCTCGAAGACGGCACAAGTCCGGTTATCTTCCACTTTCTAGCGCCGGTGGCGGTTATTGTTATATCGCTTCTCGGCTTTGTAATAAGGTACTGTATATTACTAGAACGGCCACCGACAATAATAGTCACAGGTGGTCAACGTTAATTTTTTTTGTTCGTACAATATATATGATTAATAGTGTAAAAAAATTATGAAAAAATAATTAAAATAAAATTTATCTAAAAATTAATGGAGGATATTGAGAAAGCCGGCTCGGAAGGAACAAAAGGAACAAAGCCCGTCTCATTTACGTTCAATCACGTTTGTTTCGATGATTTATATTGTATATATTATATATAATGAATCACGAGCAATTTATGTGCATTTTATTATAATTTAATAAATTGTGTGCAATTTATGTGTCTTTTAATATAATTTAATGTATCACATATATATAACTTATTATAATTTAATAAATTAAATAATAAAATAGTTTTAATAATTTAATAAATCGCATGCAATTTATATACATTTTATTATAATTTAATAAATCACGTACAATTTACGTGCATTTTATTATACTTTAATAAATAATTTACAATTTACGTGTATTTTACTACAATTAATATGACCACCATGACATTAATCTTGAAGATTCCATGTCCGGAAAACTCTTTTCAAAAACAGGATCTACTTCCATGTCACAAATGCTATTTGCACATCGATGCGACTTCAACGATGTGACAAATAGAAATCCTTAATATTTTTTTTTAATTTTGTATATTTTAATTATTTAATATAAATATATTAATTTTATAATAAAAACACGTTTTTCGAAAATATTAATTAAAATTTATTTTTACAAAAAGTAAATATTTTTAAAATTTTGAAATCTAAAAAATGTGTAGGCAATATAAAAATCAATTTTAAATCTCAATTAATTCATGCGTCGCAATTAAATTCATCCCGATTGTCAAAACATATTAAATTTTTAGTTTCTGAAAATTGCGCAATAAATATACACAAATACAACGAGACTTCTAAAGTATAAAATTTTCATAAAAACTTTCAAACACCTTAATATAAATAAATTATACTATAAAATACTTATTATACTTTAAAATATTCAATAAATAATTAAAATACTAAAATAAGTTTAGCTCAATTACACACTTTGTTTGCCTTAACATTTTCACATGTTAAAAAAATTGATTACATTAGAAAACATATAGGAATAAAGTTTGATATAAATTTAAATTAGAAAACAAATAATAATTATACTAATAACATATTTTTCAAAAAAAATTGAAAAACTGATTTTTTTAGCTTGTTTTTTGACATCTTTGTCAGCCTCAAATTGATTATTCCGTTGTGCATTATTGTTGTGCATATAGATCCATTTGTTCTTGAAATTGAAACTCTAAACCATATGCGGATGAGTCTCTTCTTTCCATCCAGTATTTTGATATCCACGGCACTGGATGATAGTCGGATCTCATATGCAACTTAAATAAAAGTTATAGTTATTATCTGCAAAAAATAAATTATAAATTATATAATAAAAACCATGAGTTTTTTTTACCAATATCCAATGATTATAATTGTTCACGTGCCCTAACACCACCCTTGCGCTCGAAAGTGCATGATAAGGTTTCAAAGCTACAGGAGGACATAAATATCCGCCAGTTTCTCCGAATGTCATTATGAAGATATTATATGTAGTTGCAGCCATGTATCCACAGTCAGGTACTGAGAAATAGTTAGCCGGACTGCATGGACCATCGAAGTGATTAATAGTTTGGTCCAAGGATGACATGGTTGTAAGACCACCTATAACATTATCATATAATTCTGTTCTTTCGCGGAGATCACGTAGCATATCACCTCTTATTGTACGCCATTGATCTTCATTTCCAAGGACTGCTAGAGCAACAACTCTAAAACCGCAATTACCGTCTCCAACCACATCCGTGTATGATTCAATATATTCTCTTATGTAGGGAGGAAAATATTTCTCCATCTTAGAGCCTCGTAATGTTACCCGTGACTCACTCTGGCGAACGCTACTGTAGCGCGGTGAAATCTGTTGAGAATTTAAGAAACTTGAAGGTGGGGAGTTTGGAGAGGGTGGTCTTGGACCGTGTGAAAAGCTCGCCCTATGTTGATTCTCTTCAGGAGAGCTCGTCCAAAGATATGATGTGCTATTTCTATGATGAGTTTCAGGTGGAATATCCTGATATGCATTTGTGGCCGCCACTCTTCCCTTACCCTTTGGCTTTTTAGAACTCTTTAGTCCGACAACTTTACACCATTTCTCCCATCCTGAAGGTTCACGGTCGGTGCTTGGAGTCTTCTTAAAAGGTTCAACTGCCGCTGGTGCACTAACGTATTCTGTGTGTTTGAATAGTTTTTTCCTCATGGTAGTACCACTTGAAAAATCTATATTCAATGTTCTCCAGTAAATATCAATATTATCTAAAGGGATACTCTGTCCGCATGACATGTACTGAAGAAGCCTGCAATTGCACGGAATATCGTGTGTCCTCCACAGATAATACCGCATTTATTTTGACCTAGATCTCTTGCCCCTTCTGCGGTTATCAGTTCGAAAGCCTTAAACGTGACGTTGCGAACTAGATTTCTGAACAATTTGCAGTTTAACACATCAGTCCTCGTCTTGTTGGCGTTAATCATCGATTGTTTTTTTATCTCCCCTATTTGCTGTTAACGGGCGAAAAATCGTTAACTCTCGTATGGGGTTTTTGAGGACTAGTTTTGGTGAAGTCTTAATGTGTTCTTAGCTGAAAACGGAAATGAAAAAGAGAGTATTTTTGGGTTGGAATCTTTCTTGAGGAATGTGTCCCCATTTCCTATTACAGCTCCCCCTATTTATAGGGCTACCATTAGGGTTTACAAAAGGGAATTGGGCCTTTCCTTATTGGGCCTTGACATGTGACAATTCATAACCCTAAAATGGTAAAAGGACTGTTGAACCCTTTAATGCGCCGCCTTTGCTGAGCTGGGGGGACCGACCTCGAGTCTTTCTTTTGTGGCGCTCCAGTTGGTCGGCATCCGGGCGAGCAGGCTTGTCCTTGGGAATGCGTACCCCTGACCGGCATCTCATCATCTGCTCGGCTGACTCTTGCTTGCTCGGCACATCCTCTGGTCGGCCTTCTCCCGATCATCATGGGCGGCTTCCGGCGTGGGGCCGTGAGAGTGGGATCCATCGCTCCAATAAATAACGGCAATAAATAATATTAATAATGATAATAGTAATAAACGAAAATGGGGCACAACAAATGCCCCCCGCGAAGGATCTGGTCGGTAGAGACCGGCCGGGTTCTTCGTGGTCGTAGTCGCCCCATTTCCCCTATCAGAAAAATAGGGTTTTTTGCTACGCTGACGCGTGGACGACACGTGTCATGAAACCTTCTCATCTCCCGCCTACGGCTGTCCTTTCAGTTGTCCTCTCAATTTTGAAATTCAAAAATTAAAAAAGTTAAAAAGGAGAGGAAAACTGCCGCCTTTCCAAATACTATAAGTATCTTCACAAAGGGACTTTTTTCACTTTTTTCGAAACCTTTTCTCCCCGAGTTATCTGGCGGCTGTTTCTCTTCGTGAAATCCGACGATTTCTTCCGGCGAATATCTCATCCCTTTCAGGTACGCGTTCTCCTCTCTCCTGGTGTAGAGTGAGTTTCTTTTTCCGGGGCTTTTACTGGGCGCCTGTTCTCGCTTTCTTCCTTAAGTTTAAGAATTTTCCGGTGAGTCGCCATTTTTTCCGGCGACCTTTCTGATATCCTCGTTGCTTTTCAAATTTCCGGCCGTGGGTGTACCTCCTCGTTAGAAACCAGAAACTGGTGATGAGTGAAGAGGGATCCCCTCGTCGCGAATCGTCGGGCGCCTCGCCCTCTCAAATCCCCATAACACCCTCTAAATTACCCTCTGCTTCTTCTCCTCGTGAGGGTTCATCCCCTGATGCCTCGTCGCCGTCCGGGCGCTCGTTGAAATACCCCTTCTCGGCCGACGAGAGCCACGAGATGCTGCAGGGTGATGTCAGCGAAGCTTACCGCCATCTTTGTAAAATTATCGCCGATAGCCGGGGTCCCCCTTCCCCATATTCGTATGAGGCCTATCTTCTTGAGCGGCCATATCGCTATATTCCCCGCGAAATTTTTAGGGTGGTCGGAGATCGGCCGGGGTTCTTTGAGGCTAGCCGGAGGCCGAGTACAATCACGGAGTCCGCTCTTCAGAAGAAAAGGGTTGAATGGGAGATACCTTCGGACGTTCACATATACGCCCCCATCGAAGGTGAGCGGGCAGACTGCCCTCCTACGGGTATGGTCGCGGTGAATTACTCGATGATGTCGAGCGGCCTTCGCTTCCCCATCCCGGACTCCTTCGCTCACCTAGTGCAGATCTTTGGAGTCGCCCCGATGCAGCTGGTACCGAATGCCTGGGCGACCATGCATGACCTGACCGTCCTGTTTGGTTATTATGGGTTGTATCGAGGCCTAACAGGCCTTGAATTGTTGTTCCTGCTGAGCATCTGTGATGCCGGTAAAGGAGATTACTACTTGAAACAACGAGATACCATAATCACCGATCTGACGAGCAAACAGGCCAAATGGACCGAAAAATGGTTTTTCGTGGCAGGAGAGTGGAACTCCAAAAATTTTCCCCTGAGTGTCGAATACCGGACAACCTCAGACCGTTAGTTTCTCTGACCTTAGTACTTTTTATCCTAGATATCCTTTTATCATCCCTAACCGACCTTTTGGGGATTCTCCCCTTCTTATCCTTTTTTAGGCCCCAAAGCTCCAGATGCCGGGCTATTAGGATGGGATTTCCTGGTGATTTTGGAGAGAGTAAAATCCCTCTCGTATAATCAGAGGAAGCATGAGAATTGGAAGGGCAAGGAGAGACGTCTTCGTGCTCGGTTTATAGTTACCCCTCGGGACGCCGAGGATATATTTCCGCGTGAGTGTTTATTTATAGTTAATTTGGACTTTTTCTTCCCCGTGTTCCTAATGTTCTCTTTGTTTGCAGCTCGTAGATATTTTCGGATCGTCCGACCGATCGGGATGCCGAAGTTGGAGACTCCTCGCGAACGGAGGAAGAGGGAGCTTGCTGCGGAGAATGCGGAGGCGGAACGCCAGGAGTTGGCGGCCAAAGTGACCGTAGCTGTTCAGCCTTCGACTACCTTCCCCATGCCTCAACCGATCAGCCAGGTCGGCTTTGAGGAGGGGTCCTCTGACGAAGAGCTTCCACTCTTCCGACCGACTAAAAGATCTCGGGCGGATGGTTCCGGCGCGTCTGGGACAAAGAAAAGCGGGAAACCTCCCACGGCCCCAAGGAAAGACAAGGCCCCCCAGAGGAAAGAATCCCGGTCGGCCGGATCGGGAGATGATGATCGCACGGGCGAGTTGGAGTCAATCTTTGGTGCCGACGATGAGGACTTCTCCAGGTATTCTCTCACGGGTTTTCTTGATTGCATTCTAACGCTCAGGTTCTTACAAAAAATGGGTTGTGAGGTGCAGGGCTTTTAAAGAGGACCCCGGACTTCCTTTGGCCGTTGCTCACTTGACGGCCGAGCAGAATTCTTACGACGTGGATCCTTTGCCGGCTCATATTGCTCAGTCCGTCGAGGACGTTAATCATTCTTGGTCCCGGGAGATGGAGAGTGCGGCATCCCGGCCGGATTTCCTAGAGAAGCTCCTGCGAGTCAACGCCGCCCGTAACCTGATCATGGTGAATCGCTTGGCTCAAATCCGCGCCGAGCAGGAAGATAAGGCGGCTAAGTGTCCACCCAACCTGCCCGACGTCTATTTGGAGCTGCGAACTCGGTTCGCCAAACTGCAGGAGGACTACAATCTTGAGTCCGGGATGAAAGCTTCCTTGAGCAGTGAGCTGGACGAGGAGAAAAAAGATAAGATGGCCGTGATTCTCAAGCTGACCGAGCAGACAGAGGAGTTAGATAAATTCAAGACTCAGGTGGAGGATCTTGAAAAATCCTATGGTTACGCCGAGAAACGCCTGAAAGAGCTGGAGGAGTTAAACCGGCGGATTTCTAAGGAGCTGGAAGGCATGCAGGCTGCTGAGGCTGCGCGCCAGGCGGACCCCGAAGAGGACATCGACTTCTACAGTAATTATTCTTATTACTGTGCTTACTTCGATGGTATTCGGGCACTCCTGGAGGCCGGTCAGCCAGCAGATGTTTTGATGGGCTGTCTTCGCCGCTATTCCGAACAGTGTCCCCTTCATGCTCACTTCTCCCTGTACGTACTCGACCTGGAGCAGAAGTTTAAGCTAGATCTGTCCTGGTGGCCTCTGAAATCGCAGCTTAAGATGCCTCAACCGGATAAGCCGGCCGATCAGGATTCTGCGGAGCCGGTTAGTACGACCGAGGAAGATCCGGCCGCCAAGTTTGCTGACTCGGTACTCAAAGATCATGATGGTGAAGAGTTGGCTTCCGGGGATCAGAAGTGATGGCGTTGGATGTTAAAGCCTGCCCGGTTATTGAAAAACTTGTGTTTATCTTCAATCCCGTTTCCTTTCTTTTTGTTTTTGGATTTTGCCCGCGCGGGCTTGAACTGTATCCCTGACAATATCTGGTGCTTTATGTTACTTTATCTTTTTACTGTCTTTGGGACAGAAAAGCTTTTGTCCTTATTATTCCATCCCTGTCGCATTTATTCCTTCACTTTTAACGTATGTAACGTACGGAATTTATACGGATTTTCCTATCCCTAAAGGACTTTTGGCGGGAAAACTCCCTCCAAAACGGTCCTTAGTGGGGCCTCTTCAGATGCCCCTCTGTGTATAAATGCGACTTAATTAGGTCCCTCTTTTCTTTTTGTATCTCTTTTCATAGAAAGAATTTGCCACAGGAGATAGGAAGGAAAAGAGGGAAAAGATGAGTCAAAACAAGAAAATGCGTCCGAATAAAGGGAAACAAGTCTTCCATGGCACGTCTGCAATTGAGGATAGCTATTATGCCATCTCCATCCATTCTGACGGGTGGCGCAAGCTAACCCAAAGGTTCGATGGCAAATGGCATCGAAATAACTTCCCTCTCCCTAACGCGTTTGTGCAACCATTGGAGAAGTTCTTAGGTGAAGAGATCCCTTTCCATGACTCTAACGAACAGGCCTGGGTCGCTGTGAAGACGAAACTCAGGCGTCAGGTGGCGTTCGGGGGCCCGGGCTGGGCTGACTTCGTACAACATGCGGGCATTCAAGCTGGGTGGGAGGTATGGGTGATTTGGAAACCTGGGTTTGGATTTCGTGTCAGCCTTTTCGATCGGGAGCGTCTCAACGTTTCCTTCCCCGAACAGATCCGGGCGCGTGGTGAAGCTGATTCCCTCGGCCATCCATATGTGGACTAGTGCGTATTTATTTGAACCCGTTCGGCGATGAATAATTATGTTGTTGCTTTTCATTTAATGTGGACTTCTTGAAACCGTCATTTGTCTTTAATGTAGTCAACTTATTGCCTTAACTGTTTTTTTTTTTTTTTTTTTTTTTTTCATTTCCGAAAAAGGAAAAACTCCTATAAATAACGAGTCCTTCGCATTTGTGTACTGTTAAAATTAAACAAAGGTATCAGTTATCGTTTCTTGAAATATGTCGGCTAGAGTCGAGTTTTTGGATGGCTCGCATTTTTTTGAGTGCGCATTTAACGGCACCTGGCATAAAGAAATCTTTCCGGTTCCCGCGGCGTTTCTTCGCCCGATCAGGGGCAGGACTACAGATGGGTTGCAAATGGTGGATACCTTGGATCAAGAATGGTGTGTTTCTTTTACTCGTTTCCGCAACCAGACTGCAATTTACGGACCGGAGTGGGAGCGACTCGTAAGTGGGTTCGAGATGCAAGAAGGTTGGGCCGTTCGAATCACTTGGACCGACGGGACAGGCTTCTCGATTGACGTCTTTGATCGGGAGTACCGTTCGGCGGTGCGTCCGGTTAGGAATCGGCCCAGGCCATCTCAACGTGGAGGGCGTGGATCCAGGGTCAGCCGCTGGCCTCCCCGGCCAACTCACGATCGTAGAGGCCGCCCCCTTTATTGATGTTTCTTTTTCACGTGATGTTCCCTAGTTCACGGCCTTTATGTTGTCTTTCTCTTATCTGCCCCGCATTTTCCTTAGTGAAATTTTATGTCCTTTGAAATTTTTATACCTACGGTGAGACGTTGGTTAAGTATACATGTCCCCCGACGGATCGGGGTGACATGGCCGAGGATGGGACTTGTCCGGTCCTCGGTCTTAATAAATTTCCTGTTCGATCGGTCGAGTGATGGATCACTCGACTCATCTCAGGCTCGGGGAGAGCGGACTCTATCACCGGTTAACGTACATGTCCCCCGACGGATCGGGGTGACACGGCCGAGGATGGGACTTGTCCGGTCCTCGGTCTTAATAATTTTTCCTGTTCGATCGGTTGAATGACGGATCACTCGACTCATCTCAGGCTCGGGGAGAGCGGACTCTATCCCCGGTTAACGTACATGTCCCCCGACGGATCGGGGTGACACGGTCGAGGATGGGACTTGTCTGGTCCTCGGTCTTAATAATTTTTCCTGTTCGATCGGTCGAATGACGGATCACTCGACTCATCTCAGGCTCGGGGAGAGCGGACTCTATCCCCGGTTAACGTACATGTCCCCCGACGGATCGGGGTGACACGGCCGAGGATGGGACTTGTCCGGTCCTCGGTCTTAATAAATTTTCCTGTTCGATCGGTCGAATGACGGATCACTCGACTCATCTCAGGCTCGGGGAGAGCGGACTCTATCCCCGGTTAACGTACATGTCCCCCGACGGATCGGGGTGACACGGCCGAGGATGGGACTTGTCCGGTCCTCGGTCTTAATAATTTTTCCTGTTCGATCGGTCGAATGACGGATCACTCGACTCATCTCAGGCTCGGGGAGAGCGGACTCTATCCCCGGTTAACGTACATGTCCCCCGACGGATCGGGGTGACACGGCCGAGGATGGGACTTGTCCGGTCCTCGGTCTTAATAATTTTTCCTGTTCGATCGGTCGAATGACGGATCACTCGACTCATCTCAGGCTCGGGGAGAGCGGACTCTATCCCCGGTTAACGTACATGTCCCCCGACGGATCGGGGTGACACGGCCGAGGATGGGACTTGTCCGGTCCTCGGTCTTAATAATTTTTCCTTGGAAATGGTCAAACATGCAAATTCTGCCAAACAAGTTTTTATTCCGATCATAAAGAGTTTTGGGATACAAAAGATTACTGATGGTATTTCTTCAAATGGAGTGCGTTCCAAAGGTACTGGTCGGCCACGCCGTCCAGGTGTTCCAATTCATATGACCCTTTCTCCACGTGTTTCCTCACTCGCATCGGGCCTTCCCAGTTCGGGCCCAATGCCCCAGTGCTTGGCCCGAGCAGCCGTTTGAGAACAAGATCCCCGGCTTTAAATTTCCTGATTTTGGCCTTAGAGTTGTAGTAGCGCTCTGCTCTCTGTTTGGCCGTCGCATTCTGGAAAACCGAATTCAAACGCCTTTCCTCCAGAAAATCCAGCTCGAGGCGCAAGGCCTTGTCATTGTTTTCATTCAGCTCCTGGGAGGTCCTATGGCTCGTAACCTCGATCTCGGAGGGGATTACTGCTTCAGCACCAAAAGCTAGAGCGAAAGGGGTCTCCCCGGTGGCGGCCTTGCTGGTCGTTCTATAAGACCACAACACATCTGGCAGCTCGGCCGCCCACCTCCCTTGTCGTTCTTCAAGTTTTGCCTTGATGGTGTGTTTCAGAATTTTGTTCACCGCCTCCACCTGGCCGTTCGTCTGCGGGTGATAAGGGGTGGAGAAAGCCTTCTTAATCTTCCATTTGTCGAAAAAATTCATGATTTCCTGGCCGTCGAATTGCTTCCCGTTATCAGAGGTGATGATGTACGGTATCCCAAAACGGCATATTATATTCTTCCAGATGAATTTTATGATTGCCTTCTGATCAATGGTTTTTAGCGGCTCGGCCTCGGCCCACTTTGTGAAATAATCCACGGCCACTACTGCGTATTTAACCCCACCGGGTCCGGTCGGTAAAGGTCCGATCAGATCAATCCCCCATGACGCGAAAGGCCAAGGACTATA
The DNA here is from genome assembly GCA_954870475.1 of Euphrasia confusa. NCBI lineage: Eukaryota > Viridiplantae > Streptophyta > Magnoliopsida > Lamiales > Orobanchaceae > Euphrasia > Euphrasia confusa. The sequence continues at coordinate 19,684,807 of OX940969.1, read as the reverse complement.
TATCGAGTTAAGATACTCTGGTGCCGTCCGGATGATAGGGGCGGTCACCTGGCATCTGTGGCACCTCCGAGCGTAATTTATCGCATCTCTCCTTAATGTAGGCCAGTAGAACCCCTGGCGCACCGTTTTGTGGGCCAGCGACTGACCTCCCGCATGGTTCCCGCAGACGCCGTCATGGATTTCGCTAAAGACTCTGTGGCCCTCTAGCGGGGTAATGCATTTCAAAAGGGGGAGGTACAGGCTTCTCCTGTACAACGCATCCCCGATCAGGGTATATCTGGCCGCCCGTATCCGGAGTTGCCGGGCTTCTGTCTTATCCCCGGGCAACGTCCCATCCAAAAGGTAGGAACGAATAGGATCCATCCAAGTCTCACCACGATCGACGATCGTGATCAAAACCTCTCCTTGAGATATTGCGGATTTTGCCTGACTAGTTAGGATCACATTAGCCATGTCGGCGCTTCCTTCGGAGGACGCGAGTTTGGACAGAGCGTCGGCCTGGGAGTTCATTTCTCTGGGGATCTGCTCGATGAGAGTTTTTGGTATCTTCTCGCACAGCGCCATCACGTGCTCATAGTACTTCGCCATCCGGTCGCATCGGGTCTCGTAGTCTCCTTTGATTTGATTAACTACCAGTAAAGAATCCATGAAAATCTGTAAATGTTCGGCTCCCACTGCCAAAGCCAGATTCAGCCCGGCGATCAGTGCTTCATACTCCGCTTCATTGTTTGTTGCGGCAAATTCGAACTTCACCGCGTGTGTGAAAGACTGTCCGCCCGGTCCGACCAACACTATTCCAGCCCCGGCATGGGAGGAATTGGATGAACCGTCGACGTATAACTTCCATGCCGGGATCCTGGTCGACGGGGTGGATTCCGGGAACGTCAGCTCCACTATGAAGTCTGCTAAAGCTTGCCCCTTGATCGCCGTCCTGGGAGCATAAGTGATGTCGTACTGGCCCACCTCTAGGCTCCACTTCAGTAATCGGCCATTCGTATCCGGTCTCTGCAAAACCTGTCGTAGTGGCATGGTGGTCAGAACTTCCACGGGATGATCGAAAAAATAAGACCTCAATTTCCGCACGCTCATCACAAGTGCATACGCCAGCTTTTCCAGGGGGGTATATCGTGTCTCGGCGTCATGGAGGACCTGGCTGACAAAGTAGATTGGTTTGTGCAGTTTTCCCTCGGCCCGGACTAGAACCGAACTCATTGCATGCTCGGATGCAGCCAAATAGAGGAAAAGCGTCTCCCCGGGGACCGGCTTGGAGAGGATGATAGGGTTACCGAGGTGCTCCTTCAGGCGTAAGAATGCCTCTTGGCTCTCCTTCCCCCATTTGAATTTCTGGTCCTTAATCGATCTAAAAAACGGACGGCTTTTATCCCCGAGCCTAGGGATAAAACGACTAAGCGCGGCCAGACAGCCAGTTAGTTTTTGCACGTCCTTCAGACTCCGGGGTTCCCTCAAATTTTGAATGGCCCTGATCTTCTCTGGGTTGACTTCGATTCCTCTCTGGCTTACGATGTGGCCGAGGAACTTGGTGGCGTACACTCCAAAATGGCACTTCCTCGGGTTCAACTTCATGTTGAAAGCTCTGAGGATCTCAAAGGTAGTCACCAAATCCTTGATGTGGTCCTCCTCGGACTTGCTTTTTATAATGATATCGTCGACGTATACCTCCATCGTCTCTCCGATCTGATCGGCGAACATTTTGTTCACTAACCTTTGATAGGTCGCCCCTGCGTTTTTCAAGCCGAATGGCATTCGCTTCCAACACAACACTCCTTTCTCCGAGTAAAACGAGGTATGCTCTATGTCTTCCTCCGCCATGGGAATCTGGTGGTATCCTGCGAAACAGTCACAGTTAGAAAAAATTGCATGCCCGGCGACACTATCGACCAGGTGATCGATGTGAGGTAATGGGAAATGATCCTTCGGGCAGGCTCTGTTGAGGTCGGTGAAATCAATACACAAACGCCAAGCATCGTTTGATTTTTTCACCAGGACGACATTTGCTATCCATTGGGGCTCTTCCTCGGCTTCCCTCACGAGGTCATTTTCTACCAACTTTTTGACTTCGACCGCCAAAGCTGCATACTTCTCCGGCCCCATCTTTCTACGTTTCTGGGCGATAGGTTTCTTCCCGGGATCAATCTTCAGGTGGTGGCAAGCGTGCTTGGGATCTATCCCCACCATGTCTTTGTGCGACCAGGCGAACGCGTCGGTATTTTGCTTCAAAAAATTGATTAATTCCCCCCTCAGTTTCTCGGGGATTTTCTTTCCAATGAAAACCTCCAGCTCGGGTCTGTCCGGATCCAGGCACACTTTCTCTACTTCGTCGACTGCCGAACAGGCCGAAGGTCCTCGGGGGTCGGGAATCTCGTCCGGTTCGTAACCAATCCGGGGGTCAGGATCCTCGACGCTTGCGTACTGTATATTCTGGATTGGATCATTGTCTTGGCCGGTCGGTAATTCATCGATGAGGATGTGCAGAAACTGTGCCTCGAGTTCGGGCAGAGTAGTCTCTGATTCCTGCGCCTCTCGAATCTTGGCTTCGCGAGCCCCTGACTGCTCGGGCTCGACTTCTTCCCATAGAGCGGTCAGATATTCTTCGTCGTCTACATCCATCTCCCCTGCGGGGTCGATCTCCTTCACTACAATCGTGTCATTTTGGGTTACAATATCTCCGTGGTCGTCTCCCTCCGGGAATGGTTCCTGGTCGGGCATTTGGAGATCACTTCCTCCAAATGCCCCAGTGTCGGTGTTGTTGGTATCGTTTACGTGATCGTTTGTACTAGAACACAAAGGATAATTAAAGAATTTCCTGGCCATATACTGGTCACCCCGAAGGGTGCCGACCGCGCCACTCAAGGTGGGAAACTTAATACAATAGTAATGGGAGGACTCCACGGCCTCTAAGGCATCGAGGAACGGCCTCCCGAAAAAAGCATTATAAATGTTTTCAGCATCCACAATAACAAACTCAATCAGCCTGGTCATATTGATGGCGGGATCCTGCCAGTCTTTCAATTCCACGGCCATCCTGATCCGTCCCCTGGGGCGGACCACCACGTCTCCAAAACCTTTCAGAACTCCTTCATAGGGTCGAACATATCTTGTGAGGTCGCCGAGCTGGTCAAGCGTCGATTTGAAAATCAGATTGCAATGGGCCCCATTATCCACCAGGACCCTGGCCACTTCGATGCCGAGAATCCGAGCGGTGACCACCAGAGCATCTTCCTTGGGATACTTTATCCCCTCCCGGTCCTTTTCTGAGAAGGAGATAACGGTTCCTCGAGAGATGGTTGACTCCGTATGCGGGACCACGACGTTCAACCCCTCGAACTCGCGGAGCTCCTCCTTCCTCTGTCTCTTAGACTTGTGGATGACCGGGGTCAGCCCCCCGATCATGTTCACCCGAGCTCCATCGCGGACAGGTGGATCCTGATTTTCGGGCCTTTCGACCGGGGGCGGAGGCAGAGCCAAAGGGCCGACCGGACCCTGTTCGAGTCTCGGCTGCTGATGAGGTCGGCGATTCTGATCGTCTTGGTATCCTCGGCCTCGTCCTCTTCCCCCTCTTCCGCGGCCACCTCCCCCACGTCCGCCGCCTCCACGTCCGGCGGCTGGGCGACCGCGCTTTGGTGCCCGGAGGAGGTTGGCCAGACTTCCGTCCTCATAGAGCTGGCGAAGTAGGGTGATCAGGTCTCGGCACTCGTCAGTCCTGTGCCCGTTCTCTTGGTGAAAAGAACACCATTTGCGCGGGTTCCTCTCGTCGGGACGGCTTCTCATGGCCTGAGGGGGAGTGAGGATATTGATATCCCGCTCGTAGAAAATTTGCAGAATCTGAGTAGGAGTCTGCCCCAAAAACGTTCCTTCCTCAGCGCCCTCGTCGACGATCTCGACTCTCCGCGGTGCCTGGAGGGTTCCCTGGTATATTTTGTAATTGGGCTTCTTCTTACCACTTTCATGGTATTTCACCGTTGGGGGAGGTTCCGTCCAGTAATCAACCGTTGCCGGGCCCATGGGTTTCTTCTCGGTGAGGGGTTTCGCTCCCTCCTCGGGCTCCAGATCTTTCATCCGCTCGTCGTATATTCGTTGTTGGGCTATCTCCTCGCCTGCCCTCCTACGGAACTCAGTATACGACTTCGGATAGTCCTTCATCATGGGTTTGAACAGGCTGGACGTCGGTCGTAGGCCGCCCAGTACAGAGTGAACGAGGATCTCGTCACTCACCCGGTCCCCCTGCTTGGCAATCCGCTCTACTCGGTCGATATACATCTCGTCTGACTCATCCTTGCCCTGCTTGACCCCCATCAGACGTTGGCGGCCCTCCGAGTAACTTACTTTGGACGCGAAGTAAGATACGAACTCGTCTCTCAACTCTCCGAAGCTATCTATCGACCTCAGCGGTAGGCTAGTATACCACCGGTGAGCCATGTCGCCGAGAGTCAGAGGGAATAGGCGGCATTTCGTGGCGTCTGACGCTCCTCGGCCGACCATATACGTGTTATATTTGTTCAGGTGAACGTCAGGGTCGGATGCTCCGTCGTAGATGAAAGTCAGCAACGGGGCGACATCGGGCTGCGACCTGGCCTGCTCGATCCTTAGACTCAGAGGCTCGGCGAGAGCAGATCTCTTCCTGGGGTCGCAGTTTTGTTCGGCCAGTTTCCTCTCTACTTCTTCTAGCCGTTTTGCGAGGCCGGGATCGGTCATCGTGACTGTTTGCGGATTTACTGTCTGTTTTTGTTGAAAGGTGGACCGGGCAGACCCTTCGTGTGCTTCCTCCTCAAACTCTTTCTCCAGGCAGCGGTGGTTAGGATTTGGGTTCTCGGCAGCGGGTCTCTTCTCCAAAAAACGAGACCGGGCTTCCAACTTCCGTATAGTGCGCTTTATCTCTTCAGGGGTGTTGACCTGCCCCAGATCTAGATCTGGCTCCTCCTCCAGGACCGGGGATAACAGCTTCTCGGCCTCCGCTAGCTCTTCACGGAGGGCCCTCTGTCTCTCCCTCATCTCGGCCTCCTCGGCGCGTAGTCCTTCTATCATCGCTATTTGACGAGCGATTTCGTCTGGGAGTTCTGGAGGAGCCGTCCCGACGCCGTCCTTCAGCAGAGGCGTTCTTTCCGCGCCTTCTCTTCGTCCATCGACTTCGCCGGCGGGGGCGACGGCGGCGCTGCTTGAGGTACCTGCAAATTTCATCGCAAGAAGAAAAACGAAAAAGGAAAATTCGACACCGAAACTAGCGCTCGAGGTTTCCCCCTCCTTCTAGCGCCAATTGTTAACGGGCGAAAAATCGTTAACTCTCGTATGGGGTTTTTGAGGACTAGTTTTGGTGAAGTCTTAATGTGTTCTTAGCTGAAAACGGAAATGAAAAAGAGAGTATTTTTGGGTTGGAATCTTTCTTGAGGAATGTGTCCCCATTTCCTATTACAGCTCCCCCTATTTATAGGGCTACCATTAGGGTTTACAAAAGGGAATTGGGCCTTTCCTTATTGGGCCTTGACATGTGACAATTCATAACCCTAAAATGGTAAAAGGACTGTTGAACCCTTTAATGCGCCGCCTTTGCTGAGCTGGGGGGACCGACCTCGAGTCTTTCTTTTGTGGCGCTCCAGTTGGTCGGCATCCGGGCGAGCAGGCTTGTCCTTGGGAATGCGTACCCCTGACCGGCATCTCATCATCTGCTCGGCTGACTCTTGCTTGCTCGGCACATCCTCTGGTCGGCCTTCTCCCGATCATCATGGGCGGCTTCCGGCGTGGGGCCGTGAGAGTGGGATCCATCGCTCCAATAAATAACGGCAATAAATAATATTAATAATGATAATAGTAATAAACGAAAATGGGGCACAACATTTGCAACTCCATGACTTGATGTATTTGGTCGAACACATAGTCAAATGTGCAATTACTGCCGTCGAGATTGGCTTTCACCCTGTGATGCTCTTGTTCAGCCCTGTAATTCAAGTACAAACAGGTTTCACATAAGAACTCGTAATATTATATATATATATATATATATATATATATATATATATATATATATATATATATATATATATATTACATATATTTATATAAACAAATATATTTAAAATAATTGTAGGTTTACCTGTTTGTCGTGTAGTTTCCATAGTTCAGTCGATGATCGATATGCGCACTTAAAACTCTGTGTGCATGCTTCGAAAGCCACGTCTTTTCACAATAGCGAATTAGTCCAGGATAGTGCTCGTATTGTTGCTTTACCCATTCCCATCTAAGCAAAAATTCTTCATGTGTAGCTGCTTCAATTGCCCAATTCCATCGATGTTTGAAACATTCAGCAAATTCTTTATTGAAACCTGGTTGTTGTTGAGCTCTTGTTAGAACACATTGCTCTATGTGGCGCCTGCATAACTGTTTCTGAGAATTTGGAAATATTTTATCCACGACTTTCATCAACGCGATATCCCTATTCGTAAGGACAATTGTAGGTTCAACACTCTCATACAATCACCGAATAAATTGCAAGACAAATTCAAAGTGGTCCTGTGTTTCACACTGCATAAATGCGTATGCTATGGTGAACGTCTTGTTTGTGCTTGTTGCCCCAACTGCCTCAAGTAATGGCATATCGTACACGGTCGTTTTGTACGTGTTATCGATAATCAGTAGTTGCGGGTATGTGTTTATCATTGCGTAAGAGTCTGGGTGGCTGAAAGCAACATCTTGTAGTTCGTTACTGCCATCTAACGTTCGAAAATCGTACCTAATTTCCACCGCCGTACAAACATCTATTTAAGTGAAATGAATATTTTTAAAATATAAAGTGTGCTAATATGTTTACCTGTAATTTCGCTTATCCAGTTCGTGGAAGTAGTTTTGTGTGGGGGTTCTCCCTTCCCGTCTTTCAGTCCTTATATTGTTGATGGCATTGTTCACCCTCTTAATATCTGTAACATTGGTTGGATCGCGTCTCTTTATATCGGCCAACATGTTGCGTGGACTTATATGAAGCAGTTCATGACATTGTATCTCCTTAAGTTGGTTGGGTGTTAAGGTACCCAGTCTCGATCCCTCTGCAAATTCCGGGAATGGATGATTGTGTGTCCCGGTCTTAACATCGATGCGCCAAAGATCCTGATCGGTATCATATTGCCTAACAACTAAACAAAATCCACACGAATTTCTTTGTGTTTTCGTGTTTCTTTCCTTTTTGTTTTTTGAAGTAGGTCTATATAGTCCACCTTGACTACATACATACCTTATCTTATGTGCTTTAGAATCGCGAATGGCTAAAGTGATATTTCGCATACCCGCAATCCACTGAACATATGAGTCTGGGTTTATCATTGCGTAAGAGTCTGGGTGGCTGAAAGCAACATCTTGTAGTTCGTTACTGCCATCTAACATATTGGTATGTGTTTATCATTGCGTAAGAGTCTGGGTGGCTGAAAGCAACATCTTGTAGTTCGTTACTGCCATCTAACGTTCGAAAATCGTACCTAATTTCCACCGCCGTACAAACATCTATTTAAGTGAAATGAATATTTTTAAAATATAAAGTGTGCTAATATGTTTACCTGTAATTTCGCTTATCCAGTTCGTGGAAGTAGTTTTGTGTGGGGGTTCTCCCTTCCCGTCTTTCAGTCCTTATATTGTTGATGGCATTGTTCACCCTCTTAATATCTGTAACATTGGTTGGATCGCGTCTCTTTATATCGGCCAACATGTTGCGTGGACTTATATGAAGCAGTTCATGACATTGTATCTCCTTAAGTTGGTTGGGTGTTAAGGTACCCAGTCTCGATCCCTCTGCAAATTCCGGGAATGGATGATTGTGTGTCCCGGTCTTAACATCGATGCGCCAAAGATCCTGATCGGTATCATATTGCCTAACAACTAAACAAAATCCACACGAATTTCTTTGTGTTTTCGTGTTTCTTTCCTTTTTGTTTTTTGAAGTAGGTCTATATAGTCCACCTTGACTACATACATACCTTATCTTATGTGCTTTAGAATCGCGAATGGCTAAAGTGATATTTCGCATACCCGCAATCCACTGAACATATGACTTCACTATTTCTTTCCCTTTTATACCCTCTACCGGATTTAAAAAATCGCTCGTTATATCCTCAAATACATAACCCGCATCATAAAAAGAACTCATTTCAAATTGCGGTCGCTACCCCTCGTCTACATTAAAAGTGGAAATTTTGTATTAATAGTCTTATACAATATTATGATCAATAACAATAATTTATAATTTAATTACTCCATCTCATTTTATATAATTGATGTTCTGAAAATTTACACTAAAATCTAACTACTGACTTCATTGTTTTAGAATTTAAAATAAAAGAATTTTAATTTTTCAATGAATTTGCTGTTACATTTTTTATTCAAGAAGAGAAGTTATTAGTATGTGATCACGGTATATACGGAAGAGAAGTTATTAGTATGTGATCACGGTACTCTAAGTATATATTGTGAATACAATTACTCATCCTGGGATAATCATCTAATAAATATATTATTTTTATAATATATCAAGAAGTATAGGTATATCAAGAAAAAAATAATAATACATTATATGAATATTAGTATGTAAAAACTAATTTAGAAAAATAAAATATGAACTGTGAATTTTTACCCAACCTAAAATTATGATTATAACTAGCATACATATATTAAAAACTGTGCAAAACTCAATAACGACAATTAAATAAATGAGAGAGGATAATTAAAATGATATATAAAGTAAACAAAAAAAATTATATATATACAATATAATACACTAACTACTCATTAAATGGTAAAAATTGATAACGAAACAACGAAAAACATTCAAACCACTTGCCTTTAATGTTGGAAAATATAGAGCTCGAAGAGAGCTTCTAGTCGATATCTCATTTGCTCAAACCGGAGTTGAAATGAATGAGAAATTAATTGTTGAATATAATCAAAATTATTGAGGAAAAAGAAAAGAAAATTACAAAGTGAGATGCTATCCCACATTGGAAAACTATGTAAAGTCAAATGGACATATATAGTGTTTACACTTTAGTGGCTTATGAATGACTTTGTGGACTTATTTCTACGCTTTCTACAACCCCGAACTTGTGTGCGAGCGCGACATGCATACATGAATGTCGGTTCGATTTGGGGGCAGTCGAGCGAGCTACTTTTTGCAAATTTTCTTTTCGATTATTAACTTTGTAACGGTTAAGTTGATTGATTTTATTTATTAAGTAAATAAAATAAAATCATTTTATTGATTATAATTTTGAAATTCAAAATGGGCATTAAGGAGGCTTTAATGCTGAGCCTTAATGGCTCGACCGTTACGGTCAAATTGTCCAAGTTCAATGTATGAACCGATAAGCTCCCTTGCTCGGTTTATAAATACGAGCTTCATGTATGAGGAAAAATACGACAACCACTCCAGCACATTTGCTTCTTTTCTTCGATATTATTTTAGCTTTCTTTGGCCCTCCGGTGAAATATTTCGGGCAACATCTCGGTTCGACGTGCAACGTAGTTGCGTGAAAACGTTGTATCCTGGGAAACAAACGATCGGTAGAGGTCGAATTTTATTTTAAGGAGATCGTGTTGAACACGAGCCTCGTTTTCTTTTCTTTCCTTAGCCATCTCTAAAAACTGATCCTACATTTAATTTGTTGTTTTTGTTAGAAATATGAAGTTTACTGGCTGATTTGCTAGCTCTCCTCCTTAATTGATTTTCAACAAAATTAAGCTTTCTTCTCTCCCTCTCTTTCTTTGTTTGATGTTTATCAATTTATTTTATAAATGATCTTCCATCAGTTGTTGTTTTTATAGACGGTATGACAGTAGACGGACGATAGTTGTTTTATCAATTGAAGCGGATTACAGTGAATTTATAAATTGAATGTTCTGACTGCAGTACGCTTATAAATTCTAATATATAAAAATATATTAATTTTATAATAAAAACAACTTTTCGAAAACATTAATTAAAACTCGTTTTTATGAAAATGTAAAAAATTTAGATTTTTGAAACCTACAAAATGCGTAATATAAATATCAATTTTAAATATCAATTATGTCATGTGTTTATACTTACTTGTGCACGCAATTAAATTTATCCAGATTTTTTGTGAAAATTGCGCAATAAATATAAACAATTAAATTTTTTTGTTAATGGCTTAAAAGTGTGTAACGGCCCTAAAATTATTTTAGTATTTTAATTATTTATTGAATATTTTAAAGTATAATAAGTATTTTATAGTATAATTTATTTATATTAAGGTATTTGAAAGTTTTTACGACAATTTTATACTTTAGAAGTCTCTTTGTATTTGTTTATATTTATTATGCAATTTTCAAAACTAAAAAATTAATATGTTTTCACAATTGGAACGAATTTAATTGCGTGTACGAGTAACTAGAAACGCATGAATTACTTGATATTTAAAATTGATGTTTATATTGTTTTTCCGGAACATATGATATTACTTCAGGATTATCAAATTATAATGTTCTTCGGGAATTCGGGAACATATGATATTACTTCAGGAATATCAGATTATAATGTTCTTCGGGAACAGTTGAATTTAAGAAGAAGAGAGGAGAAGTAGATATATTTATAATTATCAAGAGAATTGAGAGAGAATAATATAGTAGACAAATAGAGAATATGAGAGGAGAATAAATTGTTATGAATTGTTGTATTCATTGGAGATCCCTTTATATAGGATACAATTTAGGGTTTATGACTTAGCCAACAAGTCATTCACTATAATATAATAATATTCATAACAAACTGCGCATTTTGTAGATTTTAAAATTTTAAAAATATTTTATTTTGGAAAAAATAAATTTTAATTAATATTTTCGAAAAACGTGTTTTTATTATAAAATTAATATATTTATATTAAATAATTAAAAAATAAAAAAAGTAAAAAATAAAAATAAAACAACGTCACATCGATGTTGTCGCATCGATGTGCAAATAGCATCACTCCTTCAATGTAGTCTTTCATATGCTGGAGCGCCACATTGACACAAGAGTCATCATTTTTTATTTTGGCTATCCTAATTATCGCTAAAGCTTTGACATAAAGATAATTCCAATAAAATATGTCATACTTAAACAAAGTAAGTTAAATTGTATATATATTAAATATAATAATCACGTGCAATTTATTTGCATTTTATTATAATTTAATAAACTATTTGCAATTTATGTGCATTTTATTATAACTTAATAAACTATTTTGCAATTTTACTTGAGCAGGGCCGGGAGGAGAGTTAACCGACTTTATTCTTGTATTGAGAACAAACAGTGCAGTGGAGAACTTCTGTAGTGATGATGTCCATTTCTCAGTTCCTGTTAAATTAATGCAAATGTGATAAAGATTAATGTGATGAGATTTTAAGGTTGTTTCAATTATTAACTTTTCCATTCAAATCAATTATTAGCTTTGAAAATGAATATGTACAAAATTCTTAGCATTCATAACTTATAATGTGATGAGATTCTTAAGGTTGTTTCAATTATTAACTTTTCCACTCAAATCAATTATTAGCTTTGAAAATGAATATTTACAATATTAATCAGAAGAAAATTTCGTGCTTCCTAACAACATTAAGGTATGAAATTGCAAATGTTTCAAACTAGCTAAAGCTACAATCCATTATTAACCTCCACTAAGTAAAATAATTAACTTCCCCACTAATTTCAAATACATTATATATAATAGATGATATGGAGTTAGAAATCATCTAATTAACTTACACTACTACTAGTACTACTACTACTACGTACTTTGAATCATGAAATCCTTCTTGGTGGCTCTTCTCCTTCTCCTTGTCCTCCTACTGGTGAACGGGCGAACCCCTCCCGGAAAAGACGAAGAAATCATTCTCGGAGGCTATTCAGGCAAGCCGAAGAAGAAGCCCACGAAAACCCCTCCCGGAGAATACTTAGATATCGACGATAGATCGATAGTGTGGAGGTACTGTAGTATCTTTTATGTATAAATAAAGAGATTTAATTTAAATGTCTTGGTTAGGCCGATGCGTACGTCCTCGTATATCCAGGTAACAACATCTTTAACGAACAGAATGATGTTATTCTCACCTGAACCCACAAATTTCAAATATTTAATTGAGAATCAAATAGACAAAGGCAACAAGCAACATAAGAAAAATGAATGAAATGTTTTTAAAAAAATTAAAATAAAAATTAAATGCAATTTACGTGTATTTTATTAAATATCCAGTAGTCGGGATGAACAAACCCGTCCTCCAATCACGTTTGTTTCGATTAATATTGTATATATTAAATATAATGAATCACGTGCAATTTACGTGTATTTTATGAGGTTTGAATTATAAATTAATAAATCAAAATATTCAATTTCTTAAATATTTCTTAATTTTATAACAATTGAAAAAATACTCAATATTACTTTCTTAAAATACTCAATTTTATTAAGCTAATATATATTACTATTATACTGTATATTTTTTATATTTAGTAATGGGAGATTTTCAAAAAGGGTAAATATCTTACTCTCAATTATATATTAAGAACAATCTTTACACTATTTATAAAAAAATTAGATTTACCCAAACAACCCTTTTAAGTATTGAAAACTCTGTAATATATTTCATTATTAACAAATTATATGGTATCTCTTAATTGATGCTATTAAATACTATACACTTACCATATAAAATCATACACTACCAAGAAAAAACGGTCAATGAATTAAATATAAACTCTTACCCTAACAATACACTACGGCATATCACAATTGCAACACTACGCGTCTACGCATATCACAATTGCAAATTGCAACAATGAAACGTAAAACTCACTTGCGCAGATTTGTGATTCTCTCGCCGGTGAAACGTAAAACTCACTTGCGCAGATTTGTGATTCTCTCGCCGGTGTCGTCGTCGTAGTGTCACCTCTCAAACCTTTGGAGCGTAGTAGTGTTAACGTAGTAGTGTTAAGGTAAGTTTTCTCAATTCATTGTCAATGAATTGAAATTAATGGATACTCTACCCAAAAATCACTGTGTGATTATATAATAACGAAAACCTAATCTTGTGATACTGTAATTGTATATATGTATTGGATTCCTGGGGTTGTTTAAGGGACTCGTGGGATTGATAGGGTTTGCGGTTTGCTCGAGACGAAGAACAGCACCACCACGACGATGCAGATGCTTCTGACGCCGTCATTCCGCCTTCCTCGTCAGGGGCGACATTCGCTTCAGCTCAGTGCTTTCCGAGGAGAGGCTTTAGTGTTCTCGTTCAAGTCCCCAATCGAGCAGGACGCGCCTCCTCCTCTTCTCGTGTTCTGCCCAGCCGGTGACAGCTGAATTCAGGTTTGTTTAGTTACGGATATAACTGTAGTGTTTGTGTTGAATTTCGTTGTATGTGCTAGTTTCAACATCAATCAACTAGGTAGTATAGTTGGCAGTTCAACATCAATCAAGTGGATTGATAGGTTACGAACAAGTGTTTTAAAATCTATAAGAAACATCACTTACGATTTTTTCGTAGATATAACACGTATTAGTTTGACCTAGCTTATAAGGTTGTCTTTTATTGAAGGTGGCTAGTTTAAGACATTGATTTTTCAAATCTATTGCCCCTGGTGGGCTTGCTGGAGATAGGCGTGGTATAGTTCCTGCTTCAGGATTTTCATTCAGTGCAGAGCAGATATGGAATGTTATTAAGGAGAACAAGGACCTTGATCATCCTGCTCACAAGGTTGCTATCTCAACATCTGTTACAATCCTATGTAAACTACTGAAGGAAGTTTGTTGAAAGTTTTACTTGGATTTATGTGTAGGTCATGGTTGCTACTGCTCGATGTGAAGAGATCTCTAATGAAAAATCCGCGACATTCATTGCTAATGAGGTATTTCTCCCATGACTTGTAGATTGTATTTGAGGTGTTCTTTCCTAAAAAAAATGTCTGTTGGCTGAAATTGATAAGTGTTTCCATATATGTAGGAATGGCGTTAGTTAGAAGGTACAGTGCAACATAAACTAGTACAAGGGTTTGGGAAGAAGCTCACCTCTATTCTTGAAGTTCGTCTATCTGAGTAAGTGAAACATCAGGAATTTTTTTATTTGTATTTCTGGTAGGCCGAAACTTAATATCATGATCGAATATGAGCATGCCAGGCATGCCTTGTCTATATTAAAGATTATTCAGTTTTCTTACGAGTGATAGCTATGAGTGTATTGTGGTCCTATGGTCTCTGGACATGAGTAATGTACAAGGTACTATTATACTGAATATTTGGTATGCTTTGATGAATGGCTTCCAGTTGAAAATATGTAGTTGGCAGTTCAACATCAACCAAGTTGATTGATAGGTTACGAGCAAGTGTTTTAAAATATATAAGATACAATACTTACGATTTGTTCGTAGATATAATACATATTAGTTTGACCTAGCTTATAAGGTTGCTTTCAATACTCAAACAACTTTTACTATATCACTAGCTATTGTATGGTTAGTCATTCTAGTTTAGAGACTAGTTATTTGTTTGAGAGTATTAAATGTGTTGTTCAAACTATAAGATACAATATATAATCTGTTTGTAGAACATACACTTATTATCTACACTGATATTTATTCACAATATTTATTTGCATTTGATAACCTATTATCTACACTGCTAATTGGTTATGTAGTGTAGTTGGTAGATTTGAATGCATTAAGTGGTTTAATAGTTTACGAACAAGTAATGTAATAGCTTAATAGTTACACTTCGTCAAAACTTTGTCGAATACATAACCAATTAGTACAAATAGATAAAGCTTGATTACAAGGGTGCCTTGGGTGATGATTAATAATGATTTAACTTCCTGTGAGATTCGAATACATACACTGTATCGGCTTGTTCACAAAAGCTATTAAAAAGGTTTCAGATAATTAGCATGAACTTAGACTTAAAAAGGTTAATGACAGAATCTATTACATACACATATACACTACTGTTGTGGTTAATGAACTTAGACATAAAAATGTTAATGACGGATTGTTTACTAGTGTTTTTCTTCGTAAATTGGATGAAGTTCGACTTAAAAGTTATGTATGGGCGGATTTTAATTACATTGTGTATGGGCGTCTTCGATTAGTTGGGTACTGATAATGTTATTTGGGGAAATTTTCTTATTAGGAGGAGTAGTCTGGATTTCTTAGCTTGAATAGAGTCATGAGCTTGGACGAGTATGTGAACTTTGTGATTGTCGTAAATCTTTCTTAGCTGCTTCACGCTGCCCATCTTTGACTATGCAGTTTGCAAGTTGACTTGAGAAAAGAACTCACAGCAACTTCGGGATCAGTAGTTGACAGTCGAGTTGAGAAACAAGTATGCATTCTGACCTTTTCGTTTAATATATCTTCGAACTGTTGACCATTCTCCTTGGATAGTCATTAGCAGTGAAATTATTCGTAGACTGATAGGAGAACTGGTAGAGTATGGAATTCTGCTCTGACAAGTCGTGAGCAAGAGAAGTGGGATAGAGCTACTAAGGCTTCAACTGGTGACAGTGTATGTCGTCTAAATTTGTGCATACCACATTTTACTTCTAAAGTAAATTATTAAACATTCATGTTTCAATCGTACTTTTGTACACTACAGGATGTCATGCTTTCAGAATCGAGATGCAGCAGAGAGGATCTTGAGGTATTGGTTGTCTGATCAAGGGAACAGTATTATAAGGTGTGACAGACTATGCTCGTCTATGTCCACTTGGTGTTGCCATTGCGAATAATCTGTCTTCTTCAGTTGAAAAACAGATTGCAAGTATTTACACTAGGACTTGGGGGTATTGGTGTTCTTTCGTCCAATATTTCGTATTCCCCGGAAATTGCAGCTAGGTACCTAAAATTACATTATTCTAATGTGTATCTGAGTGTATTATAGTCTATATTTAAATTTCCCGTTGTGATTCGTGGATGATCCAGACGAAATTCTAGTATATATTTCATATACCATTTATCGAATTGGGTTTTTAAAATATGAATCTACTGAAGGAGGGCTATCATCTTTTAGCAAAATGGCCTCTTAAATGAAACTGCATATACTTTTTATTTTTTCATATGGTTTTGTGATGAGTAATATGATATATTATTGATATGTGATCCCGATAAAGAATGGTTAACACCCTTTAATATGAATTCATTTAGCTATGGTGTTGGGTGGCTTGGTTTTGTGGCATACATGCGAATGCTTGGGAATACGGTTGATTCCATGGCAGGTGGAGAAAAAGGACTTCTCAAGTATGCTTTCCGTCCTTTTTCTTAAGAAACAAAAATATTTCAGATAATTAAACTGAACTTAGATTTAAAAAGGTTAATGACAGAATCTAGTACATACACTACTGTTGCGTGTGCAGTGTAGATAGTAGTTCAAAAAGCATAAAGTGATTTATCAGTTTAAATAGCATAAAATAAAAATTACTCTAACTATATTCTGTTCTGGGACATAACACCCATTAGTCCCAATAGTTAAATCTTGATCACAGGGATGCATTGGACGGTGATTAGTAATGGTTTAATTTTTATGATAGAATCTATTACATACACTATATATGCTTGTGCAGTGTAGATGGTAGTTCAAAATTCATAAAATGGTTTATCAGTATGTATTACTCATCCTATCAAACATCTAATTATTGTTAACCGTAAACAGGGACCTGCCGAGAATTTGGACACCGTGGGGATGCATGATTTAATATTTGAGCCGTTGTACGATTATGTGGAAAGCGCGCACTTAATTATGATCCCGCTAGCCCACAGAGACAAAAGCTACGTCACGCTCTAAACGTTCGACACAATGGCAAAGGCTTATTTCCATTATGACTCTATGGCTCCAAGACAACCAGGTTATGGGAAAGCTTAAAAGAGGCACACATTATGGTATACCATATTGATTTTGAACTGTATTAATACATAACGTATTGAATGTTTTTTAATCCAGACACACTAAGTGAATTTGTTTGGGCAGAATTTTGTATTGTCTTAAATAGTATTTGCTTTGAATTGTACCATATACAATGGTGTGTTTATATGCTGAAAGTTCTTTCTAATGACAGTGTGGATTTGTTTGGGCAGAATTTTGTATTGTCTTAAACAGTATGTGCTTTGAATTATACAATATACAGTGATGTTTTTATATGCTGAAAGTTCTTTCTAATGACAGTGTGGATTGCAGTGTGTACGTTATACACTACATGGACACACTTGCACATGAAAGGTACGTGGGTGGTCCTTTTGAAAACAGCTATTCAAATACCAAAAGAAACAACCTTGCCATTTAAAATACTGTGAAAATTTAGACTAGCTTATGCTTAAACATATGGTCCCTTACATATGTAGTCCATGACATTTGTTGAATAACCTGGAACGTTAATGGAAAGTTTCACCTTGTTCTGTTAGGCCAATTTGCTTATTGTTAACAAACAAAAAACTAACAAAGTTGGATGCTGAAACAAAAAAACAACTTGAAAAAACATAAAAATGCATTTGAAACACACTGCCACGTAGACATGAGGGTGGCGTCAAAGTTCTAGAATACATATATACACCGCGATAACTGGGTAGTATTTTACATTATGAATCAAAAATGCGTAAAAGAAAAACACAAAGAGCACTGATGGCCATTATATACACAAATATAATTCTTCCATATACCTCACTTGTTTCCCTTTTTTTCCCATTAATATAACCAACATTGCACATATTAATACACAAGTATTATGATAACTAATACTTAAGTTCATAAAAAAAGTTTAATCTCGAACATGATATATTCTTTTGTTTCTGTCTACGATCCATGTTAGATGATCACCAAACTCAAACTAGATTGATTTAGTTCCATCCTTTGTTGAGAAAACAATTGATGAAACACAAAAGGCATGACAAAAAGAAACGGCCTTACAACCATACAAACAATGGGGGTCGCACCTGCCCCGAAAATCGATTAAAAATTTAATACACTATGATACAAAACATGCGTGAATTCACGATTTCAGTGCGGGAATTTTAGAGACGGTCGTTTTGAGTTTCATAACTAAGATATATACCCAAGAATCTCCGATTCAAGATGCGGGATTCGCATCAAACGTTGCTCGCGGATCTCAGCGTGTGGGTCCATTACATGGCGCGAGATTACAAAGTCAAGATGGTCGGGAACGCCGTCATAGCAACCGTGTCGATAGCTGGGACGACGGTGCCGGAGCAGATGACGTTTTGGTGCAACAACTATAATCACAACCTGTTGGGGGCCGCGTGCAAGGATGTGATCGTCGGACGTTTTTAATGCAAAGATTATCCTTTATCTGCAACATCATATATAATCCATCCAATTAGTACGGTAAACATTTGATAAATTACGCTAATTAATTACCTGAGGGTTGACGAGATTCATGGAACGCAATTCCAGAACGGTGATTACGAATTTGTGGCCATAGCGCTCTCCGAAAAGCTTCTTGATAGGAGTAAGCTCTGGTAGCTCCCCGAATCTGGGCGACGAGAAAATCAGAGTCGAGGCCGCTTCGTTAATATCAACTCGACAGTCCCCAAAGATTAATTATAATTACAACAACACTACACATAGAAAATATCAAATTAGCTAGCTAATAGTTGGATGCCTAGATAGGTACCTGTGTCTTCGGATGTAGGGGAGATGAAATATTATAAATTGACACTATTGTTCCAACAAATCATACGATTCAATCGTACGCTCGCCCACGATAATCTGCTCAACCTGAGCAGCAAAAACAAATATCAATAAATCAGAAATTAGAAATCAGAATCTGAGTCAATCGACTACTATTTACCGAAAAGAGAATTCGTGATTGATATGATAATCTTGTCTTAAAACTATTAAGATTTAATATGCAATCGAGAATTTTAAGGCACTGCACTATTCTATTTTTCATGTCGATTTGGGCTTGATTGATAGACCTATTAGAGGGTTAAGAAGAAACACTGCCCGATGAAGAACAAAATCAAATACCGAGATTGAGAAAAATACTACGCTACTGAGAAACACTACCTGCGAAATACAGTAGAAAAACCACGGAAAATTTGAAATAAAATCAAATCTCATACTAAACTACTTACTGAAAAAAAGATTCGTGATTACTATGAGAAATCTTCAGCTTAAATAGGTCATGTAATAAGCTTAAATAGGTCATGTAATAAAGTATGTAATAAAAATCAAATAAAATTTATTTAATACAAAGGTTAAAAATGACTATTCAAATTTCAATACACTACCTTAATTTGTGATTGTCTTAAAGTTTATAGTATTAAATTATATAATTGCCATAAATTATTTACTTTTTTTATTAAAAAGCTAAAATATGTATTTTTTTTAAAAATCTAAAACTCATTCTAATTTTTTTTCTAATTTATCCATTTAGTAATACTGTATATTACTATTTTTGAAAAAGAAAAAAAAATAAATGGAAAAGGAGAAAAAAACAAGTAAAGGAAATTAAATATAATAAAAGTAACAGACAAAAAAATACGTACTTACAAGAGCAAGCCCCTAAAATAAAAAAGGGACGTGAGAATTAATATACAGTATAAGAGCATCTCCAACCGATACCAAAAACTTATTATGGAGTAGGGGAGATGCTCCAACCGATACCAAAACATAAACCTATTATTGGTTTATAGGTGGAACCCACACAAAAAATACTTATATTTACGTTTACCGTAAACTCAAACCAAAATCTATTTTTTATTTATAAAATGATTATTTTTTTTATAAATTAATAAAAATAACTTATCAATTATTTTTTAGTATCTTATTTAATATCTTTTGTAGTATAATTTTTTTAATAATCATATCATTAATAATTAAAATAAATTTTAAAAAATATATTTTTAATAATGAAATAAAAATACATATCACAATATGAAATAAAATTAAATAATTAAATTATATAATTAACATTAAAAATAAAATAATAATAAACAAGATATTAAAAAAAATGCTACCAATTACAAAACAAAAATAATTAATAATTAGTTTTTTGAGTGTTTTAATGTAATTTTTTTAATAATTAAATAATATTTTATTTAGTATTATTTATATTTATTATGTTTAAAAATTTAAATTGAAAATAATATTAATTATATTTTTTAATTTAAAAAATTATGAGATAAAATTGTATATTTATAAAGATGTTGATTATTTATATAAATAGTATAAATAATTATATAAGAAAAATATTAAAAAAAAATTATTTTAAGTTAGAGTATTAGTTTTTCGGTTGGAGTCAAATTACTGTAAACGTAAACTAAAACTAATTTTGAGTTCGGTTGGAGTCAAATTACTGTAAACTTAAAATAAAACTTATTTTTGAGTTTGAGTTTTTGTGTTCGGTTGGAGATGACCTAAAGGAAAAGCGGACTGAAATTATATCATCAACAACTGAAGCGGCTATCGAATCCAAAGAGAATATCAAAGGCCCTACGTGTAAATTATTTGATGATAGCCGCAAATTCACGGAGATTTTATTCGAAACGTAATGTTTTCATTAGAATGATTGAGCCGCTTGAAACCATTCGGCCGGAATGATTGAACGAAATAATAAAGAGAGATTACGATGACGACTCTCTCAACTTTAATAAACTAAATGGGCGATTAGTTACTGATCTCCAACCAAGCGATTAGTTACTGATCTCCAACCAACCGTTTGCTTTAAATTGCCACCAAAATACTCAAATTGCCACCAAATTTGAGTTCATACAATGTCTCCAATCATTAAATTCAAATTTTAACTCAAATAAATAAAACTTTAAATTACAATACAAAATTACATAATACAATACCATATTAATAATTAAAAACACACATATTGTTACAATAAATACAATATATAAATTACAAATTACATTTTTTTTGAAAAAAATACAACAAATATAATATATAAATTATAAATTACATATTATTTGAAAAAGTGTCCCACAAATGTTCAACCAATGCATTTCAAAGCTCGAAATGAGCATTCGTATCTCTAATTTTTTTATGTCGACGAAGAAAGTCTTGAAATCTTAAAGTTTCGTCGTTCACCATTTTAACATTTGGAGTTGACACTTCTCTTGCTTCTACAATTGGAGCGTTGTGGTCACGTTCATCTTCGACTATCATATTTTTGCTTATTATTGAATTATTTTTACTTCAATTTATATTTTAATTTAAATTATGAATATTAATTATAAAATTAAAATTAATCAATATAAAATAATAAGTTATATAAACTTGAGTAAAAAATACAATTTAAATAAATAAAAGCATTAGAATATGAGATGAAAATTTTCAGATTCTGCATTTGAATTAATTATTCAGTCATCAAAAACAATCATTGGTTAAACTAGTACTATTTCAAAACCATATTGAACTTCATCATTCCTTGCATCATTTTTGTGGGGGGGAAATGGCTAAACATTGTGCATCTGGGATTTTAGCAATCACTTTTAGAAATATAATTAAAATTTACAAAATATTTCTAAATTAAAAAATTAAAAAATAATAATTTTTTATATAATATTTAAGAAATGTTTGAATGTTAAATTAATTATATTTTAATAATTTATAAATTTAAAATAAATAAAAAATGGATGAATAGTGTTTGAGTAGAGATTTGAGTTGGAAGCAAATTTGAGTTCTACTATTCACAAAACTCAAATTGAGTTCGGATTTGAGTTCAAAAAACAAATGGTTGGAGCAACATAGTGGTGGCAAATTGGACATGTGAGTCCAACTTTGCCACATGGTCTAAATAAAGAAATCAAAATGAACCAATATTAAGCTCATGTGCTTTTTGAGTTACCTGTATACACAAATATTTGCCTCCATGACATGACATGACGTGTGTGTATAATCAAACAGGAGGCACTCCATGAATTAAAGAAAAATTCCCCAAAACAAAATACGAAAGTTCAATTGAATAAATAGAGGAGTTTCAAAAAATAAAAACCTTAAAACATAGTGCTGGAAAAAAAGAGGGACAAACAAACCCTAATTTTCAATTCAATTGAATAATATTGGTTCTAGAAAATCTTAATGAAAAAGTAAGGAAAGACTTGATTTTTATTTATTTTTCAGGATAAATAAATAGTAAAAAAAGTAGAAAATAAAAAAAAGAAAACCAAAGTGGTTTACCTCAAAAAGACATGTAAGACCATTCCTTACGTCCGTATGCATATATTTTTTTTTATTTTTTAGTATTTTCATTAAAACCGGTCCGTATGCATATATTTTTTTTTTATTTTTTAGTATTTTCATTAAAACCGATGCAGGGGTACTTGATATATATTTTTAGAATTTTGATTGATTTTTATGAAAAAGATTTATAGAAAAAAAAAATGAAAATCAAGTATACAACAATATACTGTATATGTATGAACTAGGAAGCACCGGACGGATACGTAAAACATATACGATTACGAAAAACGGCAATATTAAATTGTACATTAAACGGCAATTAGAGCACAATCAGAGCCCAGAGGATAATCAGCCAAAAATTAGGGAAAGACTATTTCCTCAATTTAATAATGAGTCCCAAAGCAACTATAAATACTGAAACAACAGTTTCGCCATTATATAGCAAAAAAAATAAAAATGCCAGAGGACCTTTTCTAGCCATAGCTTCAATCATACCAAGGACTTCTTCCAAGCATACCAAGGACTTCTTCCGCATCATACAAGTCTGATGACTGTAAGAAAATCTGCAGTCTATCCTAACAGGACTATCGAAAATCAAGCTCCTTTCAACTTTAGAAACTTTCGTCTCATTCTCTGGCAATCCAACCGCAGAACCTTGAGACAAAAGCTCCACCTGATAAGTTGCAAGAGCTGATTTTGCAAGCAAAAGAACGTATGCTAGCTGTATGGAATTGGGAGTCATCGGAGTCTTGGTCTTCAATCAACCATTGGAGACATGCAAAAATAATGTGCAATCGTCGACTGTTCTGTGAATAATACCAACACCTATCATGTTTGCGTGACAGTTCTAATACAAATATTCAAGAAAAAGTTTTCCTCTAGCATTATACCTTTGAAGGATCTCCACCTTTTTGGGATCAATTGCAGCAATAACTTCATCTGTCACAACCATTAGAATTGAAGTTAATGATCTAATCAAAAGAGATACATTGTTTCTGCTGAGAAACTGAAATTACGGCCTTAAAAGAATGCTATTAATGGAGGACTCCTATAAGTGCTTATAATTAGTCTTGCCTGGTGATAGTACATTCATTCTTTTCTCTGATGTCAGAATTTGTACTGAAAGCAACTGGTTGATATCTGCAATCTATTCAAAAACAAAAGAGAAAGGAATCAGCAACCAGATATGTAAAATCAACAGGGTCCAATTCTTTGGAATTAATATGGAATTTTTGACATTCAGACAAATGAAATAAATAACTGGACAAAAAGGATCTAAGAGTCTAGGCAACGAACCCATCCGAGGTGTTGGAGTACCAAATCTTGGTCAGTAGACTCCTCAAGAATCTTAGTCGCCTCTATTGCGGCAGTCTCCCAACCCGAGCTAGACTTTCTAGAGGAGTCATGTAAATCAATTTCCTCATGTTGATCTGTATGATAGCTGCCTGCTGAATAACTTCTCGCCAAAATACGCCACGTAGAGACAGCCTTAGCACTCGTCCCCTTAACAGCATACAAGAAAGCAAGTGTGCGCAAATGCCCAGACTCGTTGAGTAGTGCCCATTGAAATAAATGGTCATTGTTTAATAGGCTCATTGATTTCACATTTACAATAAATTAATAGCGTGCGTGATGATAAAACATACTCAGACACCCTCTCCACACACAGGAAAAAAACAAATCATTCCATAAATAGTTCATTCAGCCAAATGAAGAAAAAAATGAAAGGTAATCCATACCACCACACAGCTATTCTCAGAAGATGCAAGTATTTCCATCTCTTCAACACAATTACAGCTCTATAAAGGTACACCAGAAGAGTATCAACTCCCTCCCTCACTGAAATGGTCAGTTCTCTTTCACGGCAAGCTTCCAAATATCTGCAGAAAATAAGTGACAGTTGAAAAGGAATAAGAAAAAGAACTTCATAAGAAGGTCATGCAACACAGCTGAACAGTGACTGAGAACACTTTACACACACAAAGAACCCGCAATCTATTTTTACATTTGAAAACATTATCTCAGAAAACAATAAAATAGTATATACTAGGTGGGGTCGTCTTGCCATGCAAGACGAGGGCCCATGGAACTTGGTATCATCAAGCTTAATTAAAAACTGTAAAATAGTATTTAGTTTAAAGCATTATGCAGAATAAGATTCTAAATATACAAAATATTATCAAGCCTAATTCAAAACTGTTAAAAAAAGTATTCAGATCAAGGGTCTATCCAAAATAACATTCAAAATATGAGGGAACTAATCTTGTCTTTCATTCAACCTGCCATTTTTGGTTCTTGACCTTTCTGTTAGGTTCTTCGGATATTTTTGATCTGTTGACATGTCATCAAAGTTTTTGCATACTGGAGCTGTAGAGATGCTTGATCCATCAGATATTTTAGTGTTCATATATTTTTTACATATTAAAAAAAGGTTCAACCACATGTAAAACCTTGTTACATTGATAAAAGGAAGTTTGGAAAAAGGCCTGCATAAATGATATAATATTCAGCAGCAACCAGTAGTGCAGACAACCAGTAGTGAACTTATCGACGAAAGCAAAAAGACATTTGCGATAAATTACAACCAGCACAAACTCAGTAATCAAGCTCATACCAATACGGATTTTTTTTTTTTTTAATTCGAGGAAATCAAGCAACAATTGTGAATGCAATAACAGCAAAAAACAAAGTCAACCAAGAGAGAAGGGTGAGATGGTAGGGCGGCACAGGAATAAAGAAATTTCAAGTACCTGTCAGATGTATATATATCAATAGCATTAGTAATGGCATTCTCCTCGGCGGTCGACCGCATGCAGTAAGAAACTCCAGGCCTATCTAAATACTGCAATCAAAGAGGTGAAACGAATGTCTAAATGGAGTCGATAAAAGGACAATATATATATATTATTGGCGAACTGATAATGAAGTACAATTAGATATCACAACTATTTATAGCAAATTATTCAAAAGAGGTACCAATTGTGTGTGCAAATTATTCTGGTTCCAATCAAGATCAATACACACACAATTTCAGCATATTTTAAGAGCTAACAAAAAGCATTCCGCTGATCTTACCTGAAGCATCTCAACAAGAAGAATAATGCACTCTGCATGTTTACGAGATATCTTTTTAACCTTGGATGCATAACACCTTGAAAAAGAAAAGATGAAAGGCAAGCTATAAACACCAGAAATATCACAAAGCAACTTGAGATTATATGTTGACGAGGAAATAATCTTAGAAACAGACCCCACCATTTACCTTAAAATAATCAAAAAAATCACTTGGGACCCCCTTGGCATCAGAGTCCATCACCTAGAACAAACGGCATAAAAAAAAGGTCAATGTGTTGATGTGTAGTCATGTCCTAATGTGCAATTATTGATCTTATATAATTAGAAAAATAAAATATTCTTAATAAAACATCTGTTATATTTTAAAATCGTTCAAATAGAACTGAAGTTAACGTATTCAAAAATGAAATAGCTCGTAGCGAGGACAGTTCCTAATACCACCAGTATACAAATCAAAGACGTACACTTAATAAGTTATTCATGCAGATAAGCCTTCTTTTTGTCACCGCTGAAGGTAAGCTTCTTTTAACTCTCGAGTATACAGGTGGAATACACGTGCCTTCATGTGGTTGAAATCTTTACAGATATTAACAATCTTTATCCATAATCTAATTAATGTAATTTACTTACGGTATACATACATATTTATTACATAGAAGATGTACACGTGGCGCATAAATCTCGTGTTTATATATATATAAATAAAGACTAGTTAGGGATCGTCTTGCCATGCAAGACGAGGTCCCATACAACTTGGTAAGTTTATGTTTCATCATGTAGAATAAATTTATAATAAGACATATTAACAAAATATACAAAGTGTCATCACCCTAATGTGAAACTGATACAGAGTTGAAAAGGGTAGCAAGCTTTTGGGCAAGATCAGCTTGAAAAGTAAGTGTTCACGGTCAATTTGTTGTTAGAATTCATGGTCAATTTGTATCATCACCCTAATGCGAAACTGATACAGACTTTGAAAAGGGCAGCAAGCTTCTGGGCAAGATCAGCTTGAAAAGTAAGTGTTCACGGTCAATTTGTTGTTAGAATTCAAGCTGTCATCTCTAGCTGGAAAAAAAATGAGAAAACATAAACAAAACTGAGTTTGAAAAGGACTTTTCTAGATCCGCACGCAACACACAAGGGAATGAATTCGCTGGCCAAGGCCCGTGAATTTACCATGTCAAAAACTTGAAATACAAAACCCAAAAATAAATCTGAAATGTATACGAGGTAAGTTATAAGCAATCATTTTACTACATATTAGCATATTTTATTATTACCATACTATTCGAAGAAATGCTGATCAGAAACGGAATGGCTATATCCTTAGCTCGGAGCTTTATTCTTGTGCTGGAGAGCTGGCATCTGATTAGGCTAAAAGAACTCTCCTCTATAGAGCATACCTTTATTGAAAATAACAAACATAAAAAATATCAGATGCCGCATCAATTAGTGCAACATATTTCAAATGAGACATAATTGTGTTAACATACGAGGATGTGCTTAAGTACAAACCGAGATGAGGTATTTCCAAGAGAATGGTGAAGACTCTTCATATTTCAAGGGTATTTTTTTCACCCCCAAGAGGCTCTTTTCTTTTAGTCAGATTGATATTTGATGACTTGTTTTCATTTAAGAAATTATATTTCATAAGAACTATTCTGATCAACAAATGGCAGTTATTATAGAGTTGTTTTGACATCCAAATTTGGAGAGTGAACACACTCATTCTAATATTGTTGGATATGATTTGAGGATAGCTTTTCAGCATTTTGAAACTACATAGCCTCTTGGGAATTTATGTTGAGTATGTTAAAAAGGAGGGGTGGGGGTTTAATTAAAGCCAAACCACGACAGTAGTTTTGTAATCATCCCTATAAAAATTCATAGCATAACCTGTGGGATTGTGAAAGAATCGATACCTGTAATATCATGGTGGCACTTGATCGAGTCAAACACCTTTTATCAATCATCTCTCTACAAGTAATCCACTTCATCTGAACTCTCTCCATGCATTAGATGACCAGAATTTGGACTGTCCTCGTTACCGCTACTCTGATCGCTGCTATAACAGCCCTCTGATGAACTTATGAGCCCGTTTCCAAACCCATCGGATGTGTGACCACTTTTCAGTGAGGTAGAGTTAGTATCACTGTTCACGGCACTGCCGGTCAAGGGTTCTTCTACAAAACTGAGTGCCAGAGAAAATTAGGGTTCTTCTACAAAACTGAGTGCCAGAGAAAATTCAGAGTTTCTATTTAATAGAAAAATAGAAGTGCGCATCTAATGCAAACATATGAATAGTTATTTGAACACAGAAGAAGAGGTTAGTCACCTTCCCTCTGCAGGAAAATCAGCAACTACACATAAATTAGGCCTCCCATGCAATAAATTGCCTAATGACATGAAATTACAAATTTTGCATTAATACAGTCAGAATTTTTTTAATTTTTTAAAGCAAAAAGTTCATAATTAACATAAATAGATACCTTGGGGTGTAACATCGACTATACCAATCTTCGCCAGACGCCAGTCCTTCACCATTGGATATGTCCTGTTAATAGGATCAACAAAAGAGTCGACCAAAAATCACTCACAGAAAGCCAAAGTAAAGGGCCAGCAGATAAAATAAAGGAGATAGGGGTTATAATTCACAGTTTCACACTCACGAGGTGCTTAAGGTTAGTAAAGCGTCATGCTAGTATTGCTGACAACAACCGTGAAACTTCACTCTGAATAACATGATTTGCCAGATTAAGAATTATCCAGTTCTTTTATGGAGATTTTAATTGTATAGAATTATCGGCTTTATGAGAGTGAGTTTGAGAAACAATTTAATCCTTACTTCTCTCAAGTTCATACAATCCCGTAAAAGTACAACCTACAGTAAGCTTCCACCTGTGCTGTGATAGAAACCAAAAACAGAGAGAACAAAAGAGAACAAAAGAGAAAAACAATCAAACACGAACACCAATTCGATTTGCCCAATAGCCTCCAGGCTCCAATTCAATTCAATAATCGATAACCCTTATTAACCACCAACGCTGGACATTATATTCTAAATCCCTATCAAAATAAGGAAATAAACTTAACCCTAAAGCCCAAACTCAATAATAATTAAAGAGACCTAAATACTACCTAAAGCCCAAACATAATAATAATAAAAGTGACATAAATAACTAATTAACTAAATCTGCTTGCTATCAACTCCATCCCTCTTCAAATCAACCTTGTCCCCAAGGTTAAAAAACGTCTTCCTTAGTCTTGAGTTCTTCTTTGCCGGTGGGTTCGTAAAATTCATAATGTTGGAGGTCTACTACCTCATCCGGTTCTACAAGCAACACTCGTAGCTCCCTGAGAGGACAGACTTTCCCATGGCCCGGTGTGTAAGTTTTGCGACACTTGAAGCACAATCCTTTAGCTCGCAAGTCTGCCAGCTCATTTGAAGTGAGACGAGAGAAACTCGAGCGCATAGTAGACTGCTCCGAGGTTGCAGATGTCGCAGCTGTTGAGTGGTCGACCGGCCGAGTCACGTGGTTTGCAGAAACACCCTCCGTTGGGCCTGTGACGGTGCTAGCTTGCGCACCGAAAGGACGCGAAAAACTAGGAAAGCGATGCCCTACATTATTCGATCCCCTGATCTGCCTATCACCTTCTGGCCACGACAAATTTTCTTCGATATCCCTCGATAGCTCCATCGCAGTTTCGAGGTCTTCAGGTTGGAGTAGACGCAGCGAGTTGCTGATCGGGGTTTTGAGGCCAGACATGAAGTAACCCAAATAATGGGCGTCTGCAAGTCCAGGAACCTGCCCGGCGTGTTGTACAAACACGTTCACATATTCCTCCACTGTCCCGGTTTGTCGAACTCTCGCCAATTTTTCGTACGGGCTCCCTTTGAACCGAGAATCGAATCTCGCCACCAGGGCTTGCGAGAACTCTTTCCACGTCACAGTGGGTTTCCGCCCTCGAAACCAGGTGATCCAATGTAGTGCCGAGCCGTCCATTGCTACCACAGCGGCGGTCACTTTCGAACCTTCTGACGTGCCATGGAGTTCGAACTGTTGGTTGGCTCGAGCCAACCAGGCGATCGGGTCCACGCCCTCGAAAGTTGGTAATTGCACTATCGCCGGTGTACCTCGCGAGGTAGGGATATCATGCGACACAAAATCTTCCTCCTCCGAATGTGGTGTAATCGGATCCTTGTCGGACTTCAGAATTGCGCGGGAGAGCGCAGCCAAGGTGGTCGACATCTCCGTCAAGCCCGATTGCATCTCGGTGAGTTGTGTGGAATGTTCAGCCAGCTTGTTCATCACATTAACCTGCTCGCGTTCAAGGTTCTCGAATCTTTCGGCAGTAGTACGAGTCGGCATAACGCTGGTTCAAAAAGGGAAAAAAAATTTGGGAAGAAGAAGGGGAGAAGTTGAGATCCGGCAGGTCGGACCAATTTGATAGAAACCAAAAACAGAGAGAACAAAAGAGAACAAAAGAGAAAAACAATCAAACACGAACACCAGTTCGATTTGCCCAATAGCCTCCAGGCTCCAATTCAATTCAATAATCGATAACCCTAATTAACCACCAACGCTGGACATTATATTCTAAATCCCTATCAAAATAAGGAAATAAACTTAACCCTAAAGCCCAAACTCAATAATAATAAAAGAGACCTAAATACTCCCTAAAGCCCAAACATAATAATAATAAAAGTGACATAAATAACTAATTAACTAAATCTGCTTGCTATCATGCTGCCACCAAGATTTCTGGAAGCAAAACATTAATGAAAATGTGTGCATAATCACAACCATTCATCCATCATCCATGCAATTATACGATTCACATGTAATGAGAATCAAAATGAAAATGTAAGCTGGGGAAAGAGGAAGGAAATATATCTCTTGGGCATCAATTTTATATTTAAACTTACAAGTAGTTATCAATCATGTTTATGAAACATATATGTGCAATCATAGATTCAACACATCTTATTAACTACTGCTATTTGAAAAAAAAATTCAATCCAAAATTAGCAAACAAGAACCATCAAGGGCGCTTTATTAAGTCTGCTATAGGAATATGCAAATTGTCCCTTTTTATTTATTAAGGTTAGCTCAACAGTTACAAATCACAAAACTTCATTACGGAATCAGACTTATCAAATTTAAACAGAATAAAATACTTACAAGCTGGGACCATTCTCATTATGACTAGCAATGAGAAGAGACGCCAAATGGCCTCGACTGCATAAAAATATTAGAAACCCAACGTCAATTGAAAATGTCATTTTTGTCAAAGATAAACAACATATATATAACCATTGATTCTTCATCGCCCTCACCAAATCGCAAGGCAAGATCACAAAGAGCTTGTGTAGTGGACTGAACTGTCATGGGCTCACCATATGAGAACCTATGATTCTGTAAGGAAAAAAAAATCATATTAGCAAAATAGATTATAGAGCATCACTCTATAAAATTATGGTAAAAGTACATGAGTTTCAACTCGGGCATGTTCAACCAGTGTACGTGCATCAGCTATTAACCCACTCATTGCACAACCAATGTGTACATCGATTTCCATAATTTTCTCAACACTGCTCGGCTCCTGTAGACATTTAAATATGACACTAATTTTAACAACTACATCAAACAAATGAGCCAGGGTAAAAACTCCACCATGTCAGAATGTTCAAAGCTCAAAAAACAGCAAAGACCACATCTCATCTTAACTAAACACAATCTACAAAACCAAGGTTCCACTGATACAAAATCGGGCATGTAGTCGGTCCATTGAATATAGCAAACCCTTAAAAATAAGGAAACGAAATCGAACGATGGAAGACGAGCATACCAGTAATGAATTAATCAAATCTCAAATTAATATGTGCCTTCATCTAGTGGATTTGAGGACACATATTACCTATATTGTTTTTATCATTATTTAATTAAGCTCACTTAGATACAAAATACATACAGTTTCATTAGGTAGAAGGGCCTATACGTGGGTTCAAAACCTTAGATTTATATATATAAAGACTAGTGGCGATCGTCTAGCCGTGCAAGACGAAAGTCCATATGAATTGTTAAACCTACTATGTGAAATATATTTCAAAATATTCAAAGTATAAACAAGACAAAACTAAAAGTGTTAGTGTTCAAAATATTCAGACAGCCTGCTTATTTTCCTGTAAGGATGAAAAATACGATCACAAAACTACGACATTCTAGAATTTAGCAAGGAGTTGCTACTTTTGAAAGGGAAGCAAATAAATGAAATAAACATTGTGCACTGAAGGAAAAGATTGATCAGTTGATCATGAGAGGGAACTTACTCGGTGAAATATGTAGCAACTGCACTCCGGCATAAACCGAATATTTGAAGCTTCACCCCAAATAAGGAGAAAGAGACCAATGTAAAGAAGTTGTGATTGTTGTCTTCTATCACCAAAAGGACATCTGCAAGCAGAAATATATCATATCTATATGTGATTATACGGAAAGTATTTGATGGTAATGTAGATCATATTTATATGTGATTATACGGAAAGTATTTGATGGTAATGTAGCTCTGTGGATGTACACATACTCAAGATTTTTAGCAATGTGCAAGTATTTACACCATGACCTGTAATTCTTGAAAGTCTTGTCCATCAATTTCTGAACAATATTGCTATCCAACTGCAGAGATCAATTAAAAGTATATGGTTGGTTTTTACAGACATTTACTACATTTATTTCTTTTCTTGCCATTTAAGCAATAAACGAGGAACTTACAAGATCATATTCCTAAAGACTTCGGTTCCTCACATCCATATTAGTAAGAAGCAAAATCAAGTGCTCCCGCTGATTTGCTACATTCCCTTTCTGTAACACCCACAGAGAAACAAAAGGACAAAGTCAAGAAATGACAAAATAAAATTACGAAAACGTAAAAACAGCTACCACACATCTCCACAAATAATCTTTCCTGACCATCATCATAGTTCATCTTCATGGCCACTTACAGGCTATGCCTGCTCAAACTGATAATATCATGGACATAAACTAATACTAATTACAATGACAGAAGCTTAAGTTCTCGTCGCCATTGGACACCAATCAAACACCAAATATATAAGTAAAATACTATCGATTATCTGTGCGAGCATCCAAGTCACCTGAAAACCAAAGCGCAAAGCAAGACATCCCATAATGTCATTTACTGTTCTTTCATTCCTTCGTACACTTGAAAAATTGGAAGATTATCTACATCACGGATAGCTCGAAGTGCCACTTTTATGATTTATCTACTTAAGAAACAAGGCAACCCTATTAAGAAACATATATATTGTGAAGCATTTATTATATATTGCGATGTCGGTAATACAAACCTCAGGGAGTTCCATAATTGCCGACAATGGTATCCGAGGGCATAATGTTATAATGTCCATGCAGTTCTTTTTTCTCCTCCACGCCTTTGGCATATTTCTGAGTCTGCATTGATCATATGATTAGAAATTATACCAAAAGCCTCGATTGATTATAGGTATCCAAAACTCAATAATCAAACCTGGTCATCAATTTTTGATTGAGGTACAACTTTCCTTAGCACATCATACAACACAGTCGCAATCTGATAGATCTTAGCCATTTCCTCCCTAAAAAGGCAAATAACAAAACATGTAAGGCCAAATGTTCGAAAAATATTCTCAATACATGTAGACTGAGATAAAGTTCTACGGTTTTTTAGTATATTGTCAATCTCGGATATTGTTCTGATAGAACGTGTGATAGTATTTCTGAATTTCTTTAGGATCAGTTTTTGCAAGTATAGGTTTAGTCTCTACTTCTTCCTGCAAAAATGAAAATCAATGATTGGAATGAGGATTCAATTAGAGACAAGTGCAATGAGCATATATAAACTGCCGAGATTGGTCACACAACCGGTCAGGAGACAAAAGGGTCATATTGATTGATAAAATCAATATACAGTATAACATAAAAGCAACATCATCAGCTACCATTTCAAGTCTGTGAAGTAAATATGTCTTGAACTGCCGAATACCCCTTCCACTTGACGTGGGGTCCATCCGGTGTGCTTTATCAAATGCATGGAAGCGACCTAATCCATAATCAAAAAGAGAATAAAAAAAAAGGTAGAAGAAGATGAGAGCTCAGTTGATAAACGGGTAATCATCAGCGACCTACAAATATATAAATTAATAATACCGTGGCATGTGCATGGAAAAACACTGTAAGAACAACTCAAAACTGAAAACCTGGATTTCTAATTCTTGGTGCAGGTAAGACAACCCCTGAGCCGCCTCGAGCAAAATCTGCAACCTCCGGTCCCATGAGAGAGTCGGAAGGGCCCGGTTGAAGAGATGGTCTTCCAAGCTTTTGTTGGGCATGTATTCGTACACGAGCAGCCTCTATATACCCTCTCTCCGTCCATAGTGCAGTACCTATTCTTTATGCCCCTGATCACATATAGTTTGAACCACAAATTATACAAAGCATTTTTTTCCAGAGACCAGAAAAAGAAAAAGAAAAACACAGATTTTTCCAGAGACCAGAAAAAGAAAAAAACACACAGATATACCTACCTGATATCCGCCTCTATTGAGTTTATTGATTGCAACGACAGCCCCATCGCGACGATGAAAACACTAAAGGAAACCTCTTTATAACTTGGGGATCCAGAATCTGAGGTTTATTTCAGCAAATCATGAATCAAAATTTATTTCAATCATCGTAATAGCAAATAAAAAATCAACAAAAATACCCGGGGTGAAAACCTTACGATTGAACTACTAAGCTGGAGAGTCCTACAAATCAAAGGGAAAATCTTCAAGAAATATACGCTGGAAGAAACCCTCTCCCTGCATAATAGAAAACATCTAAATTCTAAACCTATCCGTTCTTGGTTTAATCCAGATAAACTACTTTTCAATATATATTTATTTCCCCCCAACTCATAATCCTCCCTAGCTCAATGATGGTTCATCCTAGCCAACTTCTCATCACAGTGCATCTCTCAGTGTCTCCAAAGTGCAGACATTTACAAATGAAAAAGAGCCTATGATTGGAGAAGTTAGTAAATACTGGTCAATCAAGGATTCCAAATGCAATGTCATATATTATTATATTAATGTCTCATCCAAAATAGGTCATTGTTTTTGCACTTGAAGATCCGTAGGTATCAAAACTTACTACCCTGTTCATTTAATTCACAAGTTTTATTTGAACTTAATAACATCCCATCCTAGAAAAACAAAAAAGTGCATATTCATCAGCTTTTTACCCAAAATATGAAAGTAACAAGTTCAAAAAAAACTTTTCGTGCAATTTTACTAACATTTTCTCAAGATTCCAAAAGTCTAGAAATACATGGTGCATGTCGTTCAGAACAAGAGAAAGACATTTCTAGCAGTTCAAATAACATTATTTGATGTCTTCTTCCCCTGTTTTTCATTTGTTAGTCAAAATGTATCCATAAATTCCAAGAATCCTTCTAATTTGTTTTCTAATTATGACATAAATCACAGGAAAAAATAATGTCCTCCTCCGGTGATGTTTATTGGGTGCCCAATTCTCAATAAGAAACTAAGCCTAACCCCAAACCTATCTGTTCCCAACCAGCAGCAAGAACCTAACCCTAACCCCCAAAAAAACCCCAATTTCAAAGGTAGTTCCTAAAGAGAAATATAACCGAACACAAAGGCAAATTGAACAGGAATTGATTCTGAGAAATAACAAATAAAGTAATTGAAGAAGAAGAAGTCTCAACCTGGCTGCCCAGAAGATATAGTTTACAGCCGGTGAGGATAGAAATTCCGAAGGGAAAAGATATCGGCGATTCAACAGCTGTGAATTTTTTGGGTTTTACCGAGCTTCAGATAATTTTGGAGATAAAATCACCAATAGTCCTCTCCGAGAGATCTCCGAGAGAGAGGGGCTATTTTCGCAAGTAGTCCTTTATTTACTTATTTTTCCTTTATTTACTTATTTTCCCTTTTAGTGGGTTTTCCGGTAAAAAGCGGGTAAAAAAAGCTGACATGGCACTGAATATTGATATAATTATATTATTATCAAATGATCCAATTAAATCTCAGGTAGAGAACGAGATTCTCGATCCCTTTCAATTTGGATCATGCATGCATGTTTCCACTCTATTTTTTCTTTCAATGATAAAATGAAATTAAGAGATATAATTGAAATTATCTCAAACATATCAAACTTTCAAAGTTATGACGGGCTAGTACTTGAAATGCAAATAAATAAGTTTACAAAAAACATTAGATGTCTAAAAGTCATACACTTTATACATACACTTAAAACCGTTGGTTCAGTAGTTTAATACTGCTTGATCAATTGTCGCACCTTATTTATTATTTATAAAAAAAGTACGACAACTATGAAATTTAAGACAAAAACAATTTTTTTTCGTGCTAATGTTTCTATGCAATCTCTTTCTGTACGGAGGGAGTAAAACTTCTTATTAAAAGTTTATTTTATCACCAATTTTAAAATTTATTTCTCTTTTTTATAAATAGGCAAAATTAAATTATTATTAACTATAAAATTAATATTTTCTATCTCTAATCCAAGCTCTTTTTATATTCAAATTCGCCATGATGATTTCCTATATTTTTATAATTGTTGTTTTATTCAAACTTGCTTTATATAAATAAAATTGTCATTTAATTTTTAAATCTGGAAAATATTAAATTGTCATGTCCATATTTGAATTAAGCAATGAAAAAAATTCTAATATAAAATTTTTAATTTTTTTTATATTCTAATTGTGTTAAAAAAATCTTTAAACGGTGACTCTTTGATAAAAAATCTTAAATATATAATTTAAAAGTGTATTTTATTATAATTTAATAAATTTTTATTAATATTAGAGTATATATTAAATATAATGAATCACGTCCAATTTACATAGATTTTATTATAATTATTATAAAATTTGTGTTATTTATTAAATTATAATAAGATATACGTACTTTATTAAATTAGAAAAAAATATACATAAATTGTAAACATTACAAAAAAATAAAAATAAAATTGCAAGTTCAAATACAATCTACTGAAATCTACTAAAACTATAACATTGTGATGCGATTAATTATGAGTCAACATCTTAAGCTTTCAATTATTAACTTTTCCAGTAATTTCAATTATTAGCTTTGAAAATGATGTACAATAATCAAGAAAATTCGTAGCATTCATAACTTGGTTTGGTGCTTCTTAACAACATTAATATCATCAAGGTCAATTAAGTAAATAATAATAATAATAATAATAATAATAATAATAATAATAATAATAACAATAATATATTAAATATAAGGGAAAAATGGCAATAAGACCAATTTTCAACATTTTTTCGGCAATAAGGCTTTCGAGAAATTACGCGTGTCATTTAGGCCGCCTAAAATGTGTAAAGACCACGTTACCCTTCCATATATACAAATTTGAGCAAACCGGTTCTCATTTCTCTCGTTACCCTCATTCCCCTCTTCCCTTCCCCAATTCCACCGAATCCAGATGCTGTGACGTCAATCCGTGATCGAGCTCGCCACCTGCTCAGCCGAATTCGTACAGGCAAACGGCGCAGCTCTCCGGCAGCTCCAGATTCCCTTCCCCGGTCAAATCCGCGAACGTCACCACCAGATCGAAGTGCCCGACGGTGTCCACGTCGGACGACGGCGTGTACGCGCGCATACAGAAACCCTCGATTCGAGCCCAAACCCTCCCGGAAGAACGAAAATCGACACGTCGGCGCCGTTTGAGTCGGTTAAGGAGGCGGGCGGCTAACTGGTTCAGCGGGATAGGTTTCTGGAAGCCCTCCTCCGACAAGCCTTCTGAAATCGCGCTCGAGGTTCGACTCACCTCGTACTCTCATTTTCTTTTCTCTATGTTCGTTTTTTTTTTTTGAAAAAATAGTTATTTTGTGATTTATTTATCTTTTTTCTCTTGATAATTTGTTATGTATTTGAATCGAATCCATTTTTGGTAGCTAGGTATATAATTGCTGCAAAATTTATCCCAATTTCACATTCAACTGTTGTAGTGAAGTTTATCTTCTTAATTATTTTGTGTACTTACCTGTGTTTAAGGGAGTAGATTTTCTTTAATCTTTTGATCCTAGGATTGTCTATGTGCCTCGTTTTTTTCGATATAGTCACGCTGCTCGGCACGTGCCTAACCGACGGCCCGATCTCGTTCCTCGTCTTTGAATACGCGAGGAACCGCTCTCGTAATCGACCCCGATAACTCGATCGTCCCCAAGGTCTGTACTCCTCCTTACATCCAACTTCCTGTTGGTGTAATGGTGTTAGAATGAGTAATGCTGCTAAGATTGACCTCAATTATCATGTGTATATGGATTCTTTTTATCACGCTTGTGCGATCTTTATGAAATGTGAATGCAACTTGTATTTCATTGTACTCGAGCTTGATATACAATTTGATTGTACAACTTGATTTTGATCGCATATTTCTCATCTGATGGTTCCGTTTCAAATTTCCTTTCATCAAGTTCGAGAACCTCGGGCATACTATTCAGTGTCCAAATGGAAAACTTTTGCTGTGGATAATCGTCTGAAAGTGGGAGATGCTTGTGTGTTTGAGTTGATCGATCCCAACCATCAAAAGCCGGTGTTCAAAGAGAATGTTATGCATCAGTAGTATTATTTGCTTTTCGCGTGTGATCTATTTATTCAACAATTGTCTATCAGTCATTTTTTCTGTTGGATGTATCTTCTGGAGTTCTCGATGAATCTCATTGGATATTCACTTTTATTGTTTTACAGGAAAGAAAAATCATATCTAATTATCAATGCTTCTGAAAGGAGAGTGGCCAAAATGGTGAGTTCGTTTGAACTGAAAAGGAAGCATGAATATCTTTGCGCCTACTAAAATGTGATCTCACACGCAGGTGTAGGAGTTCTGGGGGAAGTGGTTTAGGCTACTGCAAACGGTGCCTTGGAATGGAGAATATAGATATATAATGGGGTTTCATTTTATGAAGAATGATTGTGATCGAGTCAAAGATAATCAATTGTATGATTTTGGAGAAGTCTAGTTTCATTGTAAAAAGTGTTAATGGTTCTGTTATAATTCAAAGTGGTTTACTTGATGAGGCAAGATATGAGATTATTGTTGTCTAGTAGAGCTAATGGTTACTCTCGGAGTATGGAAAACATACTGAATGTCATATTTTAACACTGAATGATCTATTTTAACACTGAACATACTGATGTCATATTTTAACACTGAACACACTGAATGTCATATTTTAACACTGAATGTCATATTTTAACACTGAACACACTGAATGTCATATTTTAACACACTGAATGTCATATTTTAACACTGAACATACTGAATGTCATATTTTAACACTGAATGCCCTATTTTAACACTGAACACACTGAATAAGACTCAAAACACACACTGAATATAACTAAAACACACTGAATATGACTGAAAACACTGAATGTCATAAAAAAATACTAAATAGGACTGAAAACACTGAATGCCATAAAAAATACTGAATGCCATAAATACATGTTGAAAACACTGAATGTAATAAAAAACACTGACACTGAATGAAGCCATTAAACACTGAATATCATAAAAATACACTGAATATCATTAATCTAATAAAAATACACTGAATGAAGCCATTAAACACTGAATATCATTAAAAAACACTGAATGTCAGATTCTTACACTGAATATTATAAAAACACACTAAATATCATAAAAAACACTGAATTAAGCCATTAAACACTGAATGTCATGAAAATACACTAAAAATACAATTTCTTGCTCAGGTCCTCCTCCACCCCTATGTCCGTCAGGTTTTCGGATGATTTCGACTTCCTCGTGTATGTGTCCTTTATGTTCTGAAGTCGTCTAAATAATGTTGGGTTAATAATCAACAAAAGTCAATCAATGACCGAGTTTAGCAACAGTAGCTAGAAATAAAATCAAGGATTCTAACCACACAGATATACAATTAGATAACAAGTTTCACCACACTTACATCAGGGCATTCACAAATCCATGGAGCTCCTCGTCCGGTTCTGCCACGACTACGAAAACCCCACGTCCCTAAATAGTCCTAAAGCCGCTCTCGCGTTCCTTTCGTGGGCACACCCCGAAATCAGAGACGTACAGGAAACCGAATCTCTGCTCGTCATTTCATCGAACACCTTGCGAGCACTCCAAACACACTCGTCTTCCCTCGCCTCCTCACCTCCGCCTTCCCTCTCTTAATATGGACATTCATTTTGCTCATAACCCTTTTCTATTTCAGAATCGATTCCCCGCCCGTAAGAACAGGTCATCGACTCCGTCCTCCCCTCCCTCCCCGCCTCCCTCTCCTCCTCCGATGCCCCCGCCTCCACCCTCCTCCACGACTCCGACGTCTCCTCCTGCATCTCCGCCCTCCTTCGCGCCCGGTTACGGCGCCGTCGACGTTGGCCTCCGCGCGTAGCTCTACGACGGCGGGGACGATGGACGGGATCCTGGATGCGGTGTCGATGTTCCACTCGATCCAGGCGTACCTGGACCTTCTGAAGCCGCACAGAAGCTGGTGATAGTGGTGTTGCCGGAGGAAAGCTCTGTTGTCTGCCGTGCTCTCCGTCGTCGGAGGGAAAGCTCCGCCCAATTAAAAATTCGAAACCGATTTGTGTATCTGGGGTGGGATAAGGTAGGATTAATTGAAGGAGGATATTTTTGTCCTTCCATGTATATTTTTTGGCCTAAATGCCACAAAAAGGCCTCATTGACACATTAATTGGAGATTGGCCTTATTGACGAAAAAATGTTGAAAATTGGCCTTATTGCCATTTTTCCCTAAATATAATGAATCACATGCAATTTACATGCATTTTATTATAATTTAATAAAATTTTATTAATATTTTATATATTAAATATAATAAATCATGTGCAATTTGTATTATTCATTAAATTATAATAAGATATACTATGTAGTTTATTAAATTATAATAAAATACAAATAAATTGCAAATAATTTAATAAATTATTTGCAATTTACTTGTCTTTTATTATAAGTAATTTATTAATTAAGATAATCACCAACAATGTCAAGATTACAGTCGGGATCGACCTCAATTTCATAAAGCACTTTGGATAACGAATTTCGCTCATTAGACAAAGAACCCCGCTCCTTAAAAGCTATTCCCTCTCATCATCCAGACAAATAGTCACACTTCCTTCAAAAAATACAAAAGAGTACTATGTAGGCTAACAAACTAATTTAAGTAGTGATGTAATTAAAAGCTTCTATGTTAAGAGGTTTCAAGATATCAATTTTATATACATTAGAGAATTAATTCAATTAAAAAAGAAAGTTAACATAAAAACATTCAACAAACAAAATATGTCATACTTAAACAAAAACATAGTAAGTTAAATTTTTTATATATTAAATATAATAATTTACGTACATTTTATTATAATTTAATACACTATTTGCAATTTACATGAATTTTATTATAACTTAATAAATTATTTTACAATTTTACTTGCATTTTATTATAATTTAATAAATAATACAAATTTTATAATAATTTAACGAATCACGTGCAATTTATTAAATTATAATAAAATCCACGTACTTTAGAATATATTAAATTATAATAATACAATTTACACATTCTAGAATTTATATGTCATACTTAAACAAAAACTAGAATTTGCTATGAGGCTGGACTTCGGTTTCCCGTAAATCCCGCTATTTCCGAATTCTTAAAATATTTAGGTAGTACTAAGTAAAATAAAAAAAGTACTCCTAGTACTTACTGTACATCATATTGGAGATGGTCTAAAAATAACATTTTAATTTTTACATCTCACTTATTTTTTTTATTAAATTTTACTCAAAAATATTTGATTTATTAATTTTAAAATATATTTTAATATTATTTATTTTTTATCAAATACTATGACTATAAATTTGGAATGTACTAAGTACCCGTACAATTTAAAAAAATTGAAGGGGTCAATAACTAAATAGAAGAAGTTGCGGGAGTGCAAATTCATTAGTATAAAAAATAAAACCGGCGATCAAAACTGGAAAAAGGAAAAAACAGATCCCTAATTTCAATTTTCAACTCGTCTTCGTTTTCACATCTCTCTCTCTCAGTGCTCGTTGATTAATGAATCGTCTCTATACTTCATCTCGTCAGCTCCGAAAAGGTACACGTGTTAGTATATTTCCACTTATTTCCATCGTGCTTTTTTTTTGTTTGGTTTGATGTTATTGGCGATTGATTGATTGTCTCTTGCTGTTTCAATTTTCATCGTGTTGGCTGCAAAATTCCAAAACCTAGATTGTATCATTCTCTTCTTTTTTTTTCAAAGAAAAAACAAATTGAGTTCTATTACAAATGATCACATAGCGGAGTGGATATCGCGTTAGACTCCGAATCTAAAGGTCGTGGGTTCGAATCCCACTGTGATCGCAGCAGATGTTTTGTTTGTCCCTTGCCTCCTTTTTTTTTTTCAAAAAACATGATGTTCTTCTGAAAACAGTAATGTGAGAAAAATAAGAGTAAAATTAGATAGACATTATATGTACTCTGATCTATATAGCAAGGGTAGTGTGAAGATGAATTCTAATACTGTTCGTTGCGTGCTCCAACTCAACCCAATTCTCGGTACTAGCCCAATGCCGGATCTTATCTCCTATAGGTTTATGCTACTCAGTGTAGTCCAAAAAATGAACCTATGTAGCAGCCCTAACCTTTTTATATCTTCATCTCATAGTATGTAGTGATCCAGTTCCTTCATAAATTACAGATTATGCCTGATTTTGGAGTAGAATACATTTAAGTACTATGAACAAATTGTTAACTGTATTTATTCAGCAGCATTTGATGCCTCACAGTTTTTCCCTCATCCAACCACATCGAATTCTTTCCAATAAATCAAAATTCATATGCACCAAAATCAAGAACATTTAAACATCTCCTCAAGCCACCTCGCTTGCCCTTGAAGCCCCGCATCCCTCAACGCATTCATAGCCGACCTGTAAAACCTAGCATCCAACTTAGTCCCCTCCACCCTCATATCCTGCAAAAGCTCCACAATCTCACCGACCCTATTCGTTTTCGTAAACACCGCAACCATTACACCCGCCATCGCCCTATCCACTTTCCCACCAGTCATCCTATACTCCCCATAATAACTCACACACGCCTCGTACTCACTAGCTTTATTATACGCACCTATAACTGCCGTGTAACTAACTCCGTCGGGCATCACCTTCCTCCGTCTCATCTCCTTCCACGTCTTCTCCACTTGCCTCAGGTTCAAGGCCTTCCCGTTCATATCGAGGATAGAATTGTAAATCCACACGTTCGGCTCGCAGCCTCTCTCCTTCATCTTCGCAACGAGCCTCATTGCATCCTTCGTCCTCCCCATTTTCCCGTATGCAGTGATCATGGTGGAGTAGGCTACAATGCAGTTGTTGTAACCCTTTTCTATCATCTCGGAAAATATAGTTTCGGCTGTAGTGTATGATCCGAGCCGATAGTACATGTTCAGAGCCGAGGCGTAGGTCACTTGGCCCGGCTGGCAGCCCCGCGAGACTAGTTCCTCGTAGACTCGGGCTGAGGCCCGAAATCCTCGTTTCTTGGAATAGCCGTTCACTATGGCGCAGAATATGCAGTCGGAGACTCGGATGTTAGCACGCCTCATTGATTCGACTACATCGAGTGTTTTCTCCATTAGCCCTTCCTCGATATACCTTAAAACGAGCTTTAAAAATAAAGCGGGATCTCTCAACATTTGCTTACTCTCTGCCTCCTGGAAAAGCTCTTCGGCTATTTCCAATTCGCCGGAACTTGCGAACGAACTTATTAGAGACGAATACGTCGAGTGATTCTGTTGGATCTTGTTTTTCGACATCTCTCGAAAATATTTTAGAGCTTCGTGAGGCCGCCCCAATTTCCCCAACGCCTCGCATAAAATCCAATAAATCCTCGGCAGCATCTCGTCATCTCCATATTTAACCGAATCCTCGACTTCTTGAAAAATCTCGACCGCCTTTTCTCTGTGGCCCGTTTTCAAGTAAGCCTCCATTATGTGAGAATAGCAAGCCGGGCTTAGAGCCAGCCCGCTCGATTTCATCTGCTGATACAGAGCACCTGTGGTGGTGCTGTACATGTGCAGCTGATTGTACCCTCTCATAGCGGAGTCGAATGCGAAGACAGCCGTTTCTTTGTCGTTGGCCAAGAAGACTTCGAGAAATCTGCTCGCGAGTTTCAGTTTCTTGGCTTTGATGCACGTGCTGATAATCCATTTACAGCATGTGGCCCTGTCGGGCAGAACCTGGAAATCTTCGAAATCCTGGGAAAGTGAAAGTAAAGAATCCCAGTTCCTGGAACGGATCAAATACCTGGAGACGAGCTTCAGCGTGTACTTCTGAGGTTTGAACCCTCGTCTCTGCTTGGCCTTTTGGTAATAATCGAGTCCCAGGTTTTCAGTTTGGGAATCCCTGAGCAAGCTGATTATCAGGGCGTTTAGTTCCTTGTGGTTTTCGGGGAAATTATCGGCTGTCGGAAACTCTTGCAAGTTTACGATCACTGGGGCGGAGGTTTCGGCGGGTCCGAGAAGAGGGGATGAACAGGTGGAGGAATCTGCTTTTACAGGGCGGGAGTTAAGGTTGAGGAAGAGAATAGAGATGAAAGGGAAGGGCATTTTGGTGATTTTGGGTGTGATGATGGAGTGGTGTGGATGGGTTTTGTTGTTGGTGGAAGTTGTAGCGGCGGTAAGTGTGAAATCCATGGAGTTTGTGACGGCCATTGAGATTT
This sequence comes from Euphrasia confusa, assembly GCA_954870475.1. Classification (NCBI taxonomy): domain Eukaryota; kingdom Viridiplantae; phylum Streptophyta; class Magnoliopsida; order Lamiales; family Orobanchaceae; genus Euphrasia; species Euphrasia confusa. Next base: position 19,640,714 of record OX940969.1, on the reverse strand, counting down.
TCCGGTAGCAGCCACCGGCGAGAAGAAGCTGTTAGTTAACTTTTTATTATTTTTTTATTAATTTATTTATTGTAAGGTTGATGGCGTACCATATCTTATAGTTGGTATGGAACTTTGGGGATGATGTGAACCACTAGTTGGGTGACGTGTGGAGGTTTCTGAACTTTGAGTTTTATACTTCCCCCACCCTTTCAAATATGTGGAATATTTGAATTTATTTTTATAACTAATACGGAGTACTATAAGAGTTTTTCATAATATTGAAAATTAATTTTCATGATTTTTTTTTAATAATATCTAGTACAGTATAAAGTAATACTCCATTTGTATCTCAAAAGTTTGATAAGATAAAGTGACAATCATTTTAAGAAAATGATTTTATATGTTTGAGGAATATAAAATCGGTATTTTATATGATTGTCATTTTAAAAAAATAATGACAATCAGTTTAATGCAAAAAGAAAAAAAAATTAACTACTCAATATTTCATCGGTATTTTAAAATTTTGCATAGTTTCTTTTTTGTCAATCCCTCAATATTTAGATACTTTAAAATAAAATAAAACACAATATTATCATTTCAAATATATTTAGCACTCATATATTTAAACAAAGTATATTTTAAACATATATAAATATTTAGTTAATGTTTTTGCATTAAACTAAATATACTTTGTTTAAATTTTTCATTAAATTATTTTCTATTCATCAAACAATAAAAAAAAATTCTTGAATAAAAATCATACTTCTGAAATTTAATTTCTTTTTGCCATTTTGCAATAAAAAATTAAAAATTGCTAGTGATCCAAAGATCTTATTCACTTAATAATAAATTTTCTCATTCCACCTTCTTTTTATGAAATTATTGCTTTAAAATCTTTGACTCCAAATCAAGCATGGGAAATTAATGGGGTTTCCCACTTTCATTTTTGATAGGTAACAATTTATTTTGTTACATAAATTTCAATATTATATAACAAATTACATAAATGACAAATCTTCATTATTTGGTCAAATGTCAAGGCATCCTCACACTCCATTGTTGTCCATATAATTGAGTTTCTCTAAAAATATACTATAAAATCATGATTTCTCTAATTTTTTTCCTTTGCACAACAATCCTAATAAAACTCTGTTTATTTCTTTTTGTTCAGTCAAATCTTGTTTCCGGGCGCAACAACCAATTGATTGAAACAGATATTGAGTTAGGACAAGATATATTGGAGCCATTACTGCAAGGAGATTTAGACAAGAAAGGGTGGAGTAGAGGCTTATACAGTGACAAGCTTTTGTTGATCACATTAGAGTCTGACGATCAGACCAATAACTCAGCCTAAGTGCTCGAAAGCCAGAGATCTGAAATGCTTCTGCACATTTGCGACATGCTAATGTAAGTAATATTGAACAATGGTAACGATTTTCGACAAAACTCTATGTAAGAAATCGTCATTGTGTCTCATATCCTTCTTCTCTCGAAGGATTGATATAGATATGTATTTATTGTTCTTAGCTAGGGTGTATGTTATAAAGTTGATGAAGTTTGCAATCGTAAGGTTCTATGTTACATTGATGATGATCAAGATTGAAAATAACATATACTACGAGGAATCGAGGATCGTAATAAAAACAAGGTTGATATCAAAATAAGTTCTAAAAGTACAAAAAACGCCCTCGAGATTTGATTCATTCTTAACTATAATCTTTTTTCTTATGAATAGATCAAATTTCAGGTTTTTCTTTCTTCGATTTTTTGTCTGATAGTTTCAAGCATTTTCCCTCCCTCGTCTGCGTTGTAATTACCACAAACCTCAAGGGAAGATTTTGCAATTATCCAAAACAGAAGTTTCAATATCACTCAAGTTGTACCAACATATAAGATATATGTGAGGTTTCAAAACATTCTCCATCAAACAACATAAACAAACATATCATAGAAAATGCTCCTAAGTGAAAAGAGTCCAAGTTGAACTGAAGATTTTGAGTTTACAACCTTAACGTCGCCATAACCAGCACCAGCAAAACCGGATAAAATAACACTTCACCACATGGCCTCAAATCTGCTCCAACTGAAAGTACCTTATCCTCTGCAAAACCATCAAACAACCGAACATCGATTCACTAAGCAATTACAAAACAAAACAATAATAATAATAACTCACTGCATTTCTCCAGATTGCAAGCGCATCTCAAACCGACCCCACAATTCCCGTCGAGCTTCCTACACTCGTCGCACGGATTCGGAACGTGATCAGGAACATCAAAAGAAATCCTCGTTTCCAACTCAGACTTTCCACTTGTACTGATTTTACTCTGAAAGCCTGCTGTTAAACGGAGAGGAACGATTGTGAGAAGCTTGTGTTTGTAGTCGATGTCTGAAATTCGGAAAAGGCCGATCGAGGTTCTGAAGTAAAGCTCGTCCGATTCGCAGATGATAACTGGACTCGAGGAAGAAGAGTTAATCAGCTGGTTCGAAAGAGGCGGCTGGATTTCAATGCCTCCACAGTAGTAGTAGCTTGAAGGGTATTCTTGGGATAATGATGTCTGAATTAGAAGGAAGCTTAGGAAACAAAGGAGATGAAATTTCCTCATCCTTTTCTATATTTCAAGAAACAGAGAGAAGCTAAATTGAGACCAATACAGAGAATTATAATCTCTCTGTTTTTTTTTTTTTTGTGATTTATTCTTATTCCTTGGTTCTTTCAAAGCATCAAAGGTGCTTTTTTTTCATTTTTTATATTTGAAATTATGAAATCAAGATTTGATGCAGCAACCAAGTCAAAAAAGAAGACTTTTTTTTCATCATTTCATTATTTTAATACTGAGAGCATACAGAGAGATTAAGAATCATGAAACCCCTTTATTTATCACACAAACTGAGAAACACAGACACACACATTCTCACACTGGAAGAAAACCCATTAATAAAAAAAGGATCTTGACGGCATCTGAGGATCAGGCGGCAGGGGAAGGCTTGACAGCGACAGCCGGGAAATCAAGAAGAAGGGCCTTCTCGATTGCAGTAGAAAGCGTGGCTGAGAAGTGGAGGTGATCTGGGTGGCCGGCGAAGGCGGCGAAGTCCTCCTTGCTGCGGAAAGTCATCAAGAACACGTGCGTGAATCCTTGCCTCAACATATCGTGGCTTTCCACGTCTTCTCCCCTGTAATAAAAAAGAAAAAGAAAAAAGAACATGGATAATATATTCATATGATGTTAGTATAATAATGATTTTGAGTTGTAATTAATATTACCAAACAAAGGATTTGACGGTGTCCATCTCGGAGGCGAGCTTTTCGATGCCTCGCAAGACATCGTCGACTACGACGTCGTCCTTGAACTTCACAAGCACCAAATGGTTGAAATCGGCCATTGCTAACACAGGTGATTAGATGAAGCTTTAGCTATAGCTGCGAGATAAAAATGAGTGACAAAGTGCCCTTCATATACCCGCGCATGTAATGTCCACGTCATTGTCAATGCTCTAATTAATCACACATTCACACTACATACAAGTTGAGAGACTATTAATTTTTTTTGACAAAAATGAAAAAAGTAAAAATATATTTTAAGTTGAAAAGTAAAATATAAATATATAAAATGTAAAAGTAAAATATTATTTTAAAGTTAAAAAATTAAAATATTTATTTCCTTTTTTTTAGATTATCAATTGTAAGACAACTTAAAAAAAGTATTACAACTATTACTAGTCATTGTACTAGCAAAACACAAAATGTGATTCCTTAAAAACCTAGTATAAGGTTTCTATTTTTTTGAATTGAATTCGAAACTCATCTTAAATGAATTTAATGAGTTGAAATGAATTGAACAGAATGATTTATTTATATTTTTAAAAAATTTTAAAAATTTATATAATACGAATTATATCTAATTAAAATTAAATTAATCAAAAACAGAGTCTTAATGACCGTTCACTTATTATTCAGTGGATGGATTAGAGAGGGAGTTCCAATGACTTTTCAACGGATGAATATATGGCCTCCACAATTGACTTCATACAGCATAATAGGCTCAACGAATTATCTCTAATACTTACCATTAGTCAAGGTGAAACATCAAAAAGATTAGTGGGCTATTCCCCCATTGATCACATGGTATGTATGACAAATGGATCATACTCCCTCCGTCTCACAGAAATAGTCGCATGCGGTCAACGTTTACTTTTTTTGTCGTTCGATACATATGATAAATAGTGTACAAAAACTATGAAAAAATTACTAAAATAAAATTAAATAGTTAAATTTTATTTTAGTTATTTTTTCATAATTTTTGTAAACTATTTAACATATGTATTGAAACGACAAAAAAAAAATCAACGTTGATCACATGTAACTATTTCTTGGGACGGATTGAGTATATATTATCTTCATTTCATAGCAATAGATATTTATGTCATAAAAACTTTTTTGTTGACTTTTTAATTAAAAAATTAAAAATAAATTATGAGTGTATTTTTCAAATAATAAAATAAGTAGTTAAGCCTAATATTTTAAAAAATTATGTAAAAAGGGTAAGAAGTTTTTCACAAGAAAAAAGTAAGAAGATCTATTGATATGAGACAAATCAAAAACAAAATTGTGTTTATTACTTTGAGACACATTGGTACTCACTCCAATTCTGAATAGTCTAGTTTGCACACTGTGTTTGTAAATTACAAAAGAAATGTACAAAGTTTTCAAAATTGGATGGAGTATATAATAATGGTAAGAGTATGTATGTACTATGAAGTTAGCCAGATCGAGGTCTGAAAGGTGTTGTTAATAATGGGGCCGAGTCCCACTATCCCTTGTAATTTGTTGGTCGTGTAACTTTGGATTTTGAAAGCTAAGGAATCGTGAGTGAAAGGCAATTGCAGTGCTGTCGATCTCCATGTCCATCCCATGTGATGTGTAGCACAACTACATAAGTAAGTGAAGTTCGTGATCATATCACATCGCTTGCACTTAATTGGCTTTCTTGCCCCGCAAAATTACTGTTTTTGTGGCCCGATCATCGACTATATATCCCAAGACCCGACTGACATCGATCGAGTCAAATTCAATTTTGGTTGCATTATGTATGATAGATGAAAAGATCAATTATGTTACGTCCAATTATGGAGTATTTATTTAGCTAGAGTCGTTGATCTTCCACATGAATCACCCTTTTTATACATATTTATCGGACCAAAATTGGAATTACAGACGCACAAAAAAGGAGTGTTTGAAGAATCTTGAAGGTAGATAGTGCCGACAGAAGAGGGAAATGCCTCGTGCACGTCATGAGTCGACCCAACCAAAAGTACTATGTGTGCAATCGCCCAAGTCGAAAAGTCTGTCGGATTGTTAAAGGGAATGAATAGGAAAGAAAAATAATGATATGTAGACAAACACCACATGATATGGGAAATAAATAGCTACCCACAATGTGTGTACTACTCTATACTACATTCAATTATTCATTCATCGTTATATGATTCAATTATTCTACAATGAAATTGATACACACGTTGTATTGACTGACTACTTGTTACTACATTTGAATCTCATGTTGAAATTAAATGAATTGATTTTGGAAACCACTCACTCTAACTCTCTTTCGAATTGACAATCTTAGTGCTCGATTTTTTATACAACCGTAGCCTCGATTACGAAGCGAGGTTAATAATTTCGTACAGGGAAAATCAACATTACTTACAAATTACAAATTATCCATGGGACTCATTATAAAATTCACATTATTTTAATATTCTTTTTAATTCGATGTCAAACTAAAAATCTATACATATATAATTTCTGGATCTCTCAATTCTATGTGGACCAATAGGAAAGCTTTAATATTGTTGTGTTCACACTATAAATTATAAATAAAAATAATACAAATATTTATAAAAATCTGATTAATTTATAATTAGTATAAATTATAAATAAAAATAATACAAATATTTATAAAAATCTAAATTTTAAAAGAAAAGATTTTCTAATAAGTATAAATTATAAATAAAATTAATAAAAATATTTATAAAAATCCGAATTTTAAAAGATTTCATATTTAACAGATTTCCTAATATTTACATTTATTTATATTTAGAAGTAAAATTTATAATAATTAATTAATTTACATTTATTTAATAAGTTAGATTTTCGGTGAAGATATTAAAACCCTTTTTATACGAGCGAATCATTCGCGGTCTTCTTGCAAAACCGATCCTCCGGCAATTTCTTATATACAGATTTCAGATGATCATCGGGCTCTTTCCTTCGTCCTCTTCCATCCTGCAATATGTTTGTTTGTCTATAACCTTTAGTATTCATATATTTTAAAATCGATTCTTCTCAATTACTGTCTTTGTCCAATTATCCAGATATTTTAAAATTGATTTTCCCCAATTCAATTTCCCTCTGTGTTTAAATCTCATTACAAACTTTCGAATGATAATTAAGTTACTGATTTCTAAATCGATTGTTGTTTTTTAAATCGATTCTCCCCCAATTCAATACTCCCCTCTGTTTAAATTCGAGTTCTTAATTTAAAGCGATTCCTTTATTTTTTGTGCAGACCTAGATTCGAGTTGTTTTAAAGCGATTCCTAAGTTCGGGTTGATCGCGCTGAAATGTATGGATATTCGGATCGAGTTTAGACTCTTCTTTTGTGTTGCTAATACTGCGATTTTGTTTCGAATTTTATAATTCGTTTGGTTTCGATTTCGGTAGAATTTTATAATTTTAAAGTAGAATAATGGAGTCCTATTATAGTACTATTATTTTTTTAGTGTTTTTTATGTCTAAAACAAGTTCATGATTTTTCTTTTCATCTCTTGACTGGAAATGAAGTTGAGCATATGACTAATCGATCTCTTTGTGGATAGTTTCAAAATAATTTGTTAAACATATTATTTTATCGAGAAACAATTAACAAAATAATAATTCAATACTATAATTTTATTAACTATCACAAGTATTTCAAAAAAGGTATTTTAAATTTTACAATGATAGTGTATTAAACTTATTATATTTTATATTTTTCCTTTTTTACATGTTGCTTTTCAACATAATGTCTTGATTTAAAATGGGATAACTATTGAATTTTAATAAATAATTATTTTATTAGATAATGCTTAATAATATAATTAAAATAAGAGTTAACAAATTGAGATTAGTAATATATCAATTATAAAATACAATTTTAAGAAACAATAATCAATTTATTTCACTTATTTAGATTGATTCAAAAAATTTATATAAGTTTACATTTAGTTTTTGTCCAAAAAATTTAAGAAATTATTTATTAAATAAGTTATACTAACATCTTATAGCTTATTTTAAATAAGTTCATTCAAACTCCTTTTAACTCAATATAGTTTTTTTTAAGCTTTTATTTGAAATTGAGAGAAGTATTCAATTTTAATATAATGATTAATGTGATACAAATTTAGATTGAATAGTATCAAATACTGCAATTTTAATAAATGATTAATTTAGTACATATATGTACGAAGGTAAATTATTAAACTATATGCAAAATTCATTTCAAATTAATTAAATAAATTATTTCATATGTATCAAACTTTAGAAATGTTTCATGTGTATTTGTAATAAGAATATATTTAATATTTTTGGTGAAGGTTAGATTTTTAAATTTTGATTTTTAAATTAAATATATTCTTTGTTGAATAATAAACTTTCGGTGTAATATGTTGCTGATAAAATTTATAAGTTATTTTATATGCACTTATTATCATAAATTTATAAATTATTTCATATGTACTAATTAAAAAAAAACAACGTGGGGATAAAATGTATACAGTACATCATAACAAAAAATACATGCGGATAAAATTTATAAATCATCAATTTTCAGAAAATTACCACGTGCATAGCACGGGGCAGTAGTACTAGTTTATTATAAAACTTTCTATTTCATTTGATTTATTAATTTTTTTCTAAACTTTCTATTTCATTTGATTTATTAATTTTTTTCTTCAAATTCGAATAGTTCACTAAAACAATTTTGATCACCTAACAAGGTAAAAATAGACTTAATTAGAGGCCTATTAGTTTTTTCTTCAAATTTTCTAGTCGTTCACTAGACAATTCAGACCACCTAGAAAAGTAAAAATAGACTTATAAGCGATTTTAGACTGATTAAATTAGTCCATATTTATCAACAACTCAACCAATATAATCCAACATTTTAATAAATTATTCATTTCACTCCCATTCACCTCATCAAATCACTAATTTAACTTTTAATTTTTTTCACACTTTATCTACAACATACAACCCAATTTCAATTTCTCATCTATTATTATTAAATAACTATTATTTAATTTACTTTAAAATAAATAAAAATAAGACTATATTAAAAAATACTTCAATTAATAATTATGAAAAAACATAAATTAAATAAATTAGTTTTTTTTAAATAAAATTAAAATTACACAATTTCAAATAAAAAAAGAAAAAAAAAATGACGTGGCTAGTGAAAGTACAATATTAGTCTCTATTTATAGAAGGTAAAAAAATATAAATTTTGATATAATTATATTTATATAAAAATTATATACTCCTATAATATTAGATATATAATATTATGTGCATATACCATATATAAATTAAATAAATAAAGTATAGTAAAATAAAAGATAAAATTTATATTAATTAAAGTTAAAAAGTAAAGTAATTGTGAGTAAAAATTAAAAATTCGATTGATAAAATATAGAATTGTATTTTAAACTGAAAAAATTGTAGTACTATTTATTTGTAATTCTTAACTAGGAAAAAAGCGAGTGAACTATCTTGGAACAAATGTAATCATTTTAGTTTTCATGCAACCGTTAGAGCTAAGTTGTCAATTGTTACCTTGCGTGGAAGGACCACTAACGTATGCAGTAATGTATACTATAATTCAACAAATTTGATTTATTAATTAAGAAATATATATAACGTAAAATAGTTTGAATATTATTCTTCTACTAATTAAATTTAGGTATAATCGTTATTATTTCACAATATTTTGTAAGCAATTACTAAAAAAATGTTTCTCAAATAAAAATTGCATTTTATCTGTGTATTACTCTATTCGTCTCAAATTAATAATAACACTTTATTTATAATTTGTTAAAAAAGAATTAATATTAGTATGTGACAGATTAAATATATGCTAAAAACAATTTGACGGGAGTTGTAGTTATTTTTCTTGTATATTTTATTAGTTGAAGTATATTCAAAAGAAAAATAAAACATAGTTTTCAAAGTACTGCATTCATCTTCTAACTAGTTTATAAAAAGAGATAATATCACAAAATATTTTGTAACATATCTCAATTCCACATTTAGCCCTTTAAATTTATGAAAAATCAACAATCATCCAATTTGATAATTTTTAGTGAAAAATCATTTTGGTAAAGCTATTTTAACACACCAAAATATAAAATGAAAATAAAGATAATTTTTTTATTTGTTGTTTCCAAAATTATTTTATCGTGAAAAATCATTTTGGTAAAGCTATTTCAACACACCAAAATATAAAATGAAAATAAGAATAATATTTTTATTTGTTTGTTTCCAAAATTATTTTATCGTTTAGACGAGAAAATTGAAAATTTTAATTTGTTTGAATTTAAAGAATAAAAATTGTTAGTTAGAAATCTACTTTTTTTTCAAATGTAAAGAACTTGAAAATTAGAGCACTCAAGTTTCACTTGACAATAAGCACCCTGAGTCCCTGACATAGACAAAAATCAATTAATGAAGTTAAAGCTTTTTCTTTGGCCTAATTTTACTACGGACTAACTGTTATTATGGTGTTTTATCTAGTTTAAAGTCTATTCAGATGAATAAGTGTCACATAAATATGAATAAATTAAATTTCTTTCAGTTTTTAAAGTTATGGCTCTGTGACACTCACTCAATTAAATTTGATTTTACACAAGACAAGACAAAACTCTAGAAGGAGCATCAAGTAGACCTTAGATACAATCAACTCCATAAAATTCTACAAAAAATTGTCAAATAAGATTAAATTGTTTTTTCATAAACTTAAATGTAAAATCAGACTATGTTACAAAACATTTGGTGGTGTTAATCTCTATTCCTAAACTCACTATTGTTCAAACTTCACCTAGCTAGCTTTGAGAAAATATGGGATTTTAGGTTTGCCAATTGATCTTATGGAGTAATAGTAGTATCCGTCGTGTTTGAAAACGACAAAACCAACAATCTCATTTTCATTCCTAACATAATATCTTCATCCAAGCCGATCGAATGGAGCTTTTTCATCAAAAGAACAACTTCAAAATATATCAGTAATTTGTTACAGTCACACACGGTAAGAAATTCATTTTGTCACAAATGTCATCATGACCTGTCTCGACAATTTTTAAAAGCAAAATAGAAATCAAAAGAAAACGGAGAACCAAAAAACCATAAAGCAAGTAACAAATTCTTGAATGAAGAATGAAGAATTATGATCGAAGACGGTTGATCGATTAGCGCAGAGAATCAATGTTCTTGCTAAGCTCATCCAGTTTCTTCAATCTCAATTTCTCACTTTCAGTTACCAACTGCAAATAAAATCATGCATTATATATATTCAACACATTAATAAAACAATTAATGATTTCATTTGCTCGTCTCTTATCTCGACGATTAAGCCATCAAAATACCTCAACAAGTTTGGCAATGAGCTGACCCTTTTCCCGGTTCTTGTCGTTAAATGCCTCCAAGGCTTCTTTGTATTCTTTTTCCTGTCACAAACTTAAAGTTAATTATACTTTATAATATCATTCAAACAAAATATAAAGAATAATTAATTGTTAACCTTCTTCTGGCAATTGAGTCCCAATGGCTTCAAGTCTCGATCAATGAGATCGACCCTCTTTCGAATCGTTGCAACTTCTTTCCTCATCGGATCATGGAGTGCTTCAAGCTCCTATATATTAATTAGATTATATTAATTATTAACTAATTACTTATTGTGACATAAGTTATGATCGAGTTAATTGGTGTGTTATACTTACTTCTCGAACTTCAGCGAGGCGTTTAGTTTCTTCCTCGACGCGGCCTATCTTTGCGTGGACTTTCTCTCTGACCTCGCTCTTCCTCTTCTCGATCTCTTCCTCCTTGGCACGAAAGGCGGCCAAGGCGGACCTAGTCAACTCCTCATCTCTATCTTCGTTGACCATCCCGGAAGAGTTTCTCAGCCGTTGGATCTGCTGTGCCTCCAGCGGTGTTGTCATATATATACTTGTCTTAAGCTGCAAGATTCCTTTTTCTTGAATTCAATCTTCTTCTTCTTTTTTTTTCTTGCTTTTTCGTGTCGTCGAATGATATGCTACTCTCTGTCTTCTTCCTCTGTTAGGAGATTCTTTGGAACAATGCAGCTAGCTTTTAAAGGTTTGAGGAAAAATGAAACGAGGGGGCTAAATGACTAAAATGCCCTTGTGGAGGTACAAGCAATGTCAGTATATTTTTTTATATGAGATGAGGTGTATGAATAATCACTTCTGGTGAATATACTATTTTCCTTAGTAGGTATGTCGACAGAATCTGTTAACTACTCATTCACTTCTTGGGAGTTTGGCAACTTTGTGTATTTATATTATTGCATTGTAAAATGACTGTCGTCAAATTATTTGTCAATTGTCGATCGATCGATGTAATTTTAATAAGGGTATATCATCATCAAATTTCTTCGGTTGCGACTAACTAGCAACGATTGCTCGATTAGGGTAACATAATGTGAGACAGAGAGTTTTATGTATTCACATTTGTTGAAGGGTCTCTATTGGTAAATATTCTTTATCCACATACATATGGATATGGCAGAGGTGCTTGGAGTGGAAGTGTTGTGTAGACAATAAGAGTTTACCTACTCATACATCAAAGTAGAAGATCAATAGTTCTTGCGTAAAGCATCACTATTATCTGTCAAGGGCAATACTGTCATTCGCATGAGTATGTTTCATCATTGTTTAGGTCCACCATATTATATAATTTTTGTTTTGTACTGTATATTTCAAGTAACAAATTACTACTTTGTATGGTACAGAAAAAGAAAGAGCATATATTAGTAAATAAATAAATAAAAGAAATAGATTACATAAAAAGCAAGAACAATTCACCTTTGAAATTTTAATCTAAAAGCAAAGTAATATACAGTATTATACAGAAAATAAAAAATTGGAAGGGAATGACTCCTTTTGTGGACAAGCTACACATCCTGAAAACTACGTTGCTAGTACTATATTTGGCCTATGAGTATAAACAAAGAAATTGATCTAAAAATCTTTCATCATCTCCTTTGGAAGTTAAGGAACTTGATGCCGTAGGCGAATACAAAGAAGAAGAGAAGAACCCATCCAACGTGTGCGAAAACCACAACTATGAGGAAATCGTGATCGTAACCCAAATACTCCTCAAGGAATTCGTTCACTCTAATTCTTGCAATGTTGCCAGTCAATTCGAGCTCACCCGTTTGATCGCCTATTTGGGATGCGAAAAGTCCGTAGATAGTCCACGCCACTGGAGATGCCCAGTAGTACCATCTCCACCATATCGGAATTAGCTACAGTAATAATTAAGTACATAATATGAGCATCAGAAAGTTAGTTTTCCTTAAAGAGTATTTCGACCAAATTAGTTCAGGTTACGAAAATTTCGCAGTATAAATTTTCAACTTAAACATATATATATACGTACCGGACGTGGGATGAGGAAACCGGAAAACAAGTTCCAGAAGCTGAGGAAGAAGGACATAACAATGGCGGCAATTTGGTAGCCCGGAGTCAGAGCAACAACCATCATCCCGTACATGGAGAAGTAAGTGAAGCACATGAATATGAAATAGTAAAAATAGAAGAATTTCGCCCCCGTCCATTCGTACCCAATCATGGAGTACAAAAGTATAGAGTACACAAATGTCTGAATAGCAACATAGATCGTCTCTATTGCCACCTACATATAATACATATTACAAATCGAAAACAAAAGATTAGAACTCAATAACACATCTTATTTATTTTTTGTTAATTTATTTACCTGCGCGAATGCATAAGGCAATTCTGAATACATCCCGGCTGCCCTTTCACGGTAAAAAACAGTTCTCTCAACAGCCACAACAGATTGAACTGCGGAAGCGTTGGTGCCCCCTAAGAAAAGGACAGCGGCATAAGTAGCTCCAAGTAGATTAAGCAAGTCTTGTTGTCTATATCTGTTGACCAGAGAACAACAAACAACTTTTGTCACTATGAATTTATAATATCTTACAAAAAATAAATAAAATCAAGTATCAAACGGTACTCGGATAAAGAATTCGACTTACATCTGGCCCCCTCTTTGCCAGAAGATAACACCAAACAGAACACCGATTATGATCGTCGTGAAAAATCTTATAGCATTGTACTGTGAGTTTCTCCAGTAGGACCAGTTTTGCTTCCAGAAGCAAGCCTTGCATTGAGTTAAGAAGGATTGTGAATACTTGGTAGGGAAATATAGGTCGTGAGATCCCGGTGCTGGCGTGCTCAGTTCCTTTATCAACTCTTGATTCCTCCTAAGATTGATACAAAAAACAAATTAACAACTTTATTAGTTACATGAAAAAGTTGGTTACTTACTGATAAAGGGCAGAATTGGCATAAATTTCTGAAAAATCGACATCAAGCTGGGCTTCGAAAGCAGAGGAGGTGACTTCCAGCATCCAAGTTGCTGGATTGTTACCCTCGTTAATTTTCGGTACCCCCGTCACAGCCTACATAACCAAAAATAGATATAAATAACATATTCAGAAAGAAAGAATGAAAACCAATAACACTTCACCTCAAAGTATTCGACAAGTTTATGAGAATGTCGACCAAGAGCTCCAGCATAGATTACTTGTCCTCCTCTCTTCATCAACAGCAGCTTTAAGAGGAAAAATCACAAAAAAGTAATTATTACACGAAAACCATACTCAATCCATTCACTGCTAATTATTATTACCTCATCAAAAGCCTCAAAGATGTCTATACTAGGTTGATGGATAGTACAGACCACGGTTCGACCCGTGTCCACCGTATTTCGCACTGTGCGCATGACAATGGCAGCAGCTCGAGCATCGAGCCCCGATGTCGGCTCGTCCATAAAGATTATGGAGGGATTCGCAACTAGCTCTACAGCAATGGTTAGTCTCTTTCTCTGTTCGGTCGAAAGACCATCCACACCTGGAAGCCCAACAATGGCATTTCTCAACGGGTTAAGCTCGACCAAATCCATTACCTCCTCCACAAACATCTGAAACAAACAAAAACCGGATAAAAAAAAAAAGATAAAAAGCTTACAATGGGAGAATGTTTTTTTTATCAGTAACTTGCCTTTCGTGTTTCTGTCTTCACGTCTGAAGCTAGACGAAGCCAGGCCGAGTAAAGTAGAGATTCATATACCGTAACATGAGGCGAATGGATATCGTTCTGTTCGCAGTACCCACTCACTCGAGCGAATGTTGTTTGGTTCTTCGGGTATCCTGAGATGTTTATGCTCCCTTCGATATAGCCTCCGGTCTTTCTACCAGCCAAGACATCCATCAGAGTTGTCTTTCCAGCTCCGCTCACACCGACCAATGCCGTGAGGACACCTGGCCTGAAGGCACCGCTGACGTCTCTCAGCAACTGGAGTCTCTCTTCGTTAACGCCTTGTGTCTTCATTTCCTGTATGAAATTTAATTTCTCTTGATAAATCTTCGCATTTTGATGAAGAAGATGTTAAAATGGAAATTATATCAAACGTACAGCTGGCATGTCCACGTAGTAATTCACTTGGTTGAATGAAAGAGAGAGGGGTTCGAAAGGCAAAGCAATCCCTCTTCTCGGTTCACTGTTTGCATTTGTTATGCGTCGCTTATTCTTGATTTCCTGGGTGTCATCTGATATGATAGCCTTATTATCTCCCAAAGCTGGGATTGAGGAAGAAATCAAGTTAGCTCGTAAGATTAAGAATGTCGAAAATGAAGTAAAAGGAGGCGACTTACGATTTAAGAATGTTAAGGCGGCAATAAAGAGAATGTTGAATAGAAGAGAGAACCCGAAAAGAGCCATGATGCATATCCAATACCAAGACTCGGTAGTGAATAAACCTCTATCCCTAAGAAGGGTCTTCCCAACTGTGTTTTCAGTGCCATTGGTGGGCTGTTTAAGAATACATACAAATGTCGTTAACAGTTTTTGAAAATTATAGGTGTAGCTTGTTTTTGGGAACTTACCGAACTCCATCTCTCGTCGAGAAACTCGTTAATGGCAATAGCATTTTGTCCATACATCATAGGAGAAATGTAATACCCCCATATCATCCAATCTTGTATATCATCTGAAAAGTTTGAAGGCAAAGAAATCAGAAAAAAAAAAAAACAGTAGTAGTCTGGTTTTTTATGTAATTAGGCTAAAAATCAAGGGTAGTATTGTAATTACGATTTACCTTTAGAGACTATGAACCCTCCGAGCACGAAAACCATGAGCAGAGTAAAAATCCCAAGGACATTCGCCACCACCATCGTCCTCCCGGCCGCCGCGATGAACCGGAACAGGGAGAGCGCCATCTGGTGGACCCCGACGAACGCCAGCAGCTGCTTGAAAAACCTGGCGGGAGAAGGCGCGAAGCCGATCGTGTAGTACGTGAGCACGGCCCACAAGCCGGACTCCATCACCGAGATCGGAATCCTCAGAACCCAAATCGGAAGAGCGAAGGCCCACGCCGGATAGAACAGCGAGTCCCTCTGTTTGAAAAACACCGGGAGCCTGAACACGGTCATCGCGAGCTCCTGCATCCCGTTGAACATCACGTTTATCAGGCTGAAGAACAGAGCCCCCCAGAACTTCGACGCGTCCTCGATCCTCCCGGATCTCATCTCCGTCCGCAGGAACACCGTCATCGCGATTACCGCCATCACCGTGATCTGCGTCGTCTTGAAGATGTACACGAACGAGCTCCGTTTCATCAGAAGCCATTCCCGATCGAAGCAAGCCCTAAATAGCTCCCAATTGGGGATCCCGTATTTCTCCTTCACCAAAGCGGCCGGGTGGGTCCGATCCTTGTCGTACGGGTCCCGGAGCTCCGAATCGATCTGCCGGCCGACGTGGAAAGATTCGAACGCCTCCGAGAACTCGCCGACGGAGATGTATCTGTACGGCTGACTCTCCCTGCACCAGTATTGCTCCTGGTCCTTAATCGAGGTGACCTCCTGGAGAAAGTCGGCGACCCCTTTCCTCTCGGGGCATTCGAACCCCATGTGGTGGAAAAACTCGAGGACGGACTCGCGCGGGCCCTGGTAGACGATCCGGCCGTCGGAGATGAGGATGACGTCATCGAAGAGATCGAACGTCTCGGGGGCCGGCTGGAGGAGGGAT
Source organism: Euphrasia confusa (assembly GCA_954870475.1). NCBI lineage: Eukaryota > Viridiplantae > Streptophyta > Magnoliopsida > Lamiales > Orobanchaceae > Euphrasia > Euphrasia confusa. Next base: position 19,624,346 of record OX940969.1, on the reverse strand, counting down.
ATGACCATCGTGATGTCCATGATGTGAACCATTTGTCTCATGAACTTCACGATCTGGAAGGTGGTGGAGCTGTCGAGACCTGTCGATATTTCGTCCATGAAGAACGCTTTCGCTGGCCCAACCAACATTTCCCCTGCAGCCGGGATTAAAGGCCTAATCAGTGTTGGGAAAAGAAAACTGTGTGTTTGTGCTACAAGGAAATTGGTATTTACCGGTAGTGACGCGCTTTTTCTGACCACCGGAAATCCCCCTTCTCATATCGTCTCCGATCATAGTATCAGCACATATATCCAATCCAAGAATCTATGCCAGAAAATTGACACGCACGTTATTGCGTTTCTTGAAAAATGGAACGAGGGAAAAATGTAAACGGACCTTGAGGACGTAGTCGGTAATCAGACTTGTCTCTTGGCCAACCATGGCTGTGGCTTTCATGAATGCGTCGATCTCAGGATCTGGTTTAACGCCAGCGTCTCTCTCTCTTCTCGATAGCTCAGTTAGCATTTCGTATCTTGTCCCGACTCCCAAGCATCTACCGGAGAAATCCAATGTCTCGCGAACTGTCATTTCTCCATGGTGAAGATCGTGCTGGCTGATGTAGGCACAGGTTCTTTGGGGAACAAACTCGTGAAATTCGTGGCCACAGTATGTGATTTTGCCTGTCACCTGCTCGGAGTCGGAGTAACTAAAAATTGGTCATATCTGTTTTCACAAAACGAGACTTCTAAGAAGAGTGTTGGAAATACAAAACATACCCTCATATCATCATCGGCTTTTCCTGCTAGAGCTTTTAGCAATGTTGTCTTCCCTGAACCCGGTGGCCCCAGAAGCAGTGCCATCCTGAAAAGTTTAAATGAAACAAATAGTATTGGCTATCGGATTCAGGTAAAAATCGCAAGATTTAAATTCCGAGCATATGTATTTACGTACCTTGATGGTCTAACAATTCCACTAACGTCTTGAAGTATCTGTACAACCCTTTTCTTGGATGGAGAGAGCCCAATCATCCCTAATGCAGCCTATAAATGACACCAAATTATTCGTTCAAAACAAGTCCATGTATTTACAGCCAATCATTAAAACATTTGATGTAGTTTATACCTCAATTGTGTTGAGTGTTGAGTTGAGCAGTGTTGGGAGTGCTCTAGTTCCAACATATGCATCTCCTTGTATACACAGATTCTGAAATCTAACTTCAATCTTTGGTATCTCAATTCCCACCCTATCAGTTCTGTTTCTTAGCTTCTGGAGGAAACTCTGGTTGTCGTCCTCCACAGCCTTGAGAATGCTCTCCATGAGAAGCTTCTTATCCTGCGCACCTAGGTTGGTGACATCAGCTTCCGCGTGCACCACTCTCCCGTTGCTCGTCACCTTCTTCAGCATTCCCTTCCTCAGGCGGTCGTACGTCGGCAGCCGCTCGATGGCGGCCCATCTGAGCTCCTCCTCCTCGTCCTGCATAGTGTTGTTCCTCGAAAAAGCATCTGGCTGACCTAGCTGCCACGCTTCTCTCCAGCTCCGCCTGCTGCTGGCTGATCGGGCAAGGTCGTCCTCTGCCAGAGCCGCTGCCATTCTCGGATGAAATTAAACTCTTGATGATGTGAAGACACTAGTATATATATATAGTCGTCTATTAGCAGCTCCTCTGTTTGTAGAGTTGTTAAAGAGCATGGAATTTGTTTTATATATTTGCATGCAGCCTCTTCCTACTTTCTCTGTTATTTTAATTTGGTTGAAAACTTTGAGTAATTGGGCGGCCACATTAATTTTTCTTTGGAGGACAATGTGAACCCACATACTGTATGAATTAATGTAAACGGCCAAACATAACTAACATTATTCTCCCAAAGAAGTTATATAGTAAACATTAACAAATTTGAACAAAAGTTATAATGACATAGTACTATATTTTAGAGACGGAAGTAATACAATAGTATTTCTTTTAGGTGTATCTTACTTCAAATGATAAAATACAATATTTTTTAATTTTTTTTGTAATCTTTTACTTGGGGATAAGAGGAGTATAATACATATAAATGGCTAAACATAACTATCTGAGGTCGATTTATTAGAATTTTATTGGATTTATGAAGCAAAAAACCGAGCTGAAAAAGTCAACGAATTTGGGAAGGATTACGATATGCGACAATAGTGATTCTTTGTTGACATTAATTGGGTGGCTAAATTCCGGTCAAAATTTGGCTTCTAAGCATAATGAATTAAGAAAGTGTGTTGTTTTATATTTTATTTGAAATAAACGGGAATTGTTCTTGTGTGTGTACGTGTCAATGATGGTACACACGTGGTGTGCTTGGGTTGGTTGATGAAAAGGGACTTGTGTGACGTGGAATTAATTCAGTTGGGGGCTTGGGGCCGGGTTTGAGTGTGTGAACTGTGAATGGCTTTGGTACCAAATTGCTGACCAGCTTAGCTGATTGCAAATTCTGTGGTCGAGTTGTTTTAATCATGGTTCTAAATGGCGATAGTCGAGGTGATTAGGGGCTTAGCGCCTAGAGAGATTAATCGAAACTAGACGAGAATTAATCGTTTTATATTCTTATATTTAATTAATTAATATTATATTTTAAAAATATTTTTTATGTACAATAATTAAATATTTTGAACAAAACAATCAATAAATAATCTAAGGGAAAAATGGCAATAAGGCCATTTTTCAACCTTTTTTGTCCAATAAGGCCAATTTGTAATTTTGGTGTCAATTAGGCCAAAATGTTCCGATTAGGCCAAAAAAATGTATCCGGAAAGACGAAATTACCCTTCCATATTAACTTCACAATCGAGCTGGGGGAAAAACAAATCGGGCACATTCAATTCTCTCTTTCTCTCTCTCTCTCTCTCTCTCTCAGCTCCGCCGCCGCTGCTGCTATTCACAATCGAGCCGAAGGATTTCATCTCCGTCGCCGCCGCGTTCAAGCCAAGGAGAGGGGGAAGGTCGCCGCCGGTTAGCAGCTCCAATTCTCAGCCGCGATTCCATGCAGTCCGTCTCCCTTGGCATCGCTCGATCGATCGATTTCATCGTCTCCGCCGCCGTTCCTGTCTCAGTTCATATGTCAGATGCGCCGCCGCCCTCCTTGCCGTCGATTTCGAATCCAGGTACGCGATTTCGAATCCACGTACCCGTTCAGTGCTTAAAAGCTTCATTCAGCATGCATGCACAGTGTGTGTGTCGATTGATTCAGTGTGCGTTGTTCATGCATTCAGTGTTGATTGTTTTTTGTTATGCATGTTCAGTGTTTTTTCGTTGCATTCAGTGTGTAATTCACCATGCCCTCAGTGTTCAGTGTGCATGCATTCAGTGTTCCTGCACCGAGCTTGCCATTCAGTGCTTATTTTGTTCAGTCAGTGTCTAATTCCTGTAACACATTGTGTGGATTGACTGAGCTTGCTATTCAGTGCTAAATTGGCTCAGTCAGTGTCTAATTCCTGTAACACATTGTGTGGATTGACTGAGCTTGTTTTCAGTCAGTGTCTAATTGCTTGATTCAGTGTGCATTGAGCCGGACTAATTGCTCTTCCACACTGTAGACACCTGTTGCACACTGAATCCATATTCAACCATGTGGATTCATTCAGTGTTTGTTTGATTCATTCAGTGTCAGAATGAATATGGTATGGATTCAGTGTTGATTTGAGTCATTCAGTGTTTGATGGCTTTGTTCAGTGTTTAATTGATTCATTCAGTGTCAGATAATAACAGTGTGCATTCATTGAGCTTGGCTAATTGGACTTACACACTGTACCCACCTTGTTGCACACTGAATCCATCCCTAGGATACTATGGTACCTGTTATTATCTCGTTGGAAATGCAATGTGTCACAGGAATCAGTGTGTGTTGACTTTGTTTCCTTTGAGGCATTGACCTGTCTCCCTTTCAATAAATGCCTGCCATGTTAGTTGAGGGTTGAGGCATTTACTGCCTTGTTAGTGTGGTGATTACGGTTATAAATAGCTCGTCATTTCTCTGGTTTCCTCATCTCGTTTCTGTTCGATCGGGGGTTGAGCAGCCAGCAACGATGCCGAGGCGAAGGGGAACACTCGATCGAGAGCCAGGACCGACACCAAGCGAGGCAGAATTTTTCGATAACAGTCCTCCTCCCTCGCCCGAACAAAGATTCCGTCGGGGGCCACCAATGATGCCTAGGCGACCGGGCGCACTGGATCGGGAGCCAGGGCAGACGGCAAGAAGTCGGGGGGTTGAATCTTTGAATGGTTCTCACTGGACCGAGCAAAGATTCAATGGCCGTTGGCATAAAGAAAAGTTTCCCCTCCCGGCTGTCTTTGTTCGTCCGATCAAGGAAGAAATGGGGGATTTCATCGTTCTGACGGACTCCCTGGACCAGAAATGGCACGTCCCTCTCACCACTCATCGGAATCAAACTGCCATCCACGGATTCAACTGGGAACGCCTCGTTCGAGAGTTTGGAGTGCAGGAAGGCTGGAACATCAGGGTTACCTGGACCGGCGGAAGAAGATTCTCGGTTGGCGTATTCGATCAAAATGGCCAGTCGATGGTGCGCCCGGTCAGGGACCCCCCTCGTCGTGACCCAAGACTTCCTCCGTCTCATTATTATTGTTGTTAAATCTTGTTTTTTTGTCGTTTTTTCTGTTTCCTGTGATTTTTGACGACGACTTGTCTTCGTTGTACTGCTTGTGATTGAATTACTTGCTGCTTGCTTAATAAGACTCTTTGAGTTTAAAAAAAAAAAAAAAAACACACAACACTGTCTAGTCTGACTTTGACACTGAACATGCCTCAAAAGCACTGTTCCTTTGACTGTGATTCATTTAACACTGAACAGGTCTTAAATACACTGTCTAGTCTGAGGCAACACACACTGAACCACACAATCAAACAAACACTGAGCACACTTTTATGGCACTGAACACACTCCAATAGCACTGAACAGCACTGAACACACTTTAATAGCACTGAACACCGTTTTTTAGCACTGAACAGACAATGACACACATTGAATCACACTGTTTTAAATGTTCAGTGTTTTCGTTTCACGCATTCCTTAAAAAAATCGTGCGCTGACTGTGAGTCGTTATTTTTTTGTGTTTTTTTTTTTCAGCAGCAGGGGCCGATGTTTTCGCATTCTGTGCATTCGGCGGTGAGAATTTGGTGTCCAGAATCGATTCCTCCCGTGCTGCCGCCCTTCACCAGCTGAAGGAAACAGTCGAGCTTCAGTGGCCTGAGCTCCGAGACGTCGCGTACGGCATGCATTACTCTGTACCCGATTTCCCAAACTGTGTGCTCTCAACCGATGCGGACATGTCGAACATGGTATCCCTAGCTGCGCTTCACAAGCTGCCTCGGGTGAGCATCGACATTTCCGTCGCGACTGAAGACCGCACCTCTAGTTCTGTGTTCTCGACGGTGTCCAACAGCAGCGCTGTCAGTGCGACTGGAGCAGAAAACAACGAGGGATTCGAAGCAGAGGATATGTTCCGCCTGTTTGGTCCGTCGAGTTCTAAAGTGCTGTTGACCGATGGCTGGGACAAAGAGATTTCTGGTGTCGGTCAGATGTTCCAAGGAGGCGCCCCGGACTTTCGAAACGCGCTCTGTAAGGTGGCAGTCGGAGTGGGATTCGATTTCGAGTACGTGAAGAACAGACCCGAAAAGGTTTCTGCCGTGTGCTCGAAGAAAAGCAGCACGGGATGCAACTGGTCCGTGTGCGCCGTGATGGATCGAAGCAACGGCTTCTTCTACGTCAAGCAGCTGAGTAACGAGCACAGCTGCGGCGCGTGCTTTCGATCCCTGAAGCACAGGCGCGTCTGCTCGGACCTGGTTTCCAGTTTGATAGTCGAGGAGGTACGGAAAAGCACGCTGACTCGTCCGGTCCAAGTCGTGAGAAACTTCCAGCATCACTACGGCCTGGAGATCTCGCCTGGCCTCGCTCTGGATGCGCTCGAGAAGGCCAGGAAGCTGATTCACGGCGACGATAAAGATTCCTTTGCCGCACTGACCAAGCACCTGCAGGCAATATCGGACTCCAACCCTGGGTCGCACCTGCTGCTCGAATTCAACGAGGCGTCCAGGAAGTTTCGCAGGGTCTTCATCTCGATGAAGGCTTGCATCGACGGGATGAACCACTGTCGCCCTTTGCTGTTTCTGGACGGCACGTTCCTGAAGGGGAGGTTCAAGGGCCATTTGCTCGCTGCTACGGGCAAGGACGGCGACGGAGGTATGTGGAACACTGACGGTTTGAAATGCACACTGAATCCAACTTTTTAACACTGAATGGTCTGAAATGCACACTGAAACTGACCCCTGTTGCTTCCAGCACTGAATATGTATTTTCAACACTGAATGGGTGCTATTCACACTGACTGAAGTGTTTTTTTATTTTTTTTTTGTTCGTGTCTCGTGAATGCAGGGTTGTACCCGCTGGCTTACGCCGTTGTCGATTCCGAGAACTATGCTAACTGGAAGTGGTTTCTGGACAACCTGAAGCACATCCTGCCTACTTCTCGCACCGTTACGTTCGTGTCGGACAGGAATCTCGGGCTGCTCGAGGCGATGAGCAGGGTGTTCCCAGGGTCCCCGCACGGCTACTGCATCAATCACTTGAAGCTGAACCTGAAAGACAAATTCAGAGGCAGATGGGCGACCAAGATGTTACGAAAAGGCGTGGTGTGGAGTTTCCTGAAATGCGCGTACGCAACCACCGTCGAAGCCTACCAACTGAGCATGGACGAGCTGTTGAAGGAGGGAGGCCAGACAGCGAAAGTGTTTTTCGAGAACATGGATCCAAAGAATTGGGCCAACGTGTACTTCTCGGGGAAGAGGTACGGCGAGATGTCGTCCAACGCCGCGGAGTCGTTCAACAAATGGATCATGGAAGCCCGGCATCTTCCGATCACGGCGTTGGTCAACACAATCAGGCTGAAGCTGATGACCTTTTTCCACGGTATGATGAGGGTTTATCAATCTCAAACACTGATTGCACTCTTTTAACACTGTTGGCCTTGTTCAAGCACTGACTGGCCTTGTTTAACACTGAATCAGACAGGGGGGCCAGGAGCAGGAAGTGGACCACGGCTTTCTGCCCGTCGGTTGAGAAGAAGCTGGGTGAAGCCATCAACGAAGGCAGGAAATGGGTGGTTGTGGGGTCGTCCGAAACGGTTTTCGAAGTGCAGTGCGTTCCGACCGTCGTGGTCAATATCGCTGATCAGACGTGCACCTGCTGCCAGTGGCAGATTACAGGGGTTCCGTGTTCCCACGCAGCTGCGTGCATTCTGCGGTCCGGGAAGCCGATGGAGTCGTTCGTGGACAAGTTTTACCACGCAGAGAGCTACGCAAGGTCTTATGCCGATCCGCTTCAGCCGGTTTCCATGTTTGATCAACCTTCGAACGTGCCAGAGAACGTCATGATCGAGCCGCCAACATCGAAGAGGCCCCCTGGAAGACCTAAGAAGAAGAGGATTCCGTCCAGGGGTGAGCACATCCCGAGAGCCATGAAGTGCGGGAGGTGCGGACGTGTCGGCAATCACAACAAGAAAACGTGCACGGAGCCTGTACCCTAGTTAGTTAGTTAGTAGGCTTTTTTTCTTATTTTGGATCTTCGTTGTGTTTTTTCGACATGATTTCTGTGATCAGTGACACTGAATGGGGTGAAAAAACACTGACTGTCAGTGACAGGCACTGTTCGGCTCATAAACACACTGACTGACTGTCATCTAAAAAAACACACGGGATTTTAACATTATGTGATTTGTTTCTTGTTCAGTTATGGTCTTGGAGTGTGTTTAATTGTTCTTGTATCTTGTAATTTTTGCATTTGCTTGTTTTTCAATGTTTCAATTCAATAAGCCTTAGTTGCTGACACTGAGTGGACAAGATTAACACTGATGGCACTGAATTGGAAGAATAAACACTGCCAACACTGAACAGACAGAATTAACACTGAATAACAAGCAATATCATCACAACTGTGTTCAACTAAAAACTGCCCAGAAATATGAACAAAAAACACAATATTTTGTTTTTACAGAAACTAAACCCAAACACAATCATGTTCATACATTTACAGAAAAAACACTTCTTGTTTTTTTTCAACCAAAACTAAACAGAAAACGCGCACAGCCCCAAGGTCACTACTTCTCCTTCATGGCCAGGATGGTTTGTATCACGTGACCCTTGAATTCTTGGAACTCTTCCGTCCTGACCTTGTCCGGAATGGGCTCTTTCTTCAGAATCTTCTCCATGTAGTAGCATACGTACAAGGCACATTCATTCCTGGACAGTGACAGACGTGGAGGAGTCAGACGGAAAAAAAAAAGAAACACTGACACTGAATGCATAAAAATAACACTGAACAGGCATAAAAATGAATCTTTCAGAAAACACAACACTGAGATACTTACAGAGTTGGGGCTTGCTGTGGGAGAGGCTTCACGGCCTCGATTCCAAGTACCGGGAAACCACACTTCCCCGCTTTCTCCAGCATTTGTCCCACATTGGTCTCCACCTTTTCTTTCTGAAACGTACGAAACAATACAGTTTGTAAGTTATCGTTAGAAAGGGAACCGTTTTTAAAAATCGACTAAAATACAGTAGACGTACCAATTCCGCTGCATTCGCCATGTAATGGTCCTTCGATTTCGACCCCCTGGGTTGAATCGAGTTGTAGAATAGCCATTTCTCTTTGACGAAGTCGCAGACGAGCAGCGTAAAATGGTTGGGAGTTGCAGTCTTTTTCATCCCAGGAGACAAAATCGGGAACATTATAATCCCTTCTCGCACGCACGGGATCATATCTGTGATTGTTTGGTACATTTTCTGGTTGTCATGACGTCCCGTGACGATGGAAGTCTGCGAGAAAGAAAAAAAAAAAAAAACAGAGTTTTTATTAAGAAAGGATGAACTCAATGAGCACTGAACAGGGCATTATAACACTGAACATCACATATTAACACTGAATGTTGATGATAAACACTGATCAACCTTCAATAACACTGAACAGAAAACACACACACTGAACAGCTCATTAGAAACACTGAGCAGCATACATAAGCACTGATCAACAGCAATGACACTGAACAGCACATAAAAACACTGAACAGACACCAACACACTGTACAACCACTAAAAACACTGAATGCAAATGCAGGAAAGACTCACCCAACAGTGCGAGGGGAGTATCAGAGCCTCCAGCTTCTTGTTGTGGTCTCGATGCAGCGACTCAGCAAAGGCGTCGACCACATGATTGCTGATGAAGGTGCACTTCATCATGTCGGTAATGTCAGCCACCGTCACGACTGTGTTTATACGGGGAAAGAACTTCATCGTCCACCTGATTGTCAAAAAAAAAGGGAAAAAAATAAAAATAAAAACACATTCATAGCGCACAAAAAAAAACGAAAGAAAGAAAGAAAGAAGGGAAAGACAGAATGTGAAAGAAGGAAAATAAAAGAAGCTTCACTCACGTTTTCGGGTCGCTGTTGTGGAGGATGATTTTGTCGAGGATTTCCGGCTCCAATTCCAACCCGCAGTTCACATCAAATTTCTTGTTCACGCTCATCAAGAAGTTGAGATGATCCTCACTGTAATCACTGCGGATCGGTTTCTGGCTCGCCTCCTGCACCACCTTCTTACCCTTCTTGATCGCCTTCTTCTTTGCGGCAGGGGCAGGGGGATCGTACTGAAAATCGTCGTCGTCGCCGTTGGCCGGCTTCCTTTTCCTGCCCTTGACCCGTCGCACCATCGACCTGGTCTTCGCCTTGCTCGAAGGCTCTATCTTTTCAGCTTCCGGTCTCAACGGGCTCCCTTCTTCTTCATCGTCCTTGTTGCGGTCAATCTCGTAGACGCACAACTCCGCCTGGAGACTCAAGACTTCATCTTCCCGTTCCTTGACAATTTTCTGCAGAGCCTCGATCTGGGATCTGTGGACAAGTTCTTGCGCTTTCATGTCCGCCTCCAGAGACTCGAGCTGGACTTTTTCGTAGACGTTCATGACCGACGACATCTGAAGGTCAGCCAACGCATTCTTCAAAACATCCACTTCGTCCTCGAGCTCTTTCACTCTAGCCCTCAGAAGCCGCACTTCCTCCTCCTCCTCACCGGAGCTTCGAGCCTCTCCCGCCTCGGTCACCGGATTATTCTGATCATTCGCCTTCTTGATCAATTCTTCCTCGAGCTCTTTCACTCGGGCCCTCAGATTTTTCAGCTCCTCCTCCTCCTCGGAGCTCCTCCTCTTCAGACGCTGGTTTTCGCCTTCCAGCTCGACATTAGCACTTGTCGCTTCGTTCAGCCGAGAAGTCGTGCTATCGAGCTTGGATTGGAGATCCCTCACAGCGCTGGAGAGATCTTGATTCTCCGACAGGAGGTTGTTGAGCAACCTCTCGGCTTCAGCAGCAGAAACAGCGGGGCGTTCCTCATCGGGCTGCTGCTGTTCGGAAGGCCCACCCTCGTCCTCCGGCTCCGGGACTATGCAGGCCATCTCCTGATGCCGCCCGGAAGAACTGTCGTCGTCGTCGTCGTCGTCTTCCCCCCCATCTGACGACTGCTCGTCTCCAGAAGGCCCGCCCCCGGGGCCTTTTCTTTTTTGTTCCTCTTCCTCCTCAGGGCTCGACGAATCAGAGCCCGGATGCTCGTCATCGTCATCATCATCGTCATCAGACCGCCCTTCGTCCTCGCTCTCCGCCGCACGCGGAGTGTTCACGATTGCTTTGTAGGAAAGGTAGCCCTTGTACGCGTGGATCTCCGCTACCGTCTTTCCGTGTTTCAGAAGACGAGCATCCACCTGTCAGACACGGACATCACGCGTTAGAACTCAAAAAAACATCATCACCCCTCAAGTGAGTGACACTGAACAGCATTAATAAGCACTGAACATCGCAGTTATCCTACTTTGACACTGAACAGCATAAAAAAGCACTGAACCAGAACATCATTCACACTGTCCACCCACAGGCACTGTGTGCATGAATATCACACTGAACAGCAAGCAATAAACACTGAACCTCAATATTTCACACTGAACCTCAATATTTCACACTGAACAGCAAGCAATAAACACTGAACCTCAATAAACACTGTCGACGGACACTGAATCATAAAACAAAAACAGAATTAAAAGAAGAAGCAGAAGAAAGAGAGAAGATATTTACCGCCTCGTCCGCGAGACCCGCCAGGGTCTCCTTGGTCACATTCGAAAGGTCATTGAGATGCCAGTTCAGGACCCGGGGGAGGTGCTCGTTCTCCAGCCTTTTTGCCAACTTTGTGTGCTCACAAAGCCAGAACTGCACAAAAACCAAACAAAAAAACCCGAGGTAAATATCAAGGAATGAAAAAATAAAAAAGACGGCAAGACGATTGTGAAGAACAGCAAGTAGAAGCACATACCAGAAGCAGTATCGTGCAGCCTTGTGTATTCTGCGGGTTGCCCCTGTTCGCAGCTGCCGAGTCGCAAAGGGCCTTGAGAATCGCCTCGCCCCAGTTGTAGCTCTGCATCGACTCCAGATCCACAACATAATCCAACCACTTCCATTGGATCGTGACGGAGGAAGTGGAGAAGAAGACAGTGCCGATCACTATCAAAGAGAGGAGCCGAGCTACATCAGCAAGAGCCTGAGGCTTGCGACTCCGACGCTTCACCAAAATATCGAGCTTTTCATTCAGCAGCTTCGGGTTCAGCGTCTTCTCCCCCGGGAACATCCTCTCCCTGAATCTTTTGTTATCGCACTTGGACCTCGAACTTATATCGAGCTTCCTACTCCCGCCTACGATTCCAAATATAAGATCGACATCCTCGGGAGTGATCCTGACATCTTTGCTGCCGAGCTTAATAGTACGAGCGCCGGCATCCATCTGCTCCAGCACGGCAGCTATCGCAGCGTCGCTCTTTCGGGTGTGGAGGATGGTCAGCCTCTGATCCTTAATGCTCTTGAAGAGATGGTAGAAGGGGGTCATCTTCAGATACTCGTCGTGCCCCGGCTTCAGCTTGTCCTTGATCTCATCAATCGTCCGGATGATGGTCAGCAAGTTGGACCTCATCTGTTTATAGGACCTGGAACGAACACCAAAAAAACACACACCGATGTGAGTACAAAGCAATGAACAGGGCATATACAACACTGAACAGGCATATACAACACTGAGTGGCCATGTAATTGCACTGAGTGGCACTGAAGAGGCACTGAACAGGCATGATGAGGCACTGAACAGAACATTTTAACACTGAACATACACCCAACACACACAATCAACACTGAGTGGCACACACAGGGCACTGGGTGGCATGCAGAGACACTGAGCAGGCATAATTTCACACTGAGCAGGACAATTTAACACTGAACAGAACAATTTAACACTGAACGGCCACCAACACACACAATCAACACTGAGTGGCCATGCAATTGCACTGGGTGGCATAAACAAACACTGAGCAGGCATAAACAAACACTGAACAGGAAAATTTAACACTGAACAGAACATATTAACACTGAACGGCCACCAACACACACAATCAACACTGATGAACACATAATCACACCGAACCTCCATCAAAACACACAAAATTCATTCATGCAATGGAAATTAACAGATTGAAATTGAAAATCGGTTGAATTAGGGTTAGAAATACTTACTTCCTCTCCTTCTTCTCGCCGGCGGCAGGCTGAGGGATAGGGCTCGCCTGCTCTTCACTCGACGGAGTGTACTGAACAAGCCTCCGTTCAGTGTTTTCTGAAGCAGCAGCAGCGGCGGTTGGAGTCGATTTCTTCCCGGCGGTTCTCTTCGCGGCGGCGGTTTTCTTCGACGGAGCCATCTGATAATCGAACAGGTAGCAGAGATGAGAAGGAAAAGCGAGAGGATTTTCTTCCCGGCGGTTCTCTTCGTGGTGGTTTTTTTGGTTTCTGTGTGTTCTAGCGGGAGCCGAGAGAAAAGAAAGAGAGAAGGCGTGGGGTTTCGTGGGCTTCGTGTGCGGGAAATGAAATAAATGCTGAAACCGTTTGTTCAAATGTGTATATATGCGAGGGCAACGATGTCTTTGCACATTTTAGGCGGCCTAATTGGCACGCGTAATTTCTCGAAAGCCTTATTGCCGAAAAAAGGTTGAAAAATGGCCTTATTGCCATTTTTCCCATAATCTAAACATTAGTATTAATTACAAGTTTAACATAGTAAAATAATCAAAATAACTTTTAAATTTAAAATTTTAGACCATTTTGATTATTTCTTTAATATTTTTTTCAAATTTTGGTCTCATATTTAAAATTTATCATAACACCATCTATTTTATTTAATTTATCAAGTTTTTCATAAAAGTTTATGATTCGATTAAATCTATCCAATAATCGCCTAAGCAGAAAAAAATGAAACTAGTCGAATTTAGGCGGCCCAAAACGGGTTTCGGCGAGTTTGAGCTGGTTTAGGCGGTGCTTAGGCGGTCTAGTATAGCCTAGGGCCTAAGCAGAGTTAAGCGGTGATTTTAGAACAAGTGATTTTAGTTTGGTGTATTTAATTAGAGGTAAAAGTCCTAAGCGGATATTTTTAGAACAGTAATTTTAGTTTGGTGTATTTAATTAGAGGTAAAAGTCCCGTTTTAGTTTGATGTATTTAATTAGAGGTAAAAGTTCCATTTTTTCCCGGTTTCTCAACATAAAAATCTAATTTAAAATAGGGCTAATTACACTTTATCACAGTTTTTCTACTTTGTCAATCATTTATCACCCCAAGTTAGGGAGTTTTTCTACTTTGCCAATCAGTACCCAATCTAGCTATGAAAATTTTACAGAGACGGTCTCGATTTCCCGAGACGAAAAAATGCACGAAACGGAGCCACCTCTCGAGGTCAACCGCATGCACGTAGTGCGAGAATTCCTTTCTGATTTTTTCTTGAGAGTGATCGTCATCCGAGGCGAGCCGCCACGCGGGCGGACGGTCGAGGCGGGTGTGGAGGTGGCGCCAATAAGGCTAGTGGCTGTGTGGCTTCTTTGAGGGTGAGTCGGGAGATGATGGATACGAGAAACTCGTCGGGCAATCGGCTGATTCGATCGACCGCAAATAGACACGGTTGTCGTCGCGAAATGATGTGCTAATTGCTGCAACACATATATGATTACTATATATCATATATGAACTTCATCATTCATTGATGTAAAATAGTGTGTTTGAAAACTCAAGTAATTAATTACCCGATTATATCTTCTCTTATATGCAGGGTGCCCTATATATGTAATTTTGTATAAAATTAAATGAAATCTAAAACATTAATTAATGAGTTTCGTTGGAAGAAACAACAAGTAGCTAGATTAATTAATGAGTTTCGTGCGTGCGGACTTTTGGACTCTTATGTTTGTTAACTAGGGTTTTATATATTTAATCATTTATAAATGGACTGAAAGATCAACTTAATTTTTATAATAATAGTAATTTTTATACATTATTTAATTTTACTTTTTAAATGATGAATATATTCTAGCAAAAATTATTCATTCTAAATTATTTATTTTATTTTTTGTAATTTTTATTTTGGAATAAATTTAATCGAGTTGAACGAAACAAAAATAATTTAAAAATACTTTTTAAACATTTTAAACTGCATTTTTAAGTTATTTGAAATATCTTAAAAAAATTAAAGTGTATTAAAATAATTTTACAATACATTTTAGCTAAAACTTTGTATTAATATAATGTGCAATAATTTTTAAGTGGTTTGAAATATTTTTTAAAAATTTTTAGTGTATTAAAATACATTTTAATTAATTTGATATAAATAAAATGTAAAAAAATAAAACATGAGATAATAATCGGTAACAATTTTTCTAAGTCGACGAGATTAATATAAAAAAGTCTAACCATGTTGAAAAAATTAAAAATTAATTAAGGGTACAATTTCCCAATGGTAATTTCAGTAAAATGCCTTTACTTACTGGCGTAGAAAATTAGGGGTTTTTAACTTTTAAGTAGTGGCTTAGCAAAGAATTTATAGTTTTTTTCTCTAAAATAATTTTGGCTATTTATTACTTTTATTTTACACTGTACCAATTCAATCTTGACCTTTTTCTACTCGTAACTCGAAACCCAAGCAGCGACAAGAAGAGAAGAATGTTTCGATATCGAAAAATGTTTCGTCTACATTTCGATTTCGTGTTGTTGAGTTTCGGTACTTGAATTATATACCGTTGGATAGCTCTCGTCGCGAGGATCGTTTTGATATATAAAACTCACATTTTCGACTTCGGAATCAAAAACAAAACGTAAGAAGAAATGGGTCAGGCTAATTTCAATGAGGCCTTGTGAGGTTCCAAGTCGATGTCGGGCATCTTAGTCCATTCTCCTGTTTCTGGTTTCATCTCCCAAACCTCCCACTTCAAACGGTCAACCCCAATCAACAAAGCCAAAGACAGATACATCTGAGTAATGATTTCAGTCTCCATGCATGTTTAAACTAAGAATGGGACTATATATAACTACCACATTCTTGCATCCAATGACCAACGGACACTCGTTGAGTTTTTTAGATTCCTCGGGAGAAAAGTGTTGAGTATCGACAAGTCTCCACGAGCTGAGTTATCGACTCCCACAGTCAATATCGCACAATACACCCGACTGAAATCCCCAACTGGATCTACGTGCAGACCACTTTATACTCCTTGCGAGTAGCCACATCCACATACGTCGATAGATATTTATAATAATACGGACCCTTACATCGAGGGACGGGTAATGATTTCAGTCTCCATGTTCAAACTCAAAATGTGATAATCATTACCAGATGTCCAATGCACAAAGCCTTCAGTGACCAACGGGCACAATCTAAATTTATTAGAAGCCGCGAGAGACACGTGTTTAGTATCAATAAGTCTCCAGGAGTTATCGACTCCTACAGTGAATATATATAGCACAATACACCCAACAAGCTGGCATGTGATACACACCTTCAGGATTATAAGTTGGTTTATACGTGTGGACCACTTTATAGTTTATACTCCATGCTGAGTAGCCACTTCTAGTGAAACAATGAAGTCAACTTAGCATATCCATACGAGGCTGTTTCTGTGGACAAAAGGAGGGTGAGGGCCGTAATTTGACTTGTGCAAGGAAACTTCTTTTGTTTGAACATCGTAGACAACGTGAAACCGAGATCGACAGCTCCAAAAATGCTTGAAAGTGACAAAGACAATGACCTCTCGGTATTTTAACCAGCCCGATGGACGGACACAGCATTCCAAACGATTATCATCTTTGTCACCATCAGGTTTGAACAAGGGTTCGTTCTCCTCTTTACGAAACGACTCGTTCAATAAGGCCCTGTGAGCTTCCAAGTCGATGTCACCTTGTGCCAGAGTCTGAAAAATCTATCCTCGGAAGTGTGGATGAAATTGGATATTTGAACTTGGTTGCCACCTTGTGCCAGTGTCATAAAAGTAGCTGCAATAAACACAATAACCTCTCCGTATTTCAACCAGCCCCCCGGAATGAGTTTGCAATCCAAGCAATCACCTTCGTCGTCCGGTTTTAATATAATTGGCTCACCTCTTTATCGTACGTCTCGTTCAATAAGCACTTGTGAGCTTCCAAGTCTATGTCGGGCAGCTTCTTCCAATATTCCCCCGAATCCGAATCCGCAGGTTTCATCTCCCAAACCTCCCACTTCAAAAGGCCAAGGCCAATCAACAAAGACAAATAGCTTCCCCCGGACATGTATTTATAATAGATATACTCAGCCACCTCACAACGAGGGACGGGTATCTTTGTAATAACTTCACTCTCCACGTTCAAACTCAAAATGTAATCGTGACCAACGAGCACCAGTCAAGTTTCATAGAAGCCGAGAGAGATAATTAGTGCTCTGTAATATATCCGACAAGCCGGACGGGGATCCCCCAGGTAATACGTTCTGACAACCTTGTAGTACTCCATACGAGTAGATACACGAGCGATGGCGGATATATTTACCCGAGGCGTATTGGACTGTGGACGTGAACGGAGGGAGATCGAAAAGTTGCTTTGTCACGGGATTTGTGATCGAGAGCTGGTGATTGTCGTTGATCTGAGTCTGCAACATCAAACCGTCACAGCTGCTCCACAAGTATCGGTGCTAGCTGAATTTGGATATATGACCACGTGTCGAGATAAAAGTAGTGTTTCTTGAGTTATCACTCTGGATGACAAGTCCGGGAGTTGAATGCTATATGAAGTCACGGGTGTTTGTGATCTCGAACTACTTCCGGCAAACAAACTTCGTTGATTCGACTATATCTTCAGCCGGGATTCGCATTAGAATTTGTACCAATATGTCGTCTGGAACAGAATCGAAATCGAAACCGAAACCGGGACTCGGATTCTACTTATTTCTACTATTAACAACCTATATTTATTTCCCGTCCAAATGATCAGAAATAATTCTTAAATTAATATCAAATACATACACACACATAAATGATTTACACACAAAAAAAATAATATCATGCGTAATCGAATTTAAAGTGTACCTCTAAATTTTCTTCTTGAATTCTCCAAGGTGTTCGGATGAGTAGCAAATATCAATTAATGAGCGAGCTTACTTTTAGTCAACTTAGATTTGAAGGCGCCGGTTGAATAGCAAGTTTGTTTGATCTTGAAAAGTATAAATATTATTTGTATTATTCATTCTAGCTGTTTCATTTTTTTAAATTAATTTTTAATAAATGTAAAATTTAAATAGAATTTAATATTTTAATTAAATGAAAAAAAAATGTACACAATCTAAACAATTCAACTTTTCAATATAAAATTCATTTCACTGTATTTCAAGTTTCACCTCAACAATTTATTCTACAATTTTCATTTTTTTTTACACTTTTATCAACAATCTATCATCTTTTCAATTTTCTCATTTTATTTTTATTTATAAATTATTTATTGAATTTGTATTAAAAATGTGCAAAATATATATTATGTAGATAAATTTCAAATATGC
This sequence comes from Euphrasia confusa, assembly GCA_954870475.1. NCBI lineage: Eukaryota > Viridiplantae > Streptophyta > Magnoliopsida > Lamiales > Orobanchaceae > Euphrasia > Euphrasia confusa. The sequence continues at coordinate 19,606,415 of OX940969.1, read as the reverse complement.
AAATAATTAATTAATAATTTACAAAAATGGTCTCAACTTTCAATATCAAAATTAAAAATACATAAATTTAAATAAATCAAATTATAAATATTGTTTAAATAAAAAATATGGGATGGTGAATGAAATTATATCAATAATGATTTCTATTTATAAACAAAAAATAATTATGAATTTTAATATTCATTTTATATACATATACAGTATAAACATTTATATTAATTCAAAACTTAAATAAACAAATATATCAAATTGCATATAATAGAACCAATAATATTGTCACATGTGGCTTATATGTATACAATAATATGCACGACCCATGATATAACAGTTGCTCGAGCTCGGATCGATTGTGTCGAGAGTCGAGACTTGAGAAGCCCTCTCCGACGATTTCAAAAGTAATGTGAATTGTTGGTTGAACCTTGACGGAGAACTGAGAGACCTCGCCGACGATTGCTTGAAGAGTAGATTTAGGAGTGAGAACTGAGAGACAGCTGAAAGTAACTCAGTTATTATACTTAAAGATTATCATACCTTAATTTTGCAAAGAATACTAAGGTAGAACTTTTTTTGGTTAATTAGTAGTAGTCTGTAGACATTCTCTTTGAATTTATCGAACCGACCGATTCATAGTCCTAGATTTTGGGTTCTTTTAAACTCGTTCATTTGCTTGTAGTTTATGCAGCGACATGTCCCCAGCAGCTTGGAGAGCTCCTAGCACCGTCTCAAATGTTAAGACATTGAAGAATCACGGTCATGTTGTTCACGACTGTTTTCACATGCCAACAGGAGGGAATTGGAAGTTAATAGTTGTATGACTTGTTATTGTCTGTCTTGTTAGTTTGTTGAATAAACGAATAATAAAATGATATTTTCATTAACAATAATTTCTCAAGATAAAAAAAAACTACTAGTGTATATGCACAAGTGAAACACAATGAAGAAAGTCAACTTAGCATATTCGTACGAGGCTGTTTCTGTGGACAAGAGGAGGTTGAGGGCCGTAATCTGTCTCGTACAAGGAAACATGTTTCGTTTCAACATCGTAGACAACGTGAAACCGAGATAGACAGTCCAATACAGGCTTGTAAGCGACAAAGGCAATAACCTCTCGGTATTTTAACCAGGCCCGATGGAATCAGACACCACGACACCACGCAATCAGCATCTTCGTCAGCTAGAGCAGTATTTTTACGGTATGACTCGTTCAATAAGGCCCTTTGACCTTCCAAGTCAATGTCGGGCAACTTAGTCCAACAATATTCTCCTGTTTCCGGTTTCATCTCCCAAACCTCCCACTTCAAACGAACAGAGACAGAGAGCTTCCCGCCGTTGACAAATATCTATAAGAAGCATTATACCGAGGGGCGGGTATCTGAGATAAAACTTCAGTCTCCATGTTCAAACTCAGGATGTGATTACTATAACTACCACAATTTTGCACCCAATGCACGAACCCTTCCGTGACCAACAGAAGACACCAGTTGAGTTTTTTAGATTCCTTGGGAAACAAGCTAGTGTTGCGTATCGACAACTCTCCATGAGTTATCGACTCCCACAGTCAATATCGAACAATGCACCCGACCGCCAGCTGGATAATACGCGTGGACCACTTTATACGGCAAACAAACTTGGTTGAATCGACTATGTCTTGGCCTGGGATTCGTATCAGAATTTGAATCAATATGTCGTCCGGAAGAAGATCGAAACCGGTGGTTCTTAGCATCTCCCGCCCGCCTCTACTACGTGTCAAGATGTTAAAATCACTGTCCCCAACAACCATATCGATCTGCATATAATATTTCTTAAAAACAAAAACAATCATATCAAATATATATAGCACTGAGATTTTTTTTATGGATCATATTTACATAATTGAATTGAAAGGGTACCCCTCTAATTTTTCTTCTGGAATTCTCCAAGGTGCAAGGAACGGCGTATTGCTAGGTTATTTGTACTTGAACATTAATATTTAAGTACATTCTTAGAAAAATATTAATTTAATTTAATTTTATAGTTAAAATTTTAAATCCTTATAATAATTCAGCTAGCAATTGTCTTAGTGACATATATTTAAGTAGTTAGATATTGTTGTGTTCACACTTATTAATAAACAAAGACCGTTAAATTAAATTTATGTTCACACTGATAATTAATTAGCATAATTATTTTTAATTAATTAGCGTAATTATTTATTTATTTATACAATATAATTTACATTTATAATCTTATAGTAAATATTGACTTGAAATATTCAAAATATCACCTCTATTCATTATTTATCTCCTTTAATTACTTTTATTATTCTATTATACTACTATTTATTTATAGTAATAAAAATTTATAGTACTAAAATTAATTAACTAATTAAGTAAGTGATGATAAAAGAGAATATCGGAATTTAAGTTAAATCTACTCCTTATTTTAAGCAACTAAATAAATTTGATATTATCTTCTATTTATATTACTATAATCATGAATAATTCAAATTCGTATCTATATAAAAGACATCATCTTCACTCTCTCTCTACCTCTCCATATTCTATTTTTTTTATTTGTTCATACTTACACTTTTATTCTCAGATCACTATTTAAGTTTTGTTGTTTTTTTGTATTTTTTTGCAGTAAGCATTGTTTTACTAATTCGATTTTAATTTAAATATTATTATTTGATAATTAATGTTTTTTTTAGCTTACTAATTCGAATTTTAATTTTAATATTATCGTTATTAATATTTTTATTTTTTGCAGAGTATTTAATGTGTAAGCATTCTTTTACTAATTCAATTTTAATTTAATTATTATTATTTGATAATTAATGTTTTTATTTTTTTTGTAGTGTAAGTATATTTTATTAATTCGAATTTTAATTTATGTGCAAGCATTATTTTAGTAATTCAATTTTAATTTAAATATTATTGTTTGATAATTAATGTTTTTATTTTTTTTGTAGTATAAGTATCTTTTACTAATTCGAATTTTAATTTTAATATTATTCTTTAATCATTAATATTTTTATTTTTTGCCGACTTAAATGTAAGTATTTTTTACTTATTTGAATTTTAGTTTTAATATTATTGTTTGATTATTAATATTTTTATTTTTTCCAACCTTAAATGTAAGTATTTTTTACTTAGTTTTAATATTATTGTTTGTTGATTATAACAATTTATTTGGTAATAATTTTTGTATTTTTTTTTCCAGGCTTTGTGAATTTTTTAATCTTTTTAATAATTTTTTTTTTTGCAGGTATTTTGTATTTCTTATTTTTTTTTGATTATTTTTTAGGTTTATTTATAAGTAAAAGACTCTTCAAATCGAACAATCAGAACTTGAAGAAAGATCGAAATATTGTATTGCAAAAGTTTTAAATGAAACCAAGCTTTTTGAGTATTTTGAGTTAATAATTTATTTATCTTTTATTTTATGACGTAATTTACGAAACTGTAATTTAGAATATTTATGTAACTCACAATTATTATTTTAATAAAATTTATAATATTTTTATTTAATTTTATTCTAATTTTATTTGTATATATTTTAACCGTTTGATTTATTTGTGTTCATATTTATTAAAAAATAATAATCTTTAAATTAAAAATTTTGTTCACACATACTGCTAATATCCTTATAATATATAAGTTGTGTTCATATCTATTAATAAATAATTACTGTTAAATTAAATTTGTGTTCACACTGGTAATTAATTAGTGTAATTATTTTTAATTAATTAGCCGTAATTTTTTTTTTATATATAATATAATTTAAATTTATAATTTTCCTTAATTATAGTAAATATTGACTTTAAATATTTAAAATATCAAATTTATTCTTTATTTATCTCCTTTAATTATTTTATTCTATTATATTAATATTTATTTATAGTACTTTCAATTTAAATATTATTGTTTGATAATTAACGTTTTTATTTTTTATAGCCTTTTACTAATTTAAATTTAAATTTTAATATTATTGTTTAATCATTAATATTTTTATTTTTTGCAGTATTTTTTACTAATTTGAATTTTACTTAATATTATTGTTTAATCAATAATATTTTTATTTTTTTGCAGCAATTTAAGTATTTTTTACTAATTCGAATTTTAGTTTTAATATTACTGTTTATTGATTATAATTGTATTATAAATATAACAATTTATTTGGTAATTATTTTTGTATTTTTTTTTCTTTCCATTTTTGAATTTTTTTTACTCTTTTTAAAAATTATTTTTTTGGAGGCTTTTTTTATTTTTTACTTTTTTTTATTTTGTAAGTTTATTTATAAGTAAAAAACTCTCCAAATCGAACTATCAGAACTCAATGAAGAAAGATCGAAACATTGGATTGCAAAAGGTTTAAATGGAATCAAACGTTAATAAGTTTAGTGTATTTTGCTATGATGTAATTTATAATATTTTATGTAACTTACAATTATTATTTTAATAAAATTTATAATATTTTTATTTAATTTTATTTTAATTTTATTTCTGTTGTAACTTAGTATTTTTATTTAATTCTTATAATATATAATTCAATAACATTTGTGACATATATTTTAAATTTTTGATTTATTTGTGTTCACACCTATTTAACATTGGTGTCATATATTTTAAATGTTTGATTTATTTGTCTTCACACCTATTAAAAAATAATAATAGTTAGATTAAGAATTTTGTTCACACCAATATTTATTAATATTTAATCTTAATCAATTTATTAAGTAAATATTAAATACGTAATTAATATATAAATAATAATCTTTATATTTTTCTTATTCTATTACTATTTGATTTTATATAATTTATCTTTATAAACTCCTTAATTATAGTAAAATTTACTTGAAAAATTCAAATTATTAAATAAATTATTTTTTAATATCTTCTATTAATATCTTCACTTTATTCCTTATTTATCGTATATTATTTATTTATTTACTTTATCATATAAATCTTAATAGATAATAGTATTAATATTAATTTGTATTAATCATTATATCATATTAATATTAAGTAAATTAAGCATTTAATTTAATTTACCTTATTCTATTTTCATTATTCAATTAAATTATAAATTTTCAACCAAAATATCACGATTTGATTCTATAATTTGCGACTTTTATTCAATTAATTTTCAAAAATTATTGAAAACTTAATTCAATTTTACCCCTATAAAAAGTCTCCATCTTTTACTCATTCTCAACTTCGATAATTTTTTTTTAATATGATTATGATTTATTTATGTATTAACATTTTTGATAATTCATTATTATTATTATTCAATTTTTTTAGAAAGAACGCGGAGAATATGTTTGATTAAATGCATTCGGTTGAGTTCTTAAGTGTTCTAAACTATCAAACCATGAAGTTGAAAGTTGGTATTATTATAAACTTTTTTACTAAAATCTAAATATAGTAATATATATACATATATATATATATGTAGACTTATTTTTTTAAGCAACAATTTATATAGTCATCTCATATTCTATTTATTGTATATAATATACGAATTAATTAAATGTTGTAATATTACTTCATAATTATATTATCCACGCGAAAGTATTAAGAGGAAATAATTCTGGGGAAATGATTTTTAATACTTGAATTGCTCTGACGCCATCGAATACCAAATTTCAGTTTGCTTTCCAACGAATACAATTTTCGATTATGATATCGTATGTCATGACTATTAATAAGAGTCAAGGTCAGTGGTTGACAAATGTTGGAATATTTTTGAAAAAATCAGTATTTACGCACGATCAATTGTAGTTTTCTAGAGTAACCAACACGATCGGGTTGAAGCTTCTGGTTTGTGACCAGCGTGGTTGTCTTATGAATAGAACAAATGTAGTTTATAAAGAAATATTCCATAATTTCTAATATAAATGTAATTTTCTTTATTGTACTATTTCAATTAAATCATTCACTTAATATTTATTTGTCCATTATCAATATCTACATCTAATATTAAGCCGAGAGAGCACTACTCCGACTAACAAATAATTAAATTAAATACACGTGCATCGCACGGGTAGGAGGATTAGTTAATAATTAATTTAATTTGGAAAAATTAAAGTGTCAGTGTGCAGATTTTTTTTTCTTCCTATTATGTATGTACCTCCTTAGTTCCACTTCCAAACCTGTAGTATACGAGAGAGTATACTCGCTATTTTAAAAATAATTTTACCTTTTTACTTACCAACACAATAAAAAAAAAGGCCATGAGAAAAACTATGGGACATTGAGACTTCTTGAAGTGACAGATCTGAATTCCTAACCGAAAACATTTATTTTCTAATTTCTAAAACACATAGACTGAAGAGACGTTACATTCTACTTTCTATGATCGAATAAAAATATACCTAAGTTCAAGCAATGCTTCAAAGCAAAATGGGTCGTTAACTAGCATATCCTTTCCAGAAGCCGCACGAGACAAGTGGTGAGTATCGACAACTCTCCACGAGTTATCGACTCCCACAGTCAATATCGCACAATTCAACCTAGGGTTGATGGTCCGGATCAGGATAATACGCGCGGACAACTTTATACTCCTTGCAAGTAGCCACATAAGCTAATGCTGATCTGTAGATGGGAATCGAAGTTCTGGACGAGAAGTCCGGGAGTTGAACGATGAAGGTGGGCATACGCGAAATCAAGGGTTCGGGTGATCTCGCGCCACTTCCGGCAAACAAACTTGGTTGAATCGACTATCTCTTTGGCTGGGATTCCTATCAGAATTTGAATCAATATGTCGTCCGGAAGAGAATCGAAACCGGTGATTCTTAGCATCTCTCGGCCGCCTCTACTCTACTACTACTGCTACGTTTCAAGATGTTAAAACCATATCTGCACGATTTGGATCAAAAATATACTACAAGATTTGGATCAACGCACGAAATTATTTATACAGAAAATATTATACATAATCGAATTCAAAGGGTATCTCTAGTTTTTCTTCTGGAATTCTCCAAGGTGCAAGGACCGGCTAGATTATTTCAACTTGAATTTTATTAATTAATTATATAGATGAAATCAATGTAAATATTGTCCATTCAACATTCACTTTTTTATTTGTTAATTTCATCAAATCCAGTCTTTCCCGACGATTTCCAACGAGAAACTCACGTGCTAGTCACGTGCGTGTACACGTGGCGGTCATCAGGTAGGGCTTGCTGACGTGGCTTGAAATTAAATCACATTTGGTCTCGCAACTTAGGCTGATCCCACATTTGGTCCTTTTTTTGTTCAAAAAATCAAATCTCATCCTTTCCAGTCGATTTCACCGAAAATTGCACGTGTGGGTCACTGGAAATTGCACGTGTGGGATTGTCAATATTTACCGGACTATTTGTGATTTAATCTATTTTATAATATAAAATTTAAAATAACAATTAATTTAATTTTGAAAAAATATAAAATTTTAAGTTAACTAGCACAAATATAAAATTTAAAATTGGTATTTATAAATAATAATAAAAAAATGTTGATTCACTATTCCAAATTTATGAAATAACCTCACCTTTTTTAACACTTAATTAGTCCTAGTTCTTCTTTCCACCCCTTCCGTCTTAACAATTTCAAAAAAAAAAAAAAGGCCATGAGAAAACTAATGAGACTTCTTGAAGTGACCGAGATCTGAAATCCTTCCTGTATAGCAGAATTCCTTAGCGAAAACATTATGTTTCTAATTTCTAAAACATCGCCTTACGTAGATCTGAATAGCGAAGATGTTGCAGAATGGATGTTTTCACATTACATTATGTTTCATATTGGAAGTTAATAATTGTATGATCGACTTGTTATTATCTTTATTGTTTGATTGATTGAGTTAATGGCATTGTTCGGTTGTCTGGGTTAATTGTATGAATTATTAACACATGAACCTGCTGGCATCTATCCGTACGAGGCTGTTTCTATGGACATGAAAAGTGCTATAACAAAAACTATCCGTCCCAAACAAGGTAACATCTCGTGTTTTCACATTGTAGACAACGCGTAACCGAGATTGACGGAATCTACCACCCCTCATCGGCCTCGCAGCAATAAACACAATAACCTCTTCGTCGGGTTTGAATCGGCTCACCTCTTTATTGTACGACTAGTTCAATAAGGCCTTGTGACCTTCCAAGTCGATGTCAAACCTCTTCGAAAGGCCAAAACAAACCAACAAAGACAGATATCTTTGTTATGGAATGACTGGACTTTCTCTTGTTGTTGAATAAACGAATAATAAAATGATATTTTCATTAACAATAATTTATCAAGATAAAAAAATAAAACTACTACTGTATATGCATAAGTGAAACAATGAAGTAAACTTAGCATATCCGTACGAGGCTGTTTCTGTGGACAAGAGGAGGGTGAGAGCAGTAATGTGTCTCGTACAAGGAAACATCTTTTGTTTCAACGTTGTAGACAACGTGTAGGCTCAGAGATCGAGAGTTCAACGAAGTCTTGACAGCGACAAAGGCAATAACCTCTCGGTATTTTAACCAGCCCGATGGACTCAGACTGCACGACTCCACGAAATCAGCATATACGTCAGCTGCAGGTTTACAGCACGACTCGTTCAACAAGGCCTTGTGAGCTTCCAAGTCGATGCTGGGAAGCTTTTTCCATTCCCCTGTTTCCGGTTTCATCTCCCAAACCTCCCACTTCAAACGGCCAACCTCAATCAACAAAGACAGAGAGCTTCCCGCCGTTGACAGATACGTATAATCATAATAATACCGGCCATTAGATCGAGGGATGGGTATCTGAGTAATAACTTCAGTCTCCATGTTCAAACTCAGAATGTGATTATTATTATTATTATTATTATTATTATTATTATTATTATTATAACTACCACACGCTTGCACCCAATGCACGAACCCTTCAGTGACCAACGTACAAGAGTTGAGTTTTCCCGCAAGAGACAAGTGGTGAGTATCGAAAAGTCTCCACGAGTTATCGACTCCCACAGTCAATATCGCACAATTCAACGGACTGTGATGATCTGGATCTGGATGATACACGCGGACCACTTTATACTCCTTGCGAGTAGCCACATAAGCTATGGCGGATCTATAGTTGGGGTATATGGTCTTGGAGATAAAAGGTGGGAGATTGAAATGTTGCCTTGTCACGGGATTCGTGATCATGAGTTCGCCGCCGTCGTTGAACTTGGGCTCCAAAGTCAACCCGTTGCAACTGGTCCAGAAATATTCATCTTCGGAAGTGTGGATGGAATCGGATATTTGAACTTCATCATGTGCCAGTGACATAAAAGTAGCCGCTTTTAGGTAATTGAAGTTCTGGAAGAGAAGCCCAGGAGTTGAATGATGAAGGTGGGCATAAGCAAAGTCACGGGTTAGGGTGATCTCGCGCCACTTCCGGCAAACAAACTTGGTTGAATCAACTATATCTTGGGCTGGAATTCGTACGAGAATTTGCATCAATATGTCGTCCGGAACAGAATCCAAACCGGTAGTTTTTAGCATCTCCCGCCCGCCTCTACTACGTGTCAAGATGTTAAAATCACTGTCCTCAACAACCATATCGATCTGCATATAATATTTCTTAAAAACAAAAGCAATAATATCAAATATATATAGCACTGAGATTTTTTTTATGGATTAACACACGAAATTATTTACATAATTGAATTGAAAGCGTTCCTCTAATTTTTCTTCTGGAATTCTCCAAGGTGCAAGGAGCGGCGTATTGCTACTTGCTAGGTTATTTGTACTTGAACATTAATATTTAAGTACATTCTTAGAAAAATATTAATTTAATTTAATTTTATAGTAAAAAATTTAAATTAATAATTAATTTAATTTGGAAAAATTAAAGTGCATGTGCAGTTTTTTTTTTCATATTATGTAGGAGTAAGTATACTAGTATGTACTAAGTACTACTCCTTAGTTCCAAACCTGTAGTATATGAGAGGGTATACTCGTATTTTAAAAATAATTTTACCTTTTTATTTACCAACACAATAAAAAAAAGGGAAAAATGGCAATAAAGCCAATTTTCAACATTTTTTCGGTAATAAAGCTTTCGAGAAATTACGCGTGTCAATTAGGCTGGCTAAAATGTGTAAAGACATCGTTACCCTCTTCCCTAAATTTCACGGATTCCACGACAGCCTCGCCCATGTCTCAGCTCGTTTCCCCCGCCGAAGCTCGCGCCGCGCACTGCCGAACACCAACCGCCGTCCTACTCCGCTGCGTCAAGAACCACCGTCGTGCCCGAACCCAACTCTGACTCCAAATCACATCAGGCCCTACATCACCATCGACGGCCATCTCTGTCGAGCTCGACAGTCGCGCAACAACAACGCCGTTCATCTTCTCCGGCGAAATGTTTACGCGAAGGTCCATGGACGACTCATCGCGGACGGGTTTCCGGCAAACACCTCTCTGAGCACCGGGCTGATAATATTCTATTCAAAAAATGGGGAGTTGGGAAATGCCCGCCAGGTGTTTGATCGAATGCCTGAAAGAAGTGTGGTCACTTGGACTGCTTTGATATCCAGATATTGTCCCCATGCGGATTATGAGGAGGCTTTGAGGGTCTTCTCGGCACGTCGAAGGGTGAAACCTAATCAGTTCACTTATGGGAGTGCACTGAGCGCATGCACGCGTTTGTGTTGCTTGGATTCGGGAATGCAGATACAGGTTTGCGCGCAATAAAAGAAAAAAAAATAACTACTTGATTCTTTATTCATGTTCTGTGGCCTCTCATCCATGACTACATATAAGCACTTTAACTGAAGTTAACTGATGGTATGCCTTTTCAGGATGATGAGAATGCATTGTTACAGCAAGCTCTGGCTATGTCCATGGATGATCCTTCCTCCAGTGTTGCTGTGCGAGACACTGACATGTTAGAGGCATCTGCGGATGATCATGATTTGCAACTTGGTGAGGGATTATGTTTTTCTTGCTATGTACTGGGTGCTTAATTGAAACTGCTTTATTTTTCCCGCCCATTCCAGGTTCCCTAAAAGGATGAAGGAGAAAATTAATTGTGTTTATATTGTTTCTGTCTTATAAGCTCATCATTTTCTGAAACTGTTGCTCAGTGTCGGAATTATCCTTTGGGGGCAAAACCGTTCATGTTAGGAAATAGAGTCTTGTTTTAGGGTGTCTATAATTGTGAATTGGAGCTGGATAATCTTTGAGGTTTCACTTTAGTTATTTTTGTATATATGTTCAAAAAGAGAAATAGCTCCAAAAGACTGGTGTGGTGGTGCTTGCTTGAGTAGTCCAAGACTTTGGTCTGCAAAACACGTTGATAATATGGAAATTCACACATTTTTTTGGATACACCATCTACCATTCTACATATTCTTATCCATTTTCGAAGTATATAATTCTTCATAAGACAAATACCTCTTTGTAATAGTTAGTTAATCTTGCTATCCACCATACATTTTTTTTTCTCCTCTGGTTTTCTGTATAATATCGTATAAATCATTTTTTTCCTTTTAGTTGTTTCTGATTTGAAGCTAAATGTTCAAATTATATCAGATAAATTATTTTATATATGCGAGCTGGGTGCAACAAAACTACTGACATCATTTGGAAATTTGCAGATCATGGGATGAGACCTTTAACCAAAATTACTAAGCAATGAGAAACGAACTCGAAGAGCCTCGCAGCAGCTCGGAAGGGAAAACAATTTTGTGTGGACAATTTGCAGTATCGTCTATTTTTGGATTGAATAACATACACAGTGGCTTGTCAATTACTGGCTTTTGCAGAACGACTTCAGCATTGGAATCAGAGATACTATTGTTGATGTTGCAACAAAAAAGAAAATTATCGAAACAATCACAAATGCGAAAGACGAGGTGAGAGAACTTATCAGGGCTGCTCAAGAGAAGCAGTTGGAGGCTAAGCCTGGTCGAACAACCATGGAATCATACGCAGCCAGTTTTAATCTTTGGATTATGTGTATCTACTGAACTCGTTGTCAATACAATAAATCATTTTTTGGATTATATTTGTAGTTTTATGGATGAGTTGATTATATTTTCACACTGAATGTTATAAAATTACACTGAATAACAACATAATGAATGTCATATTTTAACACTGAACATACTGAATGTCAAATTTTAACACTGAATGTCATATTTTAACACTGAACATACTGAATGTCATATTTTAACACTGAATGACATATTTTAACACTGAACATACTGAATGTCATATTTTAACACTGAATGACATATTTTAACACTGAACATACTGAATGTCATATTTTAACACACTGAATGTCATATTTTAACACTGAACATATTGAATGTCATATTTTAACACTGAATGACCTATTTTAACACTGAACATACTGAATGTCATATTTTAACACTGAATGACATATTTTAACACTGAATGTCATATTTTAACACTGAATGACATATTTTAACACTGAACATACCGAATGTCATATTTTAACACTGAACACACTGAATGTCATATTTTAACACACTGAATGTTATATTTTAACACTGAATGCCATATTTGATTAAAAAATACACTGAACACAATGTTTATGTCATATTTTCACACTGAATATCAGATTTTCACACTGAAACAAACAAAATACACGACAATTGCCGGCACAAAATACATGACAAACCAAACAGTAAAAACTGCAAAAAAATACATCGACTGCCCCGTCACCGACGATGAACTGGAGGAGGAGAATTGGGACGGGCGGTCCGACGAGGACGGCGATGAATACGGCGATCGCGTCCTCTCCTTCACGACGGTCGACACGAGTGGGGGCTGTTGAAGAGGTTCCTGCAGCACAAATCACCCTTTCTTGCCATTTCCAACCGTATTTAACATTCCACTCCCCTTTCTTTATTTTCTTCAATCACCCTCTTCGCCATTTCCATTTCCCTCTGTTTATATACTCACACCAAAAATATTTAGAAGATAATAAATTTTTTCGTTTCCTCAAAAATGTTGTCTGTAGCTTCGGTGGAAATTTTAAATACGGGATTGTTAGTGCCACTTCATGTCAACCTCAGCCAGGAGCTTCTGCCTTGCAGCCCGGCTCGCTCTCCTATTGGCCTTATCCCCAACTTCATCATTGTTTGATGCTTCTGGAACTAAATCGATGTCGAGTCGTTAAGAGACGTTAACTTAGGGTCGAACAAGCTCGATTCCGCCGTGCTCATTCAAAAGCCCACGAATTACATCAAAACACAGCTCCGAGTTCAAGCACGACACACACATAATCACGACCAATCTTAGCATCAGCACCAGAAAATATTACTCGCAGTCGAAGGCAGAAATCCGATCGGCTGTATTACTTCTGTTCAAAAGGCACTCTCGGAAAACATCGAAAACAAATTCATATCGGCTAGTGCAATAACTCTACATCGAAAAAAAAATCGAACCAACATAAATCGAACCTCCCTTTCTCAGCGATTTCGGAAGTGGATGAGAATGAGGCGTCGGCGGTGGTGGTCGATCCGGACGACGCGGTGGCGTTGCCGTTCTCGTCGGGAACGACGGGGCTTGCCTCCGAACTACACCGACGCGGCCATCTTCATCAACGTCTCACGCGGTGGCTTCGGGGTTGCCGTAGATTCCGACGACGAAGCACTCCTCGCGGAGCTTGTCTTCTTCGTCATCGTCTTCGTCGAGCGGGGGTGGCTGTCGCAGGCGGCGGCGCAGAAGGTGGCGGTGCCAATGGCGACGATGATGCACGGCTCGGCCTGTCGGAGGAGCCGGTGGATGGGGAAGACGGGGTCCTCCCTCGACGAGAATCTCCACATCTCGTGTCTGTGGAGAGGTTTGGGTAGGTGAAAGGGTATTTTCGTCCTTTCATATATATTTTTTTGACCTAATTGGAACAAAAAAGCCTAATTGACACATAAATTAGAAGTTGGCCTTATTGCCGAAAAAATGTTGAAAATTGACCTTATTGCCATTTTTTCCTAAAAAAATGGCCATGAGAAAACTATGAGACATGAGAAAAACTATGGGACATTGATACTTCTTGAAGTGACATATCTGAATTTCAACCGGTATCGTAGAATTCCTTACCGAAAACATTAATTTTCAAATTTCTAAAACACATAGACTGAAGAGACGTTACATTCTAATTTCTATGATCGAATAAAAATATACCTTGTCAGTGGTTACTAAGTTCTAGCTAGCTGTTTATGTGGACAAGATAAGATACGGGTGCCAGCAGTAATCTGACTCCTTTCACAAGGAAATATCTCGTGTTTGAACATTGTAGACAACGTGTAGCCGAGATCAACTCAACGAATTACCTCAATCAACTCAACAAACCAATTCCGACAAAGCTCGAAAAAAATATGCTAATGTATATAGCCTTTGAGAATGATACTTTCACTGTACTTCAGCGCAAGATTATTATGCCGGTTGTAGGCTTATAGCAACGCAGGCAAGTATTTAACACAAACACATTGTGTTTCTAGTTTCTAAAACATAGCCTTATGGAGATCGGAGAGACATCACATTCAATGACCAAACAAGAATAATCCGTGTTCGTTAATTACTAATTTCAACTGGCATTCAACAATGCTACAAGGAGAGAAAGGGATAATGAGCCAGAAAATAAAGCAGCAAAAATATATAGTCAAAAACAAAAAGAGCATGATTCCCAAATATTTTGATTCTTACCACCATTTCTATTGTCTACCATTGACTAAGCTTTCGCTTGTTGTTGAATAAACGAATAATAAAATGATATTTTCTCACGATAAAAAAAAAGTATATGCATAAGTGAAACAATGAACTAAACTTAGCATATCCATACAAGGAAACATCTTTTGTTTGAACATCGTAGACAATGTGAAATCGACAGCGGCTCAACACACGCTGGAAAGCGTAAAAGGCAATAACCTCTCTGTATTTAAACCAGCCCGATGGACCGACACAGCAATCCAAACAATCATCGTCTTCGTCACCATGTTTGAAGAAGGGGTCGTTCTCCTCTTTACGGCACAACTCGTTGAATAAGGTCCTGTGAGCTTCCAAGTCGATGTCGGTTAACTTAGTCCAAGAATATTCTCCCGTTTCCGGTTTCATCTCCCACACCTCCCACTTCAAACGGCCAACGCTAATCAACAAAGACAGAGAGCTTCCCGCCGAAAGATACGTATAATCATGATTATTCCGGTCAGTACGTCGAGGGGCGGATATCTGAGTCATAACTTCAGTGTCCATGTTCAAACTCAGAATGTGTTTATTATCATAACCATCACAATTATCCACCCAATGCACGAACCCTTCCGTGACCAACGTACTGTAGTTAAGTTTAAAAGAAGCCTTGGGAGACAAGTGTTGAGTATCGACAAGTCTCCACGAGTTATCGACTCCCACAGTTAATATCGCACAATGCGCCCGATTTTGATCGGCATCTTGTGGATGATACGTGCGAACCACTTTATACTCCTTGCGAGTAGCCACATAAACCACAAAAAAAAAGATGAGTCACCAAATTCTGAAAGTGTCTATAGTTCAGGTATTAAACTATAATTATCCCTAAAATAAATAGTCAAAAACAAAAGAGCATGATTCCCAACTATTTTGATTCTTTAAACCGATTCCCAACTATTTTGATTCTTAAAACCAAAACCGCAGCAGCTCAATTCAGCAAAATTAAAATAGTTCAGTAATTTGTTTTTCTAAAAGATTTTTGTGGGCAGTGAGGTTGTTTTCAGGTTGCGATTCTGGACAAAGAAGGTTGGCATACGTGAAATCACGGGTGCGGATGATCTCGTACCACTTCCTGATGATAAAAAAAAGTAGTATATATATGCACAAGTGAAACAATGAAGTCAACTTAGCATATCCGCACGAGGCTGTTTGTGTGGACAAGATGAGGGTAAAAGCAGCAATCTGACTTGTACAAGGAAACATCTTTTGTTTGAACATCATAGACAACGTGAAACCGAGATCGACAGCTGTACAAACGCTTGAAAGCGAAAAAGACAATAACCTCTCGGTATTTCAACCAGCCCGATGGACGGACCCAGCAATCCAAACGATCAGCATCTTCATCACCAGGTTTGAACAAGGGGTCGTTAATCTCCTCTTTACGGAACGACTCGTTCAATAAGGCTCTGTGAGCTTCAAAGTCAATGTCGAGCAACTTTGTCCAATATTCTCCCGATTCGAAAGGTTTCATCTCCCAAACCTCCCACTTCAAACGGCCAACGCTAGTCAACAAAGACAGAGAGCTTCCCGCCGACAGATATTTATAATCATGATAATACTGGCCATTAGATCGAGGGACGGGTATCTGAGTAATAACTTCAGTCTCCATGTTCAAACTCAGAATGTGTTTATTATTAGAACTATCATAATATTGCACCCAATGCACGATCTAGTGAAGTGTGGATGGAATCGAATATTTGAACTTGCAGGTTGCCATAAAATTAGCCATTTTTTGGTGATCGTAATTCCGGACGACAAGTCCGGGAGTTGAAAGATGAAGGTGGGCAAACGCGAAATCAAGGGTGCGGGTGATCTCGCGCCACTTTCGACAAACAAACTTGGTTGAATCGACTATATCTTCAGCTGAGATTCGTAACAGGATTTGCATCAATATGTCGTCGTCCGGAAGATGATCAAAACCGGTGGTTCTGAGCATCTCCCGCCCGCCTGTACTACTACTACATCTACATTTCAAGATTTTAAAATCACTGCCCCCAACCATATCTTGATATGCATATCAAATACACCAGATTTTTATTACCAATATTTCTTTAAAACAAAAACAATAATATCAAATATATATATAGCACAGAGTTTTTTTTTTATGAATGAACACACAAAATTATTTACATAATCGAACTGAAAGGGTACCTCTAATTTTTCTTCTGGAATTCTCCAAGGTGCAAGGAGCGGCGTTACGTTATTCTAGGTTATTTCTTAAAAAAATATTAATCTAATTTTATTTTAATAATATAAAATTTAAAATAACAATTAATTTAATTTGGAAAAATTAAAGTGTGCAGAAATATATAGTGTAGTAATTTTAGGAGATAAAATTTTTATTGATTTATTTGGAAAGGATGTGAACTGAACTAAACCGATGTAAACTGAAAATTAGAAACAAAGATATTAAATTTGATAATAAAAAAATTATATAATTTTTTTATAAAGATTTATATTAGCAATCACACCCACTAATAGGCCTGTCAATCGGGCTATATGGGTCGGGCTTTGATTAGCCCTAACTCAGCCCATAGAATTTTTTGGGCTATGGGCTTTGGGCTTGAAAATTTCAAGCCCAAGCTCGACCTATAATAATATTAGGACTTCGGACCTAAAACGGGCTAAGCCCTAACATCTCAATCTAAAATTATTTTTACAATTTTTTTTATAAATATTTTTAAAAATATATTAGGATTGATTATCTAAAATTATTTTCACAATTTTTTCATAAATATTTTTAAAAAACATATTAGGATTGATCGAGTAGCAACAAAACAAACACAAGCCAATAATATTATCAAAATAAAAACAAAGATTATCATATTTTAAATATCGTCCGCATGAACTATGTAACTTTCGTCTTTTAGAAAAATTTGAAAAAATAAATATTCAAAAATAAGTATTAATAAAATTATAAAAATAAATATAAAAAAGAAGAGAAAGAATAAATTTATTATAAGAAAAATATTATTTGTACTAACCATTGAATTTTAAATTTATTTTTATTTATAAAATTAAAATTAATTATTATATAGGGTCGGGCCTATATGAGGCCGAGCTTACTAAAGTCCAAGTTCGGCCTATATATAATATGGGGTTCATTTTTCGGCCCAAGCTCGGCTCGACCCTAAATAATATTAATCGAACGAGGCTTTTCTTAGGGCCGAACGAGCCGAGTTAGGGCCGGCCCGACCCGATTGACAGGCCTACCCACTAACACTGCGTTCATTTAGGTAAACTAGTAAAACCTGCCCGTGCGATGCACGATAATATTTAATGTAATTTATTTAATACCAAATAAAAATCAAATAATTGAATTATAAATATTTTTATAAAAATTATAAATTTTATACTAATATTCATTACAAACAATTTTTTAAGGGAAAAATGGCAATTAGGCCATTTTTCAGCATTTTTTGATCAATAAGGCCAATTTGTAAATTTGGTGTCAATTAGGCCATTTTGTGTCAATTAGGCCACAAAAATGTATAAGGAAGGACGAAATTACCCTTCCATATATCCTTCACAAATCGAGCCGAGGGGAATTCATTCCCGACACATTCAATTCCCAAAACACATTCTTCTCTCTCTCTCTCTCACCTCCGCCGCCGCTGCTATTCAACTGCCGCCGCCGAGGGAATTCATCTCCGTCGCCGCCGCGTTCAAGCTAAGGAGAGGGGGAAGGTCACCGCCGGTGAGCAGCTCCAATTCTCAGCCGCGATAATCGATTCCATGCAGTGCGTGTCCCTTGGCATCGATCGATCGATCGATTTGCTCGCCGCCGCCGCCGTTCCTGTATCAGTTCAGATGTCAGATGCGCCGCCGCCCTCCTTGCCGTCGATTTCGAATCCAGGTACGCGATTTCGAATCCACGTACCCGTTCAGTGCTTAAAAGCTTCATTCAGCATGCATGCACAGTGTGTGTGTGGATTGATTCAGTGTGCATTGTTCATGCATTCAGTGTTGATTGTTTTTTGTTATGCATGTTCAGTGTTTTTTCGTTGCATTCAGTGTCTAATTCACCATGCCCTCAGTGTTCAGTGTGCATGCATTCAGTGTTCCTGCACCGAGCTTGCCATTCAGTGCTTATTTTGTTCAGTCAGTGTGTAATTCACCATGCACTCAGTGTTCCTGCACTGAGCTTGCCATTCAGTGCTAAATTGGTTCAGTCAGTGTCTAATTCCTGTAACACATTGTGTGGATTGACTGAGCTTGTTTTCAGTCAGTGTCTAATTGCTTGATTCAGTGTGCATTGAGCCGGACTAATTGCTCTTCCACACTGTAGACACCTGTTGCACACTGAATCCATATTCAACCATGTGGATTCATTCAGTGTTTGTTTGATTCATTCAGTGTCAGAATGAATATGGTATGGATTCAGTGTTGATTTGAGTCATTCAGTGTTTGATGGCTTTGTTCAGTGTTTATTTGATTCATTCAGTGTCAGATAATAACAGTGTGCATTCATTGAGCTTGGCTAATTGCACTTACACACTGTACCCACCTTGTTGCACACTGAATCCATCCCTAGGATACTATGGTACCTGTTATTATCTCGTTGGAAATGCAATGTGTTACAGGAATCAGTGTGTGTTGACTTTGTTTCCTTTGAGGCATTGACCTGTCTCCCTTTCAATAAATGCCTGCCATGTTAGTTGAGGGTTGAGGCATTTACTGCCTTGTTAGTGTGGTGATTACGGTTATAAATAGCTCGTCATTTCTCTGGTTTCCTCATCTCGTTTCTGTTCGATCGGGGGTTGAGCAGCCAGCAACGATGCCGAGGCGAAGGGGAACACTCGATCGAGAGCCAGGACCGACACCAAGCGAGGCAGAATTTATGAATAACAGTCCTCCTCCCTCGCCCGAACAAAGATTCAGTGGCGGGCCAATCCGTCGGGGGCCACCAATGATGCCTAGGCGACCGGGCGCACTGGATCGGGAGCCAGGGCAGACGACAAGAAGTCGGGGGGTTGAATCTTTGAATGGTTCTCACTGGACCGAGCAAAGATTCAATGGCCGTTGGCATAAAGAAAAGTTTCCCCTCCCGGCTGTCTTTGTTCGTCCGATCAAGGACGAAATGGGGGATTTCATCGTTCTGACGGACTCCCTGGACCAGAAATGGCACGTTCCTCTCACCACTCATCGGAATCAAACGGCCATCCACGGATTCAACTGGGAACGCCTCGTTCGAGAGTTTGGAGTGCAGGAAGGCTGGAACATCCGGGTTACCTGGACCGGAGGAAGAAGTTTCTCGGTTGGCGTATTCGATCAAAATGGCCAGTCGATGGTGCGCCCGGTCAGGGACCCCCCTCGTCGTGACCCAAGACTTCCTCCGTCTCATTATTATTGTTTTTAAATCTTGTTTTTTGTCGTTTTTTCTGTTTCCTGTGATTTTGACGACGACTTGTCTTCGTTGTACTGCTCGTGATTGAATTACTTGCTGCTTGCTTAATAAGACTCTTTGAGATTTAAAAAAAAAAAAAAACAACACTGTCTAGTCTGACTTTGACACTGAACAGGCCTCAAAAACACTGTTTCTTTGACTGTGCATTTAACACTGAACAGGTCTTAAAAACACTGTCTGAGGCAACACACACTGAACCACACAATCAAACAAACACTGAGCACACTTTTATGGCACTGAACACACTCGAATAGCACTGAACACACTTTAATAGCACTGAACACCATTTTTTGGCACTGAACAGACAGGGACACACATTGAATCACACCATTTCATGCATTCCTTAAATAAATCGTGCGCTGACTGTGAGTCGTTATTTTTTGTGTTTTTTTTTCAGCAGGGGCCGATGTTTTCGCATTCTGTGCATTCGGCGGTGAGAATTTGGTGTCCAGAATCGATTCCTCCCGTGCTGCCGCCCTTCACCAGCTGAAGGAAACAGTCGAGCTTCAGTGGCCTGAGATCCGAGACGTTGCGTACGGCATGCATTACTCTGTACCCGATTTCCCAAACTGCGTGCTCTCAACCGATGCGGACATGTCGAACATGGTATCCCTAGCTGTGCTTCACAAGCTGCCTCGGGTGAGCATCGACATTTCAGTCGCGACTGAAGACCACACCTCTAGTTCTGTGTTCTCGACGGTGTCCAACAGTACCGCTGTCAGTGCGACTGGAACAGAAAACAACGAGGGATTCGAAGCAGAAGATATGTTCCGCCTGTTTGGTCCGTCGAGTTCTAAATCGCTGTTGACCGATGGCTGGGACAAGGAGATTTCTGGTGTCGGTCAGATGTTCCAAGGAGGCGCCCCGGACTTTCGAAACGCGCTCTGTAAGGTGGCAGTCGGAGTGGGATTCGATTTCGAGTACGTGAAGAACAGACCCGAAAAGGTTTTTGCCGTGTGCTCGAAGAAAAGCAGCACGGGATGCAACTGGTCCGTGTGCGCCGTGATGGATCGAAGCAACGGCTTCTTCTACGTCAAGCAGCTGAGTAACGAGCACAGCTGCGGCGCGTGCTTTCGATCCCTGAAGCACAGGCGCGTCTGCTCGGACTTGGTTTCCAGTTTGATAGTCGAGGAGGTACGGAAAAGCACGCTGACTCGTCCGGTCCAAATCGTGAGAAACTTCCAGCATCACTACGGCCTGGAGATCTCGTCTGGCCTCGCTCTGGATGCGCTCGAGAAGGCCAGGAAGCTGATTCACGGCGACGATAAAGATTCCTTTGCCGCACTGACTAAGCACCTGCAGGCAATATCGGATTCCAACCCTGGGTCGCACCTGCTGCTCGAATTCAACGAGGCGTCCAGGAAGTTTCGCAGGGTCTTCATCTCGATGAAGGCTTGTATCGACGGGATGAACCACTGTCGCCATTTGCTGTTTCTGGACGGCACGTTTCTGAAGGGGAGGTTCAAGGGCCATTTGCTCGCTGCTACGGGCAAGGACGGCGACGGAGGTATGTGTACCACGGTTTGAAATGCACACAGAAACTGACCCTTGTTCAGTGTTTTTTCGTTGCATTCAGTGTCTAATTCACCATGCACTCAGTGTTCAGTGTGCATGCATTCAGTGTTCCTGCACTGAGCTTGCCATTCAGTGCTAAATTGGATCATTCAGTGTCTAATTCACACACGCACTTAGTGTTCCTGCATTCAGATGGACTAATTGTACTCACACACTGTACACACCTGTTGCACACTGAATCCATATTCAACCTTTTGGATTCAGTGTTGGTTTGAGTCATTCAGTGTTTAATGGCTTTGTTCAGTGTGCATTGAGCTTGACTAATTGCACTTACACACTGTACCCACCTTGTTGCACACTGAATCCATACATGTTTAGCAATATGGATTCAGTGTTTATTTGCTTCATTCAGTGTCAGAATGAGCACACTGAAACTGACCCTTGTTGCTTCCAGCACTGAATATGTATTTTCAACACTGAATGGGTGCTATTCACACTGACTGAAGTGTTTTTTTTTTTTTTTTTGTTCGTGTCTCGTGAATGCAGGGTTGTACCCACTGGCTTACGCCGTTGTCGATTCCGAGAACTATGCTAACTGGAAGTGGTTCCTGGACAACCTGAAGCACATCCTACCTCCTTCTCGCACCGTTACGTTCGTGTCGGACAGGAATCTCGGGCTGCTCGAGGCGATGAGCAGGGTGTTCCCAGGGTCCCCGCACGGCTACTGCATCAATCACTTGAAGCTGAACCTGAAAGACAAATTCAGAGGCAGATGGGCGACCAAGATGTTACGAAAAGGCGTGGTGTGGAATTTCCTGAAATGTGCGTACGCAACCACCGTCGAAGCCTACCAACTGAGCATGGACGAGCTGTTGAAAGAGGGAGGCCAGACAGCGAAAGTGTTTTTCGAGAACATGGATCCAAAGAATTGGGCCAACGTGTACTTCTCGGGGAAGAGATACGGCGAGATGTCTTCCAACGCCGCGGAGTCGTTCAATAAATGGATCATGGAAGCCCGGCATCTTCCGATCACGGCGTTGGTCAACACAATCAGGCTGAAGCTGATGACCTTTTTCCACGGTATGATGAGGGTTTATCAATCTCAAACACTGATTGCACTTTTTTAACACTGTTAGCCTTGTTCAAACACTGACTGGCCTTGTTTAACACTGAATCAGACAGGGGGGCCAGGAGCAGGAAGTGGACTACGGATTTCTGCCCGTCCGTTAAGAAGAAGCTGGGTGAAGCCATCAACGAAGGCAGGAAATGGGTGGTTGTGGGGTCATCCGAAACGGTTTTCGAAGTGCAGTGCGTTCCGTCCGTCGTGGTCAATATCGCTGATCAGACGTGCACCTGCTGCCAGTGGCAGATTACAGGGGTTCCGTGTTCCCACGCAGCTGCGTGCATTCTGCGGTCCGAGAAGCCGATGGCCTCGTTCGTGGACAAGTTTTACCACGCAGAGAGCTACGCAAGGTCTTATGCCGATCCACTTCAGCCGGTTTCCATGTTTGATCAACCTTCGAACGTGCCAGAGAACGTCATGATCGAGCCGCCAACATCGAAGAGGCCCCCTGGAAGACCTAAGAAGAAGAGGATTCCGTCCAGGGGTGAGCACATCCCGAGAGCCATGAAGTGTGGGAGGTGCGGACGTGTCGGCAATCACAACAAGAAAACGTGCACGGAGCCTGTACCCTAGTTAGTTAGTAGGCTTTTTTTCTTATTTTGGATCTTCGTTGTGTTTTTTCGACATGATTTCTGTGATCAGTGACACTGAATGGGGTGAAAAAACACTGACTGTCAGTGACAGGCACTGTTTGGCTCATAAACACACTGACTGACTGTCATCCAAAAAAAAACACGGGATTTTAACATTATGTGATTTGTTTATTGTTCAGTTATGCTCTTGGAGTGTTTTTAATTTGTTCTTGTATCTTGTAATTTTTGCATTTGCTTGTTTTTTAATGTTTCAATTCAGTAAGTCTTAATTGCTGACACTGAGTGGACAAGATTAACACTGATGGCACTGAGTTGGAAGAATAAACACTGCCAACACTGAACAGACAGAATTAACACTGAATAATAGACAATATCAGCACTGAATAGACAATATCAAGACTGCCCAGAAATATGAACAAAAAACATGTTTTGTTTTTTACAGAAACTAAAATCCAAAACACAATCACAATCATGTTCATACATTTACAGAAAAACACTTCTTGTTTTTTTTTACAAACAGAACTAAACAAGAACGCGCACAGCCCCAAGATCACTACTTCTCCTTCATGGTCAGGATGCTTCGTATCACGTGACCCTTGAATTCTTGGAACTCTTCCGTCCTGACCTTGTCCGGAATGGGCTCTTTCTTCAGAATCTTCTCCATGTAGTAGCATACGTACAAGGCACATTCATTCCTGAACAGTGACAGACGTGGAGGAGTCAGAGGAAAAAAAAAAAGAAGAAACACTGACACTGAATGCATAAATATAACACTGAACAGGCATAAAAATGAAAACACAGAAAACACAACACTGAATGTGTTAATTATGCACTGAGATACTTACAGAGTTGGGGCTTGCTGTGGGATAGGCTTCACGGCCTCGATTCCAAGTATCGGGAAACCACACTTCCCCGCTTTCTCCAGCATTTGGCCCACGTTGGTCTCCACCTTTTCTTTCTGAAACGTACGAAACAATACAGTTTGTCAGTTATCGTTAGAAAGGGAACCGTTTTTAAAAATCGACTAAAATACAGTAGACGTACCAATTCCGCTGCATTCGCCATGTAATGGTCCTTCGATTTCGACCCCCTGGGTTGAATCGAGTTGTAGAATAGCCATTTCTCTTTGACGAAGTCGCAGACGAGCAGCGTGAAATGGTTCGGTTCTGCAGTCTTTTTCATCCCAGGAGACAAAATCGGGAACATTATAATCCCTTCTCGCACGCACGGGATCATATCTGTGATTGTTTGGTACATTTTCTGGTTGTCATGACGTCCCGTGACGATGGAAGTCTGCGAGGAAGAAAACAAAACAAAAAAAAAAAAGAAACAGGAGTTTTTATTAAGAAAGAATGAACTGAATGAGCACTGAACAGGACATTATAACACTGAACAGCACATATAAGCACTGAATGTTGATGATAAACACTGATCAACCTTCAATAACACTGAACAGAAAACACACACACTGAGCAGCACATTAGAAACACTGAGCAGCATACATAAGCACTGATCAACAGCAATGACACTGAACAGCACATATAAGCACTGAACAGACACCAACACACTGTACAACCATTAAAAACACTGAATGCAAATGCAGGAAAGACTCACCCAACAGTGCGCGGGGAGTATCAGAGCCTCCAGCTTCTTGTTGTGGTCTCGATGCAGCGACTCAGCAAAGGCGTCGACCACATGATTGCTGATGAAGGTGCACTTCATCATGTCGGTAATGTCAGCCACCGTCACGACTGTGTTTATACGGGGAAAGAACTTCATCGTCCACCTGATTGTCAAAAAAAGGGAAAAAAGTAAAATAAAAAACACATTCTTAGCGCACAAAAAAAAAACGAAAGAAAGAAAGAAAGAAGGGAAAGACAGAATGTGAAAGAAGGAAAATAAAAGAAGCTTCACTCACGTTTTTGGGTCGCTGTTGTGGAGGATGATTTTGTCGAGGATTTCCGGCTCCAATTCCAACCCACAGTTCACTTCAAATTTGTTGTTCACACTCATCAAGAAGTTAATATGATCGTCATTGAAATCACAGCGGATCGGTTTCTGGCTTGCCTCCTGCACCACCTTTTTACCCTTCTTGATCGCCTTCTTCTTTGCGGCAGGGGCAGGGGGATCGTACTGAAAATCGTCGTCGTCGCCGTTGGCTGGCTTCCTTTTCCTGCCCTTGACCCGTCGCACCATCGACCTGGTCTTCGCCTTGCTCGAAGGCTCTATTTTTTCGGCTTCCGGTCTCAACGGGCTCCCTTCTTCTTCATCGTCCTTGTTGCCGTCAATCTCGTAGACGCACAACTCTGCCTGGAGACTCAAGACTTCATCTTCCCGTTCCTTGACGGTTTTCTGCAGAGCCTCGATCTGGGCTCTGTGGACGATTTCTTGCGCTTTCATGTCCGCCTCCAGAGACTCGATCTGGACTTTTTCGTATTCATGCATGACCGACGACATCTGAAGGTCAGCCAACGCGTTCTTCAAAACATCCACTTCGTCCTCGAGCTCTTTCACTCTAGCCCTCAGAAGCCGCACTTCCTCCTCCTCACCGGAGCTTCGAGCCTCTCCCGCCTCGGTCACCGGATTATTCTGATCATTCGCCTTCTTGATCAATTCTTCCTCGAGCTCTTTCACTCGGGCCCTCAGATTTTTCAGCTCCTCCTCCTCCTCGGAGCTTCCACCTGCCTCGCCTGCTGCTGCCCCGGGGACCTTCTCCGTCTCCGCGTCGATCTTCGCAAGCTCCTCCGAAAGCTCGCTCTTCAGACGCTGGTTTTCGCCTTCCAGCTCGACGTTAGCACTTGTCGCTTCGTTCAGCCGAGAAGTCGTGCTATCGAGCTTGGATTGGAGATCCCTCACAGCGCTGGAGAGATCTTGATTCTCCGACAGGAGGTTGTTGAGCAACCTCTCGGCTTCAGCAGCAGAAACAGCGGGGCGTTCCTCATCGGGCTGCTGCTGTTCGGAAGGCCCACCCTCGTCCTCCGGCTCCGGGACTATGCAGGCCATCTCCTGATGCCGCCCGGAAGAACTGTCGTCGTCATCGTCGTCTTCCCCATCGGACGACTGCTCGTCTCCAGAAGGCCCGCCCTCGGGGCCTTTTCCTTTTTGTTCCTCTTCCTCCTCAGGGCTCGACGAATCAGAGCCCGGATGCTCGTCATCGTCAACGTCATCGTCATCGTCATCAGACTGCTCTTCGTCCTCGCTCTCCGCCGCACGCGGAGTGTTCACGATTGCTTTGTAGGAAAGGTGGCCCTTGTACGCCTTGATCTCCGCCACCGTCTTGCCGTGTTTCAGAAGACGAGCATCCACCTGTCAGACACGGACATCACGCGTTAGAACTAAAAAAAAACATCATCCTCCCTCAAGTGAGTGACACTGAACAGCATTAATAAGCACTGAACATCACAGTTATCCTACTTTGACACTGAACAGCATAAATAAGCACTGAACAGAACATCATTCACACTGTCCATCCACAAGCACTGTGTGCATGAATATCACACTGAACAGCAAGCAATAAACACTGAACCTCAATATTTCACACACTGTTCACTCAGAATCAGTCGACGGACACTGAATCACCGAACAAAACAGAATTAAAAGAAGCAGAAGAAAGAGAGAAGATATTTACCGCCTCGTCCGCGAGACCCGCCAGGGTCTCCTTGGTCACATTCGAAAGATCATTGAGATGCCAGTTCAGGACCCGGGGGAGGTGCTCGTTCTCCAGCCTTTTTACCAGCTTTGTGTGCTCACAAAGCCAGAACTGCACAAAAACCAAAAAAAAAACCCAAGGTAAATATCAAGGAATGAAAAATAAAAAAGACGGCAAGATGAATGTGAAGAACAGCAAGTAGAAGCACATACCAGAAGCAGTATCGTGCAGCCTTGTGTATTCTGCGGGTTGCCCCTGTTCGCAGCTGCCGAGTCGCAAAGGGCCTTGAGAATCGCCTCGCCCCAGTTGTAGCTCTGCATCGACTCCAGATCCACCACATAATCCAACCACTTCCATTGGATCGTGACGGAGGAAGTGGAGAAGAAGACAGTGCCGATCACTATCAACGAGAGGAGCCGAGCTACATCAGCAAGAGCCTGAGGCTTGCGACTACGACGCTTCACCAAAATATCAAGCTTTTCATTCAGCAGCTTCGGGTTCAGCGTCTTCTCCCCCGGGAACATCCTCTCCCTGAATCTTTTGTTATCACACTTGGACCTCGAACTGATATCGAGCTTCCTACTGCCGCCTACGATTCCAAAAATAAGATCGACATCCTCGGGAGTGATCCGGACATCTTTGCTGCCGAGCTTAATAGTACGAGCGCCGGCATCCATCTGCTCCAGCACGGCAGCTATCGCAGCGTCGCTCTTTCGGGTGTGGAGGATGGTCAGCCTCTGATCCTTTATGCTCTTGAAGAGATGGTAGAAGGGGGTCATCTTCAAATACTCGTCGTGCCCCGGTTTCAGCTTGTCCTTGATCTCATCAATAGTCCGGATGATGGTCAGCAAGTTGGACCTCATCTGTTTATAGGACCTGGAACACCAAAAAAACACACACCGATTTGAGTACAAAGCAATGAACAGGCATATACAACACTGAACAGGCATATACAACACTGAGTGGCCATGTAGTTGCACTCAGTGGCACTGAACAGGCATGATGAGGCACTGAACAGGCATGATGAGGCACTGAACAGAACATTTTAACACTGAACATACACCCAACACACACAATCAACACTGAGTGGCACACACAAGGCACTGGGTGGCATGCAGAGACACTGAGCAGGCATAATTTAACACTGAGCAGGACAATTTAACACTGAACAGAACATTTTAACACTGAACGGCCACCAACACACACAATCAACACTGAGTGGCCATGCAATTGCACTGGGTGGCATAAAGAGACACTGAGCAGGGATAAACAAACACTGAGCAGGAAAATTTAACACTGAACAGAACATATTAACACTGAACGGCCACCAACACACACAATCAACACTGATGAACACACAACCACACCGAACCTCCATCAAAACACACAAAATTCATTCATGCAATGGAAATTAACAGATTGAAATTGAAAATCGATTGAATTAGGGTTCGAAATACTTACTTCCTCTCCTTCTTCTCGCCGGCGGCAGGCTGAGGGATAGGGCTCGCCTGCTCTTCACTCGACGGAGTGTACTGAACAAGCCTCCGTTCCGTGTTTTCTGAAGCAGCAGCGGCGGTTGGAGTCGATTTCTTCCCGGCGGTTCTCTTCGCGGCGGCGGTTTTCTTCGACGGCGCCATCTGATAATCAAACTGAGCAGAGAGATGAGAGGATTTCGCGGTGGTGGTTACGAAGCTTGGTTTCGGTTTTCTGTGAGTTTTCGAGCGGGAGCCGAGAGAGAAAAGAGAGAAAGTAATGGAGGGAGGTGTGGGTTTCGTGTGTGGGAGTTCGTGTGTGTGCGGAAAATAATGAAATTAATTGCTGAAACCGTTTGTTCAAATGTGTATATATGCGAGGGCAACGATGTCTTTGCACATTTTAGGCGGCCTAATTGGCACGCGTAATTTTTCGAAAGCCTTATTGCCGAAAAAAGGTTGAAAAATGGCCTTATTGCCATTTTTCCCGTTTTTTAATTAGTATTTTTAAAATTTTTTTTAATTAATTAACTATTACTCTTCTACTATGATAAGAGTTCAAATAAAATATTAATTATTATTGTAAAAAATAATTTTTTTAAAATTTTTTATTACATTCAGTTAAATATTGACATTTGTTTAAGTAACTTATTAATTTAAGGTTATAATTTAAAATATTTATATTAAACACAAAATAAATTAGAAAATTGATTTTTTTTCAAACAATTAAATATTTAATAAATAAATATTGAATTTAATATGTCTTGATAATGTTTTCAAATATTAATTTACAACATTTTTTTTTATTTCCTTGAAACATATATATTAATAAAATTATAAAAGATAATTGTATTGTTCATAAAATTAAATTATTAAATTAATTTTTTTGTTTATATTATCAATTTTCTTTAGAATTATAAAAAAGAAAACTTAAAAATATTTTTCAATAATATTTTTAATGTTTTCATTTATTTTAAATTATATAACCCGTGTAAATTATGAATGGTGAATAGTTGAATATTTTAAAAAATAAAAATTTTAAATAATTAATTTTTTTTTTGTTTTCCACTATCTAGTTATTGTTTTTTTAAATTCAAACTAAAGTTTATGAATTATTCTAACAAAATTAAATTGATAAATAATTATTTTTTTGTGTTTGAAACTATATCTCATTTTCCATGAAATTACATAAATAATATTTTTTGTGTTTGATATTTTATAAAATATCAATTACGAATTAAATACATGTTCTTTTGGACTCAAAATTATTGAACTAAACTAAACTAAACTTAATAGGGTTGAACTGAATTAAACTAAACCGAACTTAATAGGACTGGACTAAACTAAACTAAACTTAACTTAATAGGTCTAAACTGAAATAAAATTAAGTTCAATTAAAATTAATTTTAAAATATTAAAATAATAATAAATAAATAATGATTGAAATAAATTGAAGTAAACTTAATGGGTCTAAAAAGAATAAGTCCAAAAAAACAGGTCCTACTTGTTCTTTTGGAATGAAACTGGCTGAACTAAACTTAACTGAACTAAACTGAATTCAAAAGGTCTTAACTAAATGAACTGAAATTAAGTTCAATTGAATAAGGGGCTTTTTTGGACTTCTTCTCTGTTCGCTTCAGTTCAATTCAGACTAATTAAGTTCAATTCAGTGTTCAACTAACTGAATTGAACTAAACTTGTCTGAATTGAACACAACTGGAGTGAACTGAAGTACATATGATTGTATTGAACTCAACTGAACTTTATAGGTCTGAACTGATATCAACTAAATTTAATAGGTCTGAACTGAACTCAAATGAATATAATAGGTTTGGTTTGAACTGAAATTAGGTTAAATTGATTTTAATTTTAAAATATTGAAAAAAAAAAAAATGACTCAACTGAATTGAACTTAAAAGGTCTGAACTCAAATGAACTCAATAGGTCTGAATAAAACTGAACTGAATTGAATGAGTTTTAACAAAATTGAACTCAGTAATCGAGAATAAGTCCAAATGAACAGGTCTTAGTTCAGTTACGTTCAGTTCATTTTAGTTTCAAGAGCTTAAAACAAAATGAATGGTTTGAACTGAACTGAATGTAATAGGTCTGAACTAAACTGAAATTAATTGATATGAATTTAATAGGTCTAAACTGAAATAAAATGACCTTAATAAATCTGAACTTAATTGAATTAAAATTAAGTACAATTGAATTAAATTTTAATATATTGAAATAATAATAAAAATAAAAATTAAAAATTAAATGACTGGACTGAATTTAACTTAATTGGTCTGAACTAAACTTAACTTAATTGGTTTGAACTCAACTGAACAAATTAGAACTTGACTTATAATGTAACTAAACTGAACTGAACTAAGCGAACTGAGAATAAGTCCCAAGAACATGTCTTAAATCATTATCAACATTAAGGGCTTGTTCTTTCAGACAAATTAAGTTCAGTTCAGTGTTGAACTGAACTGGTCTGAATTGAACTGAACCGAAGTGGAATGAGAAAAGGTCTGAAATTAACTTAACTGAACTTAATAGGTTTGAAATGAACTTAACTAAACTTAATATGTCTGAACTGAACTAAACTTAAATTAAGTTCAGTTGAATTTAATTTTAGATCAATACAAAATTGAAATGAAATGAATTGAATGAGTTAGAACTGAACTGAACGAACTGAGAATAAGTCCGAATGAACATGTCTTAAGTTTTTTAAGTTCAGTTCATACATATTAAGTTAAGTTTAGTTCACTTCACTTCAGTTCAGTTTCAATATGAATTTAATTTTATAAAATTGTAATTATCTCAAACAGATAAAATTTTAGAAGTATATCACGTAGCAATAATAATGTTACAAAATATCGATCACACGATCGAATAATAAAAAAATTATATTATAATCTTAACCATATGACCACAATTTTTGAATTCAATCTAAAAAATCTAAACGAACAATTAATTAAAATTGTTATACAAATGATGATGTTATATTTTTTCTCTTAGAATAGGTCTGAACACAACTCAACTGAATTTAATATGTTTGAACTGCTGAAAAGAAATGATATTAAGTTTAATTGAATGGAATTTTCAAATATTGAAATAAAAAAAATTAAATGACTCAACTGATCAGACGTATTAAAGAATGTTCTTTTGGACAGAAACTGGTTGAACTGAATTCAATTGAAATTAAGTTAATTTTAATTTAATTTTAATATATTGAAAATAAAATAAAATAAAATGACTCAACTGAACTGAACTGGACTTTATAGATTTGAACTGAACTGAAGATAATGGATCTTAACTGAAGTGAATTGAACTAAGAATATGTCCAAAAGAACATATCCTTATTTAGGTTCATTTTAGTTCAGTTCAGTTTCAAGACCATTAAACAAAATGAACTGGTTTGAACTGAAGTGAACTTAATAGGTTTGAACTGAAATGAAATAAACTTAATATGTCTGAACTGAATTGAAATGAGCTTAAAAATTAAAATTTAAGATATTGACATAATAATAATAATAAAAATTAAAAATTAAAAATGAAATAAACTTAATATGTCTGAACTGAATTGAAATGAGCTTAAAAATTAAAATTTAAGATATTGACATAATAATAATAATAAAAATTAAAAATTAAAAATGATTGAACTGAACTGAACTAAATAGGCCTGAATTAAACTGAATTTAATAGGTTTGAACTCGACTGAACGGAATTGAACTGAACTTCACTTAATGTATTAAAACTTTGGACCAATTAAGTTCATTTCAGTGTTGAACTGAACATGTATGAATTGAACTGAACTTAATAGGTCTGAAATGAACTTAACTGAACTTAATAGGTGTGAACTGAACTTAACTTAAATTAAGTTCAATTGAATTTAATTTTAAAATATTGAAATAATAATTTAAAAAAGACAAAACTGAACCAAACTTAAGAGGTCTGAACTGAATTGGACTGAACTTAATAGGTCTGGACAAAATTTAATTAAGTAAACTGAATGAGTCTGAACTGAGCGAACGGATAAAAATTCCAAATGAACCGGCCTTAATATCTGGAAGTTCAGTACATACCTATTAAATGTTAGGTTAAGTTCATTTTCAAGCCCTTGAAACAAAATGAACTGAACTGAACTTAACTGAGATTAAATTTAATTAATTTTAATTTTAAATAATAATATTAAAAAAATTAAATGACTGAACAGAACTAAACTTAATAGTTCTGAACTGAACTGAACTTAATAGGTATGAACTAAACTGAACTGAATGAGTCTGAATTGAACCAAACTGATCGAACTGAAAATTAACAGCCCATATGTTAAGTAAGTTCAGTTCAGACCTATTACGGACCTGTTCATTTGGACTGAAACTTGCTGAAATTAACTGAATTGAACTTAATTAATAAGACTGAACTAAACTGAAATTAAGTTTAATTTAATTTAATTTTAAAAAATTAAAATAATAAAAAAAATAACTAAACTGTACTGAACTTAATAGATCTGAATTAAACTGAACTTAATGAATCTTAACTGAAGTGATGTAAACTTAATATATTTGAACTAAGCTAAACTGAAGAGAACTAAGAATAAGTCCAAAAGAATAGTTCCTAAGTTCATTTTAGTTTACGTTCAAAACAACATGTTCTAAGTTGTGCTAAAAATACATTATTCATGAGTGTAAAATTGAAAAATCTTTTGGACTAAGAATCTGCTCTTATGAACTGAAATTGGATGAACTGAACTGTGCTGAACTTAATAAGTCTAAACTGAATTGAATTGAATTTAACAGGTCTAAACCGAAGTGAACTAAATTGAACTTAATAGGTCAGAACTGAAATAAATTTAATAGGTCTGAACTTAATATGTCTGAAATGAACTGAAAGGAAATTAAGTTCTATTGAATTAAATTTTAATATATTGAAATAATAATAAAAAAAATTAAATGATTGCCCTAAACTGAATTTAATAACTTAACTTAATAGGTCTGAATTGACCTCAACAGAACTTAAGAGGTCTGAACTGAACACAACTGAACTTAATAAGTATGAACTGATTTCAACTTAATTGCTATTAACCCAATTGAACCTAAAAACATGTCTCTTAACAAATGTATACGTAAATCAGAACATAAAAACCATTTGAACTTAAGAATGATTAACAATGGATACTTTTTTTATATATGCATATTAAAATATAATTTGTTTAATTTTTAAATAAATATTTGGAGAAATTTTGTAAATATAAAAATCAAATTCGGATTCATTTGAATTATATATTTAGTCAATGGAAAATAGACTTATAATATTGTAATTTAATTTAAAAGCGGCATAATTATTTAAAGTAATATAAATATAAGATAATATCAAATTTATTTTCTTACTATAGTTAAAAAGTTGATTAATGTAAATTTGAATTATTATTATTATTATTATTATTATTATTATTATTATTATTATTATTATTATTATTATTATTATTATGTAGAAATTGGCTAGATATATTATATGCAGATTATTTCACATCTTATACATAATTTGTCTCTAAATTAAATAATTATTTTTGTATATATTTATTTAATTATACATATCCGATTAATTAATTGATTTTTATACATGATAAAATTGGAATAATCATAATATTAGGAAAATTGTGATCGTTTATTAATAATTTAATCGGCAAAGAAAGAAAAAAAGAGAGTGAATGAGTAATTAATGAAATATATAGTTAGTATAAATAGTATTTAAATTACCATATATAAGTTGTTAATTTAGAAAAATAAATTATAAATTAAGAATTTGAAGGAATTTACATATAAGAAATATGGTAATAATTATGATGATTCTGTGTTATATTTCTTTTTAATGATATTAATGTCTTTATCAATTATAAGTTTTATCTATGCTACACCCGATGGACTACACCATGCATTTAATAACCGTAGATTTAATATTATTTTATACAAGTGCACACACAATCACACACACCGACGTGTATTGTGTATGCATCAACGGTTAAGATGCTACTAGAGTAATACACCAGGTGTAGCATCTAATAGACCATCAATTATATGTCCGGTACAAAAATCAATTAATAATAATTAATAAATATATGATTGATTACAAAAATATAATATGATTGAAGTATAATTTTTTTTTTCCAATTCAATAGCAATATTTTGGGTTCGCACTTTAGACCTTACGTCCTCTAAGTGCCGTTAACAACCTTGACAAAAAACTTTTTGACAAGATATGATTTACTTACAAAAATCTTCCTTAATAAAAATTAATTGCTTCGCCAAGATATAATTGACTCCCAAAAATCTTATTTAATAAAAAATAATAAATATGTCAAAAATCTAATTTAATAATAATTAATAAATATGTCGCCTACATTAGGGGTGATAATTATAAGTTGGAGTATATATAACATAAATGTATTATGGAAATATTGAGATTTAAGAAATAATTAAACAAAAATAGAAAATTTGATCATGATTATTAGGAGTACGTATTTATTTATTAGGAAACATATTTTTAATTTTGACTTTAAATTAGTATTTGAGTAATTAAGGAATAATGATTTGTTTGAATTTATTTATATCAAATTTAATAAAGAGGAATTATTTGAATTGATTATGTATGAGTGTTACTTTTAAAATCAAATATAGATTAAAATAGATTTTTTTTTAAATCCGTTAACAAATAGATTCGAATATTAATATTTTAGTTAAATATTAATATTCTTAAAACATGATATAAATAACCGTAGATGAGAAATTACAATTATAAATTGAACTAACAAATTATACGTGTTCAATACATTTTCATAGATAATAATAATGAATCAATACTTCATCTTCTAAAGTTCATCACCACTATAAAGTTTTAACGCTCAATATTTTTTTATATTACTTCTCAACTACAAAAGAAAAACACAAAAAGATGTAAAGATAATAAATTACAATAAAAACATAGATAAATTACAAATGTCGAAATAAATAAATTGATAGCTGAAAAAATAAAATAAAAATTAGATAAATTCGATAAATAAAAACAAAACATACATAATTCTAAAAAATTATACGATTGCTCAAGGAAAAAAAAATAGAAACCATTTTAAGTCTCCATAGCATCATTAGAAGTTTCAAACACTATATTTATAGAGATTGAACATCATCCTCAAATTGAAATTGAAATTAATAAACAAATATACTTATTAAATTATGAATTGAAATAAAAATATAAATAATTATTAAAAAATAGATATTAAAAACTTACATTATCGCTGCAAGAAATACAAAAAATACAAACATTAGACGATGATTTAATTATGAATCGAAACAAAAATATAAACAATAAATAAAAAAACATATTAAACTTACAATGATCCTACAAAAATACAAACAATAGATAATGATTTAATTATGAATTAAAACAAAAATTGAATCACAATGAATAATAATGAATAGTACTTACATTGCTACCTACAAAATAACATAATTTCATTAATACGTATAAAAGAAAAAACAAAATAAAAAACGAAAGAAATATGAGAGGTGAGAATGAGTGAAGATGAGTATATTTCATTAATACGTATAAAAGAAAAAACAAAATAAAAAACGAAAGAAATATGAGAGGTGAGAATGAGTGAAGATGAGTATGCTTTTATAGCATGCGATTTAATTAGGGTTTGTTAATAATTTGAATTTGAATAAAAATATTAATATAAAATTTATGACTATGAAATAATAATTATAATCAACTGCATAATTATAGGAATACTATTGAGAGATTAAGAGATAATATCAAATTTATTCATTTACTTAAATTAAGTATTTGATTTATAGTATATAATAATGTAGTTTACATGATAATTAAAATTCTTTTACTATAATTATGGACGTTATAATTAGATTCTTACACTATAATTATGGACGTTATAATTATATATGCATCATTGACTAAGAATTAAAGAATTGTTTCCATAAATTGTTAAGATCATTACACGATTAATTAAATATTAAATGCGCTAATTTGACCGTGTTATAATATTGTCCTTTCCATATACTCCATTGTTTTTATCTAATATTTTCTCTAAATTAATGTTATCTACTAATTAATACAGTATTAGTAAAAAACAAAATCGTGCGCATCATATTAGTAAAAAAATAAGATCGTGCACATCAAATTTTATGTTTTATTATTATATTATTATATTTTAAATGTGAATAATATCAATTTTATTTAGTTACTTAAATGAATAAGTGAATTTATAATATATGATAATTTATTAATATAAATAATTAGTTAAACACATTATAATATAATTCTTTACCATTATTAACTCATTGTTGACCAATAATTAAATAAAATCACCCCGAAAATTAATTCTCCTAAAATTAAATTGTGTAAGTAATTTATAGTAAGCTATTAACATCATATATATTGTACCTAAATATATTATTAATACAATAGGCGGATTAATAAATATATACTCATTATATTTTTTTACTATTTATTATTATTACCATTTAAACATTAGGTAACATATGCATATTAATTAATTAATATATAATGTATACTATCATATTTAATTAAATGCCACGTCATAAAAAATATTGTTAAGAAAAGCCACATAGACTAATGAAAGCTTTGTTAGTGTGAACATGCTCATTTTTTGTACTGTAATTTTTTGTGTTCACATTGTCCACGTGTGATTATAAAAGTCTGGATTTATATATTAAATAAATTAAAAGCAGAGATAATTGGGTTTTCATTAAACTTAATACTCACTATATTGAAATTGAATTGAATTGGATTTGATTTTTCTATACTAATAATAATTTTAATATATTATTAAATATTTTTTAAATATATATATGAATAATATTTTAACGATTTGAATAAAATTATTCTATTATAATTATTGTATACTACCTACTTATGTTCCAAATCAATGATCACATTTCTTTGATAAATAACAAAAGAAAATGTGATCATTAATATGAGATATAAAGAGAACTCCCTTCCCATAATAGTTCACAGTTCAACATTTTTTGTTTTTAAATGGTCTCACAATAGTTGACATACGCACACAAAAAAATTTAACTTTTTTCATATTATAAATACCACTACCTCTGTTCCGTGACAATAGTCATAGGTAGTCTCGGACACAGAGATCAAGAAAATATAGTGTTATTGACTTGTTCATTAAAAAGTTGAGGATAAAATATAATTTTAAATTAATAAAGTAAGTACTTATATTTTATCCTCAACTTTTTAATGAACAAGTCAATAACACTATATTTTCTTGATCTCTGTGTCCGAGACTACCTATGACTATTGTCACGGAACAGAGGTAGTGGTATTTATAATATGAAAAAAGTTAAATTTTTTTGTGTGCGTATGTCAACTATTGTGAGACCATTTAAAAACAAAAAATGTTGAACTGTGAACTAGGAGTTCTCTCTATATCTCATATTAATGATCACATTTTCTTTTGTTATTTATCAAAAAAATGTGATCATTGATTTGGAACATAAGTAGGTAGTATACAATAATTATAATAGAAAAATTTTATTCAAATCGTTAAAATATTATTCATATATTTTTTTTAAAAATATTTAATAATATATTAAAATTATTATTAGTATAGAAAAATCAAATCCAATTCAATTCAATTTCAATATAGTGAGTATTAAGTTTAATGAAAACCCAATTATCTCTGCTTTTAATTTATTTAATATATAAATCCAGACTTTTATAATCACACGTGGACAATGTGAACACAAAAAATTACAGTACAAAAAATGAGCATGTTCACGCAAGACAAAGCTTTCATTAGTTTATGTAGCTTTTTTTAAATAATACTCACAATTATTTTAACTTTTTTTTGTTAAAAAGTAAAAACAATTAATATTTTTCTTAATTATAACACGTGTCTCGATTGTATTTTTTAAACTTTTAAAATGAACTAAATCAAACTAATTTAATATAAACTAAATTTAATTGATTTGAACTAAAATAAATTAAATTGAAAATAAAATGAAAATTATAAAACTTTTCAATCGTATGAAGGATTGACAAGTAAATCAAATTTTTTGATCAAAAAGCTAATTTTGGTAATTTAAAAACATAAAAGACTACTTCCTCCGGCCATTAATAGATGTCATACTTTGCTGGACACGGAGTTTAAGAAAATTATTATTTTTTAATTTTTTTTATTAAAAAGTAAAAAGTAAAAATATATTTTAAAAGTGAAAAGTAAAGTAGTTGTGAGTAAAGTTTAAAAAGTAAGTGGGGTAAAGTAGAATAAAGTTGTATATTTAAATGAAAAAATTAGAATAATTATTTCTTTTTTTGAGATGTGTGGACATCTCAAAAAGGAAAGTATGACAACTGTCAAGATTTGCGTGCAACATTAGAGACACTTGCCTGGGCGGTTTTCCACTTTTCAACGAAATAATTATTACCTGGTTATTCATGGAAATTCAAAATTTATAATCCAAACGAGGCACTTGCCTTGGCGGTTTCCCACTTTTTCACTCAGCTAAAATGCTCTTTCTTAACTTCTCTTAAACACTTCTAAAATTAAGATTAAGATTAATTAATCGCAGAACTGTAGCAGCATCGTACTATAGATATACCATCGATTCTCCTCTCGAATAGAGCCGCCATTCCTCCTAAATCATAACCCTCCTCTTTCATTTTCAATACTTCTTTTCATCTTCTTATTCTTCTGATGCTGCTTTTGCTATCAGCGCCGTGAGGTGAGGGGTATCGTATTTTGAATCTCCGGGTGGGGTTTTGTTCTCTGGTTCTCGAAAAAAGTACGAACGGAAACATTTCTTACTTCGCAAGATAAAACTTGATTTTCATTTTCATTTTTATTTTTATTTTTCATGCATGCTACCACTTTTGTGTTCATACTCATGTGGATTTGTTCCTCCCTGTTTTCGCAGAGCTGATTTTTGGGTGATGGAAACGGAAGGGAGTTCTTCAGGCGCGAGGAGTATGAGACCGTGGCACGAAGACCAGTTCATCGATTTGGTTCTTTCATGGTCTACCCGAGATATTCTTGACCAGAATCTGTATAAAAATCAGGTGTGTGTTTTCTCGAAATTTTAATGCTATTTATAGATAGGGTGAAAATTCATTTTCCTGTGTTGCTTATTGATTCTATTGTAATCAGCAAATGTTGACACATTATGTAACTGCAAACATCTCAGTGGCCTAGCTTCCTAAGCATATTCGCTTTTTTCAGACTTTGCTTATTTGTCGAATTTTGATAGTCGTGCCCCGCCTGCATTTGTTCAGGTCTATGAAATTCCGATGTCATTTGAAAGTGTGGACAAGTATCTTGGTTCGTATGTCTATCCTTTATTGGAAGAAACTCGCGCACATCTTGCCTCGGCCATGGAAACCGTATACAGAGCGCCTTTTGCTGAGATAAAATCTTTCACACAGTCCGCGTATGATAAATTGCACTATAATAATGTTAACGTTGACTGTTGGGAAAATAGACAAGGCGATGGCGGTAGGGAGGCTTACATCAGAACTTTGCCTGCTGACATTGTTCTGGTCTCAAAAACGAAACCCGAAACTGCTTCTGACCTCGAACGCGCAGGCTGGAATTACACTCTTGCGTGTGTAGTGAATATTCCCGACGATGAGGGTGGTGAGGGATGTAATTCCTGCAATTTCGTCATTAGGACAGCCGAGCTTGTTGAATTTGAACATGGACAAAACGATACTCTCTATGTAGTTTTCTTGCTGAATGTCACGCCATATAAGAGAATATGGAGTGCTTTGACAATGAGGCGGAATCTGCGGATCATTGAGAAAATAATATCCACACGTGGCATGGTAAGTAAGCTACTGTACTCACCCCCAATCCATTTTACTGTCTCTTTTCGGTTATCACATCTGTTTCTCACTATTGTGATCATTAACATACGGAGTACTATCCATTTTTTTTTCAATTGTCACATTATTAAAAATGGTAAAATTTAGTCTGTTCATTCTTTAATTGTGGCATTGACTATATTTCAGTATGATGGTTATTTAATTTAAAAGTTAAAAGCAGAAGCCTACAAACATGATTTGTCAAACTGAATATGTTTCTGAGTAATCACTATTTTCATGTCTTCATGGGGTTAAAATTTCTGAAAACGATCTAATTCATACTTGGGGACATTTCCAACAGGACGAAGGACATTGCAAATTATGCCCTCGCAAATGCGACAGTAAGATACAGGAAAAGCTTGAGCCGTCTTTGTCATCCAAGTTGAACGAATCACAACTTGAGTCTATTTTGGTGTCTCTATCCAAAACTGAGTGCTACCACAAGTCATCCGTGGAGCTCATATGGGGTCCACCTGGTACTGGAAAGACAACAACCTTGAGTATTTTGCTGTACACTCTCTTACGAATGAATGTGAGGACCCTTATTTGTGCCCCAACGAACGTTGCAATTACAGAACTGGCCTCTCGCGTTTTAGCACTAGCAAGAAGCTCATTCCATACTGAATTGGAGACTAGCTTTGGGTCTTTTCCTTTGGGAGACATGCTTATTTTCGGGAACAAGGATCGCTTGGAAGTTGGCTCAGACGTTGAGGAAATACTTTTAGATCACCGTGTTCAAAGGCTCGTAGAGTGCTTAACACCATTCACTGGTTGGAGGCAACGCGTTGATTACATGCTTGATTTTCTTGTATACTGTGTTTCTCACTATCAAATTTTCACCGACAACGAGATTAACAAAGCAAAACAAAGTCCTCAGGATGATGAAGATTGTCTGCACTCCGAGTCCATGTCACTTTTAGAGTTTGCTAGAGATCGATTTTCACATTTAGCTAAACCTCTGCGAGAATGCATGCTGACATTTTTAACTCATCTACCAAGGAGCTTCCTCCAGGAGCACAACTTTCAAAACATAAGGCAACTTATGCTTCATCTTTGCTCTATGGAAATGCTTTTGTTTGAAAACTCTAGAATGACATGTCATGAATTGGAGAATGCCTTTCTAGGAAAGGGATTAATGGTCGGTTCTGAACCACTTGTTGATGGTACGTCATCCTTACTGTTTGTCAGAAGCCAGTGTCTGTCTATCCTAAAATCTCTTCGGGCGTCTCTCCTTGAAATTGGCCTTCCCCTTGACCTTTCTATCGGCACCGAAAAATCTTCAACCACAGAGTTGTGTTTCCAAAAGGCTTCGTTAATTTTCTGCACAACATCATCCTCATTTAAGCTACACTCGATTGAGATGGAGCCATTTAGCATGTTAATCATTGATGAAGCCGCTCAAGTAAAGGAAAGTGAATCAGTTATACCACTTCAGATCCTGGATGTGAGACATGCTGTTTTAGTTGGGGATGAGTGTCAATTACCAGCTACAGTTATGAGCCCGGTAAGTTCTTAAACACCAAATTCATTACTTTTTTGTCAGGTGCTCCCTGTGACTGTATCAAATAGATGAGTGAAAGGTTATGATAATGTCTTATGATTTTTACTGCAGTTGTCAAAGGAAGTTGACTTCGGGAGAAGCCTGTTTGAGAGATTGAGCTCGTTGGGTCATTCTAAGCATTTGCTTAATGTGCAATACAGGATGCATCCAATAATAAGTCAATTTCCGAATTCAAACTTTTATCAAAACCAGATATTAGATGCTCCTTATGTTCAGAGTCGGAGCTATGAAAAAAGCTATCTTCAGGGGAGGATGTTTGGTCCCTATTCGTTTATAAACATTCGTGATGGACAGGAAGAATTGGGTGATGTTGGGCACAGTAGAAGAAACATGGTTGAGGTAGCTGTAGCAGTGAAGCTAGTGCAAAAACTCTTCAAAGGTATGTTTCCATCTGTCGGTTTTGTATATTCCTTCCAAACCATTTAATTATTGCATGCAGATTCTTTTCAAAGCTATGTTATTTGTTTCTTGGTTGTGTTTTATGTCTTGGATATTAGAGTAACCTTTGTTTCACCATAAAAACAAATATTAGTGATATAGTGATGTCTTAGTTAACTCACTTTCTGGTTTGATCCCATCATTACATTGTATCCTATTAATCATGACTTATATGTGAATAATGAGCAGCATGGAATGGGTCAAATGAGAACCTCAGCATTGGTTTGATTTCTCCCTATGCTGCGCAAGTTGAAGCAATTCGAGACAAGCTATCCCGCAAGTATGAAAATCATAAGGGGTTTGTAGTTAAGGTGAAGTCAGTCGATGGGTTTCAAGGTGGAGAAGAAGATATCATAATTGTATCAACTGTGTGGTCTTATAAATGTGGATCCATTGGTTTCCTGGCTAGTCCTCAAAGAACCAATGTTGCTTTGACTAGAGCTCGGTACATGATCACATGATTATTATCTCTTACTTTCATATTATATTCAAAACGAAGATTGTGATTTTAGTTCTTTTTTGTTTTTCTCCTTTCTGTCTAGTCACTGCCTCTGGATATTAGGGAATGAAGGAACATTGTGCAGAAGTGATTCTGTTTGGGAAGAAATAGTATGTGATGCTAAGCGTCGGAATTGTTTCTTCAATGCGGATGAAGATCATGACTTTCAAAAAACTGTTATCGAGGTTAAGAAAGAGTTGGATCAACTTGATGATCTTCTTAGCGGGGAGAGTGCGCTTTTCAGGCATTCAAGATGGAAGGTATTAATTTATTGTGATAGTTCCAATGAGTCTGTGTTTCTGAATTATTCTGGCTGTAAATCCTGTTAGCCATAAAAATCCTTGTGCCAATTATTTGTGTGAGATGAGACAGCTTTTTTCTGGTGGGATGTTGCCTTCTTGGGTCTCTTTTTTTTTTGGCTCTTTCCTAAATATTAAAAGACATATTTTCCTCAGTGTATCTTTCTTATCCACAGGTTTTGTTAAGTGAAAATTTCCGAAAGTCTTTCCAGAGATTGAAACCTTCCAATGTGAAGAATGTGGTCATAAATCTTTTACTTAGGCTTGCAAGTGGCTGGAGGCCCAAGAAATTAAACGTGGACATGACATGCGAGAGCTCTCAGTATATTGTGAAACAATTTAAGGTTGAGAAATACTATGTTGTTTGCTCCATTGATATTATTAAGAACTCCATCTATGTCCAAGTTTTGAAAGTGTGGGACATATTACCTATGGTGGAGACCCCAAAACTGTTGAAACGACTCGACGGCATATTTGCTATGTATACAGATGATTTTATCAACCACTGCAACTCAAAGTTCCTTGAAAAGTAAGTCATTTGTATAATATTTTGATGATTATAATGCTTATATCCTATGATGTTCTTAATCAAGTTAAAGATCATGTTACATTATATCTACATTTATATTCACGTCTCATTAATTCATTTGGTCCTATGTGAGCACTGGTATGCTTCACTTTCTTCATTGCCTTGGCAAAAATAATAATTCTGGTTTCATTTTTTATAGTAATTTGGAGATCCCAAAGAGTTGGTCAGTTGCTAAGGAAATAATCCGGTTCAAGAATCTCAACACCACCAACATTACCACAAGTGAAAGTGTAGGAGCTGTTGTTGACGGCAGAAGTTTTGTTGAATATTCCAAAGTGAATGAAAGCTTATTGTTGATGAAGTTTTACTCCTTGTCTTCTGGAACTGTGAAACATTTGCTAACTGATCTCGAGGGTAGAGAAGTGGATCTCCCATTTGAGGTTACTGACGAAGAGCGTGAGATAATAATGTTTTCTAGAAGCAGCTTCATTCTTGGTAGATCAGGCACTGGGAAGACAACTATCTTGACTATGAAGCTTTTTCAGAAGTATCAGCAGTATGTCATTGCTTCACGGGATTCTATGGCCACTGATAATAAACTTGATTTTAGTCAGTGCCTAAGTGAATCCAGCGGGACTGTACTCCGCCAGATTTTTGTCACAGTAAGTCCAAAGCTCTGCTATGCTGTCAAAAAACATGTATCTCAGCTACAGAGGTGCGTTGCGTCGTAAATCTCAATTCAAGCTTTTAATAGTCCTCTGGGCATTGCGTGTACTGATTTTACATTTCTGTGTTTTACCAGCCAGCTCTTTCACTTTGATGAGATTTTTATATACATTGAATTTATGGAAAGTGGTTCATATTTCAGAAATA
This sequence comes from Euphrasia confusa, assembly GCA_954870475.1. Classification (NCBI taxonomy): domain Eukaryota; kingdom Viridiplantae; phylum Streptophyta; class Magnoliopsida; order Lamiales; family Orobanchaceae; genus Euphrasia; species Euphrasia confusa. The sequence goes on along the minus strand of OX940969.1, from coordinate 19,561,858 downwards.
TATCTAACCTGTTGATACTTTATTACAGCTTTGCCAATGGAAACTACCTCGGTAACAAGTTCTCTGATATGGATGATATAGAAGAACTGACTGATTTTAGAGACATTCCTGACACCTTTGTTGGCATTCAATTGGAAAAGTACCCGCTAGTCGTCACATTCCATAAATTTTTAATGATGCTTGATGGTACACTGGGTAATACATATTTTGAGAGGTTTCGTGGTGTAAGAGGTTTGTCTCAATACGAGGGTAGAAGATCAGTTGATCTACAGACTTTCATTAGGCAAAATGAGGTTACTTACGATCGTTTCCAGTGCTTATATTGGCCCCATTTCAACGCCAAGCTCACAAAGAATCTTGATCCTTCAAGAGTGTTCACCGAGATAATGTCTCATATTAAAGGAGCTCTACAAGAAGGGGGTTCATCATGTGATTCTAAACGAAGCAGACAGGATTACATTTCATTATCTGATAGTAGGGTATCCACCTTAAGTGCAGAAAAACGGGAGGTGATTTATGACATTTTTGATGACTATGAGAAAATGAAGTTGGAACGTGGAGAATTTGATCTTGCTGATTTTGTGGTCGATATTCATCTCCGACTTAGGAAAGGGAATCTTATTGGAGACAAGATGGACTTTGTCTACATTGATGAAGTACAAGACCTTACCATGAGTCAAATTTCTCTTTTCAGATACATCTGCAAAAATGTAGATGACGGATTTGTTTTTTGTGGTGACACGGCACAGACGATTGCTAGAGGGATTGACTTTAGGTTTGAAGATATAAGATCCTTGTTCTATAAGGAGTTTTATATGAAATCTATAAATTCTGAATATCAAGGACAAATCAAAGGACTTGCATCCGATATGTTTTGTTTGTCTCAGAATTTCCGTACTCATACAGGAGTACTTAGGTTAGCCCAGAGCGTGATCGATGTTATTTGCCACTTCTTCCCCCAGTCCATTGATGTGTTGCCTCCAGAGAAAAGTATTATATATGGCGAGTCTCCTGTTGTACTTGAGCCAGGAAGTGATGAGAATTTGATAATGACTATTTTTGGGCATAGTGGTAAAGCTGGTGGAAAATGGGTGGGCTTTGGTGCTGACCAGGTTATTCTAGTTCGGGATGACTCTGCAAGAAAGGAAATCTCCAGCTATATTGGTGATCAAGCACTTGTTTTGACCTTAGTGGAATGCAAGGGCCTTGAGTTTCAGGTCTGTATTTCTTTATATCTTAATTTTACTTTTATCTAGTTCTTCTCAATAGCCACTTTGAACTAATGTTTGTTTATTTATGTATGCCTATAAATGTTCTTTCGTTTTTAGTCTATGCTCTTCTTAGGTTTAATAGAAAATGATAAACGTTCTTTCGTCTGGTGTGTCCTTATCCTATTATTATTATTTATTATAGGATAATGAATAAATCATTCACTGCATGTTGTAGGATGTTCTTTTGTACAATTTCTTTGGTTCTTCTCCTTTGAGTAATCAATGGAGAGTTGTGTACGAATTCCTGAAAGAAAGAGATCTACTCGATGCCAATTCTCCGTCCTTTCCGAGTTTTAGCCAGTCAAAGCACAATATTATGTGCTCTGAACTGAAACAATTATATGTGGCGATTACTCGAACAAGGCAAAGATTATGGATCTGCGAAAATGACGTAGAGCTCTCCAGGCCAATGCTTGATTATTGGAAGAGGTTGTGCCTCGTGCAAGTGAAGATTATAGACATTTCTCTAGTGAAGGCAATGCAGAGGGCAAGCAGCCCCGAGGAATGGAAATCACAGGGAATCAAGGTTTCTTCGTTGCTCTTTTCTTTTCATTACTTTACCTTCTCTCTTATGTTTTTTAATTATCTTGAAAATCTTAAATTCTGATTTGGTTTTCCACAGCTCTTTTGGGAGAAGAATTATGAGATGGCAACATTGTGCTTTGAGAAAGCAGGCGATGAAACATGGGAAAAGAGGGCCAAAGCTTATGGGCTAAGAAGCTCTGCTGACACTCTTCATTCTACAAACCCTGAAGAGTCACGTACGATGCTTAGAGAGGCTGCTGAAATATTTGATGCCATTGGCAGAGCTGATTCTGCAGCAGAATGTTTCTGTGACTTGGGGGAGTACGAAAGAGCTGGTATGTACATTGCAAATTTAATATCTCCAGAAGAATGTTCTTGTGAAGTCTTCATTTAGTTGCGAGATTCAGGCACGAGCGTTTAAAGTCCATGTTAGAATCTCTTTGAAAACATTCAATTTTATTTTGATGACAAACAAAACTTGAGATACTTATCCTAGTCAATTTTTTGCCTTATTTCAGCGCTAGTCATTTGTACTTTGGATCCTTAAACAATTGCATTTCAGCACTAGTCGTTCTCAAAATCAGCAATGAGGCAGTTTCAAGCTTTAATGATACCCTTTATAGTTTGCAAAATAGTGAACTTGTCAATGATGAAATGGGCATATGCTTACGTATTGATGAGTTTAGTGTCAACCTGACAGCAAAATATGCCAAAGCATTTTTGTATATACTTTAGCTAGTTTTCAGTCGTTACATTTCTGTATATACAATATAATATTTATCTGTAGGCATGTCCAAGATTGAGTTTTTTTTTTCATGGCAATCAACATAATGATTGAACGTTGTTTTGAATTGTCTTCTGAGTTTTTCCAAAAGTTTCTTACAATGCAGGAAATATATATTTGAAGGGTGGTAAGTCTGATCTGAGAAGGGCTGGTGAATGTTTCTCTCTAGCAGGAAGTTATAGAATTGCCGCACAAGTTTATGGAGATGGGTATTTCTTCGATGAGTGCTTGTCAGCTTGCGCGAAAGGCAACTATTTTGATTTTGGTGTGCAATATATTGAGCAGTGGAAACAGCAAGCATCTCTTAGTAGCGGAGCTATGGTTAAATTTAAGGAGATAGATAAAATTGCGCAGGAGTTTCTGGAAAAAATTGCTCTGGAATGTTACAAGAAAAAACACGGTGCTTCACTAATTAAATTCGTTCGAGCGTTCAATACGATGGAATCCAAACGCAAATTCTTGAAATCTTTGGACTGTATCAAAGAGCTTCTGATTCTGGAGGAGGAGTCGGGGAACTTCAACGAAGCTGCAGAGATTGCCAAGAGTCTCGGAGATATTATACGTGAAGCTGATCTGCTGGAAAAGGCAGGAGATTTTGCGAATGCTTCATTGCTCATACTTTCTTATGTGCTGTCCAACTCTCTGTGGTTGTCTGGCAGCCAAGAAGGATGGCCCTTAAAGTCATTCCCACAGAAGGAGAAACTTTTAACTAAAGCAATGTCGGTTGCACAGAAGGTCGGTGAAACTTTTCATTCATCGGTTTGTGCGGAGGCCAGTGCTATTAGAACACATGAGCAGAGGGACTTGTCTGCATTGATGCGGTGTTACATGGCATCCAAGCAACATAAAACTCATCCGGGTGAGGTTTTATCTCTTAGAAAACTTCTTGATGCCCACGTTCGAGTACGTCTATCCAAGTATGAATGGGATCCTGAATCACATACGGATCCAAAGTTATTTGTTGAAAAAATCCTGAGGAACCAAGTCTCTTGCAGAACTCTGGTTTACCTTTGGAACTTATGGAAGGCAAGCGTATTGGGGATCTTAGATTGTCTAGACTCCCTCGAGGGGATACACCTCGACGGGTGTGAAGATGCTGTCCGATTCTGTTGTGATTATCTTGGAGTGAGATTGACACATAATTTGGGTGCTGCCTGTATCTTGATGAAACCTGATGCTGCATGGGTTGGATATGTTGCTGAAAAGAGGTTCATTGTGAGGAAGAGAAAGGTGGCAACTCTTGAAATCCGTCACTTTGCGTCTGCTGCTCAAAAGTACTGGCGTCAAGAATTAGTTTCTACTGGATTTAGGGTATTAGAGGCACTTCAATTATTTCATAAGTCTTCTGTGAAGTCCTCTTCCATATACTGCCAATGTGCGTGTTTAACTTGCATCTATGAGGTAACAAGGTTTTTTATTGAATCGAACTCACTAGAAATGAAGAAAGGCGAGAAGCAGAGGGTTCAAGATTTTCTGCAGCTATCAATGAAGTACTCCGAACTTGTTTTCCCGTTGGACTCTCAGCAGTCCTTATCCAAGAAGTTGGTCTTATTGAGGGAAACTGAGATTTCCAAGAACTTACTCGAAGAAATTATTTCTAGGAATATAGGTTCACTGAATGATGTAGTCACATTCAGACAAATTGGACATGTTGTAATGATGTTGCTGGGGTCTGGCAAGCCAAAGCATGACCTTTGTAAGAAATTTTTGGAAAGATTGGGTTCAGACTCGCCTTGGAAGCCATTCATTGAGAATCTCATGGAGTCAGTTTCGGGTCTCGAACTCTATAAATCGGTGATACTCTATAAAGAGTTGTTCGGAGATCCGAAAATAAATACGGGGGACGACGAAATCATATCCCCAAATTGTTTAGTTTATCTCGTGGAGAGACTTTTGATTACAGTTCCTCACCCTCAGGGTTTTTTCTTCACTACAAAATCCTCTTTCACTGAATGCTTGACGTGGCTGCAGTCGGATGCCAATCCAAGTTCCATTTTTCCCATAGACAGCAAATTTTATGCTCGAGACACATTTAAATTTGTCGCTGAAATGGTCCTGCCAAGCCTTCACTTCCCTCGTCCGACAGTAGAATGGATTAAGAAGTGTCATCTGGATTCCAGATACTATTCCCCATTACTGATGCTGAGGTTGCTTTTGATTTTGTGCACCTTGTGTCTGAACTCATACACCCCCCTCAGTGAGATATCTAAGGCTCTGGATGCACCTCAAATCATACAACATCTGCCAAGGGAATTTCGTGAGGCTCTTTCACGTACGGGGGAGAATAATAGCTACTCTGCTAGAATTGCGGAAGCATGTAAGATTATTGGTGACCCACTTGTGATTGTTTCATACAGTGGGAGTCGACCGAAATTTGTGTCTCCTGATGTCATTTTTGTCAACTTGAGATCATGCTCATGCAAAAATGAGGTTATGAACATACTGTATCCTGAAACAGCATGCAATCAATCGACTACTGTGGAAAAACACATGACTGAATCTGTCCGCACAAGGCCTCCTCCAGTTAGTGATCATGCTGAGAGTCACTCAGAGAATGGAAAAGAGAACATGTTTATTAAATTGGCTCTTATGCGGGATATCTTCGTGACCTTGGGGTTGCTCGGTAATACAAATGAGTCAAATGACAATGATGGAAAGATGGAGAGCCTTGTTCCGATCCTTCTGGAGAAGGAGGTTTAGCCTGCTTATTTGTTTTTTTTTTGTTTTTTTTTCATTTAGTTACTTCTTGGATTGGATGTTATGCATCATCAAGTTGTTTTTCGTTTTCTTACATTTTCAGGTGGAAATCTTGGAGCATATAAACTATATGTTATATTCAAAGGCTGATATGTGTGAGCTGCAGAATCAGATGAAAAATCCTTCCGAAGAAGATAAGGATGTGATGTGGGAAGTAAACAGCGCGTTCAGCGAGTTGATGGATACAAGGTAAGTCACTATGCATATTTTGACAAGTAAGATATATTTCCTCTTAACAAAATGCATTAATGATGACGTATAATTGCAGCGACATTAATCTTAAAGCCCAGTCGAATATGATGAAAGAAATTTTGACAAGCGTGGATGGAAACAGCCCCCAAGTAGATGCATTTTGGACTCGTTTGAACAGAAAGAAGGAGCGGAATGCAAGTGTTGCTGGAGAAAATTCTGAGGGTTCAACTGCTGGTGGTGCTGAATGCAGTCAGGTGAAAACGAAGAAAATGAAGAAGAATAAGTCGAACAAAGGGAAAGGTAGTCGTCGTGGCAAATAAGCTTCTTCTATTTCCTCTGAACAATGGAACTGATGGGTTTCTCTAGAGAAAATGGGTGAAAACTAAGGAAGAATGTTGCATATGAAATATATGTAGCATCTTTTTGGATTTGAAATCGTCTCATATGTGGCATTTTGAATATAATCTTCTGATGTACTTTTGTGAAAATGAGAACGAATATTATGTCATTTTCCTACTAGGCATGAAAGCTCGACATGAAACTATGATCTTAGCCAGCATACGTACCTCACTAAGTTCGGATTCTAAGCTGATATACTACTATGTTTCCGTCTTAAAAATACAAAATTTTCTTTACTTATCGTTTTAAAAGTAAAAAATAATTACTACCGTTTTTTTCACGCGTATTAATTTGTATGAATATTAAGCTGAGAAAAAAAATAGTAAAAAAAATACACAATTTGTATGAATATTAAGCTTAGAAGAAAAAAATAGTAAAAACAAAAATACACGTGTTCATTCTTGTATTAATATATACTAATTTAAGATTATGGATGAGAACTTGTATTAATATACTGTAGTAATTTAGATTAGGGATGAGATAACATACTTTACTAAAATGACCATACATTGTACTAATTTGAGATTAGGGATGAGATAACATACTTTACTAAAATTACCATACATATAAAAAAAATCAGTATCAAAAAAATTTATACTAATACTGTATCGAAAATTCTATATATCGAAATATTAAAAATTTATACTTACCGAAAATTATTGATACCATCAATATACCGAAAATTCGATATTTTTTAACCTTTACAATTCAATTAGTTTGGTATTTTTTTTCCACTCCTATTCGAGACTGAGAAAATAAATATAGTAGATAAATCTTCAGTGCAATTTGTAAGTCTACTCATGTGCCATGTCGTTAAATTTATCTTTTATGTCAAATGACTATTTTTAATTTGACTTCCAAATAGGAATATTAATTTGAGATAGTATTGTTTAATCTGACCAAAGCACGGCGGTTGCTGAACTTGAAAATCGGCATTTCTTAATGGCGCTCAACTGTAAAGAGGGTGGATTTTAAGGTTATCAAAGTCACTACGGTATTGTGGGATTTATACGGTAAGCTATTGCGTCTGTCACTGTTTCTCGGCGTCTTTTATTTGATTATTCCCCGACGATCTATTCTCGCCAAATTCCTTGGCGTTTTTTTTCAACTGCCCACCATGTGTTTGTATTTATGCTTATTCATTACTTCAGACATTTTCAGTTCCAGTGCAAGCTCTTTATTCTCTCTCCGATAAAAAAAGATCTTTTTGTCAACGCTTTAGGTTTGAAGACATGAATGGAAAAATTGAAGGGAAATTATGAACTCTGATTGTATGTAAAGATAATATAGATATGTGCACACGTTTACAGTTGTGTTAAAAATATGATATGATCTTGAAACTCTGACTATATATATAACAAAGGGAAATGGAGTTACTTCATAAGAAGCTATATGGGAAACATAAAATGAGACAGCTGAGGTGAATTTGAAACTCTAAAAAAAGTCGTCGTGTAGTTTTTGTTTTGTTGTGTTTCTTATTGACATTGTTGATGACTTGATGTTGATGGGCATGGGAGGTATACATCTTTTTTTTTCTCATACTTTGGCTTTGTAATCGTTTTCTTTTTGTTGAAACGAGTACTTACACACTTCCACCTCTACGATCCTAATGTGTATGTCGCGTTAAAAAAAATTGTTCCTCTGTCAATGCTGAATGCCCACAGCTTCTACATGCACCTCTTAGATATAATCTGGTTATTCTGATGGTTGCAGATGAAAGAAGTTTCTATATCAGATCTCTATTTAAGGAAGGACAGAAATATTTCATGGTATGCGTTTCCCATCTGTTCCATCATGTATCAGTCTCCGCAACTTGTGTCATAAAATCAAAGAGTCGTCATCAACTGGAAGATGGAAAGAGGTGCTTTTAGATTACAGAGAGATCAGAAGAATGGAAGTTCAACTGGTAGATCATGCAGTTTTCTCACATGCTCTGAAGGCTTGTTTAGCCCTGTCTTTTAGACTGGGAATGGCTGTCCACGCATCTTTGATTAAGCAGGGGTTTGAATCATATACGTCGGTGGGAAATTCTGTAATGGACTTCTATGCTAAATCTGGAGCATTGATTTCTACAGTTGGCGTTTTTGATTGCATGAAGACAAAAGATTCAGTCACATGGAATATAATTCTCCATGGGCATCTTGATCAAGGTGCCTTTGAGGAAGGGCTTAGTTTGTTTAATCATGCTAGAGCATCTGGATTTGAACCCAATATCTCTACTTTTTTGTTCATGATTCAGGCATATCGCTCTCTTCGAGCTTTCACCGATGGACAGAAATTCCATGCTTACTTGATTCGAAGCGGGTTATGGAGTCTAACATCCGTCCAAAACTCTCTTTTGGGTATATGTACTCAGACATTAAGATGGACTATGCAGAAAATCTATTTAGTGAAATTAATGAGAAAGATGTCATTTCATGGAGTGTGATGATCAGAGGTTATGTACATAGTGGTGATAATAATACTGCTTTAGAATCATTTAAACATATGGTGTCGGAGTCTGGGATCGAAGTGGATGGACAAACCATGGTCAGTGTACTCAAAGGGTGTGTCAAATTAGGCGACATTCGAATGGGAAAACTTATACATGGATTTTTACTCTTAAGTGGTTTTAATCATGACGTGTTTGTAGCAAACAGTTTGGTTGATTTTTATTGCAAGTGTGGATACATTGATTCTGCCGTTACAGCATTCGATGAGATGCCTCATAGGAACACAGTATCCTGGAATTCTCTGCTCTCTGGATTTGTTCATAACGAGAAGTATGCAGAGGCATTGGCATTATTTGCTTCAATGAGAGAATCAGGAGTTGTAGCGGATGAGGTTACTTTAGTGAACCTACTTGTAATATGCAAAGTCCTGGGATATCTGAGTCAATGCAAGTTGATTCATGCTAGAGTTATTCGGAGATATTTCCAAGCAAATGATTTGATCATGAATTCATTGATTGATGCATATGGGAAATGCAATCAAATCAATCTTTCATGGAGACTATTCTGCCATATAAAACGACCGGATGTTGTTACGTGGAGTACAATGATGTCAGGTTTCACGCACTGTGGCATGCCTGATGAAACAATTTTCATTTACCGGGAGATGCGACTTTTACAAGTGAACCCAAACCCTGTAACCCTGTTAAGCCTTCTCGAGGCTTGTGCACTCTCTGCTGAAATCGGAAGATCAAAATGTGCCCACTGCATTGTTGTTCGGATGGGACTGGTATCGGATGCAGTTGTTGGTACTGCAGTACTTGATATGTACTCGAAATGCGGAGCTATAGACGCATCGAGAAAGGCATTCGACCAAATATCAGTTAAAAACGTTGTTTCATGGAGTGCGATCATTGCTGCATATGGCTTGAATGGCTTCCCCCGTAATGCACTAGCTTTGCTTTCTGAAATGGAAATTCATGGTTTGAAGCCCAATCCAGTTACAATCCTCTCGGTGTTGTCTGCATGTTGCCATGGCGGATTGGTTGAGGAGGGTCTCTCTGTATTCACAGATCTTGCAAACAAGGATGGAGTTGAACTAAAGTTAAACACTATTCATGCCTTGTTGATTTGTTGGCTAGAGCTGGAAAACTTGATGATGCATTGAAACTGATTAAATCGATTCCTCTTGGCATAAATCCCGGTGCTAGTGCTTGGGGTGCACTTTTGAGTGCAAGTAGGAACTATGAGAATACAACATTCATTGAAGGTGCACTTTCTCGTATTCTCGAATTGGAGCCATCAAGCTCTGCTGGTTATTTACTCGCATCAAGCATGTATGCGGCTGGAGGCTCGTGGATAGATGCCTCGGGGATTAGAGGTTTGATGAAAGATAGAGGTGTAAAGGTGATGGCTGGTTACAGTTTGGTTCATGTAAGTAACAAGGCTTTTACATTTACAGCAGGAGATAAGTGTCATCCTCTGTCTCATATGTTCTACCCTGCGATTGAGCAATTGCACTCGTGTATGAGGATAGATATGGGAGCCTGAGTACTTGATGTAAGAGAAATTTCCTTTTCGTTATGGTGATTCAGGGTAAGTAAGATTCCTAGATACTCTTTCTCTCTCTCCTTTTTTTCTTCTTTTCCTTTTTGGGGAAATTTATCGTACTAAAAGGAATTTGGAAGTAGAATTACTGATACATTTGTAACAACTTTTCTGAATACATATGACCTTAAATAAACCATAAAATTAATTCTACTTTTTTTCATCTGCCCTTTTCCAGGAAAAGGCGTCTTGACGATTCAATGGAATTAGAAGCACCAGAGATAAAAGAAAATGAATGTTGGAGGAAGTGTCAAATGGCGAAGAAGTTGATGACTGGAACAATACAAACACTTGGAAGCTAGAATAACAGAAGTGGTATCCAAAATGATGTGGTATCCATTTCTTCTATTTTTCCTCGACCCAAGCCCTCATTCTACTATAGAACTATCGGATTATAGATAGTATGCCATTGAAACCCACTATTTAGTCGTATAGCCCAACATCACTCCTCCACCTACTGCCATGTGGCATCATTTGGAAATCGGAATTAAAACGATTACACTCTCAAGGGCTTAAAAATGCACTTATTACAAAAATATCTTCCCAGCTTTACTTTAGGGTCAGTATTATCCAATTTCGTTTGTTATTTAATATGTTCATTTTCTTAGTTACATGATTGTACTCGTATGTTTACAGCTGAAGGAGCTGTTACCATCTGAAGCAAGAAGATTCCAGCTATTACAGGCAGGCTGGGTTGTCAAATTAATCATTTTACAGAGGATCTCATGCCAGAAGGTCCCACCGATAAGTTAATTAACTGAGACAACAATGAGAAGTTCTGATGCTGTCCCCATGTTTTTGTCTGTATAACTGCAAAAAATTGGAATAGTTTTATCAAGTACATGGGTATTATTAATATATTATTGAATACCTCTAGCAACTCTCAACAATTTACGTTTTTAAATTGTTTTTGTAGATAATTATTCATGCCTTACTGTACTATATGAAATATGTGCATGGTTTACTTGAGATATTCATCTCAGCAGATTCACGTCTCTTCTTTTTAAAACAGTAGTTAACAAAATTCTGTGGCCTCTGGATCAGAGTAGCTGCGGTGCAAATATTGTTTTCTGGATTTCAAGAGTAATTTCCAACATTTAGTAAATATTTTTATGGATCGAATATCTATTACTTGATGGCATAATATTAGTCCTGACTTTGCAGGGGGGCTGTTCTCTTAACTCGAGACCCACCGAAGAGAAACTTATATTTCTGCTGCCTGGTTTTAAACTCCGGCTGTCAAGTTGTAACAGACAAGGTAAGAAACATTTACAGTACATTGTTTCCTGTTAAATTTGATCTCCTAGCTTGCTGAGGATAAATACCTACATCAAAGTCACATTACATTGTTTATTAGTTTCGTAAAAAATATGAAAAATAACGAGATTTTGACGTAACATAAGTGGTCGGTGTGAAAAATAAACACACTCAGTCAACTTCTTCTTTGACATCTCTTCCAGTCAAATAGCATGTATGCCTTATAGGTAAGCCATGATTATACATATCTTTGACCAATATCACACCTTTCTCAAGGTAATTGTAATTATAAGTTGCCTTGAATTCACAAAAGGAAAGTATTTGACTACAGTATTTTGTTAGGTAATGCAGTTGATTTTTTTTTGACTTTTTATTGAATGAAAATCATAACATGACTCTACGTAATCCTTGCATACAAAGCGAAAAAACCAGAAAGAAGGCGAAAAAACAAAAAAAACACATGAACCCTTGAGAATGATTTGTTCCTCAAATTTCCCCTTCCTTCATCACTGATAGCAGGGCATCGATCGGATTCATAGATCATTGCCTTTTTTTTCTTGCATACCGAATTCCTGCTTCAATGATTGTCAAATCTTTTTTTTATTTTTTATATTCAGACCTTTTGACGTATGTGCAGGTGATAACAAATGAAGCAAAAATATGTCCGCAAGTTCTTCCGAATGATAGTCCCCTTTCAAATCCAACACAAGATCTATATACACACTGACTGCAGCCTAATGAAAAAATAAGAAACAAACAGAAAAGGTAACACAGACGAACGAAACTGGATCAGTTGCCTAACCAGCACAACCCGTCCCCATTCTGATCGAAGACGTTGAAGGCCTCTCTCTCATGTCCTCATCCACGTCTCGCTCGTCCATGTCGACGCACCCGTCTCCGTCGAGGTCGATCTTCTCGATCATCTGTGACAGCTCAGCGTCCGAGATGAAGATCCCCATGTTCTCCAAGGAGTGGCTGAGCTCCTTCTTGGTGATCCTCCTTCTCCAAGGAGCGTTGCTCTCTTTTAGATTTTGTTAATTTTTTGTTTAATTTTAAAAAAATGAATATTTAGAATGTATAAATTAATTTGCAAATCTTGTTTAATGTTGTATACTGTATATTACAATATTTTTTGTAAAAGTTGATCTTATATCCATTTTTATTTTAATTTGATTTTTTTTTTATCTATTTGAAGAAGATGTTTAATTTATTTATTTATTTATTATAAAATCAAAATTTAATATCAATAATTGATACCCAGTGTTAAAATCGTAATCAGACATTTTATTCAGTTAATATTTTTACAAAATCTTTCAAAAATAAATATTTCTTGGAATATTCCGATTCGACTACCTCATTAGACGTTTTTGTGTGCGTCTTTCGTCAAAATTCGAGCTCAGTTGTAGTTAACTCGATATTAATCCAAAGAAGCGAAAGAGTAGAGTTTAAGTGAATGAAAAGTGTTAAGATGCATAATTCATTTCTACTGAATCCTAAGTTCGGTTGCAATAAAAATAAATGACATAAAGTAAATGACAAGAAAATAAAAGACATGTAATTAAACACTCGAATAATTTATATCAAATCGTATCCGGCCATTTCATAACAACATCCCATATATCAAAATATTCGACACGTGAAAGTAAAGCTCCCGATCAGGTTACTAAACTCACTCTAAAGTGTTTAATTCACTTAGGGTTCTCACTCTCGATCAAGTTACGAATCCTAAAGTTGTGTCGTTTCTAATGACATAGTTCAATTGAAAATGAAATTCCTTTTTCGCGACCCTCGATTCATCATTCGAGCAAAAATGAATTTTACATGAAAACAAAATATCTAAACATAAACGAAAGCATGATTAACGAAAACAATTAAAGAGAATTTAGAAATAACATTAAGACAATAATAAAAAACAATTTATAAACACAATCGAACATAATATAATAAACATTCTGAAACTAAGAACGGAATGAAAAACTAAGAAATGATTACATTACAAAGTTTACGAAGGCCGTAGAACTCGATTACGATTCTTAGAAGGTATCGTTAATACCGACGCCCTTCACTCTACGTCGAGTTCCAAGACGAGAGATATCCTCCTCCATTTTTTGTGCCTAAATGCCTTTTCCAAAACCTTCAGAAAACTCCCCTCCAATTGCCATAATTAACTCCTTTCAACTGCCATAATTAATTGCTTATTTTTTTACTACATGTCGACCCACAGACATGCAAATGTCCAGCCCGCTTCGTCTTTTCGTTCGCGACCCGTTTCCTTCTCGATTCCTTCGACTTTTCACCTGAAACATGACCAAACAACAACTTCTAACTATCCGTGAGATCCGACACAACACAACATAAAACATAAAATAAAATGACACTAAAGTAACAAAACACGACTCACACTCTACACAAAACGTAAACTAAAAACACATACACGATACAAATCACACCCCCACGCTCAAATCCTTACTAGTCCTGAGCAAGGTCAACTCATCTAACACAGTGTTTGTACAAATCACCTACATGAACTTGCAATCATACCACAATCCCACCACCGACGAGTCATATAAGAGGAAAAAAAATGTCTTCATGAACAACAAAGTCTCTCATCACACACAAGCTCGAGATAATGTGGAAAATAAAATGATATAGACGACTCACAAATCTACACAAGAATGCATATGAGAATAACATCCAAAAATACATGAACACCTCCCCAAATGCATACAAATACTCTCTCAAAGAAACGATTAGAATCAAAATGTGATCTATAAAGGTCGGTGTTAGGGACCCGATCAACCCGATCGTCCAAGTCCCGAACACAACAACGAGGATACACAAATACCACGACAATCAAACGGATAAATCGATACTACTACTTCAAGCACGAGATATACGAGACGAGCAACAAAACACGAAAGCAACGAAAAATAAATGAACAAACGATGTATAGTGGTTCACCCGTAAATGGGCTACGTCCACTTCTTGCCGCCACGAACTTTCCACTAGAAACGAGAAGCAATTCAAAGATTACAAAGATTTTCACTCAATCTCTCAATCTCTCAATTTCTCTCTTTCTCTCTTTTTCTAGATCTAGATCTAAAAATCTAATATCTCAAAAGTGTGGTGAGTTAGGTAGAATGAAAGAGGATGAGAGGCTTATATAGGTGAGCCCAAAAAACACCTCAAAAAACCCTAAAAGAGGCCCAAAAACGAGTTGGCCCAAAAGAATCCAGGAAGTGGCACGAACGTGCTACTGCCTCTGAAGTTTTGGCAGAATTGGCACGAACGTGCTAAATTCTGAGTTTTGGAAAACTCACCATTCGCGCTCGTTTTCGTCGTGGCTTCGTCGGTTTGGCTAGGTTTGGCTCCACCTCCAACAATCTCCCACTTGGAGACACAACCTACATCACCTCAACTCTTCCTCGTCCGTGGCGGCAAACACACTCCTCAACCGAGGAGCCCGATCGAGGTTCCACACAACCTCATCTTATCATACGGCACAACCTTGGTAAACATATCCGCCGGATTCTCACTCCCGAGAATCTTCTCAAGCACCAACTCTCCTTCCTCTAAGGCCGATCGAATGAAATGGTACCGGAGTTGAATGTGCTTCGTCCGCGCATGGTATGCCGGATTCTTCGCCAAATGAATAGCACTTTGGCTATCACAATACAACACGTTCCCCTTTCCTCCATTTTGCAACTCCTCTAGAAAGGATTGCAACCAAATCATTTCCTTGGCGGCTTCGGTCACGGCTACGTACTCCGCCTCACAACTCGAGAGTGCTACAATCTTTTGTAGCTTCGAAGCCCAAGAAATGGCCGTCTCTCCGAATGTGTAGACATAGCCCGTCGTGCTCTTACGGCTATCGATATCTCCACCATTATCCGCATCCACATACCCTAGCAACCCCGTCTCCGATTTCCGAAAACACAAGGCATAATTTGAGGTGCCCCTCAAATACCGGAGTATCCACTTCACGGCTTCCCAATGCCTTCTCCCCGGGTTACTCATGAACCGACTCACAACTCCCACCGAGTGTGCTAAGTCCGGTCTCGTACAAACTATAGCATACATAAGACTCCCTATCGCCGACGCGTACGGGACCTTATCCATATTCCTTCTCTCCTTCTCCGTGGCGGGCGAATCCTCCTTCGACAACCGAAAGTGCCCGGCCAACGGAGTGTTAACCGATTTAGCATTCTCCATACCAAACCTCGTCAAGACTTTCTTGACATAATCCTCTTGTGAGAGCTTTAGGCCTTCCTTTCTCCTCACAATCTTCATGCCTAGGATTTGCTTAGCATCGCCCAAATCCTTCATGGCAAACTCCGACGATAGTTTCTTCTTGAGCATATCGATCTCCCGTCTACTAGCTCCCACGATCAACATATCGTCAACGTACAATAGCAAGATCAAGTAAGAGCCCTCAAGGCTCTTGAAATAGCAACAATGGTCCGCCTCACATCTCAAGAAGCCGGTCTTCTTCATGAAACCATCGAACTTCTTGTACCATTGTCTTGGCGCTTGCTTCAACCCGTAGAGGCTCTTCTTGAGCTTACACACAAGCTTCTCTTTGCCTTTAGCCTCATACCCTTCCGGTTGCTTCATGTAGATCTCCTCATCGAGCTCACCATGAAGAAACGCCGTCTTCACGTCCATTTGTTGGAGATGAAGATCCTCCCTTGCTACTAACCCGAGCACTAACCAGATGGTCACCATCTTGACCACGGGAGCGAATATGTCGGTGTAGTCGATTCCCTCCTTTTGTTGAAATCCCTTCACAACCAACCTCGCCTTATACCGTTTGCTCCCATCGTGCTCCTCCTTCACACGGTATATCCATTTGTTATGCAAAGCCCTCTTCCCCTTAGGTAGCTCGGCTAGCTCCCAAGTGTGGTTAGTCACCAACGAGTCCATCTCGTCATCCATGGCCGACTCCCACTTGCTCGAGTACCCGGCTTGCATAGCCTCTTGAAACGTCTCCGGCTCACCCTTATCCGTGAGCAAGATATGGTAGAGAGTAGTGACGTACTTTTGATTTGGTCTCCTCTCTCTAGTCGACCGACGCACAACCAAAGGTGGGGATTGTGGGGTCGCCTCCGGCTCGACATCAACTCCCACTTGCTCATTAACCTCCACCTCATCACCCGAGTCCACCTCATTCCCGGTGCCCGGTTGGCCTTCCTCATGTGCCTTCTCGTCTCTCCGGACGGGAAAATCAAGATCGTCCCACACTTCACTCTCCGGTTGATCAACCTCCGAGGTCTCAACCTTTTTATCCTTGTATAACACCGCTTCATTGAAGACCACGTCTCTACTTCGGATTATCTTCCGATTTTCTTCATCCCAAAACCGGTACCCGAACTCCGCATCTCCATAGCCGATGAAGTAACACTTCTTCGATTTTGGGTCGAGCTTGCTCCTTGAAGAGGAGTCCACGTGGACGTAGGCCAAGCACCCAAACACTCGAAGATAAGAAAGATCCACCTTCTTTTCACTCCATACCTCTTCGGGAATACGAAACCCTAAAGGAACCGATGGCCCTCGGTTTATCAAGTGAGACGCGGTATTTACGGCATCGGCCCAAAACATCTTCGGCAACCCGGAATGTAGCCTCATACTCCGTGCCCTCTCGTTCAAGGTCCTATTCATCCTCTCGGCAATACCGTTTTGTTGAGGTGTGCCGGGGATCGTCTTCTCCATTTTGATCCCATGCTCGGCACAAAAGCTCTTGAAGCTCCCATCAATGTACTCACCTCCATTGTCGGACCTCATGCACTTCACCCTCAAACCCGTCTCATTCTCCACCAAGGCCTTCAATTTCTTGAAGACATCGAACACTTCCGATTTCGCCTTCATGAAATACACCCACACCTTTCTTGTGGCGTCATCAATGAAAGTCACATAGTATTGTGACCCTCCAAGTGAAGAAACCGGGGAAGGACCCCACACGTCCGAGTGTACCAACTCCAACTTCCCTTCTTTCGGTTCTCTTCCACCCTTCAAGAAGCTCACCTTCTTTTGCTTCCCTAAGATGCAACTCTCACACGGATGAGGGGTGGTCGACTTTAACTCCGGCAAAAGGCCTTTAGTCGACAACATCTTCAACCCCTTATCACTAATATGCCCCAACCGGCAATGCCATAGCTCCGTGCTCTTAACGTCATTCACCACCCCGACGATCTCTTCACAATTCAAGACCTTATACAAGGTTCCGGCCAATTCTCCCTTTGCCACTACCATAGCTCCCTTAGACACCCTATGCCCGGATGTATCGAGTTGGCTCACCGATATCAAGTTGAGCCTAAGATTAGGCACATGCCTCACCTCCGTCAACTTCCATCTTTGCCCGTTGGACATCCTCAAGGACACGTCTCCCATGCCCACGATGTCCATAGTTTGCCCGTCGGCAACGGTTACCTTCCCAAGGTACCCCTCTCGATAGTTCTCCAACACATGTCGATGTCCGGTAGTATGGTAGGAGGCACCGGAATCGAGGATCCAAGAGTCGATGTGTGCATCCACCGACAACACCAAAGCATCCGCTATGTCCTCCGTTGCGGCATTAGCACCACCACCACCCTTCTTATCCTCTTTTGGCGGTGACCGACACTCATTCCTATAGTGACCCATCTTGCCACAATTCCAACACTCCACCTTCCGTGACTTCGATTTCCCTCTACTATTTTTCGACTTCGATCTCTCTTTGCCTCCATTGTTGTTAGAGCGATTTTGGCCCCGTCCACGGTTGTCAACACTCAAATCCGAACTCGGCGTGCCCCCGGAATCATTCCTCCTAACCTCCTCGGCGAGGACCCTATCCCGTACACTTATAAACTTGAGTTTTTCATTTCCAACCGAATTACTTAGAGCCGCCCTCATCGGCTCCCAACTATTAGGCAACGAAGCTAGTAGAATCAAGGCACGAATCTCATCATCAAACTCAATCTCCACGGACGAGAGTTGATTCACTATCGTGTTGAAATCATTCACATGCTTGGCTACGGAACCCCTTTCTTCCATCTTTAGGTTGAAGAGCTTCTTCATCAAATGGACCTTGTTGTCCGCCGAAGGAGTCTCATACATATCCGACAACACCTTCATCAATCCGGCCGTCGTCTTCTCCTTGGCTACATTGGCGTGCACGTGCTTGGATAACCTCAATCGGATTACTCCAAGAACCTTCCTATCGAGCTTGTTCCATTCCTTTTCATCCATCTCTTCCGGTTTCTCACCCAACGGCTCACTCAAATCCTTTCCAAACAAGTAGTCCTCGATTTGCGACTTCCAATGGGGAAAATCCGTCCCATCGAACCTTGCGATACCGCCCAAAATCATGTCGTCACTCATTGTATCCTCCGACCGCTCTAAGACAAGCTCTGATACCAATTGTTAGGGACCCGATCAACCCGATCGTCCAAGTCCCGAACACAACAACGAGGATACACAAATACCACGACAATCAAACGGATAAATCGATACTACTACTTCAAGCACGAGATATACGAGACGAGCAACAAAACACGAAAGCAACGAAAAATAAATGAACAAACGATGTATAGTGGTTCACCCGTAAATGGGCTACGTCCACTTCTTGCCGCCACGAACTTCCACTAGAAACGAGAAGCAATTCAAAGATTACAAAGATTTTCACTCAATCTCTCAATCTCTCAATTTCTCTCTTTCTCTCTTTTTCTAGATCTAGATCTAAAAATCTAATATCTCAAAAGTGTGGTGAGTTAGGTAGAATGAAAGAGGATGAGAGGCTTATATAGGTGAGCCCAAAAAACACCTCAAAAAACCCTAAAAGAGGCCCAAAAACGAGTTGGCCCAAAAGAATCCAGGAAGTGGCACGAACGTGCCAGTTTTGGCACGAATGTGCTACTGCCTCTGAAGTTTTGGCAGAATTGGCACGAACGTGCTAAATCCTGAGTTTTGGAAAACTCACCATTCGCGCTCGTTTTCGTCGTGGCTTCGTCGGTTTGGCTAGGTTTGGCTCCACCTCCAACAGTCAGAAGGTCAAATACTACATAGATATGATCGAATAATAATTAGCTCAAACGTCGACCTCAACAAACTCCACAACGGTAAATATCGAATCCCAACAATCAATGAAAACTCAATAACGAACGTGTCTCGACCAGACCTCAATCATTTCATTTTACCTACATCAATCGTTCCCACAATCGATGAGTCCTTATTTTTTTTTTGTTCTCATTTTTTCCTATTACATTTTTTCTAACTACATCAGTCATTTCCACAATCGATAAGTTTTTTTTTATTCTCATTTTTTTTTCTTTTTTTCTTTAAGAGGTGAAAGATTTTTCATTTTACCTAAGAACACGTAACGTTCGATACAACAATTACAACAATTCTCAATAACCACAACATCAACTTGTACCGAAAATTAACTCACGTCGCTCGTGGAACGCTCGATTACAAGAAAAGGCTTCATGTAAGCTCAAAGGGTTATCTAGGGAGTCTCACGACGGACACGGTATTTTTGGGATAATTATATTAGTGGAGTTCATCCTAAAATCACATTCATCGTCTTCTCAAATATGTCGAATCAAGAGTATTCATATACGCAATATCATATGCCAAGTTCACATATTCTCAAATAATCAACAACATGTCATCTCACTCTCGTCATAGTCATACCATCTCGTAGTGTTGCTTTGAGCCGACAATATTCGTATTAGGAGGTCGGGGGAAGAGTTCCCAAGTACGATTGGTACGAAGAGTATTAGATGGCCTTCCTCAGGCGGTCGTACGTCAGGAGCCGCTCGATGGCGGCCCATCTGAGCTCCTCCTCCTCGAAAAATCATCAGGCGGCCCCAGCTCCGTCTGCTGCTGGCTGATCGGGCAAGGTCGTCCCCTGCCAACGCTGCCGCCATTCTCGGATGAAAATTCTTGATGATGTGAAGACACTAGTATATATAGTCGTCTTTTAGCAGCTCCTATATATGTTGTAGAGTTGTTAAAGAGCATGGAATTGTTTTGCATGTGATGCAGCCCAAGAGTCGTCATTGATACAAGACCCGGTGCGAGTTCCAGCTGGACCAGTGACGCGCTCGAGAGCCAAGAAGTTCAAAGCAAGCTTGATGTCGATGATCCAAGAAGTATGGGCGAAAGAGCTAATGAAGAAACCCATTGGCGATGTGGAGAAGCCAAGCCTTATCAACCTGATTGCGTACGAGGAGGCCGATCCAACAGAAGACGAAGCTGGAACCATGAAGACGAAGCCCGAACAGCATGTGTCGGACGACATGAAAAGCTGTCGGCCGACAAGTGGTTTGTCGGACGACACCTCTTGGCTGTCGTACGACATCTAGTGTAAAAATGGAGGACGAGACAGACGGGATTCGCAGGATGAGCCTGCGAACGACGAAGATTTGTCGGACGACAGGATTTCCTGTCGAACGACAAGAGGATGTCGGACGACACATATTCCTGTCGTCCGACATGAGACCTGATTCTTTATGGAAATCGCGATTTCGCGATTTCAAGACTTTATTCCGTATTTTCCTTTTATTTTGTGACTTTTTAGGCCAGCCTATATAAAGGCTATGAACCCAATTGTTTTAGAACACAATTTGAAGATTATTAATATATTTCGTGAGTTTATTCTCTCTCTCTTTTCGTTCTCTTTTCGATTGTGCCAAAAGAGATCAACCCGACGAATCAACGAAGCATACATACTTCGTTCGTGTGTCATACATCGATTTTCGAGTTGCTGCATCGATCTCGTGTTGGGGGTTAGGGTTCCGTCCTTAATTGATTTCACGATTTCAGGTTCAGAGGTTTGGGATCATCCGCCAGGTATCCAATTTTATCGTTTTCTTCTTCTTCCGCTCAATCCATCAACGAGGTACGTATCAGCATGTCCTCTACTTTTTCTCTCTCTTATTTAAATTTGGTTGAAAATTGTGTAATTAGACGGCCACGTAAATTTTCTTTGGAGGACAATAATGTAAACGACCAAACATAAAAAACATTATTGTTCAAAGAGCGTAGGACTGAGAAATTACAAGTTCGAACTTCTTGTTAATACCTTCTTGGTTAAGCTTGGGATAGGAAGAGTATAATACATACACATATTGAGCTAGGTCACGAGTTTGAACTTCTTTTCAACACTTTCTTGAGGTCATGATGAGTTCCTGTCAACACTCTCATGATGAGTTTAAAAATTAAGCCATGCGTTTCTACCTACTTCTACGCGCAATTTTCAGAAACTAAAAACTTAATATCTTTATGATGTATATTAATGGAGTTAAAAGGGGTTGAGATGTGAGTATATTTGGTGTAGGAGGTTGTCGAGAGTGAGCCTATTTGTTTATTATCATTCTTTCGAACCACCTATCACCCGAGCCTACCATATTACAATCTAATTCCGATTCTTATTCTTCTTTGTCAAAGTATACGGATTATCTT
This sequence comes from Euphrasia confusa, assembly GCA_954870475.1. Lineage (NCBI taxonomy): Eukaryota > Viridiplantae > Streptophyta > Magnoliopsida > Lamiales > Orobanchaceae > Euphrasia > Euphrasia confusa. The sequence continues at coordinate 19,540,196 of OX940969.1, read as the reverse complement.
GTGATATTGTGGTTCATGCATGTCTCGTTGTTGATTTATGACTTGTTGTTCATTTTGATTTGGAGGAGCATCCATGTTGCTGGATTGTTACCCTCGTTAATTTTCGGTACCCCAGTCACAGCCTACATAACCAAAAATAGATATAAATAACATATTCAGAAAGAAAGAATGAAAAACAATAACACTTCAATTCACCTCAAAGTATTCGACAAGTTTATGAGAATGGCGACCAAGAGCTCCAGCGTAGATTACTTGTCCTCCTCTCTTCATCAACATCAGCTTTAAGAGGAAAAATCACAAAAAAGTAATTATTACACGAAAACCATACTCAATCCATTCACTGCTAATTATTATTACCTCATCAAAAGCCTCAAAGATTTCTATACTAGGTTGATGGATAGTACAGACCACGGTTCGACCTGTGTCGATCTGTGCGCATGACAATGGCAGCAGCTCGTGCATCGAGTCCTGATGTCGGCTCGTCCATAAAGATTATGGAAGGATTCGCAACTAGTTCAACAGCAATGGTTAGTCTCTTTCTCTGTTCAGTCGAAAGACCATCCACACCCGGAGTTGAAGCCCAACAATGGCATTTCTCAACGTAGTAATTCACGTGGTTGAACGAAAGAGGCAATGCAATCCCTCTTCTCGGTCCACTGTTTGCACTAGTGTTTCCAACGGCATTTGTTATGCGTCGCTTATTCTTGATTTCCTGGGTGTCGTCTGATATGATAACCTTATTATCGCCCAAAGCTAGGATTGAGGAAGAAATCAAGTTAGCATGTAAGATTAAGAATGTCGAAAATGAAGTAAAAGGAGGCGACTTACGATTTAAGAATGTTAAGGCGGCAATAGTGGGCCGGTGAAGTGCCAGCTGGCGGTGGAGAAGGAAGATGATGATGATGATGATGATGATGAAGACGATGGGAATCGGTGGGTTGTGTACAGTGGGAGCTTGGATAAGAGCGTGAAGGTATGGAGGGTATCTGATCGTGTGCCGTGAGGTTCAGGGAACTGAACGGAAATTACGACACATGCCTCGGACGGTTTTGTCGACTAGGGAAGACGAACAACCTAACCGATGGGAGGCGCAAAGATTGTGAAAAGTTTTTGGTGTGAAGGATTGAAAAGATGAGTAATCTGAATGGATGAAAAATATTAAATTAATTTTAGTTTTTGAGACTGTGACATTGGTGGTGTAGCTGTTACAAGCTGAATACTCAAATTGCGCCTTTTTTTCTAGGGATTGTTGGGTTTGGGCACACCAGATAATGACCCCAACATGAGTTTTTAATATTAAATTTGGAAGTTCGAACAAAAATCGAAGAATTAAAATTTTGGACTTGGCAAAAAAGGAAAAAAATACTGACTGGAGGTGTAACATTGTTACAAAATACTAATAGTGCCAACATTATTCCCAATATTGAAGTAGTATTAAACAACAAGATCATGATTTTACAGAAGAAGAAACTATAAGACAATGAACAAGAAGGTTTGAATGAATTGTGATTCTTATTGCTCACTAAGAGTACATATATATAGGGAAGATATACAATTTAAATAAGGATAGGAGCCTATACAATAATACTAATTTATATTAATTGATTTACAGTAAATGATTTTGATATAATAAAACATCTTGATTGATTTGCAAGATATTTGATCTTGATTGAGATTATTAGGGAGGATTGACTTCTGATGAGTTGGATATTATATTGTTAACACTCCCCCTCAAGTTGGACGTTCTTGCGATAAGGCCAAGCTTGTCTCTTAACTCATGATATTGATGTTTGTGCAGTGGCTTGGTAAGTATGTCTGCAAGTTGATCTTTGCTGGCAACATGAGAAATACGTATTTGGCCAAGTTGGAGTTGGTGTTTGACAAAGTGGAAGGAGATGGCCATGTGCTTCATCCTGGAGTGAAATACGGGATTCTTGGCGTAGAGTGTGGCAGAAATGTTATCACAAAAAATAGCTGGTGGTGTAGTGACAGTGATATGCAGTTCAGAGAGAAGATTGCGAAGCCATAATGTTTCGGTTGTGACTGAAGCAACAGCGCGAAATTCAGCTTCGGTGGTGGAGATAGCTATACCTGTTTGTTTCTTGGAGGACCATGAGATCGGGTTGTGACCAAGGTAAATTATGTAGCCGGTTGTCGAAAAGTAGTTGTCTTTGTCACCGCCAAAGTCGGCATCACAAAAGGCATGAAGACGAAGAGGAGTGTGTTTGTGGAGCTGAATTCCATGTGTGGGTGCCCTTGAAGGTATCTGATGAGCCGTTTTAAAGCTGTCCAATGGGTAGCAGTCGGATGATGAAGAAACTGAGCAAGGCGATTAATGAAGAATGCAATATCAGGTCGAGTGAGGGATAGATATTGTAAACTCCCAACAATAGCACGATAAGTGGATTGGTCTTGAATGGGTTGGTTATCTTCGCGGAGAAGAGGAGGTGAAGTATTCATGGGTGTGGTGTTTGGTTTGGCGTCTGCCATATTGTATTTTGTAAGTAGATCATTTATGTATTTTGATTGACTTAAGTGAAGACCAAGAGCATTAGGAGTGACTTCGATGCCGAGAAAGTAAGATAGTGGTCCAAGGTCCTTGAGAGAAAATCGGTTAGAGAGATTGGCAATAAAGGTTTGTAATTGAGATGGATTTGGTCCTGTAATTATGATGTCATCTACATAAATAAGCATGTAGAGACAAGTTGTTTTGTTGTGTAAAATAAATAGAGAAGGGTCGAAGATGGATTGACTAAAACCAATATTAGTTAGATGTGTCTTAAGCTCGGTGTACCAGGCTCGAGGAGCTTGCTTAAGGCCGTAAATGGCCTTGTGTAATTTACAAACAAAATCAGTTTTAGTTTGGTCGATAAAGCCAGGTGGTTGACTCATGAATACATTGTCCGTTAGAGTGCCTTGGAGGAATGCATTATTTACGTCAAGCTGACGGAGGGGCCAAGCTTTGGTTACGGCTAAGGAGAGAATTAAGCGTACAGTGGTGGGTTTGATAACAGGACTAAAGGTTTCCGTATAGTCGATGCCTGGTCGTTGATGAAATCCTTTTGCAACAAGGCGGGCTTTGTGTTGTTTTAGTGTGCCATCTGGATTATATTTGTTCCTATATACCCATTTGCAGCCAATAATGTTTTGAGCGGAAGAGCGTGGAACTAAGGTCCAAGTATGGTTGCGTTCAAGAGCATTATATTCATCTTGCATTGCTTGGCGCCAGTGAGGAAGTACGAGAGCCTGCTTGACGGTGTTGGGTAGATTTGTGTTCGAGTTGGAGGCGTGGGCAAGATTCGCATATTTCGGGTTTGGCTTGCGAATGTTGTTAGCAAGTCTGGTAGTGACTGTTTTTTCTGGCAGGGGAGGATCTGGTTGGTTGGAGTTATTATTTTGTTGCATATGGTTTGGTGGAATATGAGATAATGGTGAATTTGAAGTAGCGGGGGGTGGAGAGTTGTTAGAGGGCTCGATAGTGGGTTGAGACGATATGGGAGGAGCACTGGATGGGTGAGATTGAGGGATGGGTCGACGGGTGTAGACTTTGGTGACAGGGGGGTTTGTGTTGTGAGTTGGAGTACTGACAGAGGGAGGTAGGAGTGAAAGAGAAAGCGTGGTCCATTCATCAGTGGAGGGAGAGGGCAAGGGTTTAGTGGATATTTTTGTGAAGGGATAAATGTCGTTATAAAATTTAACGTGTCGCGAGGTGTAAATACGATGAGTCTTTGGGTCTAGACAATGAAAGGCACTTTGTGTGGTTGAGTAACCAATAAAGACACATGATATAGAGCGGTTTTCTAATTTGTGTTTGGTGTAGGGCCTAAGCCATGGGTAGCAAAGACAACCAAAATTGTGAAGATTGGTGTAGTCTGGTTGCTTATTGTGAATCATGAAGTAGGGTGATTTACCTTGTAGTGATCGAGTGGGAAGACGATTGATCAAATATGTGGCAGTGCTAAAGGCGTAAGGCCAATACTTGGTGGGTAGGTGAGCGTGTCTTAGGAGAGCTAAGCCCGTTTCGACTATGTGTCGGTGTCTCCTTTCGGCATATCCATTGTGTTCGGGAGTATGCGGAGGGAATGTTGTGAAGTAGAGTAGTGGTTAATTTAATGTATTCTCCTCCATTATCGGAGAAGAAATGTTTAATTTGTTTGTTAAAATATTTTTCTACAAGAGCTTTAAATTGTAAGAATATTTGAGTAGTATCGGATTTACGTTTTAGTGGGTACATCCAAATGTATTTACTATAATGGTCAACGAAGACAATATAATATTTGTAGTGGTCGAATGACGTAATCGGAATCGTCCAAAGATCAGAAAAAATAAGGTCTAGGGGTGCTTTTGATTCAAACGTGGATATATAGAATGGTAGCTTTTTGCTTTTCGCAACATTGCACGATTCACAATGGTCATAATTATTAATTGAAAATGGTAAATTTTTATTAATTATTTTTATTACATCATACGTTGGATGTCCTAACTTATGATGCCAAGATAGCGATGCGGGTCCTTTCACAGATGTATAAGCTTTCGGTTTGGAGGGACACCACTCATAAACTCCGTTGTTAGCTCGACCCTGAAGGAGTATGGTTCCCGTTGCTATCGCCTTAATAAAAAAATAGTCGTGTGAGAAAACAACATAGGCTTGGTTATCACGACATAACTGAGAGATAGATAATATGTTTCTCGATATTTTTGGAACATGTAGAACATTATTAAATTTAAGCGATTGAAAGGTAAAAGTACCTATATTGGCGATGGGTATGGTGGAACCGTCTCCAATGATGAGGTTGTCCAGACCGTTGTAAGGAGAGTGGAAAGCAAGGGTGTCCAAGTCCGGAGTTATGTGGTGACTTGCGCCGCTATCAAGGAGAAAATTCTGGTGCGAAGCCATGGATTCATTGGTTGTTGTATTGACTTGTGGGGTAGCATGCTGGTTGCGAGTGGGTGGTGGAGGGAAATTGATGGTCGGATAGATGCTGCGAAATGAGGAGCAATTGGCAATAACATGACATGTTTGACGACACCACTGACACCTTCCTTTGAAAAGTCAAGGGGTGGTTTGGTTGTGTGTTTGAGCATTGGTGTTAGAATGGTTGTGGCCAGAATAGCCATGGTGGGGACGATTCTGCCTGTAAGCCGGATTGGCAGAGAGGGTGAAGTGGTTGGTACTAGGTTGTCGATTGATAAGTAACTCATGTTGAAGTAATTTCTCGTGGAGGGCCTCAAAACTTATTGGTGTGTCTCGAGCACGCACCGCATCGATAACTGGTTTGTAAAGTTCATAGTCGAGGCCCTTGAGAACCTTTGAGACAACATTTTCGGGATCGATGATTTTGCCGAGAAGGGCAAGTTGATCCACACAAGCTTTGACAGAGTGAATATAGTCACTGATGGTTTGATTCGTAGCGTGTGCTATCGAATCAAAATTTTCTTTTAGTTGTTGTATATGAGTACGGGATGGGTTGGCGTAGGTATGGGCCAGAATATCCCAAGCCTCTTTAGCCGTTTTGGCCCGTACAATTAAGGTTTGGAGGCCAGAGGTGATAGTGCCTATGAGAGCACCTAGAATCAGACCATCTTGTTTAAGCCAAGATAGGTGTGCGGGGTTGGGAGTCTCCTGGTTGTTGGCGTCAGAGATGGTGGCAGGAGGGGCCGGTTCCGACCCATCTAAGAAGCCAAGGAGACTGAGCCCGAAGAAGATATTGGTTAGTTGAAAGCGCCAGGTGGTGTAGTTGAGAGGCGACAATTTGACAACGTGAGCAAGGTTCGGGGCCGTGAGTGGTATGGCCTCGTTATGAGGATTGGTGATGGTGGTTTCAGCTTGGTTGTTAGTCATGGTGAGGTACGAAGAAGAGATGTGATGGTGTTGTCGTTTGAAAGAGTGACGTTTGGGTCGGAGTGGGTTGGATCGATTGTGACTTCCTGATACCATATAAGACAATGAACAAGAAGGTTTGAATGAATTGTGATTCTTATTGCTCACTAAGAGTACATATATATAGGGAAGATATACAATTTAAATAAGGATAGGAGCCTATACAATAATACTAATTTATACTAATTGATTTACAGTAAATGATTTTGATATAATTACATCTTGATTGATTTGCAAGATATTTGATCTTGATTGAGAGTATTAGGGAGGATTGACTTCTGATGAGTTGGATATTATATTGTTAACAGAAACATCTGATGTTGTATATCTCTCTCTCCTGTTACTACATTTAGTAGGTTTACACCTACATGAAGTGGTGCAACTTCTGTTCTCAGATCGGCAATCACACCTTGCTGTCTTGCAATAAGAGTCCCTACTGCAAGTGCAACAGACTAAGACTCCCGCACTTGTTACTCGCCTGTTCTGACATTGTCTCTGGTCACACTCACATGCACTACTGCAACTTCTTTCCCCATCTCGGCACTGGCAGATCTTTGTCTTGCAAGAAGAAAATCTAGTACAAGTGCAGCACAATACCACTCCCGCAGTCGATTTTTCCATCTTGGAATTGGATGGATTGGATGGATTGATCGCACGGTCGCGATTTGCGAGTCTGTTACAGATTAGCGGTGTAGATTGCCATTTCAATTTTGTGCATTTCTGATTTAGCATATAATCACTCGTGTTTGTGATTGATATGCAAGCATTGAGCTAGAGAGAGCTTTGTACAATTTTTTTTTAGCTTTGAGTAATACCAGAACACCCCTCCCCTCCACCGTGCACGTAGATCACCTTCCGGTGATCGAATCACGTAAAATCGTTTGTTGTGTGTTTGTTTCTCTTTGTGTTTGCGTTCGAAATATCCAATACAAACTCGCGGTGAGGTGTGTGTTGAGTGTTTTCGACGAGTGTGAGATTATAGTATTCGCTTTGGTGGTTTAGTGGTTATTGTGTGGGAGTTAGTGTCGTCGGAGCTCGCGTTTGTTTCTGGCTACTTTTATCAACAGGTCATGAGATCCCGATGCTGGCTTGCTCAGTTCCTTTATCAACTCTTGATTCCTCCAAAGATTGATACAAAAAACCAAAAAATAATTAATCAACAACTAAATTAGTTACATGAAATAGCTAGTTGGTTACTTACTGATAAAGGGCGGAATTTTGGCATAAATTTCTGTAAAATCGACATCAAGCTGGGCTTCGAAAGCAGAGGAGGTGACTTCAAGCATCCAAGTTGCTGGATTGTTACCCTCGTTAATTTTCGGTACCCCCGTCACAGCCTACATAAACGGATATAAATATAAATAAGTTGCATGTCGGGTTTATAACATATTCAGAAAGAAAGAATATAACACTTCACCTCAAAGTATTTGACAAGTTTATGAGAATGGCGACCAAGAGCTTCAGCGTATATTACTTGTCCTCCTCTCTTCATCAACATCAGCTTTAAGAGGAAAAAATCACAGAAAATAATTAATCGTCAAAGAAAGTGATGACGTTACACGAAAACCATACTCAATCCATTCACTGCTAATTATATATCAAACGTACAGCTGGCATGTCCACGTAGTAATTCACGTGGTTGAATGAAAGAGAGAGGGGTTCGAAAGGCAAAGCAATCCCTCTTCTCGGTTCACTGTTTGCATTTGTTATGCCTCGCTTATTCTTGATTTCCCGGGTGTCATCTGATATGATAGCCTTATTATCTCCCAAAGCTGGGATTGAGGAAGAAATCAAGTTAACTTCTCTTAACTGACATCTGCGGGGATGGGTTAGTGGCAGACAATCGTCAGCTACAATTCGAAACACGTAAGACTCAAATAATGGTTATAACACTAAGAAACTCACATGGAGGATGATGCCTCATTAAAAAGGAATTCCATTATATCTCTAGCTTCAGAAAGAGAATGGACTTGGTTCCATATTCCTTTGCAGTTGAAGGCTCGTTCACGCTCCTCAGCTTCTGATAGTTTAGATGCCATGGAATCACAGGTGCTTGAAGAAGTATAAAGCATGTTTTCAAGAGCCAATTTCGTAGAAGTTCCAGCACTAGGAGACATTGTTTGTGGAAATTCACTACAAATGGAAAAGTCTTTAGTCAATCGTCCATTTGAACAAGATATAGACAGAACAAAAATAAACACATGACAGTTAAAAACAGTTCTTAGATTCATACCTTAAGTTTTGCTTCTTTTCTATCAACGCTTCATCCTTCAATCTTTCAAGCTCTTCACCTATTTGATTCATCCTACACGTACAGAAATAAATAAATAGAATACAGTTTATCCTTTTGTCATAACTTTTCAAGAATGTGTATACAAAAAAGGACATAAGCATTGACAGAGCGGTTGTTTTTACTCTTTCACTAGACGATCATATTCAGACCGCACTGCATCCACTCCTGCGGTAGCCTTTGACATCAAAAGAAAGATGCTAATAAAATTTTAATGAATGGATTTCTTAATCTTTGTTATCATAATGGATGAATGTAACCACGCATACCTGAATTCCTTGACCTTTCTGACTTTCTGCCCCTGCACAACCAAAGAATATCAATATATTATGACATAGGAAATCATTGGCACTCTTTAGAGAAGCAATCTGTTGTATTCTAACCATCCTGTGAAGCTTTACGAGAATCTAGCAACTCTTTAAGACGTTTTGTGGCCATAGAAGCTGGTATTTCTCCTGAAGAGAAGGATGTTCAAGCTCTTTTTCCACAACTTCAACCATACCTTCAATCATGGGAATAAATACAACTATTCACAACTTTAAAAAATAGATAGATAGAAAGATAGGTAAAGAAAATGTCACAAAAACATGATGTTAAAATTATGTCTGCTGAAAGAATATTTCATGCAGATTACCTTCCTGCAAGCGTGTCCCATCTGCATCAGTTCGCTTTGCCCGCTCAGAGCCGGCAAGATCTACCAAGTGACGCCTTGCAACCAGAAGATCATTGCGTCTGGTACTAAGAGCAGATGCTGAATCTTCTTTCTCCAGAGCACGACCATCAAGTTGTTTTCTTTGGTCTAGCAAACTATCAGTGATTGTCGTATCCAAGTTTTCTAGCGACTGAAATCATTAAGGATTGTTACATGCACAACAGTGCAAGAAAATGGAATTAAAGTATATAACCAAAATATTAAAAATACCTGCTCATATTTAAGTTTTAGTGCATTAATAGAAGGTAAACTCTCAAACTTGACCAATTGATCCCAGAAAGTATCAACCAGATATCGCACTAACACTTTCAAATTCTCCTGCAGAAGATATGTTTCAAGAAGAACCCTTTAATGCATGACCTTTCATGTGCCTATTGTACGATCCAAGGATGCTGTGGAAAATAATAAATCACCTTCAGAATATATTCAATGAGGTCAAGAACCACCGAATTCAGAAGATTGTTACGAAGTCCATTGGCAACAAATGTGTCTATAACTGGTTTGAGAAGATTATTCTTTACTAAATGGTTCAGCCCATTATTTTTTTTAATAACCTCCAACCCATTCAGACCTTTCAGCTTCAGGTGTGACAGTAAAGTTTGAGATAACAAGTATGATGGAATTAAGAAGAAATACATGTTCCATTGGGATAATCATGACTGAACTGGCTTTCATTAATTCTTGATTGTGGAGAGTCAACCTAGAACTGGCTTTATCAACTCCCACAACTCAATGTGGCACAAGAAAATAAATGAAGAACACCAAATAAACGTATACAAACCAATAGTTTCAGGGTCCGATTCGGCTTCCTTGAAAACTGGAGAAGGATTGTTACCTTTATCCTATTTGGTTTAGGAGTTCTAGATATTAATAAAAGAGTTCAACCAAGATTATCTTCAATTTAACCAATACTTCCTCTCATTATTCCTTGAATGCTCACATCTCTTATCCTCATTCCATTACTACTTCATGTTCGGTCGCCCGCCCACCCCAACCTACAAAGAGATCTCTAACAAGCACGCCTATCACCAATTTCAAACAATTAACCTGTGACAACTCAGCAAAAGTCCGTATTAAAAGAATGTCGATACAAATTTCAACTTTGCTCACCAAAAGTCTAAAAAGACTACCATCCGTTCGAGCAACATAAGAACGCAGATTAGTCGAATCCAGACGCTGCAAAAGATCGAGGATGTCTGTCCTGTATCCATAATGACAAATTATCATGGAGAGGACAGATGTAAACTGAACCACAGAAAATGAAAGGATAATAATTCCATGCTCATTTCCAGATACATTTTTATTTAGTCATGAATTATCTCATTACCCAGTCAAAACAAGCTTCTTGTCTTCACTCTGTAAAATATATGCTATTATGTCAAAGAGGCCTTCATTGACGAGATCCCTGAATGTCAAATAATCATACATACTGAGTTAATAAAAAACATTACAACAGTAAAGTTTCGCACTTTTTAAAGTGAACTGGTGAACTATATTGTATATTACATAGATGTAAAGATTGATAAGAGTAAACAGATGATGCATCTAACATACCTAAATAGCCGGTGCTGATGCACTATCTGCAAGCTCTTACTCAGGGTACAGAATTCGTGCAAGAAGCGTACCTGTGTCATGAAGACAACCAATGCTAGCCTCGGATTTAATTTTTATTTAGATAATACCAAGTGCGCTCAACATTTTCACTCATTTCTCTAGGATTATGCAGTGGAAATTTTGGAATTTAAAAACCCTGATTCCACGTAGAACTCAATAACTGGAGGTAACATGATAACATTGTTGGAAAACATCAAGAGAAAACTTGTCCAATTTCTCCAACAATTCACATGGAAATTTTAAATTGTTGGAAAGCAATGGGCACAAGATCAACTAACTATAGTTTCAAAACACATCTTGACGCTTACGGATAATAACACTTCTATTTGGTGGTGTCAACAACACCTGTAACACTTCTAGTTTTGTATTTTAATACAGAAGATTTAAGTAAGGACCGATATGTACCAATTTTTTCTTTGATTCTACAGAAGTGGTAGGAGACTTCAACCTAGCAAATAATTCCTTGATAAAAGTGCTATCATCTTTTAGCAAGGAAACGACCTGCAATAAAATAAACTTAAGTCAGTTTAGAACTTAAGAACAAGAAAAGATTGAACCAACTGGTTACAGATCTCACAGTCACATTATTTGAATGAATTATAGAATTCAAATTCGCAACTATGCGTGCATCCAATGCTCTGGGAAAAATGATATCCTGGCATAAGCAATATAAGCATAAGTTTCTTTTTCTTTCATACAGATGAAAAAATATATTATTTAGAAGTAAGAACTAAAACTCAGACCTTTAGGTAGCCAATTCTGTAAGCTTGATATATCTTGGAACGGACTATGGGATCTTTAATGGGTATGGCCTATACAACACCACATAGCAGAATAATATTGGACGTGTATAATATCGGGTTAACCAAATAAATATTGGAAATGTTAGGGAAGATATACCTCCTTAAAAACCACATGCTCTTCTAAAAACTTACGATGATTTGCCTCAGATTCAACTGCAAACAAATTTGAAGCCGTTCTACCATCAACAAAGGTAAATCATCGTGTCAGGAAGAGTATAAAGCAAGGGTTGGTTTCAAAGTAAGAGAGAGAGAGAGAGACTCACATTCCAGGCATCCCATTATATCCATAATAAACTCATCCCCAAATATTTTTTCAAAAATCTTGGGACTATTTAGTAGAACTGCAAGAATACAGAGAGAATGTTTAAATCAATGTGAAGCCATAAACATTATAACAAGTCGAGATAAATGATAAGTCTACTTAGTACTTACTGATCCCCTTAACGATTTTAAAAATCAAGTGCAGACCATCTACGTTCTCCAAATCATCGCATATCCTAAACTGCTCCATGAGCTTACGAAAAAAAACTTCATGCAACACAAACAAGTTATCTTAAATAGCACTAACTAATAAAACAGAAGGGAAGGAACAGGACACAACACACAATACTAAGAGAGTTAATATAAAGTATGATACGACATGAGGCAAAGTAATAATCGGGAAGAAAATAATATTAATCCAGTTTGGAAGGTATAAAGGAAAATAATAAACAAAAATGGCATAATAACTATAAATAGATAAAATATAAAACAGCTCAAGAATAATAGTATGATAATATAAATAAGCAGAAATTCATGAGCACAATAAGGGTCATCTGGAAGCCCTAACTCCAGCACAGCCTCTCATCCTCTCCTTCCCTCTTGTACAGAGTCATAGACGCTGTTCCAGAACAGTATTTCCCCAGCGTACAAGCAAAGTGAGCACAATGGAAACAATGTGATGGCGTTTAATCGGCGTCAACAAAAACGAAGGTCAATTCGTCTATATATGATTTGGGCACTTTCTAGATTTGGGAAAAAAATCTCTAAAACTTAAAAAATACTTCCTACTTCCTAGAAGACTCTTGCGATTCAACGTGCATCAACCCGTCCACCTAAATCACATGTGGCGGGCGTCTTTAGATTTATGGACGACCACGCGCCATATACTGTCCCTAACTGAGCACTTTTATGGTATATAAAACACTATTTATCATAGTATGTATCTGGCCAACTTACATCATGCAACATTAGCTCTGTCACCCGCACATGATCTGCAATTCCACTTTCAACAATCTGGAAAACCAGAAACATTCTTCAAGTAAAGAATGAAAGGTAACAAGAGAACCCATAAAAGACAGAATAAACCAGCAGAAACTCCAATGTGCAATGGAAGTGAACATCATTCCCATCAATAATGTTGGGTTTGGTGGAGCCAAACCAAACCAAGAGAAAGTCGACAAACCGACGAAGCCACGACGAAAACGAGCGCGGATGGAGAGTTTCTCAAAACTCAGGAACTGGCACGTTCGTGCCAGAATGTGCCATTCTTCCAAAACTTCAGTGGCAGTAGCACGTTCGTGCCAAAACTGGCACGTTCGTGCCACTTCCTTGAAGCTTTTGGGCCAACTCGTTTTTTAGGCTTTTTTGAGCTTTTTTAAGGCCATTTTTGGGCTTTGACTAGGTCTTGACCTTACTACTATATATACAACCTCCCCCCTCACATGTATCTTATCCAAAACATTTGCTAGCCACCATAGAGAGAGAAATATTGGGAAAAAGGGTTAGAGTTAGATTTTTGGGAGAAAAAATCTTGTAAGCTCTTGGAAACTCTCGTTTATATTTCGGTGTATCTCGTTGGGTGGGCTAGAAATTGAGGGTCCTAGAGAGAGTCGTGAGAGTTAGAATTCGAGGGAGAATTCTTGTAAAGCTCGGTGTAACGATTCGGTTTATTTAGTGAAAATCGTGGCGGCAAAGTGGATGTAGCCTATTTAAAGGTGAACCACTATAATTCTCGTGTCGTGTTTGTTTGCTTTCTCGTTTCGTATTGTGTTGATTGCTTCGATTGTGGATAGCTCTATTATTGCTTGAATATGTATATTGTGTATGCTTGGGTGCATTGAAGATATATATGTATTGCTTGTGATTGATTGTCGTTGTTGGTTGGTCGGGAATTCGGTACACTCGGGTTGAGTGAATTCCCGACAACGGTTGGAAGTCGTTTGTTCTCGGGGGATTGGTGATCGAGTACGGGGTGGATTCGTTTGGAGATCGATAGGAGTTTCCGTCACGCATTGGGCGTGTCCGATCGATCGGGTATCGACGAGTCAAGGAAAAAGTCCTCGTGCTCTAGGAGCGGATCCCGGTGGTCCGACGTGTAGTCGGTGGTCTCGTTTGACGTAAAGCACCGCCCGCCTTCCCCGGTGTAGTACATCGATCCCAACAATTGGTATCAGAGCCAAGTTGTGAAGCTTGGTATCGGAGCTTCGTTTGAAGCGGTTGAGAACAATGACGGGCAACGACATGGTATGGAGTGCAATCGATAGGTTCAACGGGTCGGATTTTGCACGTTGGAAGGTGCAAGTGATGAACTACTTGTTCGGGAAGAATCTTCATCTACCGTTAGTAGGCGAGAAGCCGGAGGGTATGAGCGAGGCGGAATGGGCTCTCCTAGACCGACGAGTACTCGGGTTAGTCCGTTTGACGTTGTCGGAAAACATCGCTAGAAAGGTGATGATGGAGAAGTCGACCTCGAGGATGATGAAGGTATTATCCGACATGTTCGAGAAGTCGATCGAGAAGCCGTCGACGAGAAGCAAAAGCTCATTGTTGGAGCGGTTCTTTCATTTGAAGATGGAAGAAGGTGGAGTTGTTGCGACTCACGTGAACGAGTTCGAAACGATCGTCAACGAGTTGTCTTCGGTTGAGATCGGGTTCGATGATGAGGTTCGGGCCCTTAGTCTATTGGCCTCTCTACCGAGTAGTTGGGAGCCGATAAGAATGGCGTTGAATAACTCCGTTGGAAGTGATAGGTTGAAGTATGCCGATGTGAGGGATCGTGTTCTTGCCGAGGAGGTTAGAAGGAGGGATTCCGGAGAGACATCGACTTCAACGACTAAGGCCTTGAGTTTGAGCCGAGGTAGAAATCATTACGGAGGTTATAACCGCGGGAAAAGGGTGGAGTCGAGCAACGGGAAGGAAAAGCGATTCTTATGTTGGAATTGCGGTAAATCCGGTCACATAAAGCGGCATTGTAGTGAGCTTCCGGGGAATGGAGGCGATGCCAAGGTTGTGACGGGTGACGAGAGGGAAGATGACTTGTTGGTATCTTCGGAGCCTAGTGAAGACTCTTGGGTGGTTGACTCGGGAGCCTCGTTTCACACCACGGGTAGTCGTGTCGGCATGGTGAACTTCGTTCCCGAGAGACATGAGAAGATATATCTAGCGGATGATAGGCCGTTGGATATCGTGGGTGTTGGAGACGTGAAGGTGAAGACGTCCGGTGGGACGTTGATATTGTCGAAGGTGAGGTATGCACCCGAGCTAAGGAGTAGCTTGATCTCGGTGAGCCGACTTGAGAGAGAGGGGCATACGGTTACCTTTAACGATGGGTCTTGGAAAGTGTCGAAGGGTGCGATTATTGTTGCTCGTGGTCCAAGGACGGGCACCCTCTACACTACGACGGGAAGTCGTGAGATTGGTGTACCCGACAACACCAATGGGCTAATGCATTGTGGGCTAGGTCGTATGTAGACCTGTAAATGGGGCGGATCCGGAGCGGATCAGTGTCGATCCGTACCCGTTTAATAATTTAAATTTTAGATCCGTATCCGCTCCGTGACCCGCCGGATCATCGAAAACTCAATCCAAATCCGTATCCGACGGATCAACGGGTATCCAACGGGTTTTTTCAACCCGTTCTAAAATTGAAAAAAAAAGACATTCCTAACTCTTAGTCTCTTACTTATCGGATGAG
Organism: Euphrasia confusa; assembly: GCA_954870475.1. Classification (NCBI taxonomy): domain Eukaryota; kingdom Viridiplantae; phylum Streptophyta; class Magnoliopsida; order Lamiales; family Orobanchaceae; genus Euphrasia; species Euphrasia confusa. The sequence continues at coordinate 19,524,941 of OX940969.1, read as the reverse complement.
GAAATTGAATGGAAAATATTTGTTCTTTCTTTACTTTATATGAGAGTGATATGGTGTAAGTTGTGTTGGTATTGATAATTATTTGCCTTAATAAAAATTGGGAAAACAAACGTCCTCTTAATTGTTTAGGTTATAAAAATATAATTAATTTATTAATATATATATATATATTAATTTTTTAGAGGGTCGGGTCATTAACGGATCGGGTCGGCCTTGATCCGTATCCGATCCGTTTATAAAACGGGTAAACGGGTCGGGTCTTAAAACGGGTAAACGGATCAAATATTGCGATCCATATCCGTTAAAAGATCACGGATCTGGAACGGATCTGGATAAAATCCGCTCCATTTACAGGTCTAGTCGTATGAGCGAAAGGTGGTTGCAACCAAAAGAGAGTTCGGGTATTCCTCATACGGATCGGAGTCCGGTTCTCGAAAGGAGACGAGTTCGATTCTCGGTGATGGAGAAATCGGATATCGGAAAGCGGAGACATGATGATGGAGGTGTTCCGGTAGAAGACCGACCGGTGGAAACCTTGGAGATCAATCATGTGCTTTCGGGTCGAGATGGTAGAGCAATGCGGGCCGGTAAATCGAGCAAGCGGGAGTTGAAAATTGGAAGCGAGCCGAGCTCGTTATTTTCACTCGGAGACTCGTCGGTGCGAGACGAGGTATCGAAGCCCGACATTTCCCATTCGGTGGGAGTTGCTAGGCGATTCGGGTGCTACTCGGGTAATCGTTTCGGAGAGAGTCCCGTGGAGAGGATTCGGAAAACGAGGAGTAGGCAAAGGAGTCGTAGAGCTAGCAACGGTAAGAATGTTGTAGGTTATCGGTTGAAATCGTCGGTTAGAGACGATTTGATGAAGCCCGACATTTCCCATGCGGTGGGAGTTGTTAGACGATTCGGGTGCTACTCGGGTGATCGTTTCGGAGAGAGTCCCGTGGAGAGGATTCGGAAAACGAGGAGTAGGCAAAGGAGTCGTAGAGCTAGCAACGGTGAAAATGTTGGAGGCTATCGGTCAAGATCGTTGGTGATAGACGATGGGCATGTGAATGCCGACGTTGCTCATTCGGTGGGAGTTAGCCGGTTCACGAGCAATCCGGGGAGACGACATGTGGGAGCTTTGAGAAGCTCGGGTTCCATGTTGCGATTTCGGAGGTCCGAAAGGGGATTGCGTGGTGACGGAGAGGTTGATGGAATGGACAATGTTGTTGAGAAGAGGAGAGCGTCGAGGGTTGTGATGAGAAACCCGGAGATCGATGCTCGGTCTAAGCACGAGGTGCTTGAGACGTTTCGGGGAAGTCGGATGCCGACCGATGTGTCGAGGAAGAAGGTGGTGAAGCCTTTGGAGCCGAGGTCAAGAGAGACTTCGGTTGGACTTCTCGGATGATGGATGTGGTCGCCGCCACGGATAATGGGGAGTGTAGTTTGGTTGTGTCTCCAGGTGGGAGATTGTTGGGTTTGGTGGAGCCAAACCAAACCAAGAGAAAGTCGACAAACCGACGAAGCCACAACGAAAACGAGCGCGGATGGAGAGTTTCTCAAAACTCAGGAACTGGCACGTTCGTGCCAAAATGTGCCATTCTTCCAAAACTTCAGAGGCAGTAGCACGTTCGTGCCAAAACTGGCACGTTCGTGCCACTTCCTGGAAGCTTTTGGGCCAACTCGTTTTTTAGGCTTTTTTGAGCCTTTTTAAGGCCATTTTTGGGCTTTGACTAGGTCTTGACCTTACTACTATATATACAACCTCCCCCCTCACATGTATCTTATCCAAAACATTTGCTAGCCACCATAGAGAGAGAAATATTGGGGAAAAGGGTTAGAGTTAGATTTTTGGGAGAAAAAAATCTTGTAAGCTCTTGGAAGCTCTCGTTTATATTTCGGTGTATCTCGTTGGGTGGGCTAGAAATTGAGGGTCCTAGAGAGAGTCGTGAGAGTTAGAATTCGAGGGAGAATTCTTGTAAAGCTCGGTGTAACGATTCGGTTTATCTAGTGAAAATCGTGGCGGCAAAGTGGATGTAGCCTATTTAAAAGTGAACCACTATAATTCTCGTGTCGTGTTTGTTTGCTTTCTCGTTTCGTATTGTGTTGATTGCTTCGATTGTGGATAGCTCTATTATTGCTTGAATATGTATATTGTGTATGCTTGGGTGCATTGAAGATATATATGTATTGCTTGTGATTGGTTGTCGTTGTTGGTTGGTCGGGAATTCGGTACACTCGGGTTGAGTGGATTCCCGACAACGGTTGGAAGTCGTTTGTTCTCGGGGGATTGGTGATCGAGTACGGGGTGGATTCGTTTGGAGATCGATAGGAGTTTCCGTCACGCATTGGGCGTGTCCGATCGATCGGGTATCGACGAGTCAAGGAAAAAGTCCTCGTGCTCTAGGAGCGGATCCCGGTGGTCCGACGTGTAGTCGGTGGTCTCGTTTGACGTAAAGCACCGTCCGCCTTCCCCGGTGTAGTACATCGATCCCAACAAATAAAAATTAAAAAATACAGCAAAGAAAATATAAAGAAACAACAATATTAAAATGATCAGGAGCTATAGGGGAAGAAGTTGGTGTATATCAACATGTACCTTAAGTATCAAAGGGAGGGTGGCCAGCTCGACTGGAGGCAACTCCCTCAAATCATTGTTGATGTTGTGGACTGTCTCATCTAAAGGATTTAGAGTATGAAAAAAATCAGCCACTAGCCTCAAACATCGAAACTTTGCTTTTAGACACATTACACAAGGTATCTTCATTTATTTTACCCACTATAAGTGTATAAGATAAGTTACTCTAACTCAAGAGGTTTTCTTTTCCACAGGTTAAACACTATGGATGAAAGCTTCAAGTATAATACCAGAGGGTCAGGTCACATAGTGAGAAACTGAATTCAACCAATACAATACTTATTGAATGTTGTAGCAGCACTTCAGTTCGAAGGAAACCAAGTCTACACACGACCTCATCAATCTTTAGAGAATGAGAAACTGTATCATAATCAGAGCTATCATCTATCACATGACCATATAGGATAACAAGTAGAGATAAATACAATTTTAAAAATGGCACATTATTATTATTTTGTCTTGGTCCTACACTGAACTCCATTTCCTCTTAGAGATCCTCTCCAATCACTCGTTACCAAGATGACAAGAATAAACTTATTTTCTTTCAGATGAACTCTAATTTACCCTTAAAATTTCAGTTTTATTGCAAATTTCTCCAGAAGTAGACTAAACTATCAAATTAAGCTGAAGCGTCCAAAATATATAGTTCTCTTGTAATTTTTTCCGTGTTTCCATTTTTCATCAACTACCTAAAACTGGGCCATTTTAGTCTAGCCCGCAAACATCTAGACAGTTCATTGGTTTTGCATTACATGAACTTCTAATACTCAAATCAACCGACCAAATCCTGTAATTGACAGAAAAAGTCTACAAATCAGATCCCAAAGATTGTATAACAGATATGCAGAACTAATTACAGAAATGGATCGTTCCAGTGAGAACTTACTGGCCAGAGTCCTAACTTGAATAGTTCTCTGCAGACAACATAATTGATCCCTGTATGGAGCACAAGTGGAAACCAAAAGTATAAATAAAATAGTGAAAGAAAGGAAAAGAACTTTAAAATCGCAAGAAATCACACTCTATTGATACTAGCCATATGTAGTTGCAACCAATCGTCTGTTGGAAGCTAAGGGCCATGTCTATTGAAAAATCAGGATCCTTCCATGCAATGATTGTTTCTGAAGAAGTAGAAGGAATAAGAAACAAAAGTTCAACAAGTGAAAGTTATGTAAATTTATTATCCTTCAAGTGCAACAAGTACTTCATTGCAGAATGCTACCTTCTTCCTTACGAATTACGATAGATATCATCTGCACTGATACGATGCAACAATAGCATTTCATTATTCTCCTCTTCATTAACAAACAATCCTATGTCTTCTGATGATGATCTCTGCACCACAATTCCACAACAATGTTATAAACTTTCAACAGAAACGAAGAAATTAAGTTGAAAAAACGAAGCAAAAAGAGTCAAACATCCATATAATCCACAGTGATATGGCCAGTTCCTAGTTCATCCCATCTCCCATCCTCTTTCAGACGGTACAGTTTAACACGCTGAAAGACCTTATAATATGTGAGAGCTTGAACTTTTTAAACTTTACAGTGACACATGTCACTAGCTTATTGGCCAGTTGTGGAGATTACACACAAGCTTGTTTCAAAACTCTAATGAAAAACCATCTTTGTATAAATTTTACTTTTAATATTTAGTTTTCTCTTTTAATTTTCATTAATTAAAATTACTTTTTTGTACATATAAATTTATATAGCCCTCTAATGTTATTTATATTTCACAAAATAAAAATTAAAATATTCTAAAATTATTAATTTAATATTATCTTTCATTGATATATTTTTATAAACTAAAAAATAAATTATTTTAAAATTATTAATAAAATATGTTCAAAATTTTATTGTATGATATTTAATTTTTTGATTTTTTAAAAACATATTTAAATAAAATTAATTAAATATAATATTAAATTATTTTACACAAAAATATATTAAATTATAAATAACTAAATTTAGCATTATGAAATTAAATTAAAATGTGTATTTTATTGAATTAAATAATATAATAAATTTATTAATTATTGTAGGAGAGTTCAAACCAAGTAACCAATGTAAGTGTAAAAATAAATAGTTCAGTTAAGTAAATAGTGATTGAAAAATAATATAAAAGTGATGTAAAAATGATTGATTAGTGGTTGGTGGGTATGAATTCACCAACCAACCAATGTACATAGGAGGGCAATTGATTATGCAGTACTAGTACCATACTAAGAAACATGGTACCACTTTTTAATATTTAAGCATTTCATTTTTCAAACTCTAATTTTTTTCTTTTTTCCCCCTTTTCTTTTCGGTTTGGTTTACCGGTTTCTCTCTCTCGCACAACATAACCGCTTCTCTCGCACAACACACAAGACATAAACAGAATACTTACGGGAAGGTGTTCATCGGCGATTCATCAGTGGGAGACGGCGTAGTCGATTTCCTGTTTGAAGGCGGCGTAGGTGATCTCCTTTCCTTCACTCTCTCCGCGGTGGTTTCGATCCCGTACAACCGGGGATGACCAATTCGATCGCGCACAACCCATGACTGCGACTTTCGAAGACGATATATCCTTCGTTACTGATCACCGAGGCTTGCAAAGAGGCTTTATGGTTGAACTCTTGGAGAGTTCGGAGACGACGACAATCTTTTGTGATAGTCAAAGTGCTATTTGTCTCACAAAAGATCAAGTGTTCCATGAGAGAACAAAGCACATTGATATTCGTTACCACTATGTCCGAGAAGTGATCGCTCGAGGCGATGTTAAGGTGAGTGAGATTAGTACTCACAACAATCCGGCGGACATGTTAACGAAGAGTTTACCCGCAACTAAGGTTGAGTTTTGCTTGAGCTTGGTTGGACTTCAATCGAGAGAATAGGCCCTTAGGGGCTTTTGGAAGAAGAGGATAGGCGAATGAAGTTCGCGGTTTCGTGTCAAAGTGGAAATTTGTTGAATTGTGCCACAAAACCGACGAGAGCCCGCTCAACGCAGAAGTGTCGGCCAACACAGATAGTTGTCCGCTAACAGTCCCCAGCGAGAACGCGTTGGGGCTCGCTCTCTCTCGCCAACCTTCAGAGGCATATGGCGCGAACGCGCTGGACTGACGCAAGTGCGTCAAGCACATGTCGGCCGACATCACAACCTGTCGGCCGACACCAAGGGTTCAACGCACGGGATTTATTTTGAAAGTTTTCCAAATTGGTGAGATTGATTCCTACACCCTTTTATGACTATTTTAGGCGTGGATTATTGTTTTCATACAATAATTAGGACATCCCCCTATATAAGGAGAGCTGCTCCATTGATATAGATGATACCGATTATTTAAGCTATAACTATTGTGTGAGATTTGAAGGTTTTGAGCATATATCGATCCTTGTAATGGTGAAATAATATTATAGTGATTTGTTCATCGTTCCTCCCGTGGTTTTTCTCGATTTGAATTTTCACGTAAATTCTTTGTCTTCTCTATTATATTATTGATTTCTTTTCTTCGGGATTTTGTTATTCTCATACTATACATCGTCCCGATCGTCCACAAACTACACATCTTGAAAACTTTGTTGCTAGTACTATGTTGGCCTATGATGTAGTATAAACAAAGAAATTGATCTTAAAATCTTTATCATCTCCTTTGGAAGTTAAGGAACTTGATGTCGTAGGCGAAGACAAAGAAGAAGAGAAGAACCCAACCAACGTGTGCGACAACCACAACTATGAGGAAATCGTGATCGTAACCCAAATACTCCTCGAGAAATTCATTCACTCTAATTCTTGAAATGTTGCCTGTCAGTTCGAGCTCACCCGTCTAATCTCCTATTAAGGACGCGAAAAGGCCATATATAGTCCACACCACCGGAGAAGCCCAGTAGTACCATCTCCACCACACCGGGATTAGCTATACGTACGTAATATGAGCATATATACGAAATCTGGTTTTAGGGTGTGACTGGTATATATTTACGTACCGGACGTGGGATGAGGAAACCGAAGAACAAGTTCCAATGCTGAGGAAGAAGAACATAATGATGGCGGCAATTTGGTATCCCGGAGTCAGAGCAACAACCATCATCCCATACATGGAGAAGTAAATGAAGCACATGAATATGAAATAGTAGAAATAGAAGAACTTCGCCCGTCCATTCGTATCCAATCATGGAGTACATGAGTATAGAGTACACAAATGTTTGAATAGCAACATAGATCGTCTCTATTGCCACCTACATATCGTTTCCTACGCTCAAATTCGAGTAGTATGAATGACAAATTAATTTTCAAATACGTAACTAATTGGAAGAGAATTTTAAATGGAATAATGAAAACATGCATGGTGTAGTTTATATATATTAAGGGAGTACCTTATTATAAACACATCTATTTTATTTTTGAAGTAATATTGTCAATTATTGAAAAAATACAAGAATAATAATTTGAGATTATTATTATTATAATAAGTTACAAATTGAATTAATTTTTGAATAATGGTGTTTAAAGTCACCATTAGTATGGTTTTGAATGTCGGATGTTACAAATGGTGGTTTGACCGTCCACATTCAACGAACCTTCGATTCCAACCATCTCTATATAAGAGCAGTCGAGTGGGCTGCAAAAAAACACGACGAAAATAATCAAAGAGAAATACTCGAATACGAGAAGCACTCGAAAATACTCGAAGAGAAAGAGTGAATATGAAAATGTTGAGAATATACAGACTTATTACGAGCAATCGCTCTCGTCTTTTATTTGTTATCTTTCTTTTTTTGACCTTCCGGTGATATTATTCAGGCAACATCTCAGTTCGCCGAAAGCATATTACGTGCTACGTAATCGTTGTATCCTGGGAAACAATCGTACTTGTAGAGGACGAATTTGTTTTAAGGAAATCGTGTTGAACACGAGTCTTGATTTATTCAATTTTCTTTTCTTCCATCTTTCTCTAATTGATACACCAAATTAATTTTGATGGTTGAATTAATAATTTGTGCGTACGATCGGAGATGGTTCAAGCTCGATTGAGTAAACGAACATCCATCCCTCGGGACCTAGTAATGGTGCGCCACACTAGATGATATTTTTCGGTTAATCATCGTGATAAACCAAGAATAAAAATTCAACAACGTTGTTGAAAATCGATAAAGAAACACATTTAATTAAATTATACAGTAAAAACTCCGTACAGTCATATCGTTGGAACCGGGAAAAAATATTACTATAGAGAGTTATTCTTATACAGAGTTTCAAAAAATAAAAATAATTTTTTCCATAAAAAATAATATAAATATTAAAATAATATACATACAATATTATCTATCTTTAAATTCACAAAATCAATTTAATAGTTTTAAATAATAAAATTTGACCATATATGTGTAAAAATTGTGTTTAACATACAAATTGAATAAAATATTAATAAATCTAAGAATTATAAACTTTTATCATATAATATATATGTTATTGATTTTGATAAATATTTCAAGTCATCTTAAACATGTTATTGATTTTAATAAATAAAAACATTATTAATAAATATTTTATTATATATTAATCATTTGTTCCTATATAGAGGTATAAATCCTTAAGACGGGACCTAAAAAATGTATGACTTATGACAATGTGGAGTTTATTCCTAAATATAGAATTTTTTTATTACTATAAGGAGTTTATTCCTATATAGAGTATTATTATATAGAGTTTCTACTTACAGTGTGACCTTGGAAAAATAAACACCGTAAGAAGAATTCCTCTATTCATGATAAAGATAATAATGCAACAACAAAATTAGTTAATATATATTAATAAATAAATCGTATTTTACAAAAAGAACAGATTCATGTGAATTGATGATGAGTTCAGATAGAAAATAAAAGTATTTGCTTCAAAACAAATAATTGTATTGATATCAATATAAGGATAATACAAAAATAAACATAAATAAATAAAAAATATATGTAAATCATGTTATATCACTAACAACCTAGCTCCCCGATTGTGACTTGGATGAACGCGAAGTTTGGACCGAAACATTTCGAACAGTGGACGAGACAAGCACTTGGTGAAAATATCGGCAACCTGGAGGTTGGACGGAACAAAACGAGTGGAAAGACGACCAGCTAGACTCGACAAGCTCTCTGACAAAATAACAATCGATATCGATGTGCGCATAACAATGGCAGCAGCTCGTGTTGAAATATATTTATAATAAATATATAAACTTGATTTATAAATATAGTTTAGATATGTATCTAGAATAGTAAGTTGAAAGATTGGTAATGTGAAAGGTTAGAGTCATCATATTCAATTAGGAATTTGAAGAGACACTTTGTGATGAATGTAGTAGCTTAAGAGTCATTTCTAGTAGTATAAATAGTCATGTAATGTATTAGAGCGATGGCTTCAAAATCTCTTTCTTTTCAATATCCTCACCTTTCAAAACTCAATTATGAGAATTGGTCGCTAAGAATGAAAACGATTCTTGGATCCCAAGGATTATGGGATACAGTTGAAGATGGTTTCGTAGAGCCTCAAGATTTGACGACTCTATCACAAACCCAAAAGGAGAACCTGGAGAAAGAAAGAAAAAGAGATCAACTTGCCTTGACGATGATTCATCAAGGTCTAGATGAAGATATGTTCGAGAAAATAGCCAACGAATCAATATCGAAGAATGCGTGGGAGACGCTTCGCAATTCCGTTGTAGGAGTCGATAAGGTGAAGAAAATTCGCCTTCAAACTCTAAGAGGTGAGTTTGAATTAATCTCGATGAAGGAGAGTGAGTCGATATCCGACTACTTCACGAGAATTTTGGCTATTGTCAATCAAATGAAGAGACTTGGAGAAGCGCTCACAGATGTCCGAGTAGTAGAGAAAAAACTACGATCGTTGTCTTCAAAATTCAACCATGTGGTGGTCGCAATTTTGGAGTCAAAAGATTTGGAGATAATGACCGTTGACGAGCTAAACGGATCATTACGAGCTCATGAAGAGATGATGAATCGAGGCGAGCAAGCCAAAGAGAAATCAGAAAATCTCTTACAAGCAAAGACGACCTCGCGAGGTGGCATGTCGTACAGAGGTCGTGGCCGCGGTCGAGCAGGAGGCCGAGGACGTGGTCAAGGAAGAGCAAATTCCCAGGAGAGAGACGAGCAGACATCTCAAAATGGCAGAGGAAATTCGAACAATTCAAGGGGTCAAGGAAGAGGACGAGGAAGAGGTAACCATTCTGGTTACAATGATAAAAAGAATAAGTCGCGTATTGAATGCTACCGCTGTCACAAGTACGGGCACTATGCTTCTGAGTGTTATTCCAAAGTCGAAGGCGAAGAGGCAAACTTAGCCGAGAACAAGGAAGCTGATGGTGAACAATCCTTGTTGCTCGCACTAAAAGAAGATTCCACCGATCGAGCGAACACCTGGTATCTCGACAATGGAGCAAGTAACCACATGACGGGAGATAAAAGTAAATTTTTAAAGCTTGATCCGAGCAAGAAAGGGCTTATAAGCTTTGGAGATGATACAAAGATCTCAATCGAAGGCAAAGGTTCGATTCTTCTTGAAACAAAATCTGGCGGACACAAAATTTTGAGTGACGTCTACTACGTTCCGAAATTGACAAGCAATATTTTGAGTATTGGTCAACTTCTGGAACGAAATTATAAAGTTCACATGGAAGGTCGTACGCTTTGGCTTCGCGATCAAGATGGCGGCCTCGTTGCAAAGGTGAATATGACAAAGAACAGAATGTTCTTGTTGGATTTGAAGAATTGTGCACCTATGTGCATGAAGACGTCAAGTCTGGATCCATCATGGATTTGGCATATGAGATTTGGCCATTTACATTTTGGAGGAATCAAAGCTTTGGAAAATCACAAGATGGTGATAGGAGTTCCAAAGATTGATCAACCTGATCAATTGTGTGAAGCGTGCTTGCTGGGCAAGCATCCAAGAAAGAGCTTTCCAAAACAATCCACTTCTAGAGCAACGAAGCCACTCCAACTTGTCTATGCGGATGTTTGTGGACCGATCAATCCTCAATCATTCGGTAAAAGTTCTTACTTCGTGCTATTCATTGACGATTATAGCCGAAAGACGTGGATTGCTCTCTTGAAGCAAAAGTCGGAAGCTTTTGATGCATTCAAGAAGTTTAAAGCTCTGGTGGAAAAACAAAGCTGATATGAGATCCAAGCTTTGAGAACAGATAGAGGAGGTGAATTCACTTCGAATGAATTCAATAAATTTTGTGAGGAACACGGAGTTCGTCGACTTTTAACGGCTCCAAGGTCACCTCAACAAAATGGTGTCGTCGAGAGAAAGAATAGAACAATTCTTAATACGGCGAGGAGTATGTTGAAAGCTAAAAACATGCCAAGGGAATTTTGGGCAGAAGCAGTTGCATGTGCGGTGTATCTATCAAACCAGAGTCCAACCACGAGTCTGAAAAATATAACACCACAAGAAGCGTGGAGCGGAAAGAAACCGAACGTCTCACATCTACGCGTGTTCGGATCACCTGCTTATGCTCATGTGCACGAGCAGGATAGAACGAAGCTTGATAATCGCAGTAAGAAGCTCGTGTTCATCGGGTACGATGAAAACACCAAAGGATACAAGTTGTACAATCCGAGCACCGGAAGACTTGTAGTGAGCAGAGATGTTGAGTTCGATGAAGCAGCTTCATGGGATTGGAGCTCGCCGGAGGAAAGAGAATCATATGATTTTATTCCTTATTTTTACGAAGAAGAAGAAGAAGTAGAAGCGAGGCCCGAGGAACCTCCTTCTCCGGTTACACCGAGGTCACCAGACTCACCAGAAGAAAAGACGCCTAAATATCGAAGTCTCGAGGATATCTACAATCAGACCCATGAAATCGAAAACTTTAGTCTGTTTTGTCTGCTCGCAGATGCTGAACCAGCGAGCTATGAAGAAGCAAGCGAAGATGAAAAATGGAGGAAAGCCATGGACGATGAAATTCGGTCCATCGTGAAGAATGATACTTGGGAGTTGACATCTCGTCCAGAGCACCAAAAGACCATTGGAGTTAGATGGGTGTTCAAAGTAAAGAGAAATGCTAATGGCGAAGTCGAAAGATATAAAGCTCGACTTGTAGCTAAAGGCTACAAACAAGAAGAAGGAATTGACTATGACGAGGTTTTCGCCCCAGTAGCTCGCATGGAGACAATTCGCTTGTTGATTTCATTAGCCGCTCAGAATCGATGGATGGTGCATCAATTAGACGTGAAGTCCGCGTTTCTAAACGGGAATCTAAACGAGACTGTCTACATTGATCAACCGCTCGGCTATGAAATCAAAGGTCATGAAGATAAAGTCTTGAAGCTGAAAAAGGCGTTGTATGGGCTCAAACAAGCACCACGAGCATGGAATGACCGACTTGACAAATATTTGCAAGAGAATGGATTCTCAAGATGCATCCACGAGTATGCTCTCTACGTGAAGAAAGAAGGTAAAGACTTGTTATATGTCAGTGTGTATGTGGATGATCTCATTTTCACAGGGAACAACGTGAAGATGTATGAAGAATTCAAGTCGGCGATGGCACGGGAATTCGAGATGAGCGACATGGGACAAATGTCGTATTACTTGGGCATTCAAGTAAATCAATCTGAACAGGGGATTTTTATCTCACAAGAAAAATATGCAAAGGAATTTCTCGAGAAATTTAAGATGTTCAATTGCAATTCGGTGAATACTCCTATGCAATTTGGAACACAACTGAGGAAGGAAGATGGAAAGATCAATCCAAGTGCGTTCTGAAGTCTTATCAGAAGTTTGAGGTACTTAACTTGCACACGACCTGAAATTTTATATGCAGTCGGTGTTGTAAGTCGATTTATGGAAAGTCCATCCGAGACACACATGTTAGCTGCAAAGAGAATACTTCTCTATATCAAAGGCACTCTTGATTATGGTATTTTCTACAGCTCTTCGAGCAACTACATGTTGTCTGGATATTGTGATAGTGATTATGCAGGAGATCCTGATGATCGGAAAAGCACGACTGGATTTATGTTCTTTATGGGAGAACATGCAATAGCTTGGAGTTCGAAAAAGCAAGCTATAGTAACACTTTCGAGTTGTGAATCGGAGTATGTGGCGGCAACTTCTTGTGCTTGTCATGCAATTTGGTTGAGAAGATTGTTGAAAGAACTTCACCTTGAGCAAGGAGATGCAACAAAAGTCATGATCGACAATAAATCGGCACAAAGTCTAGCAAAGAACCCGGTCTTTCATGAAAGAAGCAAGCATATTGATACAAGGTATCATTTCATTCGAGAATGTGTTGCAAAGAAGCAGATTGAGTTGGAGTACGTGAAGTCTATGGATCAAGTTGCTGATATATTCACAAAGCCACTCAAGTTCGATGATTTTAAAAGATTACGGTTCATGCTCGGTGTTCGGAGAAATCAAGTTTAAGGGGGAGTGTTGAAATATATTTATAATAAATATATAAACTTGATTTATAAATATAGTCTAAATATGTATCTAGACTAGTAAGTTGAAAGGTTGGTAATGTGAAAATTTAGAGTCATCATATTCAATTAGGAATTTGAAGAGACACTTTGTGATGAATGTAGTAGCTTAAGAGTCATTTCTAGTAGTATAAATAGTCATGTAATGTGTTGAAGTTTATCAAGTCATTTGAAGAGTATTTCCTTTGAATAAAAAATATTCTCTCTATCTTTCTCCTCTTCCTATATAAGCCAACAGCTCGTGCATCGCTCGTCCATAAAGATTATGGAGGGATTCACAACTAGCTCAACAGCAATGGTTAGTCTCTTTCTCTGCTCGGTCGACCAAAGACCATCCACACCCGGAAGCCCAACAATGGCATTTGTCAACGGGTTAAGCTCGACCAGGTCCATTACCTCATCCACAAACATCTGAAACAAATAAAAACCGGATTAAAAAAAAGATAAAAATGCTTACAACGGGAGATAATGTTTTTTTATCAGTAACTTGCCTTTCGTGTTTCTTTCGGACACCTGGTCTAACGTCTCTCAGCAACTGGAGTCTCTCTTCGTGTCTTCATTTCCTATGAACCCTCCGAGCTCCGTTTCATCAGATTTTGCTGTTGCTGCTCCTCCTCCAAGTGAAGAGTGATGAATCACGAAAATAGTTACTGTAGTTTTTCTTGGTAAAAGATTTTGATACTCATTTTTTTTACTATTACCAAGGAAGTATATCATCAATTTTACTTATTACTTGTATTCATTTTATGCAGGATAAGGAGAAAAATATGATTTGGAATTAAGTGTTATAGCATTTGTCATTTGATGCTTTTATTTTTGAACTTATGACTTATTTTATTTTATGAGATTTATGATCATGTGAGTTTGATGAGTTATACAAGGCACAAATTAACAAGGTTTTAACTTAAGTTGGTCGATAGCGGGTTGCAAATTGGTGATCCGTTTACAAATAAGTTAGGTTAATTTGAGTTTGATTTTTTGACACGTAAATAAATTAGATTTGGGTTTATGTTTTGTGACCCGCAAATAATCTTGACACTCGACCCGACACGACTCGACTCGACACCCCTAATTGTGTCATATATGTAACAGTAGTATTGTTAAAACTCTTACGAAATTACTTTTCTAGCTTCTTTTTTCATATTTTACAAAAGGTTTTCGTTTACATTTGATGGGCTCATGATATATTATATACATTGACGGACATACACTATGGCTAGGGCGATATATTATATATGTATATACCTCCATAATTACTTCATAATGTAGTAGTAGTTCAAATTTATTGTAATGACTTGCTAAAAATTAAAAACCATTTCTAAATCTACTTTACATGTTTTTTTTATAATTAAAAAATCAAATTTATATTATAAATAAATATTTTGTTTAAAATTTTATATTGTTTTAAATAGATGTGATGTTGATTTCATTATTAGATTTGTGGTTGTTTAATCCGTTTTTAGCATAAATTGTGATTATATTGAAATTTAAATATAATTGAATTAGATTAAGTTTAAAATTTTGATTTATTCTCTACATTATGCTAAAATTTATAATAAGTTAGATTATTTTAGAACCTAAAATTTATAATAAGTTAATTATTTTAGAACATAATACTTAGTCGTTATATTAGATAAATTTTCATAAATACATATTATAAATACTACCACGATTATCTTAGAACATAACATACAACAATAGTATAAAATAAATAAATAAATATGAGTTTCGTTTATGCACTTTGTTGGATTGCATGCATTAATATATAAATTACAAATCAACTAATTTCACAATAGAAACTCTCAATTTTGTGCTCCACATGAGTTTTTGTGGAGCATTCTTCATTTTTTAACACAATTATTATTTTTATGATTTATATATAATATTTTAAACAAAATACATGTGTTTAAACATAAACCTTTTTTTAATTTAATCAATTTTTAGCATAAATTGTGATTATATTGAAATTTAAATATAATTGAATTAGATTTAAGTTTAAAATTTTGATTTATTCTCTACATTATGCTAAAATTTATAATAAGTTAGATTATTTTAGAAGTACATATACTTCCTTTGTAATTTACACAGAAATTATTGCATGGATAGAGAGATTAATATTTAATCGTTATATTAGATAAATTGTCATAAATACATATTATAAATACTACCACGATTATCTTATAACATAACATACAACAATAGTATAAAATAAATAAATAAATATGAGTTTCGTTTATGCACTTTGTTGGATTGCATGCATTAATATATAAATTATAAATCAACTAATTTCCAATTAGCCAATAGAAACTCTCAATTTTGGCACGTAGATCAAATTGAATTCTATTGACAAATAGCAATGCTCAATTTCTTCTATAGGCAATCTTTTCTCATTTATTGATAGTAGTTCAATTAGCAAATAAAAATCTGTTTGTGTTAAGTGTTGTTAGTCTCCCTCAATTCCAAACTTCATATTTAGAATTCTTGTCTAATTAAATTATTTATCTGAATTTAATTTGTAGCAGGAAAATTGGTTAAACGGATGAGACGATATGTAGCCATTTCGCATAATGTCGCTGATTAATTCGTTGCCATATGCAGAACATCATATTAAAAGGTATGTACATATACGTAGTGTTATGATCAGATATGTGTATGTGTACATGTATTGATCCACCTTTTTAATTACATGAAGATGAACCGAATTCCGATCGGGATATTCAACAGCGATGATGCATCCCACGAAGGGATCAAAACAGTTCACATGGATAATATTACTTCAGACTCATTGACCACTGATGTCGGCTCCGATGTTTGCATCTGCATAGTCGATATCTTGGAACATGAATGGACAGGTTAATAAAATTAAACTAAATATATATTTAATTTGGTGTAGAATAATTAATTATTTATTTATTTTAGTTATTATAAGGTGGATTATGAAGATATAAAGATGTTGGTGGGTGATTTGTGTGGTGTGTACGTGTTTTTAGTTTACATTTTGTGTAGAGTGTGAGTCGTGTTTTGTTACTTTAGTTTCGTTTTATATTATGTTTTATGATGTGTTATGTCGGATCTCACGGGTAGTTGGAAATTGTTGTTTGGTCTTGTTTCAGGAGAAAAATCGAAGGAATCGAGAAAGAAACGGGTCGCGAACGAAAAGACGAAGCGGTCTGGATATTTGCATGTATGTGGGCCTGACATGTAGTAAAAAATTAGCAATTAATTATGGCAATTGGAGAGAGTTAATTTTGACAGTTGGAGGGGCGTTTTCTAGAGGTTTTGAAAAAGGCATTTAAGCACAAAAAATGGAGGAGGAAGATATCTCTCGTCCTGGAACTCGACGTAGAGTGAGGGGCGTCGGTATTGACGACACGGACATTCTAAGATTTTGTCGACTAGGGAAGACGAACAACCTAACCGATGGGAGGCGCAAATATTGTGAAAAGTTTGGTGTGAAGATTGGTGTGAAGGATTGAAAAGACTAGTAATCTGAATGGATGAAAAATAGTAAATTAATTTTATTTTTTCATTTGTAACATATCTTTATTAATATATCTTGATTTAGCTTTCATAGTCCGTTTTGTCCTGTGATTGTGATTTGTGAGTTTTTTTTCTTTTTTGTAAATAAATATTTTTCACTCCATTTGCTTCAATTTTGGAGTTCAAATTAAATGAGAATCTATGTAGAACTAAATAAAATAAAATAGAAATCGTGCTGAATTTACTTGTAAAATCACAGACGTAACAAACAAATAGAATCAATTATCCAAACATTCCTTCTTCAATTGATAAAACAAAACAAAAAGGCTCAACTGTGAGTAAGGATACTTGTTTCCGTACAAACCTTCTTATCAAGAACAAAGCAGAATAAATGGTGCAGCAAGACAAAAATAAAGTAGCCATTAGCAAAATAACGACGCTTGTGATCGATCATACACAAAAGGAATTCACGTGTTCAATCAACTCTCGCACATCAAACTGGCATTCGACCTGTTCAACCGGACACCAAGGGTCCTGTGGGCTGGCGCATTGAAGCATGGAATACAGTTAAATTGATGAAATCAACAGCTGCAAGCGCCTAATCGGCCACCTCTTCAAAAGACCAATTGCGAAGCAACTGCCCGAGAATTACTTCAGTCTCCAGTCATGGCCTACACATTCTATTTGATGATGTTGTATTCAGAATCTGATAAAAACATTTCGTGCTGAAAATGACCTGACTTTGTGCCATGGAGAGCCCTTAGGTCTTATATCCTTGCTTGTGTTGTCCCAAATAAGAACAAATCTACCTGGGATATGCGATTTTCTGAACAATTGTTCCATTAAGAAGGCATCTGCTGGGGGTGCTCCATGGTGAAGTACTTGATAGGGCAGATAAATAGTTAATTCCTCACAAGATCAAATCCTAGGTGTCCAGCCTTCGTACATATTACAAAGATTGTCGATATTTGTTGCTTGCTTTAGAAGAAAATCTACTTGTAACGCAATGGAAATTTCCCTGAGATATACGACATGTCAAAAACGTGATTCACTGATACATTTTGATATTATATTTGTTACAGCAGGAACATATAGATACCTGCTATCAGTGATATCTCGACCATCGAGTTTCATATCCACTCGCCTCAAGAGTGACACACTGACACTGCATATGCGTTTTTGCCTGCAGGTAAAACTTCAATTTTAAACAACTCAATGCTACTTTTACTGGACTGAAGTTGCATTTACTCGCAACACAAGGTGCAAATATTTTTTTGTTATTTTTTCCACTTCTTCCATTTTTTTCAAGGCTCGCATTTGTACAACATAAAGTCTCAAGTTTGCCATTGTTCCAACGTGCAGAATATCAAGCATACTACTTCACAGTTGAAAGAAATTTGTTTTACCTGTGCACACTTGGCTGACAGTCTCTACATTGGTGAAGGAAGTCTTTCGCAACTCTTCCTCAGAGTTATCTTGATTCAAAATAGATGCTTCCTCTTTGCGTACAGAATGTACAGCAGAGATTTCCTGATAAAGAGAAAAAAAAAAGGAAAAGAGAAAATCAACATACATAAAATAAAATAAAAAATAATACCACTACTTCATAGTAGAGTATATCATAAAAAACCTGCTTAATATCCGATTTTGTTTCCTCAAGGTGTAATTCCAGGGGTACTTCAGTTACGCTCAACGTAATATCTCCTTTCTCTTGGCTATTAGAGCCATCCGAAGATAGTCCAGTAATATCAAGGTCACTAAAGCTATCTGCAATACTTGCCTCAGCCCATGTAGCACCACATTCCCCACTGCTACCACTGATGCTTGATGGTGGAGACAACCATCCACTATCCAGTAAAGCTGGTTCTTTCAAACAAACAGAAAGCACATCATTTTCATCAGATTTGACGGATATCTCACTCTCCTGAGTAACATACTCAGCACCAGAACCAGCAAGATCAGCCCTCAAGGGATTCATGTCCTGTGACCGTACATGCAGGCTTTCTCCTACTCCGTCAAGAGCCTGAAAAGGAAAACAAAGATAGAAAAACTAGTATCGATATATACTAAATAACAAATAAAGTCATCTGCAGCATTTTTATATCAAAGATCATTTACTTTATGGAGATTGCCTGCATGAAGACCTGCAGCCCTAGCAAGCTTGGTCAATAGTGTAACGCCCCGGCCCGTTGCGGGGTCGAAGCCCGACCCTACTGGGCCGGCTCGGTTACCAATGACTGCTGTCGGGAGTGATATCCTGGTCCCACTGTACCAACACTTGTCTTTTCCAGCGCACTTTGTCCTCACTCGTGCGCACCCGGGAGACTTCCCAGGGGGTCACCCATCCTAGAATTACTCCAGAGCCAGCACGCTTAACTTTGGAGTTCTTATAGGAGGATGCCCAGAAAAGAAGATGCATCTTGTTGGTATGAGTAGCATATTCAAATCCTTTAAGCACTTGCATTTTTCGGGGCATTACAATCACCCCACCTTTTTATGCACAACGTCCTCGTTGTGCGCCTTTCCTTTCCCAGGACCTACCATCCGTGCAGGATTCTAGAGGTGGCCCCTACGGGTACTCTCACCAACTTATGGGTGGAGCACTTGGTCCCGCATGGCACTTAGTTCCCGCAATTCCGGTCGGCACCTGCTCTGATACCATTTGTAACGCCCCGACCCGTTGCGGGGTCGAAGCCCGACCCTAATGGGCCGGCTCGGTTACCAATGACTGCCGTCGGGAGTGATATCCTGGCCCCACTGTACCAACACTTGTCTTTTCCAGCGCACTTTGTCCTCACTCGTGCGCACCCGGGAGACTTCCCAGGGGGTCACCCATCCTAGAATTACTCCAGAGTCAGCACGCTTAACTTTGGAGTTCTTATAGGAGGATGCCCAGAAAAGAAGATGCATCTTGTTGGTATGAGTAGCATATTCAAATCCTTTAAGCACTTCCATTTTTCGGGGCATTACAAATAGTGAGTAAAGACCCTTGACGGAAAACATTAGAGAAGGAACCAAAGGCTTGAACACTCGTAAAGCCTCATTGATTTGATTATGGTAAGACTGGAATATGTAGTTGCCGTGAATGAGTTCACGAGGGCCATCTCAGATTTTGTCTCATTTTCTCTAGCCATAGCAGCACTGTCCTTTGACATAAGAGACTCGAGCGGGATAAGAACAGCATTAGCCTATTCACATTATGGAAAACATGTTCAGATATAAGGGATCACACAAAGAAAATGTACAACTAAATAGACAAAAACTTTAATAATCACAAAATCAAACCTTTGAAAGATCTTCCATCAGAGAAGAGTGTAAGAGGGTAGCCTCCTTCCCCAAACCGGGAATATCATGCACTCCTTCTGTTATAACCAAGACCTGCACACAAACTGGAAAGTTACTGAACAAATCTCTAAGTGCGTGCTCGCACATGTGTGTACAGTATGTGCGTGGTTATCCTTTAGTCTCCATCTGTCAAGTGAAAATAAGGAGAGTAAAACTAGCACATGGGAATCTTATGAAAACTTTGCATGCCTCTTCAAGCATAGAGCCACATTCAGAAGTCAGAGCATTATGGCCTCCAATGGTGCGCCCATATGAGGATAATGCAAGACTGGCTTGGTAAGCAGATTCTCTCATTGCATGAAGAGTGCTCTGCAAGTCACCTGCATAATAGATATTATTAAAGCCACTAATAACTCATACAAAGAAAGCATGAGAGTGCAATAAACCAGGAAACCCCCATATATATTCAGATATTGAGCATCCTGAATTAATTGAGTCTACAAAATAAGAAATTCTACTAGTGTTATATGAAACATGACCAACTGATGACATCAATGCTTGATCAACCGATTCCAACTCGGAGAATGGCTCAAATAATTCTGCCAGAAGAGCTTTCCTTCTCAAGACAGGTAGTTCATTTTCTGGCTCACCAGTAACAAGAGATTGTAACTGAATTTCAGCAGCAACTAAAGCACTATTAATGCTTGCTTCTTTCTTCCGAAGTGACGAAGATTGTAAGTCTTTCTGGCTCCATTTCTGATGGAGTCTGTCAAGCTGCACTCTGCAAGCCTCTTCTTGAGATGCCAGCTCTTCAGCCTCTTCCCATGATAAATGATCTCTTCCCATGACAGCAGCCTCCTCGAGAGCCAACTGTTGTTCAGTAATGAGCCCTACCTCCACAAAGTAGTTTGACTCTAGTTCGGTCAAAGAAACTCTCTCTAGCTCAAGCCGGATAAGCTGATTGACAGCCGTGTCGACAGATCCTCGTATTTGGGAGATTGATCCGAAAACATCCATGACATCAGAATTAAATGAAATGATAGACTTTATCACACTGGGAACAACTGTTTCCGCCACATTCCCAACAAGGCTTTTACAAAATAGAAAACTGGTCTTGAAAATAGAAGCCCAGTTTTCCCAGGAGGCATTTGAACTATTACCATCAACCTCAGACTCGCGGATATCTAGGCCAACAAGGCGTTTAAACTCATCAACAAACTCTATTACAAGTACACAGTTTTCTATTTGTTCTTCAAATTCACAGTAAAATGATCCAAGATCAAACAGAGGGCGGCTGTTTGTGGTTCTTTCCCCTACAAAAGAATCAAGGCTTCTTTGTATTCTCTGCTTAACAACAGTAAGCAAATTGATCACTGCTGTATCTAATCTGTTTAGAAAGCTTTCTTTCTTCTCTTCAATCTGCCAACAAGATGTCGTATTCATTGTTCCTTCAGTTTTACCTTTGAAACCACTTTGCTGCAGGTAGTTCATGAAAGCAGACAAAAGACGTTCTTTGGCTTTTGATTCAGTCTCTGGGCCAATGGAATTCACAAGGTCTGCACATTCTTCTTCCAACCTCTCTATATCTGCAGCATACCTTGCCGCCTTGAGGCAAAGATCATCATAATTGCTCTTAGCAGATCCAAATCTATCAGTGTTTCCATTATTCACAAGTTCAGCACCCTGCCTTTGGGCGATTGATATAACGTCAGAAGAGAGAGTATTCAAAGAAAGCAAGAGTTGTGCCCAACCATGCACTGGGCTGGTTGCAAGGTAATTCAATGGGAGGACTCGCTGCAAAGCTAATGAATACATTTGGAGCGCGGAAACTGCTGAAGAAAGCCCATTATCTAGGTCGGCTGCTAAATGAGAAACTTCCCTATCAATATCATGGCATTGAATTTGGGTGGGCTCGGGAACTACAGTCAATGGAACTCCAGCAGCTAAAACAGCTGATGAAAGAGACAAAGCCTTTTCTGAACCAGTCAGCATAATGCGGGATTTAATTTCTGGAATTGAACTACTTCTTAAAGCATCAAGAATCCTCCCATGCTGTTCAATCCATGATGCTGCTTCTCTACTTTTTTCCATTACTATGGCATGTTCTTGAGTGACTTCTCGAACCTGTATTTAGAATAAAACAAGGCTTTTTTCTGAATTACAAGTAGCTTCAGCAACAACTGATTTTGCAGATTGACTCATGATGAACAAGGTTAGATATCTCCTGGTCGGCACGATAGAAATTATTTGAGACAATTTCATACTGGTTTAAAATGGCAGCGAACCTCTGCACATGATTTAAAAAGGTCATATGAGTTGCAATTTTTAAAGAACTTGAGAAAGACCAATATGAGAGTTATTGTAACAAACCTCCATGGCTGATTCAACGGCTGGTAAGGTAGACAGTAATTGATCATGATGCTCCTGGACCAAATTTTAAAAACAGTGAATCATTTTGAGATTATGATAGAAGTACCTGCATGGATGTCAAACTTACGGAAAGCAATTTGATGCAGACATCAAGAAACTTCCCCGCCGACAGAACAAGTTTTTTCAAAAATATTGAAGTAAAAAACAGATAGAAATTGAATGAACGAACCTTGTTGCTCAATGTGGTAAAGACTAAATAAAGATTAGTTAGACAAAATAAATTAATTGAAGATTTAAATTTACTATTGTAGACACTTCAAAAATACCAAACTGAAATATCTTCATCAAAATAAGCAAATATTTATTCAAACATACATGATGTGGCTCAGTCTGAATAACAGTACTCATTGAAATGCAGTGAATACTATAAGCTTCAATTAAAAATAACTAGTAACAGTGAAACATGCCTCTGGTAGAAACATAGATCCAAAACTAAGTATGCTATTGAATATGATCCAGTTTGATAGTAAAGTTTCTTATTCTATAAAATACCTGTAAAGCAACACGAATTTCTTGGACACGTGATGCAAACAGGCTTAAACTCACAGCAAGCTCCATACCCTTCCTTTCCTCACCAACAACAGCTGCATCGTCATGAAAATTTGCATGTGTCCATTCCACGAGTGGATCCCAAACAAAAGCTTCTAATAACATCAATATTATATCCTTAATCTTTCTCAAAACACCTAAAACAGCCTCACTGTCTGCCCTAAAAGAGCCTTCAGTGCCTGTCAGCCCTAATGCTGCTTCAATTGTCTGGGTAAGGCGAAATGGAACAATTTCGGGGATCTTCAATCTCTGACCCTTGTCAAAGCACACATTGTAATCAATATGCACAATATCCCCAGTACAAAAATCTATAAGGATATTATCCAAGTGTCTATCACCTAGGCCCAGAACCCAGAATGTGGCCAACAATACTCATGGCTGCTACACTGCCAGAAAACCTGCATAAAAACCAAATTAAAGAAATGGAACTTTGAACGATTTATCAAATAAAGTACAACAATGGTTTTCTAGAGACACTAATCGTTTCACTTGATATGTCATGCTTCAATTCAAAACCGTAATTCATTCATCTTAAGGTTTCTACGTTCCAAAGAGAAAAATATGCCATTTCTCCATATTCTCGTAAAAATGCTCAGTAAGTAATCAAAGATTGCATTCTAAGAATGAATTTACACCTTGTGGTTACAATGGAATAATTTAACATATTCAGCAAAAGTACCTGACAGATTATTTTACAAACTGTTGTAGAAGTAAATTACTTCTGTAACACATATGCTGACTCCCTTACTATTGATTTTTACTTAGATATTTGCCAATATTGCAGTTTTACCAATATGGATAAAGTTTCCTCTCATTACATTTCTTATACCAACAAGTGGCTAATATTGCAAAATATTTTTCAATTAGTTCACTCAGTACTATTCTATAAAAGTTCTTTTAGCTTTTATACAATCTACAGCTACCAAAAATATAAATTCAGAGGGCATGAAACAAAAATAGATTCAGTTGGTCTTTAAGATCAACACAAATCACCTTTTAAGTTTAGAGCTGAATGCCTTGAACCCCTCACTGGCACACCAGAGTTCCCGATGAAGAAGTTGCTTTGGAGTCTCGCTCATGAGATCTAAAAGAACCTTTCGCTTAACACCATGCGGCCAATCTCTTCTCGATATTACTCTTCTTATGCCCTTCTCTTTAAGTGCTGGTATAATTTTTCCATAGAACATATCACTAGGCCGAGGGACAGGAGGAGGCATAGCATTATTTGTATCACCGCCCAATGCAGAAAACTGTTGTAACTGATACCTGTTTTGCCATGCTTTAAAAACACTATAAATGCTAATCACATTGTCCACCCACTGGATCAGACCAGCTCTTCCACTAATAGGAGTTACGGAGTAATAACGAACACCTAGTGACTGCCTACGTGTAGCAGATGATGACTGCAGAAAACCATTTACAGATTGCAGTAGCTGCATAATTCTGGCATCAAGGCGCAAATCTTCTCGTCCTTTCAAGAGATATGTATACTTAAGACCATCAGATCCAACTATATTTAGTTTTTTAGGCTTAGTTTTGGTTGGTAAAATGGTTAATTGTTCAGAGAAAGAAGCAATTGTTACAATTTCCTGGTGTAGGCTATCTAAGCCGCTCTCTAGTTCTGATATCATAATTTGCTTCTCCAGACCAGGCATTGAAGCATTAGAAGATAATAGAGAAGCCAACTGTGGAGCAACTTCTCCAAAAGAAATCAAGGTCTTCCTCTGATATGATGCCAAAGAGGTGGAAATTGCCTCAAATGGTCGCCAAACATCCCCTAATGCTGCAATAGAAGCAGGAGGAGGAGTGAATTTTGTGACTGCTGATTTTATTTGTTCCTGATATCCCTCCAAAAACCACAACTCGTGAGGCGTTTCAGGTCTCCGAGACGTAGAAGTCAAACGAAGCTCTAAGACCACAACAATGGGAGCCATCATAGCCGAGTACTTCGCAGCATTGATCTTGTGCTTATCACCATGAGTCAAAGTTGTATTCCCTGCAATCCTCGCAGCTTCCTCTTTCAACAAATTTATGCGCCTCATTACATCTAATAGCCAATATCAACATGTTATAATGCATCAATTCAGATCAGAACCAAACCAAACCAAACAAAACAAAACAAAAACAAAATCAAATCACCTGCGTGAAGGTCATGGAGTGTACCAACCCACAATTCTTCCCAAAGAACTGTACAATTTTCAAGCTCTTTTATCATCAGTTGAGAATCATGTACTAATCTTGGATAAAGCTTATTCTGCATATCAAAAGAATGAAAACTTCATGAACAGTAACAAAGAGTCACAGTCAAATTTGATGAGTGTAATGTATAATTTATCCGTTTTGGTAAAAATCAGAGTAGAGTGGAACTCATACATAACCTATATCTGACCTAGGGATTAAAACTTGTATTTTATCTAAGTTATTCATCACATTAAAAGGCCAAAGTATATGCCAAAATACTAGAGTAAAGCAAGATATAATCACATTCTTGACTTCTCAACAAGTTATCGTTGACTGACTCCACAGATTGTA
Source organism: Euphrasia confusa (assembly GCA_954870475.1). Classification (NCBI taxonomy): domain Eukaryota; kingdom Viridiplantae; phylum Streptophyta; class Magnoliopsida; order Lamiales; family Orobanchaceae; genus Euphrasia; species Euphrasia confusa. The sequence continues at coordinate 19,499,558 of OX940969.1, read as the reverse complement.
CATCAAATTAGACACTCAACACCAGTTAGATTATCAGACGGCTTACAAGTTACAAGCCAGAAAGTAAACACCGGGTTAAGAATTGATAACATGGAAGCATTAAAATCACTTTTGAATGAAATGACAATTTGGCACACGGTGTGATAAACAAGCATTACCAGATTTGAAATGAAAAAGAGTGGTGTGGTAAGATATCACAAAATAAAAGAATAGCTAGACATCAAAATCGAGACATGTGTTTACCAAGTGGGCGAGAATTTTCTGAAGCTCCTCAGAAGGTTCCTTCTCAAGAGAATTAGCATCAACAAGGGTTGGGTAAATTAAAGACCATGGAGAAAGTTTTGCCAGCTTGACAAGCAATTGCTCTAACTGCTTCCTGACCACCTTATCAGGATGAGAGCTTAAGCGAGCAAACAGTTGGGGTGCTATTTCCTTCAATTTTCGAACATAAGATCAGTATTATAGTATTTTTAATATTCAGCAAGATTTCAAAAAAACATTATCTAACCTGCCAGGGTAGCAAAGGGACATTTGAAAGAGCAGGTTTAAGGATATCATTTAACTCTACTCCATAGTTGACCAGAATGTGCAGAACATATAGAGTGGCCCTCAAGGTGTAACTTACAGACTTATACTTCGGCTCAACATCGCTGCAACTTACTTGTCCATCAAATCTTTTCACAAACGAATATGAAAGATAATTTATAAAAGCTTGAGCCGCTTGACCAAAGAGAGAAACCCTTTTCCTCCTCAAAGACCACCAAACATCAACCAAATCAGCCACCACAGATCCTACTATGGCTTCACCCAAGTTAATGTTAGCAGATACAAAACAGTTGTGCAACTGAGAGGTTAATACATCAGATAGGTGATTGCTACTACATTCCTCTGCCCCGGGAACTCCAGCCGCAGATTCAATAAGATCTACTGATTTCTGCAATAAAGGCTTCAATTCATTCTCATTATCTGTGCATTCAGCAAGTGACAAACTACAAAAATTACTTTCTTCATGCAACTCTTTTATGTCAGGTTTTTCTGGAATTAGCTCTAGAATTATTTCTTTTACACGCAATTTCTCTTCTTCAGTTAACAAAAATCTGTGAGGTTGGATTTCAATAGCAAAAATGGGAGAAAATGAACAAGAACGAAGAGCTGCCTCTCCATTTGAGGATACAGATGGTCTGGCTTGAGAGTAACACCAAGAGGCATACAAAATCCAAGACTTTCCCATCTCTGGACAAAGCACTGTGGATGATTTTCTAGCGGTGCCGACAAGTTCCTCGATAATAAGATTGACTCCCGAGCTGGGAAGCTGACTACCATCATAAGAGGTGAGTGCCTCTTTTCCTGGAGAAGAAATTTCACTGTCTAAAGTTGGCTTGCATCTCAAGAACAATATCCTCCAAGTTTCCAATTAAACAGCCTCCTTGCAACCATTTAGAAAGTTTTAAACATGCCTTGGCCTTCAAAACATTCTCACAAGGGTCGGATCCTGCATTTGGAGAAGAAATTATGAAAGGATGCACAAATGACCAAAGTTTCTTTAAAGAATCCTCTGGCACGTCTTTAACTTGCATGAGTAAAATGTCCTCGTATTCCACACTGGAGATGAAATAATCATGAAAACTTTCATTGGAGCAAAGTGAGGCATGGTCTTTTAGGTAGTTGTTGAGACGAGTAGCCAACATGAAGTTCTTTTGCTTCCGTGCTAAACTCACTAAATTTTTACAAAGTTCAAGAGTCATAGGAGAAGTTGGGATATTATTACGACAAACACGCAGAACTTTAAGCCACAAACTGCAATCTTGATGGACTTTGTTACAAGGAAACTGCATAGTTCGGATGTATATACTTAATAATGACTGGAAAGGCTTGTCCTGGCTGTCTCCTAACCTTTTAATAATACTTCCAAATTAAACTTTATTAACACCACCAACTCAGATACAGAATAGCTTTTAGAAGCTGCTACTTTTTCAAGCTCAACCCCCTGACCTGAATCTTTTCTAAGCTTGATTTTCAACAACAGCAGCTCTTCAAACAAAGAATCCATTGTTTCTTTGACAACATCATTTTTCCCATGTTGAAGTAAAAATATGTATGTCGCTGCAGCACTTCCGGTCACTAGTTGGTTTGGGTGAAAACGCAATTGAGAAATGGGCCCGTCAAATTGTAGTATCTTATGCACAGATGAAAACTTTTGGAGTGACAGTAACTGAAAATTAGTTTTAAGAACCCCATGAACCTGGAATGAAGAGACCTTTCTGGTATAAACTTGGTTTGCATCTGCCACTTCTAAGCTTTGAAACAATATATCTGCTGCGATATGGTAAAAACTACAAAATCTTTCACTTAATATTTCTGCCAACAGTGTCAAGCACCTCCAAGAATCCTCAATCCATTTTGACCATCCAAATTTTCTACCAACTATAGACAAGCATCCCAGCAGAGCAGGCACAATCTGTGAAAGGGGTTCACCTAGTTGTTGAAGTAAATTTATTTCCAGTAAACCAGAAGCCAAGGATTTTAAAAGTGTACAAAAGCAAGACAACAGAGCAAGCAATCTTTTAAATTGTTGTGGAGTACCAGGACTTCCATCCTGGAGTAACACATCCATGTAACCTAAAAACTTTGACAGCAACCCCAGTGAAAATTGCATATTATTTACCCAATGTTTCTGGAACTGTAAGAAACTATCCATGATAACAAGGTTATCGGATTCCGCAATATCCGGAGTCATTGCCCACCCCAGAAGTAGGTCAACAATGTCCATGAAATGGGGCTGGAAACATCTAAAAAACTTCAACGAAATCATTTTTAACACACCAAGAAGCCTAGGGAGTAAGCTCATGGAGGTCCTCTCATCCTCGAGAAGTTCTTGGCAAGTTTTAAGAATCGGCAAAGCATATCTCTCAACAGCTCCAAGCTCTCAGACATTAAGAAACTCGTGGAGGCTTTCTAAAGCTAGTTCTGCATTTCCATTGACATTATTGCTCAGAGAAGGTAACGACCACCCGATAAACCGATCGATCAGACTACCAGGTATAATGCGGTTCTGCCTTCCGTTGGCAGATAATAAGAATGAACACAGAGCCCCATATGCTGCAGCTGCTGCACGACGCACAGCATACGATCTATAGGACAAGTTCAAAGCAACAACTAATCAGAGAAAAAAAAAACTACATATATTTATGCAAAATACTACTATTACAGTTTGAAGAAAAATTCATTTCACATCAAATAACAATTACTGCACGCACTACAAAGATCAAAGTATTTCTTCTCGTTTATTTCCGAATTTCATTTATTCTTTCTAAATTTCTATCTTCTCCCTACAGTTCAAACTGCCATCGCTTCTCCTAGAACTAATCCGCGCAATAGATGCTAAAATAGTGACTGTGACAAGGGAGCGAATTCGATAAAAGAGACTAGAGTTTTTACTTATCGGTTAGGAGCTGAGAGAAGCCCTGAGCGAGGTAGGAAGCGGATTGCGTGACGAGGAGCGAGTTGCGCGGATACAGTATGGCGCGGTGGAGAGAGGTGATGGCGGCGAGTCGCCAGGATTCGTCTTCCTCAGACGGAGAGGCGGCGGAAGGAGAAGCAGCCGCGGTTTTGGAGGAGTCGTCTCTGGGTAGCGCCGCCGTGAGGAGAGCAACGAGTTGCTGTTGCTGTTGGTGGAGGCCTTGCATCGTATCTCCGCCGCATTTCTCTTTCTCAGTTAAGTCCTCCTCGACTTGAGGGTTTTCGTGACGCAGAAATTTATCGGAAGTAATTGTAGTTTGTAGCTGAATGTTCGAGCTGTGAATTTATATATTTATAATTATTTTGTGGGTTCCAATTTAATTATTTAATGTGCGGATCATTTATAAAAAAATATATGCTTTTAAGTATTATTGTCACGCCCCGTTTTTAGTAAGATAAATACAATTATAAATTTTAAAAGAATCCAAGGGCGGAGAATTTGAAAACCTGAACTCCACGTCGACATTTGAAATTTCAACGTTAAAAATCATTAAATAATAATAAATACAGCGGAAATAAATTAATAATTTTAATACGTGGATCACATGATAAATAAATGAACTTAATCACAATTATACGAATCACGGCGCAGAAGCATCCTCGACTACTCCGGTTGAATTGAATGTATCACCTGAAAACATTTATGTTAACAAGGGTCAGTCCACTGACTGGCAAGCAAGCATGCATCCTATATGCTTTAATTTTTTCACTTGTCGTCTTAATCATATTTTAGACGTTGAACTTTAATGCAATGCAGCTCCTGAACTTAACTTAACCTTAGATCATAAACTTGACTTGAAACCTTAAGTAACTGTCTTTCACGTTAACCTTCGAAACGTGACTTCAACATTTATACATTTATCACGTTAACCTCCGAAACGTGACTTAATATTTAGACGTTTATCACGTTAACCTCCGAAACGTGACTTACGTTTTATACTCACGTTAACCTCCGAAACGTGACTTACATCTTATACTCACGTTAACCTCCGAAACGTGACTTACATCTTATACTCACGTTAACCTCCGAAACGTGACTTACATCTTATACTCACGTTAACCTCCGAAACGTGACTTACATTTTATACTCACGTTAACCTCCGAAACGTGACTTAACATCTTATACTCACGTTAACCTCCGAAACGTGACTTAACATTTAGATGTTTATCACGTTAACCTCCGAAACGTGAATTTAACCTTTACAAAACATCAACTTTCGTTCTTTTAATATTTTGACCGTGACATGGACTTCTAATGCAAATGCATCCTTACGTGTATGCATGAACTAAAAACATGTATGAATGAATTATCAATACGAATATATAACATAAATCATACAAACGAAACTAAGTCAAAGTACACATGATCATACACCAAATACTTCGCTAACAAAATCATTATATTCTGCCTTCTAACACTAACTATTAAATAAGAAGAATATCAAGGTCATTAGAAGAATATCAAGGTCATTGCAGTAGAATTCCAATGAAAACTAACTTATATACAAAAAGTAATATGCATATTCTATTTACTGTTGCTGACCCTTCATCCAAATATGTATACATGTTACTATATATTATTGACTACATATAATATTTCTAAAGTTGTTGCTATCTATCAATGACTATACATCATTTTCACATACGTACACACATATATATATTAATACCCTCATCTGTACATACATATACTAACATTCTTGCAGCAACTACGATTTCACACATAGAGGTAAGTTTTATATCATATACCACATACACAAACACCTACAAACCCACACACGCGTACGCCTGCATACATATATAAACCTACCCCATCAATATACCTTATAAACACACTTAGTATATATATATTTATAAACACACATCGGTAAAAACCATCATAGAAGAATCACATAATTTGAATGATACGATAAACCCTAGATTCGAAAGGTAGTCTAACTACCTGAAACTAAAGACCCACTTGCCTTTGATTATGAGATCGAGGTTTACGAGTCGAGACAATCGACATCTTCTTCTTCTTCTCCTCTAACGGTCTTTCTCCTTTTCTTCTTCTCTCTTTTCTTCCCCGGCGTCGCCCGCTTTTCTCTTTTGTCCCGCAAGCCCTCTTCTCTTTTTTTTTTTTTTTTCTTTTTGTTTTGTTTTTGTTTTTTTAATCTTTTTCTTTTAATTAATTAGGGTTAAAGATATAAAAACTTAAGTCTTGGGCTGTTCATTTAAATATAGCTTGACAAACTTTTAATAATATAAGTTTAGCCCATTAAAAGATAAATATTTGTGCAACCCATTATATTGAATTAATTAGCATCGAAGCCCATTAAAGTTAAGTACATTTTATAAAACTATATTAAATTAAAAGCCCAATTTATAAATTGTTAAAGCCCAACTAAAAATACTAAACTCGACCAATACGTGAATAAAAGAGCTATTTAAATTACTTAATTTTTAATTATAAAAAATTCGGGTTGTTACAATTATTGTTATACTCCCTCCCATTTTATATATAGGTCGTTCTATTGTTTTGCACACAGATTAATAAAAATAAAAACATCCCATTTTACCCTTATTTATTGAATAATTACATTTAATTAATTATTCAATCCATTCTTTATTTATTTTTTTCCTTAGCAAGTTTTTTTACCAGTCTATTTTTTTCAACTTCCGTATTCAATCTTCAAATTCGTTCATCTGCCTTCAAATTTTTTTTGTTTTATAAATTGAAAAAAGTGAACTTTCATATTCTTCTTCAAATTTTCATTTTGGAGCCAAACTATTGAAAAGTGATTCACTGAAAAAATTCGTTTTTGAATTTCAAATTTCAGAGTATTTTTTGATCATCTATATAAATGTCTATAATGTACTTGAATCTTCATATTCTTGTTCATGAATTCAACATTTACAATCGATTTAAATCAACCCCCTCCAATTTTTGACCATGAATTACTCAATGAAGAAAGAGAAATTCCAATTTTTGTTACAAATTCTCCATCCGGAAATATCATAATTGAGTTACAAGACGATCATGAAATCGAGCATCCTATTTTAGAGTTCGACGTTCAGGAGTTTGCTGAAAATAATGATGGAGCTTCTTCAAATTCATCTGACGAGGAGGATGCCCAACAAACAGGTATTCATCCGACGATGAGATATTTTTAACTTCAAAGAAACCTGCAGATTAAATATTCAATTGCATATTTTTTTTTTTGTTTAATTCTGTTCAATTGCATATTCTGTTTCATCCTAATTTTTTGCATTCAATTGTCGTGCATATTGTATTTATATGAATAAAGAGTTCTTTCATACTAACATGCAATATTTATAAGAATAAATACTCCGTAGTTCTCTGTTACTAACATGCAATATTGCTTGTAGGCAATGTTCAAGCAAGAAAAAGAAAGGTTTTATCTAACGAAGATCGATGGGCAGTATATCGTGCATTATTAGAGAAAAGTGTCAATGGAAAATTGAAGAAAAACACGACAAAAGAAGTGCAAGCTATGTTTAATATTCAGAATGTGCGAACAGTACAGAGAATATGGAAAATTCACAAGAGAACTCCACAAGGCACAAGCGTGGACGTGTCGTCAAGAAAGTCACGAAATTGTGGTCGTAAAAGAATTGAAATTGACCTAAGCCGAGTCCTAGAAATAGAGTTGCATCAACGAACAACACTCACATCTCTTTCAGATGCTTTAGGAGTTTGCTACTCAAAAGTTTATCGTCTTTTTAAGAAAGGTGTCATACGTCGTCACTCCAGCGCCATCAAACCGCATTTGAAAGAGGTAAATAAATTATCCCGCCTACAATTTTGCTTGTCGATGCTTGACGAAAGCACATTGTTGAATGATCCAAAATTTAAGGGAATGTATAATTATGTCCATATCGACGAGAAATGGTTTTACATGACAAAAAAAGATGAAACGTATTACTTGCTCGACAATGAAGGCGATCCTGATAGGTCATGTCAAAGTAAAAATTTCATAGAGAAAGTTATGTTCTTAGTGGCTACCGCTCGTCCCAGATTTGATGACGTAGGAAGGGTGGTTTTTGATGGTAAAATTGGATGTTGGCCATTAGTTACTCAACGGCCAGCTCAGAGAAGTAGTCAAAATAGACCTGCCGGCACTATGGAAATGAAGCCAATTACATCTGTTAAGAGAGAGACTATAAGAATGTTTTTAATTGAGAAGGTTATTCCAGCCATTCATGATAAATGGCCAAGATCAGATGGTATAGAAACAATATTCATCCAACAAGACAATGCTAGGACTCATGTTATCCCCAATGACAGTGATTTTATGATCGCAGCGTCACGGAGTGGGTGTGAGATTCAGTTATTTTGTCAACCGCCAAACTCTCCCGATTTTAATGTTCTTGACCTTGGTTTTTTTAGAGCTATACAATCATTGCAACAGAAAATGCGAGCGAGAACTATCGAAGAACTCGTTTATGCAGTAGAGAAAGCCTTTGAGGACTATACCCCCACCAAGCTAAATTATGTGTGGTTGTCGTTGCAACTATGTTTGAAAGAAGCCATGAAATTAAATGGAGGAAATCGATATAAAATCCCTCACATGAACAAAAAACGACTTCAAAGACTTGGTTGCCTTCCTACACAGATTCATTGCGAAGCTACCTTGGTGCAATCGACCAAAGACTTCGTAGCTAATGGACTTGGTAAGTTAGTTTTTAACATGTTATTTCATTTAGTTTTTTTTAACATGTTTTGTATTATTCCTGTATATTGAAGGAGGCGTTATTGAAGAATGATTGAAGTTTTGGATTGTAGTCATATTCAGGTTGGTTGTATTGCTATACTATTGTAAAATTTTACTGTGTTTGTTTTTTTATTTTGTAAAATTTTGTTTTAGCAGGTTTGTTTATGGATAAGAGATAAGGCTTCATTGGTTATTTGAAGTTCGTCTCTCACTTACAACTCCTCAGCATTTGTATTTAGAATGGTGATTTTCAATGTGATCCATGTACGTAGTAGTTGAAAAAAGTACATGATCAATTTGTTTGAAATGTCTTTATGTTTTTCAGATGATTATGGTGAATGAGCTTCTGATTTTTTATTTGATTTTAAGAAGTTTACATACGTGTAGTTGGGATAAAACCATAATAGTACTCCTGCATAAAAGCGAGAAAAAAAACTGCAAAATATTTTCCACAGATTAAAAACATACTCCTAAACATCAATGAAACAACTTACACTGTGTAATACTCCAACACTTATTTGCATAATATTTTTAAGTACTGTAGGTGCAAAAGCTAAAGAATCATAATATTTCCATGTGATCTTCCATCTTATTAAAGCGCCCAACAATAAAATTATTACATTCATAATTCTGAAGCCCACAAACAAGTTCATTCCATCATAAACTAAAAAAGATTATTGAAAACCAGAGTATCAATTATTCATAACTCAATAAGCATCTATTTTTTCTCGAACAACAGAGGAAGCAAAATTTTAAGCATCGTTGTGTTAGGGTCTTCATCTTTATCATTCTTGATGCATTTCTCCTCAACTTTAATAGCAGGACGACGAATGCAAGGACGACGAATGCAAGGTGTATAAGTTTGGTGAACATCATCTTCAACATCTGAATCAGATACGCACATATTGAGGGACGTCCCTTCAGCATTACAAATTTTCCAAATAATTTTTTCAGCCTTCTCCAGTGATGATCTTGCCTCTCTTATAGCTTTCTCCATATTTATTTTTGCCTCCTCAAGGTTGGGGATTCCATTAGCATCCATGATTTAAAACACTTAATCGTGACACCTTCAAAATTAAATTACAAGATTATTTACCAGAATAAACTTGAATAAATAATTCATAGCAAGATTTTAATTCTCATTAACAATCTGCTTCAAAGTGAAATCACGTAGCAATTAACAACACATACGGGCAGAAATAGAAGATGCCAATATTAGCTAAAAAAACGATTATGCAGAGCATAACCCTAATCTCCTCAATTTAAAACAAATTTTATGAATATTTTTCCGAAATCTATACAGAATCATAGGAAAAAATTAAGTCGGATTCTCAAATTATAAAATTATTTAAATCAAAGAAAATTCAATAACACATCAAAAAATTAAAAAAATTTAAAGAACTCACCAGTTCTGATAAATCTTCTTTCTTCCCAACACAATAAGAACATTGAAGAATGAGGAAATGATAAAATAGAAGTGGAATTCGATAGATCATCCATCAGTTATTGAAAACAAAAACCCTTAATTGGTGATATTGAATATTGAATTAATAACGAGTCAATAAATAAGGGTATATGGGGTAAAAAAAGTTAGAACGACAATTGAAATGAAAAAAGTTAAAAAAGTCAAAACGACTTATATAAAAGATGGGAGGGAGTATGTTTTTATGTATTTTTTAACATTAACACAAAAATTATTGTATGGCTTCATTTTTATCTAATCTATCAGTTTTTTTTCACAAGTTTTACTTCAATCTTCCCTCTATCGGTTTTCTTTCATAAGTTCAAGATTGAATACTTCAATCTACCCAGATGATTAAAATTAAATTAATTTTATTTATATTAAACTAATATTAGTTTGAGTCCACAATCACTTGCAATGGTTTAGCTTTTGAACTCAAATCATTAAAAGTTAAAACATAGTAAGTTCATAATTAAATATACATGATAAGTTATAACCAAATCAATAATCCCACCCCGCTGACTGGAATTTTAAGTTATAACTCCATCCTGATTCTCAATTTCCAGATTACTTCCTGGGAGAGGTTCAGGCTCCTTGACAAGACAAGCGAGATCCATCCATGGTTTAAACGCACCTTTTTTATTCGAATTCTGATAAAGAAACATTCACAAAAGAACAGTGAACAAAAATGGCATATGATACCGAAGAGGGACGGCACAAGTAAAACCGAAGAACCAGGGAAATCGAGCAAATGAAAATATCGTTTACACAAACAAATAAAGCATGAACTATATTAATAAATTTTCTTGCATTAACCCAAAAGAAAAATCCACGCATTAGGGCCAAGCGTTTCCCCACTCTCCACACTTCATGAGTTCATTTCCAAGCTATGCACACATGAAGACCGTAACACAAACTCGTTTATTTTCTTCATTATTGTGCTAAGAGAAAATAGTGGATTCAAGACTAACATCAACACAAAGGGTGAAAAAAATTCGAACTACACATCTAATCCCGAAAGATTATCAACTGTCTGACCTGGATGGTAATTTGTATAGCATTTAGTGTCGAATTCATTCTTGACAATCATATACTCAACCATTTCGTAAGGCTCCAAAATAACTTCTAGAACCAGTCTCCTAAACTCAACTTCAGAGGGTTGTGGCACCACTCTACTACTCTCCCCCACCTGAAATACTCAAAAGTTGTCAAAAAAAATTTATTCGAAACCGATTTAAAATACTGTGTTATCTTACTAGCTTTGTCTTTGCACGACGATCTGGACAAGCGGAGCTCGGCGGTGGTGGTGGTGGTGGTGGTGGTGGAGAGCTCACGGGAGGAGCAGACTTCACCGCAAGGCATTCCTCGTCTCTCCAAGGCATGAATGCTCCTTCTTGAGCCACATCCTTGTCGAAAAATAAAATGTCAATAACATTAGTCTCGAAAAATCAGCCCCATTATGCATGTATCAGAACCTGTCTCCTGAACTCAACTTCAGAGTCGATCGGCGCCACTCGACTGCTCTCCCCCACCTGAAATACTCAAAAATTGTAACAAAAATAAATCTTTCTTTAGTAATGATTTCTCAAAAAGAGAGGTACAATATAGTAAATTCTAGAAGAACTTGCCTTTCTAATTTCCATGTCAGAGTTTTCGCTTTTATCAATGTCGTTGTAGTCATCATCATCATCATCATTATCAGTATCTGCATCACTCTCATTGATGTTCTTATCAACTTGCCTCCGATTCTTCGTAGCGAAATTTCTCGATTTAGGTGGGAATTTTTCGATGGCCTCTTTTCTATTCCTCGAGTTTTTCACAACATTCTTCCAGTTGTAGGATGAACATTGTGCAACCTCTCTCTCCTCATCACTGTCCGACGATAATTGGATGTCCGCTCCATTTACCAGTTCACCACTAATTTATTCGATCTTAGGGATTATAAATCGGTGTTAATCCGCTCCATACTCGCTCCATACTCGCTCCATTTACCGGTCACCACCTCCTCCCGGCATCTTAGGGATTACGAATCGGTGTTAATCTGCTCCATACTCGCTTATGGGGTTTCCAAAGAACCACACGAGAGGCGGGGGTATCAGCAGGACGAATAGATACAAGTCCCTGGGAAACTCATTTCAGGTAAAATCGCCATGATTTTTTTCTTTTCAGTGTATGTTATTTGTTAATCAATTCTAATACGTCCCTTCTAAATCTCGTCTCCAGGTGGACACGGTCGCCTACGACCTATCCGTCCTAGAAGTCATGTACCTGACTGGCCTGAACATGCTCTCCCTCTTCTTCGGCATCGGAGGGGCTGAGGTTTCCCTCCACAGACTCGGCGTCAGGCTGAAGAATGTGGTCTCGATCGAGAAGTCAAATGTCAACCGAGGCATAGTCAGAAGCTGGTGGGAGCAGACCAATCAGATCGGGAACTTTTATGACTTTGATGATGTCCAGCAGTTTGATGCTCCTAGGATTGAGCAGATCATGGAAAATATTGGCGGGTTCGACCTGGTGGTTGGGGGCAGCCATGCAATAACTTGGCTGGAAGCAACAGGGTTAGTAGAGACGGGTTAGTAGAGACGCCTTGGAAGGTACAGAGTCGTCTCTTTTTTTGGATTACAATATTTGCGTAGTAAATAAACGAATTTGATCTATTAATTCTCGAGTATTATTGAAAATATTTGCGTAGGAAATAAACGAATTTGATACATCACTATTCAATCTTTAAAATTCACACGAGTTATATATATATATTTTAAGAGTCCAATTAAAACTTTGACAATAATTATTAAAAACTATCTTCAAAACATATTTTTGTCTCAATAATTATAACAATAATTAAAAGTTTTATGGTCAATAATGATAATATATTATTAAAAGATATAAAACTAATATATTTTTATTAATTCTTTTTATACTTTAGTACTTCCTCCCATTTTTTATATAAGTCGTTTTTTTTTTTGGTAAAGGTCAATCACATAAAAAAGAAGAACATAATACACAACCGCGTTTTATATAAGTCGTTTTAGTGTTTTCTATTTTTTTGTTTTTATTTGTTCGGGAGTATAAAAGATAATCATTAAATAGAGATTAAATAGGAGTAAGATTGGTTTTATTTTATTTTATTAATGTGCAAAATTTCAAAACGACTTATATAAAAAATGAGATGGAGTAATATTTTCAAAATATATATAGTTTAATTTTATGAAAGATTTAATTATTTGAAACGAATCACACTTCTAAAGTATATTATGTGAATCGCATGAGCGGTTTCAAAAAGAAGCATCACATAAGGTTGAATCACATTATTTTGCAATTAGAATGAGAACATCACAAATCAAATTGTTGATGAGGTTTACAAAGATATATTTCAAAATTTGCAATAACAATGTTGGTAGATTTTTTTTCAAAATTTGCAATAACAATGTTGGTAGATTTTTTTTTTAAATGAGTGAACTATTTGAATTTTAATTTATAAAATAATGACTAATATATAATAAAATTAAATAAGAGTTTGCAAATAGAGATTGAATAATATCTCAAAACAATGATTAATGGTAAAAATCGCAATAAATTATTAATCCAACAATATGTTGAATTTATTCAACAATTTTTCACTAGGGCAAAAATGTGACACGAACAAATAAGTATTATCAAAATGAGCTCCAAATCTTATTATCGTATTGACAACAAAGGACTAAAATTACATTAACAACCTTTGATTTTAATAAACATTTACATAATTAAGATAACGATTAATAATTAAATTTTATACGAGAACGTTTACAAATTTCAGTGAAGTTCGATTATTAAATAAAATAATTGCTTAGTTGGTTGATAAATTTTCAACAACAACCATTGCGGATCAAATTAAATTTATAAATTATTTAATATGCATCAATTTTCAAAAAAAATACCATGGTACTAGTTCATTTCAATTAAAAAACAATTTAAAAGTACAAAATAAATTTAATATAAATCAAATAGTTGGCATTAATTTCAATTAAAAAACAATTTAAAATTACAAAATAAATTTAATATAAATCAAATAATAGGTGTTTATCTTATTTAAAAATAAAAAATTAGTAAAAAAAATATTCATGAGTAAACATAACTATTGGAGGTAATTAGAATTTTATTTTATTTATGAAGCAAACAATCGAGTTTAAAAATCAAAGAAAATTAAAGAAAATCTGGAAAGATTATCAAGGTGACATTATGATTCTATGTTGATATTAATTGGGTGGCTAAATTCCGTTCAAAATTAAGCTTCTAAGCATAAGGAAGAAAGTGAATATTTTTTGATATTTTATTTTAAATAAACGAGAATTGTTTCTGTGTACAATGGGTTTGTTGATGAAAAGGAACGTGTGTGACGTGGAATGCAGTTGGGGTTTGGATGTGTGAACTGTGAATGTCTTTGGTACGGAAGCTGATACGGTTACACTCGGTGTATTGACTTTTCAATACACTTTCAATTAATTTTTGACATTTGGAATTTATTTGTTTAGTTATTTTTCATTTTTAGTTTTTAGTTTTTCGCACGTGGTCAAAGGTAATGGAGAGCAGTTACAGATTTAGTCATTTTCTTGTGCCGAAAGAGTTTTAAATTTTGAAAAAATTGTTTTTAAATAATTTAATTAAATATATATAAATGTAATCTTAAAAACTTATTATTTTTTTTTGGAAAGAGTACTTTTTATTTTAAAAACATTTATTTTTCAATAATTTATTTAAATATATAGAGTAAATATTATTTTTTTTTGCGTAAAGAGTTCATTATTTTGAAAATTTTTGTTTTTAAAAATAATTTAAATAAATATATATAGTGTATATAATTTTAAAAACTTTATTGTTTTGCGTAAAAAAAATTATTTAAAAAAAATTATTTTTAAATAATTTAATTAAATATATATAATAAATATATAATCTTAAAAACTGTATTTTTTTTGCGGAAAGAGTATTTTTTTTATTTTGAAAACATTTGTTTTTAAATAGAGTAAATATATTTTTTTTGCGTAAAAAGTTTATTATTTTGAAAAAAATTGTTTTTGAATAATTTAAATAAATATATATAGTGTATATAATTTTAAAAACTTTATTTTTTTCTGTAATTTGTTTTTAAAAAAAATTATTTTTAAATAATTTAATTAAATATATATAGTGAATATAATCTTAAGAATATTTTTTTTGCTAGAAATAGTTTTTTATTTTGATTTTTTTTTTAAATAATTTAATTAAATATATACCTTGAATATAATTTTATAAACTGTTATTTTGATATTTTCTTTAGAAAAAACACTGAAAATGAATTTTAATCTTCCATCCGTAAACAATTTCTACTTAAACATTCCGCAGCAGGAGTCGGATTCAATCGCTGGTTCATCGAGTGAGATTAATCATAGAATTGTTGAACCAACTGTTATTGAAAAAGCGGTTGAATTGTTCAATAATGACATTGGATTTGAAGATGGTTTGGTTGTTCCTGAAGTAGGTATGGTTTTCCCTTACGGTGAAGAGTTCGCAGCTTTCTTGTATTCTTATTTGTATTCTTATGCATACAAATGTGGGTTTGAGATTTTTGTTCGAACAAATGAATTAAAGAAAGAGTACAGTGAACAAGGTTATAGCAGGAAAAAAAGTGATGATAAGGAGGCATTATTCTACATGATGAAAAGGATGAGAATGATGTGTAAAAAAGGAGGTCAAGATAAGCATCCTGGATCGAATGTGACGGGTTGTTTTGTCGTTGAAGCTCGAGTTCTACAAGGTGAGTCACTAATTAAAATTACCACTTGTAAATTAGAGCACAATCACGTTTTTATGTAAAAAGTTTATTATTTTGAAAAAAATTGTTTTTGAATAATTTAAATAAAATATGTATAGTGTATATAATCTTAAAAACTTTATTTTTTTTCTGTAATTTTTTTTACTTCTTTTACAAATTTTAAAAATTAAAATACCTTATTTAGTAAAAAATAAAAAATAATAATAATTGATTTTTATAAATTAAATTACTTTACATGAAATATTATCAATTATAATAAACACAATCTATATTTCATTATTATTTATTTAAGAAAAAATAAATGCATTTATTTTTCAAAGAAATAAATTTATTATTTTATTTAGATCAATTGTACAAATTTAAATACTCACACACTCATGTTTCGATTTTGAACTGTGAACCTTACGATACTCAATTCAAGTGAGCTAACAACCTTCGACAAAGAGATCATTTTTCTAAAAATATCATATGCATGGCATGTGTGTCTTTTAATGTAGTTTACAATAAAGTATTTTAAAATTTAAAATAAACGTCAAATTATTTTTTTGTTTTCATTTGTGATTTCATTTTTCAATATCTATAAATTAGATTCTAATCAACTAATTACTATAATTTAATTTAATATTATTCAATTAAAAAAATATAAATGTATTTATTTTTTAAATAGATCAATGTTTTGAAAACTTCACATATTTTGCATGTGTGTGTATTAGATAAGTGTATTGGATTGTGATTTCATAAGATTTTTTTTCGCATTTGTATATGTTAGAGAGTCGCATATTTCACATGTATGTCTATTAAAGGGGTGTATTGAATTATGATTTCATAAGATTTTTTCATCTATATATTAGAGTGGTATGTTGGATTATGATTTCAAAAGATATTTTTTGAAACTTTAAAAGTTTTTAAATTTAAAAAGTCTATAGACTGAGACTCTATGCAAATTTTGACTTGTTTTTTTAATTGATTTGTATATATGAATTTTCATTAATTTGAGAGAACTGTAAACAAAAATTATTTATTTAAGTGAATTTCCATACACTCTGACTTATTGATTCAAATTAGACTTATTGATTCAAATTAATATTAGTATATAAAAAAATCATCATATTATTTAGAAAATACAAAAACTGTTATTATTTATTATTATTATTCTCATTTTTATTATTTTATACTTGACTTCATTTTTTAAATACATTAACGATACTCGTTTTTCATGTATCACTTTCGTTATTTGTTAAATTACAATTTTTTCTATTTCATATCAGATTTTCTACTAAATATTAAACAATATACAATTTTAAATAAATAGTTATAACCAATTTTTTAATTAAATTAAATATTAATACTAATAATATTAATTTATAATATTTTGATTTATTGTTAAACAAGTCTTTATATTAATAATCACAAAAATAATTTATTATAAATATCATCTATAAATAATTATTTAAAAAAAATATATGATTAGTCTAATTTTTTCAAATAAAATTTTGATTATTTGTCTAAAAACTATTTTAATAATGTAATTTAAACTTTTGCAATAATTATGAGTATTACATTAATAGAAAAAAAGAATTAAAAAAGAAATCGATAGAAATATATTAAAATAAAAATAATTATTATGTCAAAGGTCATGCACAAATTAATTACGAGGATATAATCAATGAGCTTAAATACTTAATTATACTTAGACATAACGAAAATAAATCATTTTTACATACGTGCTTAAAATCAAGTGTAAACTTTCCACTTAAAAATAATACTCTTACCTCATTATTAAATAAGAAAATTAGACTTCAATTTTAAAAATATGTAAACATTGAAAGGTTTATAAAATTTGTAGCAATAAATAATATTTTTTCTGATTAACATTTCTCTAACTCTAATTTACAAATGAAATATCTCAAACTATTATATATATGAAACAAGAGACAAATTAAGAAGTACTGACTATTATATATATTTAAATTAAATTACTCAACTAAATTAAATGTAATTTTCAAAAATAATGAAAAATATTATGCAAATGATGTAAAAGGGAATATTGAATATTAGGACGGTAAGTGATATAAATAAGAAGGGGATAATATATATATATATATATATATATATATATATATATATATATATATATATATATATATATATATATATATATATATATATATATATATATATATATATATATATATATATATATATTGTTTTAATTTATTTTATTACACTATAATATTTGTTTTGTGTTATTTATTAGTTAATTATTATATAAAATATAAAATCATACAAAATATATACAAAACAATTATATAATTAAACTCAAACACTAAATTTGAATAATATAATTAATCCAATAATTATAAATAATATTCTAAAATTTTAGATTCAACCTTATTAAAATTTATATATAATTTTAAAATATTTTAAAATTATACATAAAATTTTATAGTGTTGAATCTAAAATTTTAGAATATTATTTATAATTATTGAATTACAAAATAATACTATATAATTTATTGAAGTTAAAAAAAGTTGGGAATTTTTTTTGGTTGATAAATTTAGTCAAGTTTCATGTTTGTCAATCAAATGGCCACATTCAATTTAGTCATATAAAGGTGTGGAGTATGTGGGGAGCTTTTGAAAATAATTGAGAATAAAATCTAATTTTATACTTTAAAATGATTGAAATAAAATTATGGAGCATGTGTGGAGCTTTTGAAAATAGTTGAAATTAAAATATAATTATTTTTTTTTAATTTAAATTATTTTACACATAATTTTAAATTATTAACAAAATCAAGTACAATTTATTATTTTTATATATAAATGAATAATAAATATTTGTAATTAAAATATATATTTTATTTAATAAAAATATATATAATTAAAAAAGTAAAAGTTTGTATGACCCACCTAATTCGGTTCAAATCAAAAAATCAATATAAGTATAAATTATGTAGTTAATTTAAAGTTTTTGGTTAGAATTACGTCAAAATTTACTTTATATTTATTACGAGATAAGTAAAATTTAATATAATAAAATTTTGCTGTGATCGCTACATTTATGATGTAATTTTTCGGTCCATTATACCAATGTATGGTTAATCTTCTTTTGAGCACACTCCATAGCTTGCTAGGTATGCAAACACATTTTCCATGTGGTTTCCATAACCATCGATTACTCATCATCATCATCATCGGCTTCTTGTTCAACCGGCCCTACGTAGCTATCGATATAGTCAACAATCTCTTGAACAGAGAATCTCGGCTCAAATCGCCGAATGATGCGATTTAGAACATTCACGTAATGGGTCAACTCGGCAGCCACAACAGCAAAACAGGCACATGTATAAAAAAAGATTATTAAAAATATTGAACATGTGATAATGTTGTAATTATAAAAAATAAAAAACAAAACAAAACTAAAACTAACTCAAATTTTCCTGATCAAAAGTATTCCTATAGCTTGTCCTGTTTCATCCATAAATCGTCCCTCCCAAAAATAATTTATTATAAATATCATCTATAAATAATTATTTAAAAAAATATATGATTAGTCTAATTTTTTTAAATAAAATTTTGATTTTTTGTCTAAAAACTATTTTAATAATGTGAAATGTAAACTTTTGCAATAATTATGAGCACTACATTAATAGAAAAAAAGAATTAAAAAAGAAATCGATAGAAATATATTAAAATAAAAATAATTATTATTACAAAGTGAACGCATGTCATATTTTTTGATGGAAATGTATAAAAGATTTATTACCAATAATATTATTACAACCCGCCAAATGTCATGTTTTAATTGGAAGTGTATCAAACATTGGTTACACTTTGTGTATATATAGCCTTTTCCTTTGGTACCAAATTGTCAACCAGCTTAACTGAAATGCAGTTGGGGTTAATTCTAGAAAAAACATACCTGCCATGCCACGCTTCTCTCCCGTTTAGATATATCTGGTTGTTTAATCAGTTTTTAATTAGTAGCTAAATTGTGATTATATTGAAATTTAAATATAATTGAATTAGATTTAAGTTTAAAATTTTGATTTATTCTCTACATTACGCTAAAATATATGCTAAAATGCTAAAATTTATAATAAGTTAGATTATTTTAGAACATAATATATAATCGTTATATCAAATAAATGGTCATAAATACATATTATAAATACTACCGAGTATTATTTTATAACCTAACATACAAAAAGTATAAAATAAATAAATAAATATTAAAAAAAATACAAAAAGTATAAAAAAATACAAAAAAATATAAAATAAATAAATAAAATACAAAAAGTATAAAATAAATAAATAAAAATTAGTGTGGTTTATACACCTTCTACACGCATAAAATAATCGTATATAATTTATTTGATACGATTTATTCTATCAATTTATATATAAAAATCAAATAATTGGTGTTTATCTTATTTAAAAATAAAAAATTACAAAAGTAAGAAAAAAAGTTAATATGACTAAAATTTGAATCTACACATGAATAAACCTAACTATTTGAGGTAATTCCAATTTTATTTGATTTATGAAGAAAAAATGGAGTTTAAAAATCAAATAAAATTAAAGACATTATCAAGGTGACATTAGTGATTATTTGTTGACATTAATTGGTGGCTAAATCCCGTACAAATATTGGCTTCTAAGCATAAGGAAGAAAGTGAATGTTTTGATATTTTATTTTAAATAAACGAGAATTGTTTCTGTGTACAATGGTTTGTTGATGAAAGTGGACATGTATGACGTGAAATGCAGTTGGGGTTTGGTTGTGTGTGGGTTTGTTGATGAAAGGGGACGTGTGTGACGTGGAATGCAGTTGGGGTTTGGTTGTGTGAACTGTGAATGTCTTTGGACCAAATTGCCGACAAGCTTAACTGATAGCAAGATCTATGGTCGGACTGTCTTGTTTTATTTATTCTCAAATATTTTATTATTGAATATTCATTTTTGTAATTTTATCAAATAATTATATAAAAAAAACACATTCAAAAGAGTATTTATGATGAGAGAAAGAGAGAGTATTTTTATTATCATAAAATTAAATTATTATTTTTATTGTTGCTTTTATGTTTTACAATTTTATTTTTATTAAACTAGGTGAAAATTCAATTTATAGATATTTTATTTATTTATTATCAATTAAAAAAATAACAGTGATTAATATAAAAATGGTGAATGAGAGAAATTTGTATCTCCAATTATTGTTTCTTACTTTTTTAATTGGGACAGCAATAATGAAAATAATATTGATAATAATGTCGATCTTATTTGACTACAATATAATTTTTATTTTATTTTAATATTCTCAACGTTCTGACTTTTGAGGAATATGATAAAAAGAAAAAAGAGAGAAAAAATAACAAGGAAGAATTACAGTATTCAACGTTCTGACTTTTGAGGAATATGGTTTATAAAAAGAAAAAAGAGAGAAAAAATAACATGGAAGAATTACAGTATAAGGGGTTTGAGAAAAATGGAGAAGAAATAAAGAAGCACAATTTGTGTAGAGCGGGAGAAGGGAGAGGGAGAGCTGCTGTTATCTTTTTATGCCAAAATTAAACGAAGAAGTATAGCAGCACTACAACTCCCAAATTCGATTAGGGTTTCTGTTCACTTTTTTTTTTTTTACCCTTTTCGAGCTCCGGCCATGGAAGTTTGAAATTGGTACCTCGATTGAAGCATTAACACAACCACTATTCAATTCTTAATCTCTGGAATTGAGCGGCAAAGACAGAATATCCTATTTCTACCACGGTTAGCTTCTCTACTAAATCCTCCATTTTAAGATTTTTTTTGCAGTCCCCATCAATTTATGTGTTTATTATGCGTGTGAAAACCACTGGAACTGTGCTGACCGGAGGAATGAAAACCGCAGGGGATGTAGGCAATGTGTACTTCGGGCAGAACCACCCTATGAAGCCACACCGGTTGTGGGCCTCTTTGATGGACTACCACACTGTTCGTGTGTATATTAACGAATTAAGCCCCTCTCAATTTTTCTTCATCAAATACCTTCTTTTCTATTTAACAATTAAAATACATGTAAAATTACTTTAACACCCTTTGACCCATATCTCAAATCCCTACCCAAATCAAATCAATTCCTACCCAATTTTGCAGAAACCTAATTTCCAAATCCCCAAATTGATCGATCGTTTTTTTTTTTTTAAACCTAATTTCCCAGATTATTTTTTGCAGAAATCATTTTCTTCGATTCTTGACCCATATTAAAATACATGTAAAATTACTTTAACACCCTTTGACCCATATCTCAAATCCCTACCCAAATCAAATCAATTCCTACCCAATTTTGCAGAAACCTAATTTCCAAATCCCCAAATTGATCGATCGTTTTTTTTTTTGAAACCTAATTTCCCAGATTATTTTTTGCAGAAATCATTTTCTTCGATTCTTGTATCAGTTCATCATCTGGAATCACTACATTCTTCGGATACCGCTTCACCGTCTCCTTCCGTCGTCCGTCTGCCGTCCGTCCGCCGCCGTCTATACCGCCGTCCGTCTTCCGTCGTCAAATGCGATCCGAAGCCTGCAACCGACAAATTCAATTCTATTCCACTGGGTTGTGGATTCCCGAATCCAATTAACATCTCCAGAGAAGTTTGTGCATACCCAAATTCCATTCAATACCGTACGGTCGATTATTGGCAATGACAAAAGAACCAAAAGAAGCGTGGTTATCGGTTTGTTATACAGGGGATTTCACTCTCTCCGATGGTGTTGTCTCTTGGGTGTTCGACGGTGGGCTTGGTAATGGTAAGGTAATCCCATTTCTTGTTCCGAAAAATATTACGTATTTGGAGTTGTACCAGAAGCTTGTTGATAGGTTGAAAATCGATACATCTGCGTACGAAATGGTATTGCGATGTCATCGGCCTACGAAGAATAAAGACCCACTGTTCAATCTTCCGTATTCCATAAACGACGATGATAGTGTAGGTTGGTTGTTGTCGTGCTGTGATAAGACTCGTTTATGTGTAACGTTGAAATCGAAGGTGGTACCTGAGGTTGAAGAACTGGGTAAAGAGGTTGGTGAGTATGTTGAATCTGGTGGTGAGGTCAGGTCAGATGAAATGAATAGGGTGCAGTCACTTGGGTCCAGAACTAATGGTGTTGATCTTGAACCAATGTTGAACTCAAATGATCAGATTCCAGAACAGCCGACAAATGAGACGGGTGCAGATTGTGATGCTATTCAGCCGTCGTCGGCAAATGAAACTGGTTCAGAAGTTCGTGATGATTTATGGTTGGCAAACGAGTCAATTGGAAATCAGATTATGGTTGTTCATGAGGCTCTTTGTTGGTGTATTCCTCCGGAAGATGACGTTAAAGTGAAAGAAGTGTTCCAAACAAAGGCGCTGCTGAAAGAAAAGTTGCAGATGCTTGGTTTGAAGCACAATTTTGAGTTCAAGACCGACAAGTCAGATAAATCCAGGTATGTTGTGGTTTGTAAAACTGAGTTGTGCAAGTGGCGACTTCAGGCAGCTAATTTGGGAGGTTCACCATTGTTTATAGTTCGAAATTATGAACGTAGTCATAGCTGCTCACGTAGGCTGCCCAATAGATATCACAAACATGCTTCGTCTAAGTTGATTGGAAAATATTTATCATCGAATTTCCAAGATCCTAACCATGTTTCCAAGCCGAAGGATGTAATGATGAACTTTGCCAGAGATTATGGGTATGAATTAAAGTATTGTACGGTCTATAATGCTCAAAGACATGGGAAAGAATTAATACGAGGTAATCCCATCGATAGTTATAAGGAATTGTCAAAGTTTTTTCATTTGTTAGAGGAGCACAACCCATGTACTTTAACATTTCTCCAAACTAATGATGTGGATGAATTTGAATGTTGCTTTATGGCACTCGGACAAAGTATTCGGGGGTACTCGTTAATGCGACAAGTTATTTCTGTGGATGATACTTTTTTTAAAGGAAGGAAAGGGACTCTTCTTGTGGCAACATGACAAGATGGAAATTATCAAATTCTTTTTTTAATTGAAGAATTTAGTCGACATTACCTTCTGAACCTGACAATACAACATCGACCCCGATTTTCCTCTCCAGTCTATGTAGCATTTTAACAAACTCAGTGTTCTCACCGGTAGATGCAATTTCAATGAAGGCATCTATTTCCCCCTCCAATTGATGTAATATCGTAAGAATCTTGTTACCGACTTTTTCCTCCGGTTCTTTCTTCTCAGTCCCAGCATCTCCAAAAATACATGCGCGTTCAGCTTCGGTATTCACCAATTCAGAAATTAAAACCTACAAAAATATAAACTGATTATATGGACACATTACATTATACAAAAATATAATAATTAACTTATAAAATGACATACACATACCACTTCTTGATTTTCTAAGGCTTGCTCAATTTCACTCGACTGGAACCGTTGCCTGCTCAACTTCCAGTTAATCATCCTTGGGAACTTTTCACCATCAAGTCTGGTAGCATACTCAGAAATAGAAGAAATGAATTCAAACGCCCAGACCTGCAACGCAATACAAAATCAATAATTAAAGAATGTCAGATTTGATAAATAATTTAAAAACAAAATCCAAGAAGTACTCTATTCATACATACCATGATGGAAAGGGGAAATCCATGTACTACATATGCAACTTTCTCCGTATTAAACGGAACAGATAAGTCACGACGCAACACCTCCGTCGTCATCTTGTATGATAAATTTCCCCAAGGATAGTTGTTGAAACTTTTCAAATCATCCACCAAATCAAACCACCACAAACTAATGGCTTTCACATCATCCAAGCTAATTACAACATATGCTAATATCAAAATCAGTCCTAACTTGTATTTATCTTCGCGATTTTTACACTTTGTAAATGCTTGCATA
Organism: Euphrasia confusa; assembly: GCA_954870475.1. NCBI lineage: Eukaryota > Viridiplantae > Streptophyta > Magnoliopsida > Lamiales > Orobanchaceae > Euphrasia > Euphrasia confusa. The sequence goes on along the minus strand of OX940969.1, from coordinate 19,475,168 downwards.
ACATCCTTTCTACGCACTGTTTTTTTACCTTTAAAATACTTTTGTACAAGGGGAGAATTTATTCCAACTGATTCATCTATGGACATATCAACATTACCAATTTTCAATCCAGTAATCACAGCAAACTCAGCCACCTTTCAACAAACGTCGACGATACGCGTCTAATCCTTCATAAACCGTACCTATCACTTCCAATTGGCTACGATTGCTTAATTTGAATTCCTTTTCTCTTTCGGAAGGGCTTAAGTTATATCTCAGCTCCATCTACACAATAGATAATACAAATAGCATATACTCATTCATAAACAAGATCAACACTTCATTACAGAAAAAAACAATTAAACAGAAAGTTCAAAACAAAACAAAACCTAAAATAAACTTTAATTTAAATGAAATCCCTCTACATGAAGCCTCAGCAAACTCAAATTCAAACAAAACTGAAAAAAAAAATCAAAATTGTTTCAGCAAGTCAAAAACAATAAAAAATGAGTTTAATTTCGAATCAAAACTTGTTTCAGCCTAACCTTTATTTCGAATAAAAAATGGACGATCCCCAAACCCAAAATCAAAATCAAAGAAAACTGGAAAAATAATTCAACCTAACCTTTATTTCGAATCGAAAAATTGAGGTTTATTTGCATGCGCCTTTTTCTTCTTGTTTCAGAGGATCCGACCGCCGGATTTGTTGGATTTAGCACAGTGGGCCGCCGGAGTTGTGGAATTCAACACTTCACCGTCGGCATTGTAGACTAGGGTTTGGCTCGTAGCTCGACAGCCTTGGGAATTCAGGATAGCAAATCGGGGCGAAAGTGATGTGGGCTAGGGTTTATGTAGAATTTCGACGGGTAAAAAACATAAAAAACGAGAGTTGAAACCACGTTCTGTATTTCTCTGCGTGCGTCGAACTGAAGGAGCGAGGAAGAGGAAGAGAAGTAATGAAAAGAAGAGAAATAAAAGAGGGCAAATATGACTTTTCCAGTCTTTTTCCATTATTTAGCATGTATTTGTATTTATTTTATTATGACCGAAATACAAGAAGTATACTAGGGTATGTCGTGAAATACAGAACTCCTTAGTGGCACCTCATCAAATGTTCCCCGGTTGTGCATGGCTCACCACTTGGTTCTCTCTTATCAGCTCCACAATAAGATGGAAGTTTATGTGTGAATTCTCATCTTACTGAAATAATAATTATTTTTTGTTTAGCTTTCTGTTTGTTTCGCTGATGATTCGATTCTAAATTATTAGAGACCTCAAAAGGCATATCCCGTGGAGCTAGCGCAGTTCCATTCTCCGGATTACATGGAGTTTCTGCAGCGAATCACTCCCAACACACGAGACTTGTTTGCTAATCATGAGATGGTCAAATGTATATGTTTTTGCATAGTTTTAGTTCACTCAAGTAATTACGACGTTTTAGACTTGTTTATCAAATTAATTATATATATATATATATATATATATATATATATATATATCTGTAACTCACTGAAGTATCGATATACACTTCATTGTTTGCATCATCGAAGCTAATATTTGTGCTGGGTTTTAGTTTTTCAATCATGTTGCTTTAATATGCAACTTTCCAAATGGTTATTATTTCATGTAGTTAATCTCGGAGGAGATTGCCCAGTCTTTGAGAACCTGTTCGAGTTCTGTCAAATTTACGCTGGTGGCACAATAGGTACAATTATATATTCATACATATTAGTTCTATCTCGTGATAGTTTTGTTAGATAATCATCAGTGGGACATGCTATATTTTTCCTGACAGATGCCGCCAAGAGATTGAATAATAAAGTCTGTGACATTGCCATAAATTGGGCTGGCCGGCGGATTGCATCATGCGAAGAAGTCTGAGGCGTCTGGATTCTGTACATCAATGACTTAGTTTTGGGGATTTTGGAGCCCTTGAAGCATCACTCACGCGTTTTGTATATCGATATTGACGTGCATCATGGTGATGGCGTTGAAGAGGCTTTTTATTTCACTGATAGGTAATTGTGACAGTAGTGTAAACACTCCAAAAGATGTTGACCAATGGTTTTATGACAGGATGCATATCTACAAAATTATGAACCATCGTTCAAATAAATGTATTGAAATGAAATAACGAAAAGTACGTACTTTTATTTTATTCTCAGTCCTCTATTTTGCTCGTCATCCTTGTTAATACCTGAAAAAAGGTCGTTAAAGGTGTGAGATCATCAACACGCTCAGTAAGACAATTACTCATATTTAATCGCACGTGCATCACTGCATACACTAACTAGTGAACATGACACGTATTTAATCAAATATGCATCACTACATACACTAACTAGTGAACATGACATGAATTAAATAGACTTGCTTTTACTAGAATGCAATTCATTTTTTAACGTGAATATTGCGGGTTGGGCCAACTATTGCGTTTTCCTGTCGACCCTTTTGTCCGTCTTGGGTTAAAACAATTGAATGAATTGCGTTGGTCCCTCTCGACGTTTTTTCCCGGTCTTAGGTTACAACGAATGGAATGAACTGCGTTGGTCCCCTTCAACTTTTTCATCGGTCTTAGGTTACAACGAATATGTATTTATTAAATGAATTATAACACGGTGTTACAATAAAAATTCACATGTACACTTAATCATATAACGAACATATATAAGCACATAATGAAACACATAATAATGGAATAGAGTAACCCAACACATGGAATAGCCGGCCAAATTGCATGTACCTACCTCGATTTGTCGTGACATGAAATATTAGAGTTGAATACACGTCTAACATTGTAGGGACTGAGCTAGCGACTTCCAAAACTTGAGGGACTGAATTTATAATTTATGAAACTTCAATGAACCTAATTAAATCCTTCTCAAAGAATAGTGTGTTGACCCAAATATACTCAATTAATAAGAGGGGCTTAGGCCATCTCCAACCGAACACAAAAACTCAAACTCAAAAATAAGTTTTATTTTAAGTTTACAGTAATTTGACTCCAACCGAACTCAAAATTAGTTTAAGTTTAGGTTTACAGTAATTTGACTCCAACCGAGAAACTAATACTCTAACTTAAAATAAAATTTTTTAAATATTTTTCTTATATAATTATTTATACTATTTATATAAATAATCAACATCTTTACAAATTTACAATTTTATCTCATAATTTTTTAAATTAAAAAATATAATTAATATTATTTTCAATTTAAATTTTCAAACATAATAAATATAAATAATACTAAATAAAATATTATTTAATTATTAAAAAATTACATTAAAACACACCAAAAACTAATTATTAATTATTTTTGTTTTTGTAATTTGTAGCATTTTTAAAAATATCTTGTTTATTATTATTTTATTTTTAATGTTAATTATATAATTTAATTATTTAATTGTATTTCATATTGTGATATGCATTCTTATTTCATTATTAAAAATATTTTTATTAAAATTTATTTTAATTATTAATGATATGATTATTAAAAAAATTAAATTACAAAAGATATTAAATAAGATACTAAAAAATAATTGATAAGTTATTTTTATTAATTTGTAAAAAAAATAATCATTTTATAAATAAAAAAAGTTTTTGGTTTGAATTTACGGTAAACGTAAATATAAGTATTTTTTGTGTGGGTCCCACCTATAAACCAATAATAGGGTAAACGTAAATATAAGTATTTTTTGTGTGGGTCCCACCTATAAACCAATAATAGGTTTATGTTTTGGTATCGGTTGGAGCATCTCCCCTACTCCAAAATAAGTTTTTGGTATCGGTTGGAAATGCTCTTAGTGCTGACCAAAATATACTCAATTCGTCTTGGAGGTCGACAGCCATCGGGGAAGAGATTTAGCAGCAACCCTCTTCGAATGATCTCGGAGCCGACTTTGGTTTCCAGTTGTTCGATCTTCAATCTTCGGTCAGGATGAGGCGTTTAATTCGTTGACGGGCTGAATGGGATTCCTCGATTGGTTTCGGTTTTGAACATGTCCAATGATTTATATATTTTTGTGTTGTTTTTCATGACTTCTTTGTGTCGATTAAGTGTGCCTTCCTCGTGGTTTTGATGTGTTTGCCGAGTGTGCAGGTCTTGGAGCATGTTAGGTGGAAGAAGGACGAAGAAACGAGAGAATTGGAGACGAAAGGACCTGCGCCAACTGACCAGACGCCCGCCCGACGGGATTTCCAGCCAGTTGACCATGTTTTGACACTCGTTTTTGCTACACTACTAATAGGGTGAAAAGTGATAACTCTCTGTCCCGTAGGCATCCTTATACATTGGTTTTTCTAGCTTCTATTTCCTGTAGCTTTGATTTCATTTGCTTGGAATTTTCGGATAAAAGACTCTTGACTTGATTGAAGGTTTCGCACTAGTAAGCTTTTTCTAGCTAATTTTTATTACTTCATTGACTTCCTTTTTGTTAATCTTGTTATTTGCTTCTTTTGAATTAGTGATCATGATTTCTGTAATTTTCAAACTTGGTTCTTCACCTAAAATTATGAGTAGTTAATTTGTCGATTGGGGTAGGGAGACTTGATTCTCTAGAAGATAAATTCTTGTTTGCCCAGAATTGATATTAGTCATTCCTGAACCAAATTATTTTTGCAAATTAGAATCGTACTTTGAAATCGAGAATCGAGGATCCCAATCCCTAATTTTTTCACTTATTATTTCAAAACCAATTTCAATATTACTTGTCTTATGATTTAGTTGATTTTAATTACTTAGTTAGATTTTAGTTTTAAACAAAAACAAAAATCAAGTGAGAGAAAAATTTTATTGGTCCCACAAATATAGGTTTTTTTCGTTTTACTACCACACATTCACTTTTTCAATTTAATCTCAAATATCACAAATTGGTTTTTTTCGTTTTACTACCACACATTCACTTTTTCAATTTAATCTCAAATACAAATTGACCTGACCACGCAAAGCGCCCAGCGCCACGTGTCATCACGTCATTGGTCAACAACTTTTTTTCAAAAAAAAAAAAACATAATTACATGTATTTTAGAGTAAAAGAAAATAAAAAAATATAGAAATACGTGATGAAATACAGAGAATTAAAATAAATGAAAAAGACAAGTAAAATGAGAATTAAAAGAAGGCGTTATTTTCGTTCAGATCAACACCTTGCTCCATGGCTACTCCGGCATACAGTTCGAAGTCTTAGAAGCCATCGCCAAATTACTCAGCCGAAATCTCCGACCTGATATTCAGCGGATTTGGTCGGGAAATCTGGAGTCAGCGCGCGAGTTAATACTCCTCGATTTGACGCAAATAATCAAACCCTCAAAAGCTTCGTCGTAAATACGTTCGCCGCCGAGAAGCACTACAAGTCGTCGCTCCTCCCCCAGGAGTTTCTTGAAGCACCTCTTCGTCTCTCAATCTGATGAACTTTTTATGCGCTCTCATCTTACAATAGATCGCCACCCTTGACGACTCAAGTGGATCAGCGACAACGTGAAGGGGCAGTGGTTCGTGATCCTCCCAATTGGATTCAGATTTTGTGATCCGTTTTTTTGGGCCGAAAAAGATATTAATTGTATTAAAAAACAGGATAATGGTATTTTAATTATATGTATTTTAATTATATGTATTTTTCATTTATTTTAATTCAATGTATTTTATTACGTATTTCTGTATTTTTTATTTTTTTATTCTGAAAAGAATGACGTGGCACGTATTTATGTATTTTTATTATTTTCTTTTTTTTTTTGAAAAAAGTCGTTGACCAATGACGTGTTGTCACGTGGCGCTGAGTCAGCAGTGGGCGCCAGCGTTGAGATCACGTGATATGCACGTGGTTAGATTCCAGTCAATTTTGAATTTTTCCGTCTAAAATGACTAAATTGAAACCAAATCCGTGATATTTGGGACTAAATTGAGAAAGTGGATGTGTGTGGTACTAAAACGAAAAAAGCTTATATTTATGGGACCAATAAATTTTTTCTCTAAATGCATTATGCTATTCTTCTTTCGTTTCCCCGTTGCAAACAAATAATCATTTTTACACGTCAATAGTAGTGTTCCTCGTGAGATCGACTCGGGCGAGTTCCTTCGGCAATTAGTTCGATACATATTTATTTGATTTTCAACGTACTAAAAAATGACTTATTAGCCAGAAATGGTTGTTTGAGGATGAGTTTCGTTTGTTCTAGTACTAGGTTTTTGGAGATGGGATGAATTGTTGATGGTTCTTCCGTATAGTATAGATGATGGATATTTATAGTTGTGATTAGGTTGGGTTTAGGATATGATTTTGCTGTAGATTTCTTAGAAGAATCATCTATCGGATAGGAATCGACAATTTACCGCAGTTTGTTTTGGTTGGACTTTACTCTATGGATTAGAAAACAAAATAATCGGATTTATATGTATTGAGTTGTTTGTAAAGTATATGTGAAAATATTTGAAGAAAAAGGAGTGCTTGTGGTGTTTGGAAAGAAGAGTTGCTATTTTTTCTTTTCAGCATTTTATATTTGTAGAGTCTAATGCGCTTTTATTTGTTGGACAAATACACTTTCTGTGTATTGTTTTTAATCTCATTTTTTAGCTTCTTTTTCTGGATATTGTTTTTTGTCTTCATAGTATAATGGAATGGAATGAAAATGACTTACATTTCAAGTGGGCTTGGATTTAGTTTATGCTAAGTTACGATTTATTAAAAGAATTTTCAAAAATTAAAATAATTAAAAACTTGTCGTTACACAAATATGGAACATGAATCATTGTTAGGCTAACCATATAGGTATCAACTTCTCTAGAAATTTGTTCATTGCTTCAACTAATGTTAGGATGAAGGATAAAACATGTTACATGTTTTGTGCTAAATAACTCACATCAATATTGATATATTTAGTATTTTTTTTTAATGAAATATTGTCATTTTTAACATGTAGGGGTGATGACCGTTCGTTTTCACAAGTATGGAGACCTGTTCTTCCCTGGAACAGGCGATGTCAAGGTGCTTTTCAACCTTGCATATTCTTGTTTTCTCCTCAGATGGATGATAAAACGAGTCTTGCAATCTTTATACCACTTCGTCTGGCTCAATTTTTTTATAAGGATGCTTCAATCTATCATTTGATGGAATAAAAAATAAAAATGCGATGTGAATACAAAATACAAAATAAAATTGTTTTCTCCGTATATTATTACTAGTATTATAGTATTATGTTCTTAAAATGAGAGAAAATTTTTGTTGGTCCTCAAAAGGGGTTAAGTCTCGATTTGGTCCATTAAAAGAAGTCGGTTTCAATTTAGTCTTTAAACCATAAAAATGTAGTCAATTTAGTCAAGTTAAAAAATTCTACGGAAAAAAGACACGTGAATTTATTCAGGCTAACTTTGATAATTAAGCGTCACGTGGATCTGCCACGTGTGAATATATACCTTATTGTTAGTTCAAGTTCACATTAAATACCACATTACTATCGTGCTGTATTTATTATGCATTAATTTATAATTAATTGATGTTATTATTATAATTATCATTATTATTATACATTATTATTATTATTACAACTATGATGATGATGATGATCACAAATTACAATTTATTGACATTTGTTTGAAACGTGGCAATAATTTGTAATTTATCAATTTATATTTCAATATTTCAATAGGTTAATTTCCAATTATTCATTTTTATAAATTTAATTTAGAGTTCACAAAATAAGATACATATATTTAATTTATACCTATAAATAAAAACATATTTTTGTTGGTCCTCAAAAGGGGTTAAGTCTCGATTTGGTCCACTAAAAGAAGTCGGTTTCAATTTAGTCCTTAAACCATAAAAATGTAGTCAATTTAGTCAAGTTAAAAAATTCTACGGAAAAAAGACACGTGAATTTATTCAGGCTAACTTTGATGATTAAGCGTCACGTGGATCTGCCACGTGAGCATCAGCTTGACCGATTTGGTCCATTAAAATGTGTCGATTTCAATTTAGTCCTTTAAATCACAAAAAAGTAAAAAAATCACTTTAGTCCAATTTGATTAGAAAATTCAAATTTTCATATACATGGAGGATTGAAGATGCTCTTTTCTATCAATTGAGAGAAGTTCAACCAACTGGTCACTCACTACAATCGACCATTTTGTCAATATATAATATTTGTTTTGGATACATTAAAATATAATTTAAAAAATACTTCAAAATTTTGAATCTAAAAATAAAATATTTATTTATTAATTAATCATTATTATAATTTATTGAAAAATTGAGTGAGATAAGACATGCAAAATCATTTGTACAAAAAATATATTGATAAAAATAATATTTAAGAGAGGAGCTCTGGAAGCTCTCAACCCTTACCCATTTTCTGAGATCATCTACAAAATATTGGAATTCGTTGACAACATGTCGTTCATAAGAATTTTTTTACGGACTTGCTGATGGAAATACTGACGACTTTGCTTACTGAACCGACCGTCAGCAAATTCTTATATTTTTATATTGATCGAGCTATTCTCCTTTGTAATATAAATGTATTGTGTGAGTCGAGTGATCAACCCTCATATCCAGCATAATCATTTTTTGATAAGTAAAATCGACCCAAAACATGTTGGTTGACTCATCTCTTTTTAATGAAAAGAAAATGTTCGATCATTACTATATGTAAATATCTTATTTTTGGTAAAAAAATGAATTTTCTGATCAAATTGGACTAAATTAATTTTTTTGTGATTTAAGGGACTAAAAAACAAATCTTTTTTAGTGAACCAAATCGGTCAAACTGATGCTCACGTTGCATATCCATGTGGCGCCTAATCAGCAAAATTATCCGGAAAGAAACCCATGTGTCTTTTTTTCGGCGAAAAATTGAATTTTCCGATCAAATTGGACTAAATTGACTTCTGTAGTTTAAAGGACTAAATTGAAACCGACTTCTTTTAGTGGACCAAATCGAGACTTAACCCCTTTTGAGGGACCAACAAAATTTTTATCTCTTTTTAAAATTGAACTCTTCGTAATAGTAATATGCTAAATTTTATTCTCAATTTTTCCATTTATTGTCATGTGATAGGTGTAGATTTTAATATGTAAAGAAGCAGGAGGAGTTGTTCCTCCTGTGTATAAAATAAAGAACAAAATATATGAGAGAAAAGAGAGAATGACTTGTTATATTGATCGATGTTCATGTAGTATTTATACACAAGCCCTAATAAAGTAATTAAGGAATAAAACCCTAACCCTAGTAATATTAGGAAAAGAATAATAACATAAGAGTCCTAATATATGTAGGGAAAGGAAAAGAGATATGTATGACAATATGCATACATACGCATGTGCATGCAATATGCATGCATACTCTTGCAATAAGTTCAATAGCCCCCCTCAAGATGGGACGTATATGTTCTTGATCCTCGTCTTGCGAAGTAGATGATGAAAAACCTTGTAACCGAGAGCCTTGGTAAACATGGCCGCGTTGATGAACTGCCCTAATGTCACATGTTTATCAATGAATTAGCCCTCTCTCAATTTTTATCCATGAAATACCCTTTTTTTTATTTACTAATTAAAATAAATGTACAATTACTTTAACACCCTTCTTCAATACTACCCAAAACTAAATCCAAACCCGTTACCATCCTACCCGACTACAAAATGGATCCAATTAAAAACGTGATTCTTTATCTTGAAACCTAATTTCCCAAAATGATTCTTCAGAAATCGAAAATAGCGCCGCCCTTCTCCAATCGATCCATCGATTCTTCATCGTCTCCAATATGCTATTATCCGTTCGATGTCCGTCGACCTTCTATACCGCGAGCTCATCGTCTCCAATCCGAAGTCCGCGTCTCCAATCTGCTGTTCTCCGTCTGTTGCCCGTCGGCCTTCAATTCCGCGAGCTCATCGTCTCCAATCCGAAGTCCGCAGTCTCATTATCCCCCAATCCAGCAACTGATAATCGACCTAAATTCAATTCAATTTCGTTGGTTTCGTAATAAGTATTGGTTGCCGGAGGATGAGATTGAACACATCGCTCGTGAGGCCACGTGTGGCGGGCGACACCTCCCTCGATGTGATCCCTGTTGTTGTGTACATGGATGTTTGCACATAGTTCAGTTACAATAAGAGGGGGAATTGCTCGATGCCACCATCCATAGGTCGATCAAACCCGATCGTTTGATCCCCTTTCAAGTGTGGGGAATGTGCATAGTGCTGGCAGATGGAGCCAGGACAAGGGCTTCATTGGCAATGGGCGCGCGTCACCGATTGTATTTGCTGGAAAATAATGGATTCTTCGCCCAACCCTATTCGAGGAATCCATCTGCGAGCGCTGTGACTGTGACTGCGACAGTGCGGCCAACTCGACTTTCTTATGAGATGAGTCCGAATTAGATCTCTTATGAACCTCTCTGTACCTCCTTGCTCACTTGTTTTCAGGAAAGGATTTGTCGGTTGTAATTACTATAGAAACCTTGAGAAATTACGCCAAGAGATGAAAAGGCTCGATTACACAAAAGAAATCAATTTATTTTTATTTTAATTAATAATATAAAATTAATTTTCATGTATTTTAATTACTAATATAAAAGTTAATTTACATGAAATTACATTTCAATTACTAATATAAATTTAATTTTAATGAGAGTACATTTTAATTACTAGATATAAAATTAATTTATATATTTTAATTACTTATAATAAAAATTAATTTACATGAAATTAAATTTTAATTACTATTATAAAGTTAATTTTCATGAAAATACATTTAATTACTAATATAAAGTTAATTTACATTAAATTATATTTTAAATACTAATATAAAATTAATTTACATTAAATTACATTTTAATTACTAATATAAATTAAATTTACATGAAATTACATTTTAATTACTAATATAAAATAAATTTACATGAAATTATATAATTTTAATTACTAACATAAAGTTAATTTACATTAATTTACATTTTAATTACTAATATAAAATTAATTTACCTTGAATTACATTTTAAATACTAATATAAAATTAATTTACATTAAATTACATTTAAATTACTAATATAAAATTAATTTACATGAATTTTATATTATAAATACTAATATTAAGTTAATGTACATAAAATTACATTTTATTAATAGGTATATTACATTTACTCCTTAGGTGTATGAAAAATCTATCTTTTATATACTTGATATGCTTAAATGATGAGTTACATGCATCATATTGATTGTCAAGTTGTCTTGTATGAAACAATTTAGAATTGCATAATGTATATTACAACTATGATAAGGTATGTTTCTTCAAAATTTCAAGGTATATTACAACTATCTTTAGGTATGTCTTTTTTAAATTTCAAATTTTTTGAAATTCATTTGAATCTATTTAAAATTTTGACTCTTTCCGCCATTCCCATTTCCATGCTCCCTCCGGTTCTTTCTCATTTTCATTAACTTTCAACAATTCATGTTCAAAAGAACATTGTTTTTTATATTTATCGATCTTTTATATTTATTCGTATATTATCCGAATTTGCATACATCGACAATATGATCGGTTTCCAAAACATTGGAACGAAACTCAGAAATTCATTATTGGTTCAATAGCATTCATCGACCAAAATATTCAAAAGAGAACAATATATAAACAACAAGCCAAAAGTTTTCGAAAGTTTACAAAATTATGTATCTTACAACTATGTTTGGGTATGTATCTTCAATTTATTTAATTTTTTAAAATTCATTTAAATTTGTTTAAAATTTCTCTCCTTTCCCGTCATTTTCATTTTTATTTTTTCCCGCTCGTCCTCATTTTCATTCACTTTCAACAATTCAAATTTCATTATCTTAAAAAATCGATTGAGAAATTCAAAAAAACCGTTGCTACAAGTATAATTCATTCTTCTGCCCAATATTTGTTCATCCTAAAAAATCGATTTTTACCTCCAAGTAATATCGATTCACACAACATTGGAATTGCGACAAGATGACAAGATAATCATTTTAGACAACATTGTTGCAATTACACGAGCACTTCACTTTTTTTTTTTTTGCGATTAAATGTGACAAGTTTTACGACGAGATTCTTTCTACATTGTTGCATCTCGATTGAATTCAATCTTACAAGATTCTGCTTCTTGGCCAAGAACTCTATAAACGCATACAAGCCACGATCGTTCCTAACAAATAACACAAGAAAAATTAATTATCAACTCTCCAAACAATATTATTATCAAAATTATGTCATTCAAAAGTGCGATTGGGGTTAGGATTTCAGTAGCACGGGTACCGATTACAAGTCATTCAGGCTAGGATCTCAATGAATACGCGGCGTCCAACGGGGGCGAACAGTTCCAACAGGCAATGCACACCCATCATAATTTATTCGCCGTATTCCTGCACCATTGATGTGATTCAAATGTGAGTAATATATAAAAACAGAACATAAATCTATTGATAAACAAACCTGAAAATGCCAAAAGAAATTACAAAATTGAATTTGGGAAAAACGAAAAAAAAGAGCAATCTGAAAGAACCAAGACAACAAGATTAAAGCATGAGAAAGAAAGATATCTCGGCGATTTAATCCTGAGATTCGCCATCCTAAGGGTCACACCATACCAAGATTTACTACAGAGCTCTTGAACTCTGTTTTTATATATACCATATGGTTATTCACCCCCAAAACCAAGAGAACCAAGAATCTCAACTCCATCTTCACCGGTGGCCGGAATAACCGAGAAGCCACCGTTGCTTCTCCGACAATCTCCGCCCAATTCTAAGTCACGTGTATTTAAACTATCACACACACACACCTTGTGTCTTCTATTAGCTAGTCCTTTTCCACAACTAATTCAAAACAAGAAAACAGGATAAAAAGAATACTCAACCTCACACTGAACATGTCTCCACCGAGCCGCCACAACCACTTGTCGTGTCCTCGAGCCGAGCCGCTCAATGACAACTTCACCAGCTAGCTCCTGCGTCTCTTCTGAGCTTAGCCAAGCGGTGGACGACTGCGGCGATGGAAGCCCCTCCTCTGGTACTCGTCGAGCCCAAAAGATATCTCAAAATCAAATTCAACACTAAACTGAAAAATCAAACTAACCTTTATTTCAAATCGATGAATTGGGGATTTATTTGGAGGTAGCTTTTTCTTCTTGATTTAGGGGTTTCGGCCGCCGTAGTTGAGGGATTTACACATCGAGTCGCCGGAGTTGGGGGATTTAGCACGCCGGCCCGCCGGAGTTGGAGGCTAGGGTTTGGTTCAGCTTTCGCGTAGCTCGACACTAGGGGATTTAGGTTAGCACATCCGGTAGCAGAAGGATTTATGTTTTAACTTCGTCTTTCTTGATTTTGAGGAAAAAAAAACAGATCTGCGTGCGAGAGAGACGACTAGACGATTAGGAAGAAAAAAATAGTATTTTAGTAGAATTATAAGAAAATACATGAGACAAAATAGGGGGTATTAAAGACTTTTCCATACCTTTAACCACATAACTATTTTATATTTCTTTTATTTATTAATTATTTAAATAATAGGGTAGTCAATGAAATAGACAAGGTCAACCGGGTATTCCATCAATTGTTCCGGTAAACATGTCTTCAACTTGATTTGAGGTCTTCAAGTAGAAGATCTTGAATAGACCTTTATGAAACCATTCACTAACAATATGACAATAGATCTCTATATGCTTAGTTCTTTCATGGAAGACATGGTTAGATGCAATGTGCATAGCAACAACATTGTCACAATATAGGAGAGCAGGCTGAGAGTGTGAGATGTCAAAATCAGAGAGAAGTTTCTTGAACAAGATGAGTTCACAAACACAGGAGACAATGACTGTATTATGATTCAGCTGAAGACTTGGAGACTGTAGTTTGTTTCTTGGATCTCCATGCAACCAGATAATCACCAAGAAGTTACACAATATCCAGTTACAGACTTTCTTGTTTGGATGTCAGTAGCCCAATCTGCATCACAATATGATTTCAGGTGCAGAGGGTTGGATAAGGGATAGAACAGACCTTGGCCTTGTGAATTGTGATCTCTTGGTCCTTTATCGAGGTGACCTCCGGGAGAAAGTCGGCGACCCCATGTGGTGAAAAAACTCGAGGAAGGACTCGCGCGGGCCCTGGTAGACGATCCGGCCGTCGGAGAGGAGGATGACGTCGTCGAAGAGATCGAACGTCTCGGGGTCCTGCTGGAGGAGGGATATGACCATTGTGATGTCCATGATGTGAACCATTTGTCTAATGAACTTTACGATCTGGAAGGTGGTGGAGCTGTCGAAACTCGTCGATATTTCGTCCATGAAGTGTTGAAATAATAATTTGATGTCTTTTAGACTTCATCATATTTATTTATGTAATAAAGGGTTGGTGTTAGTGACGTTAGGGATAACGCCATAAATAAGGAATGTGAAAGGTATTCTAATTACACCTATAAGTACTTGTAGTGGTTATTGGAAATATATGAAGAAATATTTGGTTATTATTTGTCTAACAAAGTGGTAACAGAGCCAAAATGGCTAACAATAGAATGACATCGTTTCAATTTCTTCGTCTCACAAAAGAAAATTATGAAAAGTGGTATTTGCGGATGAAAGCTTTGCTTGGATCTCAAGACGGGTGGGAGATCGTAGAAGTTGGTTATACTAAACTTCCAAACGAGTCGGCGCTATCAGCGACGAAAAAAGATGCTTTGTCAAAGAAAAAGAAAAAGGATCAGCAAGCTCTTACCCTCATGCATTCATCAATGTTTGGATAATATGATGTTTGAAAAAGTGGCCGATGCGGACACCGCGAAAGAAGCTTGGGAGATCCTGGCTAAATGTTTTCAAGGTGTTGAAAGGGTGAACAAAGTGAAACTCCAATCGCTAAGGAGTGATTTTGAAGCCTTGAACATGAATGGATCTGAATCAATTTCAGATTATTGTTCACGGGTAAAAGCGATAGTGAATCAATTGAAGAGATATAGAGAAAAAATTGAAGGGAAGAAGAGAAGCTAGGGGCGGATAGCTTTTACTCTTTTGCCCCTCGCATTTGTATTTTAATCTTCGTTTAAAACTCTGGATACATTTTTTGAATTCTGTATCACCCCACAGACCGCAAAGATTTCCCTGAAATCAGTCGATGCGTGTTGGGGTTCTGTGGGAATCCTGGTAATTTTTGTTGTGTGTGCTATAAAAACCGCTGATGACTTTAGTTTTTAACTGTGGCTAATTAACTTCACATATATTTTTACTAACTTTATGCTAATGAATGAAAACAGAGGTCAATTTTGAATACTAATAGTGGCAAAAATCAGCTAAAAATCTACATCCTCTTAGAATGAATCCGAACTCCCTTCTGTGAGAATCTCGACCTCCTAGCTACGCGTATATGATGATGAATCGAGCTATCAATATCGCCAATACTCTTCAAAGTCCTTCTCCTGTGCATATGAAGCGAGTTACCAGAGTAGTCCACGCGCGCTCGATGATTAGTAGCCCTCAAGGACCTCCTCAAATGCTCGTCCTTATAGTTCCTTTTTCTACTAAAACGAGATCTCCTGTGTCCAATATTCTCATCCAATTCGTATTCTTCCCCATCGGTACTTGATGCCTCGTCGATACTTTCAATGTCCCGTTTTCTCCTCCTCCTCCCGTTCATCTTGACCGTTCGAAGCTCGTGGCATAGGTAAGTGCAACAGAAGTTCACCGACGTGGCAAAGCAGGCCCAAACTACTCGGCAGAGTGTGTGACAAATGCATTGGCATATACCCAAGTTGTACAGCAGGTACAAGTACAAAAGCACTGTAAGTTAAAGGAAAACGACGACGATAAAAAATTTCTTATCGAAAAGTAAAGAAATTATCCGCCAAACTCACCCAAGTAGACCAGCATCGCCACCATAACGAACATGAGCAAATGAGCCACGCAAAAGTTTTCGATGTAGCAGACGAAATCCCACGTTGGAGCGCATATCGAACTGCACGAAGAAATGAAAATCGATGGAATTAGGAAAGACGAAACGAAACGCGATTATCCGACTAAATAAAATTAATCAAATTTCGAGCCATCTCCGGTGATTACTTGCAGGATTGTCCGGACAGGAATTCGAGAGGATGACCGAGAAGATTGCCGATTACTTGACCCAATCCAGAAAACAATGATTCAACGGCATTCCCCATTGAGAAAATCCAAGGTAACCGTTAGATGCAAAAAGATTATACATATCATCCATCACCTTCTGATGACAAAAAAAAAAAAAAAGTTTTAAAATTTGAATGAATTTTTGAAATAATTTCGAATATTTTTGTGGGTAGTTGTTAAATAAAAAAATCAATATAAAAACAAAAAAAAAAAAACTGTAAATAAGAAGATGGAGTAAAATGTACTACGTATTTGGAAATTCAATTACAACAAATTTCTTTTTAAATAATTAAAATTATTATTTAATGTAATATTTTTTATATTACAATTATAATTCGAATTCATAAAATGCAAATACTTGAATATTTGGTGGTTTTAACAATTAAAAAAATATTAAATTTTACTAATCCTTATAATATATAATTCAGCTAGGAATTGTCCGAGTGTCGTATGTTTTCACCGTTTGATTTTTTTGTGTTCACACCTATTATTAAACAAGCACCGTTAGATTAAATTTGTGTTCACACTGGTCATTATTAATTATTATTTTTAAGGTAATTAATTAGAATTTTTAGCATAATTAATTAAAACAATTATTTTTGATTAATCAGCGTAATTATTTATTTCTTTATATAATATAATTTTCATTTATATTTTTCTTAATATAATTCAATATTATTTTTAGCGTAATTAATTAGTGTAATTATTTTTAATTAATTAGGCAATTATTTGAAATTAATTATTATTTTAAACTTAATTAATTAGGTAAAATAATAATTAATTACAAATAATTGCCTAATTAATTTAGCGTAATTAATTAGATAATTATTATTTTTAAATAATTAGTTCAATTATTTTTAAGTAATTAATTAGATAATAATTATTTTTAATTAATTAGCTCAATTATTTTTAATTAATTAGCGTAATTATTTATTTCTTTATTTATATAATATAATTTACATTAATAATATTGTTTTTAGTGTAATTAATTAGCGTAATTATTTTTAATTAATTAGCGCAATTATTTTTAATTGATTAGTGTAATTATTTATTTATTTCTTTATAAAATATAATTTATATTTATAATCTTCTTAATATAATATATATTATTTTTAGTTTAATTAATTAGTGTAATTATTTTTAATTAATTATTATAATTATTTATTTTTTTATATAATATAATTTACATTTATAATCTTTTTAATATAATGTACGTAAATATTGACTTATAAATATTCAAAATATAACATTTATTCCTTATTTATCTCCTTTAATTACGTTTATTCTATTATACTACTAAAATTAATTATTATAATAAGAGAGAATCTACATTTGTTATTGATATATTTAATAGATAAATTAATTAATTTTTATTATACAAACAATAATAACGAAATTTAAGGGAATTCAAATTAGTTATATTTAAAAACAATAAATATTATCCGTTTCTATAAAAACACGTCATCTTCACTCACTCCCTACCTTTCACTTTTCATTTAGCTATTTTTTTATTTGTTCATTGCTCACATTTATTTATTCACTTTTTATTTCAGTTTTTTTTTTATTCATGCTCACATTTATTTATTTTTGTGGAGAGTAAGTTTTGTTATTTTTTTGTTTTTTTGTATTTTTTTTGTAGCCTTTTCATTTTTAGCTATTTTTTTTATTTGTTTATCCTCACATTTATTTGTTTTTTTGTTTTGTTTATTTTTTTTGTATTTTTGCACTAACTCTCATTTTTAATTTTAGTTATTTTTTTTATTTGTTTATGCTCACATTTATTTATTCAAAGCGTAAGTTTTGTTCTTTTTTTTGTTTTTTTATATTTTTTGTAGCCTTTTCATTTAAGCTATCTCACATTTATTTATTTATTTTTGTGCAGAACATTTTGTTGTTTTTTTTGTATTTTTTGCACTACCTCTCACTTTTATTTTCAGCTATTTTTTTTATTTGTTCATACTCACATTTATTTATTCAATTTTTATTTCAGCTATTTTTTTTATTTATGCTCACATTTATTTATTTTTGTGCAGAACTCTATTTAAGTTTTGTTCATTTTTTTTGTTTTTTTGTATTTTTTGTAGGCTTTTTATTTCAGCTATTTTTTTTTATTTGTTCATTTCACATTTATTTATTTTTGTGGAGAACTCTATTTAAGTTGTGTTGTTTTTTTATTTTTTTTTGTATTTTCGTCTCACTTTTAATTTCAGCTATTTTTTTTATTTGTTTATTCTCACATTTATTTATTCAATTTTTATTTCAACTATTTTTCTTATGTATTCATACTCACATTTATTTATTTTTTGTAGAGATCTATGTAAGTTTTTTTCTTTTTTTTTGTTTTTTTTTTGTATTTTTTATAGTTTTTTCATTTCAGCTATTTTTTTTTATTTGTACATTTATTTATTGTTGTGCAGAACTTTATGTAAGTTTTGTTTTTTTTTTATTTTTTTTATTTTCCCACTAACTTTCATTTCTATTTTTTTTTATTTGTTCATGCTTACATTTTTTTATTCAATTTTCATTTTAGCTATTTTTTTATTTATTGATGCTCACATTTATTTATTTTTGTGGAGAGCTCTATGTAAGTTTTGTTGTGTTTTTTTTGTTTTTTTGTATTTTTTGTAGGCTTTTCATTAAGCTATTTTTTTTATTTGTTTATGCTCACGTTTATTTATTTTTTTGCAGAGCTCTAGGTATGTTTTTTTTTTTTTTTTTTTTTTTTTTGTATTTTTTGTAGCCTTTTCATTTAGTTATTTTTTTTATTTGTTTATGCTCACGTTTATTTATTTTTTTGCAGCTCTAGGTATGTTTTGTTGTTTTTTTTGTTGTTTTTTGTATTTTTTGCAGCTAAGTATTCTTTTACTAATTTGATTTTAATAACTTTTGGAAGTAAGTCATTTTTTTCCTGACCTTTTGAATTTCTTACTCATTTTTTGTTTATTTTGTAGGTTTATTTATAACTATTTATTTGGTAGGTTTCATTATAAGTAAAATACTGTGCGACCGAAGTCATGAAAAAAGATCAAAACATTTGATTGGACAAATTTTAAATGGATTCCAAGCTTTTGTTTATATTTCCTGATAAAAATAGAGTAGTTTGTGTTAATTTTATTTATGATATAATTTACTCAATAATTTTAAAGTAGTTTGTTTTCAATTTTATTTATGATGTATTTTATGTATTTAATGTAATTAATGAAATTTACGCAATTTACAATAATTCTATTTAATTTTATTCTAATTTTGTTTATTTTGTAATTTACGCAACAATATTTTTATTTGTATTAATTACAAATATCACTAAAACATAATTAATTTATGTATTTTAGTTTGATCTTTTTTATATATAAATAATAATAATAATTGTGATTTAATTAATTTATGTATTTTAATAAATTTATAAAATAAAATTTATCTTTAATTAGAGAAATCAAATAAAAATTTTATTATCTCTAATTATAAATTATATATCAATTATATTATTAATTATGAGAATAGTAAATCTATTTCTAAGTTTTAGGGTTTAATAAATTTAATGGCCAACTAAAATTATATATCAATAATATTATTAATTATGAGTATGTAAATCTATTCCTTATTTTAAGCAACTAAATAAATTCAAAAGTAAACTAAAATTATATATCAATAATATTATTAATTATGAGTATGGTATTCGGTAAACTAAAATTATATATCAATAATATTATTAATTAGGAGTATGGTAAATCTATTCTTTATTTTAAGCAACTAAATAAATTCAAAAGTTACGTAATTGATTTGAGAATGAAATAATAATAATTCAATTTTTTATTAATTTACAATTAAAAATAATATTATCCTCTATTTATATTAGAGCATTAAAATATCTCCGGCTTTATTCCTTATTTATCTCCTGCTTTAAACTAAATTAATATATTTTGATTTATTTAAATAAGTAATATTCAGAATATCACGTTTATAGAATATTTATTTACTTTAATTACGTTTATTCTATTATACTATTATTTATTTATAGTACTAAATAAATTTGTGATTCTTCATTCTTTCTAATCCCTGTAATTGTCTAGAGATTTTTTATAATAATTTTATTTTTTTTCAACTTTTTACTAATCATTTTCCATTAATGTCTTGTTCTGATGTCAATTCCTCCGAAAAAGACTTTCGTTCAGTTTTACTAAAAGGTATGTTATTGAATTTAATGTTTATAGACCTAAATACATTTTTTTATTATATATGTATAATAAATAAGTGATTTATAATTGTTATTATATTTAATGCAGGTTATTAAAATTTGCACAACTTTTAAAATCCATGAAAAACTGTTCGAGCGATGTTGGTATTACATCATTTGTCCCATGAAAAACTTTTACAGCCTGCATGCAATATAATTCATCGATATTTTTGATAATCGACCGCTAATTATTAACGTATTTTTTCCATATTATCCTCAGATGTAACTCTCACACAAGATGAGATTTATAATTTGTGCTTGCAATTAATTGAAGAGATGTTGAAGCGCCAAGGACAAACGCTGAAAGATATTCCAAATATGCCATATCCAAAATTCGTTGATGTTACTGTTGGACAAAACAGCCTCTTAGCAGCCGAACTTGCCTATGACAGAAATGCTCTCCGAGTCGAGTACGAACAATTAGTGGCCATGTTGAATGATGATCAGCGGAAGGCTTATAAGACAATCATTCGAACTCTCGACGATCCAAACGGACAGGTTTTCTTTTTGTATGGTTATGGTGGAACTGGCAAAACTTTTGTTTGGAAAACTCTATCTGCTGTCGTCCGATCTAGGGGCGACATTGTTCTAAATATTGCTTCAAGCGGTATAGCTTCTCTTCTTTTACCAGGAGGTAGAACAGCCCATTCAAGGTTAAAGATTCCGATATCTTTCCACGAAAGCTCTACGTGTAACATCAGGAAGCAAAGCGATCTAGGTAAATTGATTGTTAAGACGAGACTCATTATATGGGACGAGGCTCCTATGATGCACAGGTATTAACAATCAATTAATCAGATTTTGTTGTCTTACTATCTTATATTTTTGTGTTTATTATATAATTATTAATACAACATAATCATATTTATTCTATTATGGTTTTGATTTTTGTAGGAATTGTTTTGAAGCACTATATGGAACAATGCGTGATATGGTTAATTCTTGGCTACCCCACGGATAGTGCCCTCATTCATGAGGATTTTGCCAAGTGTCCATGTGATAAAAGATCAACATGAAAAATGTAAGCACAAAATTAATCACATGGACACTTGGCAAAATCCCCATGGGTGAAGGCACTACCCATGGGGTAGCCAAGAATTAACCGCGTGATATCATGAGCTCCCATCGACCTGAAGCTATGCATCTGCCTTTCGGAGGCAAGGTTGTTGTGTTCGGAGGAGATTTTCGACAAATTTTACCGGTCATACCTAAAGGTACGAGGCAAGATATAGTTCACGCCACTATTAATTCTTCCAACATATGGATAAATTGCAAAGTTTTGCGCTTGACCAAAAATATGAGACTGCAAAATATCAGTGAGGGAAGTGATGGTCGTAAGTTGCGCGAGTTCTCTGATTGGCTGTCTTCTATAGGGGATGGTACTATTGGTGACGATAATGACGGAGAGTTGGATATAAAGATCCCGGATGAATATTTGATAACTCATTCGGATAATCATATTGAATCTATTGTTCAAGCCACATACCCGAATTTCCATGACCATATTGGTGATATCATTTTCTAGACGGACGGACGATTCTGGCGCCGACCCTGGATGACGTTAATGAAATCAACGATTACATGGTTGCAATGCATAATACTGAAGAACGAATTTACTTGAGTTCGGATAGTATCGTCCCTACCGAACGCGGGGATAATATGTTTGCTCAAATGCATTCTGTTGAGTTTTTAAATACCATCAGTCTTCCGGACTGCCAAACCATGAGCTGAAGTTGAAGGTTAGTATTACTATAACCTTTTTTTTCAAATTTATTTCTATTAATTAATTAATATAGTAGTTAATATATATATATATATATATATATATATATATATATATATATATATATATATATATATATATTCAAATATGATCATTATATAGCTGTGCGAGTAATATATATATTATTGAAGAATAATCAATCACTTTTGATTATTCCTAATATTTATGTTAATATATATGTATTCAAATTGTAACTTTGGTTTTTTATGCAACCATTTATGCAGGTATATTATATGTATTGTATTTATTAAATAATTAATTAAATGAATTAATTCCATTTTGTGAGATGTTACATATTTTTGATACATGAATTGTTTTTTATTAGGTTGATGTGCCCGTTATGTTGCTACAGAATATGGATGCCGCTTTGGGGTACTAGGATGATTGTAACACACCTTGGTAATTATGTTATCCAGACGAAAGTATTAGGAGGAAATAATTCTGGGGAATTGGTTTTTATTCCTCGAATTGCTCTGACGCCATCAGATACCAAATTCCCGTTTTCTTTTCAACGAAGACAATTTCCGATTATGATATCGTATGCCATGACGATTAATAAGAGTCAAGGTCAGTCGTTGAGAAATGTTGGAATATTTTTTAAAAGACCAGTATTTACGCACGGTCAATTGTATGTTGCGCTGTCTAGAGTAACCAACACCACCGAGTTGAAACTTTTGATTTGTGATGATCGTGGCCGTCTTACGAATAGAACAACAAATGTAGTTTATAAATAAGTATTTCAAATTTTGTAATTTCATTGTAATTTCTTATTAGATATTACAATTAGATAACAAACTTAATGTTTATTTATGCATTATCAATGTCTATATCGAATTATTTGTTAGGTTAAACATCAAATATAAACAGAAAGAGCTTATTTCGAGTAACAAAAATTTGAAATTTATTAGAGTGCATCGCACGGGCAAGAGGACCAGTAATCTAAAAGAGTTAATATTTGACAAAATTCCACCAAATTATTTTTGTTTTTCGTTTCTTCCAATTAAAAAATTCCACAATTCCCCTCCGTTTTCAAATTGCGCACAGTGACGGTGTAGCCGGAGACGAAATACACAGTAGTATTTAATTATTGAATTTCAAGTTCCGGCAGTGGGAGATTCTATGGACGGCGTATTGTAGCAAAATAGGGGCACCGACCCCATGGTATGGGCCGCGAGGCTTTCCTCGGCGGCGGAGCTCCTCGTGTTGAGCAACGTCCCAATCGCATGGAAATTCCGCCTTTTATTTGTTCTTCCTCGCACTTCTCTCCAACAGGTTTATATGCCTTTTCATGTCTCGAATTTCAGTTTGTTAGATTTGAACTTAGTGTGTCTATCACTGAATTTGTATCGCTAGAAATGTTTTGGACGTGTCAGCATATTTGTGGCCTGGATATGTAAGAGGCTGCTTTATTAATGAAATACCTCAAAACTTTTCTGGGCAGATGCCTGGTTGGTCATCATTCATGAATGGGTCACCTTTAAACCCTCCACTTATCAGTTCATTGGTGTCAACTCCAGCTACTAGGTATGTGATGGTTCTAATTTTCGCAAGTTATAATTCAAACTCATCTCTACTGTGTACAATTTTATTCTAAATAAGACTTGACAAGCTAAGAAGTGAATGTCGAAATTGTGATTGTTTAAACAACTTTGTCAGTCATCAACTATGATACTGTACGTAAGAGTTTTAGATTGGGACTTCATAGTTTTTTTGGCAGCCGATTTTAATAAGGCTCGATTTTTTCGAATTATGGACTTCTTTAAACTCATTCTGCATTCATTAGTGTTGCAAATCAATAGTACAATTACTTGAGCAATCTAGCTATAATCATGATCACCAAAATTGTGATTGATTAAGGAATTCTGTTGTCATCCATGGTTCTGTCATTGGTTGAACACCATATCCCTTTTCAACATACACTACTCGAAAATAAGCAAATGTATTTTGGACTTTATAGGTTACCTAGTAACCCATTTTAATTATTCACATGAAATTTGAATTGCACATTAATTCAAAATATAAAAACAGAAAGTTGAAAGGAATCTGACTTTGAGCTTATGGTTTTGAATTAAGCTTGGCAGAGATAGATAGGATGTACTAGGTTGCTGTCAGCGGTAAAGATGATGAGAAGATTTCTGCTGCTACAATATTATGTGGCGCTTCTCTTCTTCGTGGCTGGAATATACAGGTGACATGTATCTTTGGATGAAAGCAATATTAAATTTCTCTGTACATTCCTCATATGAGGAAGATAGGTGCACAATAAAGCTCAACATATGACAAATTTATTTGTTTACTGAAGATTGATTTTGTCATTTTTTACAGGAACATACAGCCGTTCTGATAACAAGATTGCTTTCACCTGCAGATTGTTTTGGAAGTGGGAGTCATTTGATTGCTTATGCTCCATTTTTAAATGTTCTTACTGTCGGAGTGGCGTCTTTGGACTGTATTCAGATTTTTTCCTTGCACGGCTTGGTAGGTCGAACTTCATCTATGTGATTTATTTGAATAAGAAAAGAATATTACAAACTTCAACAATGCATTTTTGTGTCCTGATCCAACTCAATCACACTTTATTCCAGATTCCTCAACTTGCTACTGCATTGATGCCTATATGTGAGGTTTTTGGTTCGTTTCCACCCAATATGTCATGGACTCTAAACAAGGGGGTACAGATTTCTTCTTACGACGTATTTTCAAGTGCATTTATTCTGCTGCTGACATTGTGGAGATTTGACCAGCCATCTCTGAACCATGTAATGGGAGATGGTGCTACAGTGGGATCTCATGTAACTTTAGACTACCTTTTACTGGTTCACAATTCCCAGCTAGCTTCATATGAGAAACTGCAGAAAAGTAGAAATAAACCTAGTAGACTGTCAAGATTGTCATATTCATCTCTGCATGGTCCCGTATTCATGGATTCCTTTCCAAAATTGAAGCGTTGTTACAGAAAGCATCAAGAATGTATTGCTTCTGTTTCTTCTAGTCTAGTACCGGGGAATACTATTCATGAGATTGTTGAGGCACTCCTTAGCATGATGTTCAGTAAACTTGATAAAGGCCAACCGTTGACTCCAACTTCTGATGAATCTAATGTCCCTCATAAGTTCTCTGCTTGGGATATTCTCGAGGCTGTTCCCTTCGTCCTTGATGCTTACCTCACTGCCTGTGACCATGGTAGACTATCACCGCGTGAATTGACGACAGGTTCGTTAATATATTGCTTATAAGCTATAATATTTAGTCCTAGATTTTTACTAAAGTATCTATATATAGACACTTGAATATAGTATGCTATGATTGTTTATTATCTATACCAGGGCTCAAAGATCTTGCTGATTTTCTTCCTGCTTCTTTGGCGACAATATTAAGTTACTGTTTGGCAGAAGTGACCATGGGTCAGTGGAAGCCTGCTTTGTTGAACGGAACTGCCTGGCCAAGCCCAGCTGCAAATTTATCCATGGTTGAAGAAAAGATCAAGGAAATCTTGGCTGCCACCGGTGTCAGTGTTTCATCTCCTGCTTTAGGTGAGTATACTTGTTATGTTTTTCATTTTCTAATTGGTATCAGAAAACATAATGTTAAAAACCGGAAGTTTTGTTTGATATCTATAATGGATTCAGAAAACACATTTCTCCAATAAACTTCATGCTGACATGTCTTATATGCCTTGTAGAATCATTAATGCTATACAGTGGCAATTCCATTACCATTGGCAGCGCTCATTGGTCTCACAGTAACATATCAAATCCACCGGGGTGGTGAATATTATTTTACCTTTGTCGGCCCAACGATGACAAAACTCGCCAATGGCCATGCATGCATGTCTGTTATCGCTGCTTTGTGGGCCCAGAAGGCAAAACCATTGCACTGACTATCTCATCCTTGAGGCGTCTCAAACTGTTTTCCACCACAATAACGACGCTATAGTCCAACTCCTTAGATCCTGCTTTACAGCAGCCCTTAATTGGGTTGCATGAATTCCTCTTCCGCAAGCAACAGTGGCGTGGCTGCTCTTCTCGGTCATGTGTTTATCGGGCTGTTAGAAATGTAAAGTTAATAACCGAAAAAATGGTGTCTCTTCTAATGCAGAGTACTGTCAAAGATATCACCAACGGTGGTTTGCCAAATAAAACGAAATGCGGCCATGTCTCTCTTGCTGCTGCTATGGATCAGGTGAAAACTGCATCTTCTCTCGGAGCTTCCTTAGTTTGTATAAACGGAGGATTAAATCCCGTGCAAATTTTATTTCAAGAAATATTGCAGTCATTGTTTATATCCAAACGTGGGTTGGACTGTGATAACACCCGAGAATCTAACGGTGCTGGCCGGATACTCGCTTGTGTATTTAGCTGTGTTTTCTGGTTTGTTTACTTGGGGAGTGGATTCGGCTTTGCCTGCATCCAAACGGAGGCAAAAGGTTATCGGAACAAGAGTCCTCAATTCAAACTATATATAGTATACTATTTGGGTTCGAATCTTGTCCTATGTGTTCACTCAACTGATCTAAAAGAACCTAGTAGCTTACATTGTGAGTAGATTAGGTCACTACCCCTAATATGGTAGCATAGACAAAACTTACTACTCATGTGTACAAATTATTATACACATAGTATCAATTATAATGATATTTGAATAATTATTAATTAATATTATTTTAATAAATAATAAATATTTTTGTAAATAATTATTTATATTTTATTTAATGATGATTTTAATTTTTATAAATAAAGATTTATTTATGTATTTTGGTTTAAGGATAATTATTCATTTTTATAATAGATATTATAATAGATTTTTATATTTATTTGAACTTTGTGTGTCAGATAGAGTCATTGTTAATTTTAGAACTAAATGTCCTTACTTAGATTATTCTAAATAACCATGTTTTCAATTTAATATTACAAATAATGTTTACTTTCACTTTAATATATTTTCAAATAATATTCTTTTACGAATATTTTTTTCTTAGATATATTGGTGATATTTATTTTTAAATAAACAAAAAATTAAAGTATTTACCAAAAAAATTAACCACTGAAATAAACAAAAAATTAAAATATTTACCATGTGGGTAATGTGGCCATTACAAAAAAAATTAACTAATGAAATAAACAAAAAATATAAATATTTACCCATGTGTGTGAATTAGGGTAGTAAGATAGCATATAATTAAGTACAATAAAAATTGTCATAGTTTAATGGGATATTGATAATATAAACAAGGAATATAATCAAATTATTATATTTAGAATATAATCAAATTATTATACCATAGGAGAAGTTGAAAAGATTTATACTCCATTTGACAAAGTTGGACCGGCCTTTTTCGCTTCTTCCAAATAAAAAATTGCCCCTCACCCTCAGCTGCAAAATTGTCCTCGGTCCTCGGAGCTCCTCGTATCTCACAACGTCCCGATCGCATGGAAATACCTCGAGAAGGCGCTCAATATTCGCGTCGTTCTGCCTTTAATTTGTTCTTCCTCGCACTTCTCTCCAACAGGTTTATATGCACTTGTCTCGAATTTCATTTTATTAGATTTGAACTTGTGCGTCTATCTCTGTTTGATCAGCGTAATGAAATCGAAATGGAGATGAAAAAAGTATTTACAAGTTATAAATTATTTCGAAATGGGTGCTAGTTGATGCGTCACTTGATGACCAAGGGCTATTACAACACACCCTTGAAAAGAAATCAAGGTGGCCAATCGAGAGTCAAGACATGGAAATAGAATGGCTTGATGGTTATGTAGGGAAAAAGATGGAACACCAGACAACATTGAGTAAAATGAATACTGGAATGGGTATTGAAATAATTGGTGATTTTTTTGAGAACCAAGTGACCTAGATTCTTTACTTGGTTCGTCGCAACATGTAAGGTTTTTTTTTTTTGGCACTCTTTCGGCGGCATTGCAGAAACTGAGTACACGCACCATAAGAACAAGTTTCACTTTAAGATATGCATATCCTATAATTGCGAGTTGCTGGACTTCTTCATGACTGTAAACTTGTTCTGAAGCGGGCATTCCTCTGATTTCTTGTAGGCCAATGCATTGGGATTGCTTCCTTCAGAATTTAAGATTGTTGATCGCAAATTCTTCAATAAAAATAAGAAACTCACAAAATATCTCTCCAGTTCTAATTTTGCAGCTGGCATACGATAAACGTAGAGTTCTGACTCGGGCAAGCAAAATGAGCATAATAGCAACAGCTCCCATGCCATCTGTCGGTAAATTTAATGGCACAGACCTTTCGGCACTTTGGCTTCCCATAGATCTATATTTAGAAGATACAGTGGAAAAAAGTGAAGTGAATGCTACAAGTGTTTCTGAAACTCTAACTGGTACAACTTCATAGAATCTCAGTGTCCAAGATGATATCATGTGTGAATAGAGTTGCTAACCAAATAGAGTATTGCAGGTTTAGTGAAGTCTCTCCAGGCCCTTAATCAGACCACTTGGCAGGATGCGTTTCTTGGTTTTTGGACTGCAGCTTTACGTCTTGTTCAGAGGGTAAGAGCTAATTCAAGATACAAAATAATTTGTTTCCTAATTTAGTCTTATATTATAGAAGAATTTTTTCTCTGGTTGAGTACTGAGTAAAGCTCTGATTGATCATGCAAATTCAATTTCTATGTAATAGTGATGGTGAAATTATTCTTCAACTTGTGTTGACGTGTTGTTGAAAAGTGTTCCATATCCCTGGGATATATGGGAATATTATATTACTATATCATTTGAAGTACAAAATAGCAACACTAATATTTCTAAATGATTCCTATGGCTTACTGTCACTTCCTAAGAAAAAGTATAAACCTATTGCAATGACTTCCTATTTCTTCTCATGGATTTACATGAATTCGAAAATATTATAATATTGAGTAAAATTGTCAAAAAGTGGTCTCTATCTATCTATCTATCTATCTATCTATCTATCTATCAAAAGTGATATAGGACTAGAGTTCTAGCTAAAAAAATTAATTGTTAATGATTATTATATCTAAATGTTGCCGGATTTGAATGTAGGTGTACTGTAATCTTCAAAGTTACAAGAAATTACACTGTGTACATTTAATATTCAGACATTTTTCTTTGTATCTCTTCAGCAAAAGAATTTAATACGGGGTTCTGATGTTCGATATAATGCTCGCTTATGCATGCTATTGACCATTGTGACACTTGCCGTTGTTAATATTGTTGAAGAGGAGGAAATTATATTAAGTAATGAAGGTGAACAAAGCTCCAT
The DNA here is from genome assembly GCA_954870475.1 of Euphrasia confusa. Classification (NCBI taxonomy): domain Eukaryota; kingdom Viridiplantae; phylum Streptophyta; class Magnoliopsida; order Lamiales; family Orobanchaceae; genus Euphrasia; species Euphrasia confusa. Next base: position 19,445,812 of record OX940969.1, on the reverse strand, counting down.
CAGTCAGATAAAACGTACATTGGGAAATCGTCAAGAAGACTTAGTTTTGAGCCTTCAGCAGTTGGGTGGTTTTGAAGCGTTGTTAACTCCTCCACCACTTGTAAGTTCATGGGCTAATCAAGCTGCTGCGAAAGCAATGATGTTCCTTTCAGGAGTCTCCGTTGACAGTGGGTACCTTAGTGGCATGACTGAGAATTGTTGTGAGTATCTTTTACAATCTCTTCTATCAAGTATACAAATTCCAGTTTTATTTTGTTACTTGCCTTGTATGTTGACCATCATGAATATTATTTTGCTAATACCCTATGAACAAGAGGTATTATTATACTGTATGTTTTTAGCCTGAGGTTATTGTAATTGCATTACTGTGCCTCAATTGGATTCACACAAGTTCTGTGATCAAGCCTAACCTGCCATAGTCATATATATGTTAGAGCAATGATGTGTTCTGAATATTTCTCTCATGACCTCTTTATCTTGCCCTTTCATAACTCTCTGCATTGTCAATTGGCTTCGTGATTGTTTGCAGCTGGAAACCTTCGTCATCTGATTGTTGAGGCTTGTATTGCTAGAAATGTTTTGGACGTCTCAGCATATTCGTGGCCTAGATATGAAAAAGGCCGCTGTAATGAAATACCTCGAAACATTTCTGGGCAGATGTATTGTTGGTCATCATTCATGAATGGGTCGCCTTTAAACCCTCCACTTATCAGTGAATTGGTATCAACTCCAGCTACTAGGTATGACCGTGTGTGATGATGGTGTATGACCGTGTGTGATGATGGTTCTAATTTCGAAAGTTAATTCAGACTCATGTGTATTGTGTACAATTTTATTCTAAATAAGATTTGACAATTAAAGAAGTGAATGTCGAAATTCGGAAATTGTGATGGTGTAAATAACTTCGTCAGTCATCAATCATGGCACTGTCATCAGTTGAACTGTTATGTGCCCTATACTTTTCTGATATACTTGGCAGAGCAAATGAGTTTTAGATAGAGACTTCTCAGTTTTTCTGGTAGCCGATTTTAATTAGGCTCGTTATATTGAATTGTGAAAACTCATCCTTCATTCATTTGTATTGCAAACCAATATTACAATTAGTTGGTCAAATTCTAAATCCTCATTATCAAAATTGTGATTGATTAAGTAATTTTCGGTTGTCAACCATGGTGCTGTTGTCAGTGAACACCATATCCCTTTTCAAAATACTCGACAGTAAGAAAATGTGTTTTAGATTGGGATCTAATAGGTTACTTAGTAATTAATTTTAATTGTTCACATGAAATTTGAAATGCACATTAATTCTGGCTATGTCAACCAGATTCTTCTTTTCTCATATACCCCACATGAAACAAATCTGAGTTTGACATTATGGTTTGGAATTAAGCTTAGCCGAGATAGATAGGATGTACGAGATTGCTGTCATCGGTACAGATGATGAGAAGATTGCTGTTACAATATTATGTGGCGCTTCTCTTCGTCTTGGCTGGAATATACAGGTGACATTTATCATATTATTAATGTAATATGAGCTATGATTTGCTGATTTCTTGAGTCCAAATATTTTTGTTCTCTTCTCACTTTGGTTGACTCCGATATTATAATTATGTACCAGGCGTGCTCTTTCTTCTTTGTGTACTAAAGTTTGATTTATTATTTATTACAGGAACATACTGCCCTTTTGATAGCAAGATTGCTTTCACCTCCTGTTCCTGCAGATTTTTTTGGAACTGGGAGTCATTTGATAGGTTATGCTCCATTTTTTAATGTTCTTACTGTCAGAATGGCGTCTTGGGACTGTCTCCAGATTTTTTCCTTGCACGGCTTGGTTGGTCAAACTTCATCTATGTGATTTCTGATTTCAGTTCATATGCATCAAGTTGAATACAAGACAAAAATAGCTTATATCATTCTAGTGAACGATTTTTTGTTTTTACCTGTACGTATGGCCAGTTTCTGTAGAGGTGCCCCAAGTCAAAAGGCTCAGAAGGAAACTCCTCCAAGACCTGTATAATATAATAAGTAATAAAAATGTATGCGCTAAAATATGTATCCAAGAACCTTATGATAAAATATTCATATAGTACTATGACCATTTCATTGTTTCTCTGGACCAATGCCTTTTTTACTATTTACACTTGTACAATGTGATTAAGACATGAGATTTAAAATAACACTAACTATTTACAAACTCAAAAGACATCTACATGACAAACTTCGATAATGTTTTTTTGTGTCCTGATCCAGCTCAATCACTTTTTATTCCAGATTCCCCAACTTGCTACTGCATTGATGCCAATATGTGAGGTTTTTGGTTCATTTGCACAGAATATGTCATGGACTCTTAACACGGGGGAAGAAGATTTCTTCTTATGGCGTATTTTCAAGTGCATTTATTCTGCTGCTGAAATTGTGGAAATTTGATCAGCCATCTCTGAACCATCTAATGGGAGATGGTGCTACAGTGGGATCTAATGTAACTCTAGATTACCTTTTACTGGTTCACAATTCCCAGCTAGCTTCATATGAGAAACTGCCGAAAAAAATAAATCTAATAGACTGTCAAGATTGTCATATTCATCTCTGCATGGTCCCGTATTCATGGATTCCTTTCCAAAATTGAAGCATTGGTACAGAAAGCATCAAGAATGTATTGCTTCCGTTCTCTCTGAGTCTCTAGTCTAGTACTGGGGAATTCTGTTCATGAGATTGTTGAGGCACTCCTTAGCATGATGTTCAGTAAACTTAATAAAGGCCAACCGTTGGCTCCAACAACTTCTGATGAATCTAATATCCCTCATAAATTCTCTGCTTGGGATATTCTTGAGGCCGTTCCCTTCGTCCTTGATGCTGCCCTCACTGCCTGTGACCATGGTAGACTATCACCGCGTGAATTGACTACGGGTTCGTTAATATATTACTTATAAGCTATATCGTGCATGTAGTGCTCTCAAAGTAATTGTACTTGGTTAAAGGATCATGTGGTTGAAGATACTTTGGTCTGCTTTTCAAATCAATGGCATAAAACAATTCTCTCATGATAAGTTCCAATAAATAAATAGCATGACTATTTTTCCCTTTGAGCATGCTTGGAGGAATCATTTAGTTCTAGAAGATAAGGTTTCCTTTTCAGTAGCTCCTGTAATTTCTAGGTGATTATCTATTTGGAATGATTACATGGTACTACTTTATTACTGTACTAACTTTAGTAGTAGATTCTTACGAAGTATTTATAGACACTTTAATGAGAGTTACAATAGATAGTAGAAACCCTTCTGAGAACACGTGTCTATGATGGTCATATGCTGCTGTACTAATTTCTTGTGATTTGAAATATTGATGAATTTCACTGCTGTGACTGTGTAGATCTATCTCTTATCAGTGTATTGAAGAAATTATGCTATGATGTTATCTATGTCAGGGCTCAAAGATCTTGCTGATCTTCTTCCTGCTTCTTTGGGGACGATATTAAGTTACTGTTCAGCAGAAGTGACTGCTGTGATTTGAAATATTGATGTGAATTTCACTGCTGTGACTGTGTAGATCTATCTCTTTATCAGTGTATTGAAGAAATTATGCTATGATGTTATCTATATCAGGGCTCAAAGATCTTGCTGATCTTCTTCCTGCTTCTTTGGGGACGATATTAAGTTACTGTTCAGCAGAAGTGAGTAGGGGTCACTGGAAGCATGCTTTGTTGAACGGAATCGACTGGCCAAGCCCAGCTGCAAATTTATCCATGGTTGAAGAAAAGATCAAGGAAATCTTGGCTGCCACCGGTGTCAGTGTTTCATATCCTGCTTTAGGTGTGTATCTGTTACTTTCTATGTTTATACTACTCTAACATCCGCGAGTATACTTGTTATGTTTTTCATTTTCTAATTGGTATCAGAAAACATAATGTAAAAAACCGGAAATTTTGATTAACACATATAATTTATTCAGAAAACAAGCTTCTCCCATAAACCCCATGCTGACATGTCTTCTATGATCGTAGAATCATGCTCTACAGTAAAAATTCCATTACCACTGGCAGCTCTCATTGGTCTCATAGTTACTTATCAAATCCACAGAGTTGGTGAATACTATCTTCTTACCTTTGTCGGCCCAACGTTGACAAGACTCGCCATAAGTTGCCCCTGGCCGAGCATGTCTGTTATAGCTTCTTTGTGGTCCCAAAAGGCAAAAGATTGGACTGACTATCTCGTCCTCGAGGCATCCCAAAGTGTTTTCCACCACAATAACGACGCACGCTATAGTCCAGCTCCTTAGATCCTGCTTTACAGCAGCCCTTGGGTCGAATTCTTCTTCCGCAAGCAGCAGTAGTGTGGATGCTCTTCTCGGTCATGTATTCGGCTCTCAATTTTCAGGGGGCATATCCGCTGTCACTCCTGGAACACTTTACTTGAAAGTTCATCGGTCCGTTAGAAATGTAAAGTTAATAACCGAAGAAATGGTGTCTGTTCTAATGCAGAGTGTCAAAGATATCACCAACGGTGGTTTGACCAGAGAAAACGAGGTGCGGTCATGTTTCTCTTGCTGCTGCTATGGGTCAGGTGAAAACTGCAGCTTCCCTTGGGGCTTCCTTAGTTTGAATAAACGGTGGATTAAATCCCGCCCAATTTTTATTTCAAGAAATATTGCCGTCCTTGTTTATATCCGCCCGCGGATTGGGTAGTGATAACACCCGAGAATCTGGCGGCATGTTCGCCATGCTTTTCGGATACTCGCTTGCCTATTTAGCTGTGTTTTCTGGTTTGTTAGCTTGGGGAGGGGATTCGGTTTCGCGCATTTTGAATTTCTCGCGAGCGCTCTCGAAGGGTGTATATGGCTCGGATGTGATAAGGCCACTTGGAGAGCTTATGTAACTAGATATTTGAGTTTGATTATCGATTGTTGTTCTGAATGGATGCTTGAAATCGAGGTAGATGTTGTAAAGAGAGTTAGTAAGGGATTAAGACGATGGAATGAGGGAGATATGGCTGTGGCCCTTCTTGCTATCAGCGGTATTGGTGCTATGGGTGCTGCTACTGAAATTATTATAGGAAATTGATTTCGATTTTTCCCTTTTGCCGTGAATAGATTTAGATATACTGTAGTATTCAGTAAAACTTCTATAAATAAATATTTTATAAATTAATAATTTCACAAAAATAATAAAATTATCTGGTCTTTACTCGTGTTGGGAAACAATATTAAATCCAACAAGATAGTAAGTTTTCAAATTAATAAGTCATAAATTACTCGTAGTATGTCATGAAGCTTCGGAAGAGCTTTCAAAGGGCTGCCGCAGGAGACTTCGAACCAGAGGAACTATGACCGAGTTTCTCACGGAAGACTATGAAGAAGAACTTGAAAGATCTGAGGAAGATTTCGATGAGCCCAAGGAAGAGGGTCGGTGGTCTGAGGCCTGAGTGTGAGGACAATTCTTTTGAACTTATTTCAGTTCAGATAATATTCAGATTTTTGGACTTATTTTCAATTTAGTTTGGTTGAAATTCATAATTCAAATAAATTCAGTTCGTCAGAATATGTAAGCTTCTTTCTCTTTGAGTTCTCTCAGTAAAATCTAGGCGCTCGTGGTTTCTTTTCAAGATGCATATGCTAGAATTCTGAGTGGTCGGACTTGTTCCTTGGAATACTTGTTCTGAAGCTGTCATTAATTCATTTGTTTTCTTGTAGGCCTAAGCATTGGGATTGCTTCATTTAGCATTTAAGATTGCTGATCACAAATTCTTCATCTTTAAGAAACTCAAAAAATATCACTCCAGAGGGACTTATGGAGTTGTCCTGCAATGCATGTCGAGTTCTACCCCGTGCAAGCAAAATGAGCATAATAGCAACGACCTCTATGACATCTCCAGTTAAATGTAATGGTACATTTCATTCAACACTTTGGCTTCCCATAGATCTATATTTAGAAGATGCAATTGATGCATAAGAAGTGAGTGCTACCAGTGCTGCTGAAACTCTAACTGGTACAATTTCATTTACAATTTTATTGGACAAACTAATCACTTCTGTAAATAATTGCTGATCAAGATAGGCATTGCAGGGTTAGTGAAGGCTCTCCAGGCTCTATATCAGACAACTTGGCATGATGCATTTCTTGGTTTGTGGACTGCCTCTTTACGTCTCGTTCAGAGGGTAAGAGATAATTCAAGACACAAAACATGGAGTGTTTTCCCTAATATAATCTCAATGTGTTCATTTCTGTGTAATTTCTTTGTTTGTGCAATATAATCTTTAGAGTTGCAAGTTATTACACGGACTCTCTGATTTTTTCATTGGATCTCTTCAGGAAAAGTATTCAGACGAGGGCCTTGATCTTCGCCTTGGTTCTAGTGTATGCATGCTGTTGTCCATCACGATTGACACAACTATTTTTTTTCTCTGAGCATGCTTGCGCACATCATTAAGCTTTAGAGAGAATGTTTGCCTCCTCCTGGAATTATATAACTATCGTGATAGTAAATACTAGATAGTATATACCCTTCATAGAACAGGTGTATATGATTGGTCATATGTTCTAGTGCTACCCTAATTCTCGTGATCTAATATATTATTGTTCGCCACTACTCTGATCCTGTTTCTGATATTTCTTGTTATATCAGTATTATCATTATATTGAATTGACAGTTTTCATATTATCAATCTCAGGACTCAAAGATCTTGCTGATTTTCTTCCTGCTTCTTTGGCAACAATCATAAGTTACTGTTCTGCAGAAGCGAGTAGGGGTCTCTCTGGAAGCCTGCTTTGTTTAACGGAATTGACTGGCCAAGCCCTGCTGCAAATTTGGCCATGGTTGAAGAAAAGATAAATGAAATCTTGGCTTCCACTGCTGTATTTATCCCACGTCCCGTTATAGGTGTGTGCCTCTTATTTTATTTTCTCTAAAAATAAAAAAAGATTCTGAGAACAAATTGCTCCATTGAAAATTTGAAACATTACGCTCGCAACTCTTTTCGCTTGTAGGATCTAGCTCTACCGTGACAATTCCATTACCTCTAGCGGCTCTCATTGGCCTCACGATAACATATCAACTCGACCGAGATGGTGAATGTTATATTACCTTTGTCGGTCCAGCCATTGAATACTTATCCATAGGTTGCTCCTGGCCGTGTTTTTCCGTCATAGCTTCTGTGTGGTCCCAACTCCTTAGATCCTGCTTTACAACAGCCCTTGGATTGAATACTTCCTCCGCAAGCATCAGTGGTGTGGGAGCTCTTCTTGGTCACGGCTTCGGTTATCAATTTTCCGGTGACATAAGAGCTCACTCGACGTTTGGAAATGTCATGCTAATCACTGAAGAAATGGTGTCTCTTCTAATGCAGAGTGTCAAAGAAAAAGAGACCCGCCATGAAATGCGGCCATGCATGTTTCTCTTGCTGCTGCTATGAGTCAGGTGAAAACTGCTGCTTCCCTAGCAGCTTCCTTAGTTTGGATCACTGGTGGGCTAAATTCACTCCAGTCTCTATTTATAGAAATATTACCGTCTTGGTTTATATCCACCTGCGGGTCGGATCCGGATAAAGACCATGAATCGGGCAGCGTGTTTGCCATGCTGAGTGGGTACGCGCTAGCGCATTTCATTGTTTTGTGCGGTCTATTTGCTTGGGGAGAGGATTCGGCTTCGCCTGCAGCATCCAGAAGCAGGCCACAGGTCCTCGGGAGGCACTTTGAAGGACGAATATCGCTCGGATGCAATAAGGCCACCTGGAGAGCTTATGTAACTGGATATCTGAGTTTGATGATCGGTTGTTGTTCTAAATGGATGCTTGAAGTTGATGTAGAGGTTGTGAAGAGAGTTAGTATGGTGTTAAAACAATGGAACGAGGAAGAAATGGCAATGGCCCTTCTTGGAATAAGTGGCTTTGGTGCTATGGGTGTTGCTGCTGAAATGATTATAGAAAATAGTTTTTCATTTAATTTTATCAGTAATTCTTCATTTTTTCTGTTTCTATACAGTTAATAATAATATAATTTACTTAATGTATTTATGTACAAAAATAATATTTCTACTTATTATTTTTATATATAAAAATATATAAAAATAATGAATAAATCTATTATTCATTATTATAATTATTATGATTAAAATAATGAATAAATCTATTTTTACGGTTTGATATTTACTATTTTGGAATGTTACTTTAATTTATAATTTAGAAAATGTATATAATTTATTATAAACAATTATTTAACTTTACACTTTTCCAAAATCTCTCTTAATTAATTAATAAATGTAAAATAATGAATTACTATTAAATTTGAATTATTTTTTATTTAATTAATTTTTAAAATTTTAAATTTTATTATTAAGTTTTTTGATTAATATATTTTTATGATCAAATAATTAACAAATATAAACTAATGGATTATAAATTTTAAGTTTACTCTATAATTTTATTTTATTTTTTTATATTTTTTATATATTTTTTATCATAACGGTTAAACAAGAAAACAGTTAAATAATTGTTTATAATAAATTATATATGTTTTTCTTAATTATAAATTAAAGTAACATTTCAAAAATAGTAGATATCAAACAACCCTACTTTATAAATATGCATTGTTTTACAATAATTATAGTATGTAATTTACGGTATTAATTTTTATTAATTATAAAATGGTGTAATATTTCAAAATTATCATTGATTGTTATACAGGGTGGTTGATTATATTAAGGGTATTATACTAATTAACATTTTTATATTAAGGGTATTATACTAATTAACATTTTCAAAATGTACTTTTTTTATAATTATAAAATCAATATTACTTCAATCAATAAAAACGGTTAGTAAAAACTATCTTTATTTAAAAAGTGTTTTTTATTAGGATTTAAACTTAAATTAATAAAGCAAACTACCTCTTTTCTGAAATAGTTCTTAATAATATAATTTACTTAATGTATTTATGTAAAAAAATAATATTTTTACTTATTATTTATATATATTAAAATATATTTTAATTAAATAAAAAAGAGACGTGTTATTCTGTTTTTTTTATTATTATTTTTAAGTGAAAAATAAATAATTGTAAGTCGAGTTTAAAAATTATTTGGATAAAATAGGGGTAAAATAATATTTTTCATTAAAAAAATTTGAATATTTATTTTATTTTTTTATAGTGTATGTGAGAAATCTTAAAAAAAAAAAAAGAAAAAATGTTAACAACTTTTATAGAAAAAAAGAAATACTTTTGAATTATTATTTTGAGATGTTTTTATATATAATTATACAAAATTATAGTTATATAATACTTAGGAGGGAATATTCAATTAAAATTTTATAGGATTTTTTCAGATTTTAAAAAATTCATAAAATTTAAAAATTCATAGACTTTATAGAGAGTTTGATCGACTTTATTATTGATTTATATGAATTTTCATAGATTTTAAGAAATTGTCTTTTAGTGATTTACATCAACTTTCATACAATTCAACTATTGATCCAAATGCATTATAAACATACTTGTATATAAAAAAACCAATTTTTTTGAAAAAAAACAAAAAAATACATTATTATTCTAATTTTTATAATTTTTATTTACATCACAAAATAATTTATTATTAATATCATGGATACATAATTATTTATATGATAAAATTAATTTTCTCAAAATTTTTTTTGATTATTTTAATAAAGTTATTCGTGCAACTCTTGTTAAATGGTCAACAATTGTTTTATTTTTATTTTTAGTGTTTGAGTTTTTTTGTTGTAAAAAAGTCTATCGAAATCTCTCATAATTATAAGAGATTTTGAAAATTCAAATTTATTTATATTTTGTAAAAATAATCTATCAAAATCCATAAATTTTAAAAATTCATTAAAATCCATAGATTTTTGAATACTCTATAAATTTTTTAAGACTTTTTAAAATTCTAATTGAAACTTTCTAATTTTAATTGACTTTTAAAAATCCGAATTGAATATACTTAAACTTTAAAAGTTCATTAAAATCCTACAAATTCTCAATTGAATATATCCCCTTATTATTATACTAATAACGCTATAGACATTAAAATATAAGTATTGTTTTAGTATTTTTTTTTAGAAAAATGTCATTATTGTTCTCATCTTTTTTCACTTACACTAAAAAATTTAATATACTTTTTCAAATTGTGTAAAATCTATAATATCCATGTCAAAAAATAAGTATTATAATTACTAATTTATACTTAATATTAATAATTAATATTAGTAAATTAATTAAAAAATTAGATTAATTGAATACTATATTTATAAATCAACATTAACCCTTGCCCAAGTTCAAATTTTCTCTATTATTTGTTAAGATTAATTATGTACTCATTTATATATTAAATTGTATTATTTAATTTTTTATGATTTATTATTGTATTATTTATAAAAATAAACTTTATTTTTTTATAAATAATATAAATACTAAAATAATTTATATACTCTTTTTGAGTATCTCATAATAATTGACATACTAATTTAAAATAGTATATATTAATTTATAGAATTTTAAGTATATAGTAATTATTTTGATCCAATAACAAACATTTATATACATAAATAATTTAAACTATTAATTTATAGTAATACACATTGTTTATTTCTATAATAATATAAATAAAGTTTTTTTTAATGATGTGGAGCAATGAAATAGGTTTATGATACGGAGCAATACACATTGTTTATTTTTTTCTTAAAAATCGAATAACTCTATAATAATATAAATAATTTTTTTTAATGATGTGTAGCAATGAAATAAGTTTATGATATGGAGCAATACACATTATTTATTTTTTTCTTAGAAATCGAATAACTCTATAATAATATAAATAATTTTTTTTAATGATGTGGAGCAATGAAATAGGTTTATGATATGGAGCAATACACATTATTTATTTTTTTCTTAGAAATCCAAACATACGAAATAAAATGTTTTTTTCCCTCTTTGAAAATCAATTATCCAAAAAAACGTCTAAATAATGTACAAAAGCATAAAAAAAATGAAATTATATCTTCCCTCCTCACCTACACATCGAATCACATTCCCCCTTCTCTTTCCCTTGTTTCCTCTACGTTTTTTTCCCTCTTAAAAATCAATTATCAAATTAATTTGGTCTTTTCTTTCTCCGATTGGATATTTTAGCTTCGAGCAAAAACCGAATCATGCAGCAACAGCAGAGCAATGTTTAGGGCTTGGGCCTTTACTTTCTCCGTTTGGGTGTTTCAGCTTCGAGCAAAAACCGAATCATGCAGCAACAACAGAGCAATGTTCAGGGCAATGTTCATGTACGTTTTATCCTTGATAAGGTGACATTAATGTTGATATCGAAAAAGCATGGTATATCAGATTAACATATAAATATAAATATAAATTTATTTATTTATTTCACTTTTTTTATTATATCTCTTTTCCTTATATTCCTATTTTTTTTTTTTGCGTAATATAAAAATTAATTAATTTATTCAATTTATTTATTTGCGTGATATTTTTTTTGCTTAATATTTTTTTTGCTAATATAAAAATTATTTTTCAATAATATAAAAAATAATTTATTTATTTAATTTATTTTTTTCCATAATATTTTTATGCGTAATATAAGAATTATTTTTTATATTTTTTTCCATATCTTATTTACAGTGAATGAAGATTGTTGTAATTATGTGATCGATAATGAAGATCTTATGTACGATGAATTGTAATACATGATGAAGATTTGAGTATGTGATGAAGATTTGATAAATATATAAAATCAAATATTTATCACATCATGTAAAGAATGAATCTTCATTCATAAATCAAATCATCATCAATATCATTTACCATATATTTATCAAATCTTCATCACATATTCAAATCTTCATCATTTAATACAACAATCTTCATTCATCATATAATATAGAGAGTGGAATTGTGAGTACATATTATTGAATTAAATAATAGAAGAGTGGAAATGTAAGCTTTATTTAAGAGAACGTAATACTTAGACTCTGTTCTTTTGGACTGAAACTTACCGAACTTTAATGAACTGAATAGATCTGAACTGAAATGAAATTAAGTTCAAAATAAGAAACTTAAAAATAATGAAAAACTAAAATTAGTATTGTTAAAATTTCAATATTTTGTATATTGTAAACAATTTTATTAAATTTCTTATTTTTTATGAGGTTAAAAAAATTAAAAAATAATTTACATTATATAACTTTTATGGTTTATCGATAAATTCAAATAAATTGTTCATGTGAATACGTATTTACACACTATTTTTTTATTAGAAGTTTCGATATTACACAAAATTACTATATAATTTATATAACAATTACAAATAATAAATAATACAAAATAAATAATAATATAAGATTATTTTGAGTTATAGCACATTTTATTATAGCACATTGTTTCTTTAATTTTGATTCAAAATTTATTTTACGTTGTAGGTAATACTATTTGGTAGACTTTGGATATCTTAATACTCTTGGATATTTGTCTTCTATTTGCGATAACAACGTCAGATATCGTAATCCGGAATATAAGCATGGATCACCTAGAGGAATTTCAGAACATTTCAATTATCGACATTTTTCATTAAGAATGAAAGTTGAATGTGCTTTTGGTCAGTTGAAAAAAAGGTGGAGGGTGCTGAAAATTATGGCTCAAATATCACAAAAGTATCAAATTTCAATTATTGTTTCTTGTTTCACACTTCATAATTTCATACGAATGCACTCAACTGAACTTAAATGAACTGAAATTAAGTCCAAAAGAACAAGACCTTAATGTTTTTTATGGAGTAATTTATTTTAAAATGTGATAAATTAGAAATATTTTTATGTAAATAATTAAAATATTTTATTTTTTATTAGATTTTTTTATTTATTTAAATTAAATATGATCATTTCACTCTTGTGATTTTTTTTTATTTTATTATATTTAAATTAATGCCTTGAAAATATAGATCATGTTTCCTTTAATTATATTGAATTTGAACAATTATAAATAATAAATATTTCAAATTTTATTAATGTAGTAATTTATATTAAATGTTAACAACTTAGAAATAGTTTTTGTATGGTACATAAATATTTTGAGATTTTAAATAATAAATTCATGTATAATAAAATCTTACATTTTATATTTTTTTTATTAATTTATTTTAATCATTTATTAGCAACAATTTATTAATTTATTTGAATTTACATTTGTTTAATGCCAACTATTTTGTCAACATATTTTATTTATTTTCTAAAAAAATTATTAATACATTTTTTATTTATTAAATATATTTTGATTAACTTTTACTTTAAATTTATCAGTATTTTATATTTATATTAAATATTTTGTATTTATAATTTAGTTAAAAAAATCTCAATTTTCAATAGTTCTAAACAATAAGTTGGCCCTCCCTCAATTCTTCCGCTGGGTCCGCCCTGTTTGTATCAAGTGTTCTTTATGGTCCCGTTTGGTTGAGCCGATAAAAACCAGTTAGATAGATTAACTTCCTTATCAGCTGTTTGGTTTAAATTTATTGGGCCCGTGCAAGATAAGAAGCCCGCCTTTATTCACTGTACCTCTTCAGAGGAGTCATCGGCCCATTTTGGTAAGATATTGTATCTGGTTTGAATAGTAAACAAAATAAATGCATTTATTACAAAGTTATCCTCATCTTATTTAAATAAAAAAAAAAGAATTGAGTTTCCATTTGCCCCATTTTTCACTTTTCTTCTTTTTCTTCCGTCAAAGAGGTGATTTAATTAATGTCTTTTTTTTCTTATAATTTATCAATTCATTTTTTTTCATCATTTTATTTCATCTGTTTTGGGGTCTTTGGGCTCATATATATACGGAATGCATCACCGATGTGCAATTTGTTAAAGAAATGCATTTTGAAATTAGGGTTTTGTCCAATTATATTTTGTAAGTCTTAATCGAGTTTATTAATAATTTTTTGATTTGGGTTTATATCATTGTTATTTCACTCTTTCGGTCGGTCAATACTCATAATTAGAGTTTATTTTATTTATGTTTTTTTCAAAATTATTGATACATATATTCCAGTATTTTTTTGTTCTCCACAAGAGATAACAGAAAGATGAAATCACTCAAGCTCATGATGTTCAAGGTTTTATTGTTATACAAAAATATGTGAAAAATAATGACTTAATGGGATGAATTCGGCTATTTGAGGATTGACGAACAAAAAAACATGAATGAATACTGTATTTAATTTTTTTCATGGGGGTAATATTGTCTTTATAAAGGTGAACAAGAAGCTCACGGAACTCAATAGTATTAAGTATCAAAAATATAAACCAAACACAAGTTAAAGTATCATGTTGAGTTAAAATAGATAAAATAGTTATCTTGAGTTATGTAAGATTAATTTATCTATGAAACCAAACAAGTCCTATATATAATTACATGAGTATAACTTTTATCTTATTTTAACAAGAAATAACAGGAAATGCTATTCAAAGTAGCTGAAGTGGCATTGGTGAAGAATTGCATGGAGGGATATAACAGCTGCATGTTTGCATACGGCCAAGTAAATTAAGCAAGTATGTTTTTAATTTCACTTTCTTATCTTTTCCTCTAATTTAAACTTTTGATTATTTTTATTGCTATGTACATTAATTAGATAACTTCTGTGTTTATTTTTATTAATATAATAATTGTTTTTTTGTCAAAAGTGCAAACCTCATAGCATGTTTAACTTTTATTATTTGTTTTCCTATTGATTTAAATAGTTAGGAAGTGGCAAAACTCATAATGTTGATATTATTCAAAATGTTGATATTATTTTTTGTAAAAAAAATAGCATGTATATTATTTAATATTTTACTATTTATTATTATATTATTTATAAAAATAAACTTTATTTTTTTTTATAAATAATATAAATAATCTTTCAATCCTAAAATAATTTATATACTCTTTTTTAGTATCTCATAATAATTGACATAAAAATTAATCTAAGTTTTTTATTTTAAAATAATTTTTTACTTTACTTTATTGAATTATTTAGAACCATCTAATAATTTAATACAGGTAATACATTTTTAGAACCATCTAAAAACCATAATTGAGTTTGATTCTCAAAGGGGTGTATTGGTTTAGGAGTATATAAGATTTTAATAGACTTTTAAAATCCAATGGTATTCAATTTGGATTTTTAAAAGTCCATTAAAATTCGAGGGTATTCAATTAGGATTTTAAAAAGTTTTAAAAAATCCATAGGTATTCAACACTCCATGAATTTTAATAGATTTTAATAACTTGTGGATTTTAATGGATTCTCCTTAAAAATTATAACTAGATTTGACTTTTCAAAATCTCTCATAATTAGGAGAGATTTCGACGACTCTTTCCAACACGAACAAAAAAAGTAAAAAAAAAAACAATCAATCAATCGTTTAATATTACACAAATCTATATAAAATAATAAAAATTATATTTGAGAAAACTGATTTTATCATATTGTTTTAAAAATAATTATTTATTTATTATATTATTAATAAATTATTTTTTATTTATTATGTACAATAATATGATTCTCAATAACAATCTAAATATAATAAATTTAATTATTAATATTATTATTCAATTTATTTAAAATTTTATTTATAATGATTTATTTACAATGTTTTATAGTTTAATATTCGATAGAATATGAAATTCACAACGTGTGACACTACTGTAGATTTTTTATAAACAATTGATATTTCAACATCAACTAATGAAAGTTGATAAATGGAGAACAATAATTGCTAAAGCGAAAGAGGTAAATAATGAGTTATGAGTATAAAAGTTATAAAATAAATATTAAAATAATATTTTATTTATTTTATTTTTCTAAAAAAATTGATTTTTTATATAAAAGTATGTTTATATACATTGGATAAATAGAGAACAAATATTGCTAAAACGAGAGAGAAGTAAACAATGAGTTTGAACTATAAAATTGATAAAAATTAAAATTAAAATTAAAATAATTATTTTTTTTATTTTTTTAAAAAAATTGATTTTTTTATTATATACATTTGTATTGAAGTCTTTGAAAGTCTACATAAATTAATAAAAGTATATTTTACAATTTTTTGAAATTTATAAAAATAAATCATAAAGTCGGTGAAAATCTATAAAAATCAATCATAAAATCGGTCAAACTCTGCATGGAGTCTATGGATTTTACAAATTCATAGACTTTTTAAAATCAATTAAAATCCTACAAAATCCTAAACGAATACAACCCTCAATAATCTCAATACTTTGTAGTAGTACTAGTATATTAAGATGAGCATGAAGTGTGGAAGAGTATAATTGTCTTCTACTTTGGCGACTCACACCGACGACGAGCGAGGCGAGAGGCGTCGTCGGCGTTGTAACCTGAGTTTGTCTGCTACTCACTCTTTCCCCCAAACCCCACGCCTGAGAGACATCTACCTCCGCCCTAGTTTTCCTGTAACTGCCGCGAGTTGAATTTAGGGATTCTGACATCATATGGCGGCAGAGGTGGCGAAGCAGCGGCGTGTTGGAGATGACCAAATCCACTAGGTTTCTTTTCATGACTGTGTGTGTATATGTACCACACGGGAAATTGAGTATTTAGGGCGTTGCTGCTGCATGATTTGATTCATTTTTTATCTTATTGTGCAGGGTAATATCAAGTCGAAGGAGGTACCCCGTGGCTAAAAGATTGTATATGGAGCTTCTGAAGCGATATGCATTTCCACTGCCATCTTTGATTAATGGTCCCAATTATCAAAAGTATGAACTAGTAAACTTATATTTTTAAATGATTCGCGTGTGTTATAACTTGGCTGTCACTTGAAGATCACAGCTCAGAACAGAATTAAGAGGGATGTGATTCATTATACACATAAATTTTCTGATTTTTTTTCGACGGGGAATCCTCGTGGGATACAAACATGTTTCTGCTGATGTGTTTGCTTTTATCTTTTCCTTCAAAGTTCAAATCCAAACATGTTTTTTGGAATCAGGGTATGGAAATAGAGCAAAATTACTCTTATCAAATTAGGGTGATGATTTATAAACTATGTATTCAACAAAAATATGTAGTTTGGTTAGTTTGCATGGACTAGGGAAAATGCTAGTATTGAAGTATGAAACAGAAGTACGTGGATTTCATTTATTTGTATGTTTTTCTCCACTTTATTTGAGCATTACACAAGTCTGTTGATGGTCTTGGTAACATGAATAATCTGACTGCAGGACTATGGAATCCACTGATGATGCCCTCAAATTGGGCCAAGTATTTGGGGTTCAGTCTTCTTACCCTGGACATCTTGTTGTTGAGTTTATATTCTCAATAGTATGGGAGCTGCTTGATGCATCACTTGATGATGACGGTCTCTTAAAACACGTCCCTGAAAAGAAATCAAGGTGGCCAATACAGAGTCAAGACATGGAAATTGACTGTCTTGATGGACATGAAGGGACAGTAATGGAACGTCGAGCAGCATTGAGTAAGATGAATACTCTAATGGCTATTGAAATTATTGGTAGTTTTTTTCAGAACAAAGTGACTTCTCGGATACTTTACTTGGCCGGACGGAATATGAAAGATTTATATGTTAAAGGTTTTCTCTTTAAATTTTGTCTACTTTCCTTTTAAGATGCAATGATAGAATTGTGAGCTGTTGGGATTCTTCATGTTTGCACACTTGTTCTGAAGTTTGCATTCCCCTGTTTGCTTTTAGGCCAATGCATTGGGATTGCTTCATTCAACATTTAAGACTGCTTGCGGCTAGTTCTACAACATAAAGAAATTTAAAAAATCTCTCTCCAGAGGCACTCTTGCAGTTGACATCTGATACGCGTCGAGTTCTATCTCATGCATGCAAAACGAGCATCATAGCAACAACTCGTATGTCATCTGCTGGTAACTTTAATGGTACAGTTCGTTCGTCCCTTTGGCTTCCCATAGACCTATATTTAGAAGATACAATGGACGGGTCACAAGTGAGAACTACCAGTGCTGCTGAAACTCTAACTGGTACAGTTTCACATAATAGTGGTACACAAGCTAATTATGTAAGTATGCATAAAGTTGCTGATCCAGATAGGTATTGCAGGTGTAGAATCCGAGGACGGCTCAAACTTCTGAAGTCGGGTTTATGTGTTTCAGATCCAATATCATTCTCCCAAAATTTGTTGAAGGCATATGAGGACCTATCAAAGCTTTTTGCGACATCTGGACGACATTCCTTTGAAGATATCCAGCGTGCAACCTCTGGATTCAGGTTTCCTTTATTCCCCGCAAATTGTTTTCCCACTCCTACCATCACAAAATCACATTAAAGCCTTTAGTATGAATGTTATTTCACCTTTGGAGCTGAAGTTCATTAACACATCAGTAGAAATTGTAAACTGAAATAAGCTAATTGTCGTTTGTTTCTTTGAATATCTCTGTCACCACTTTGAATATTGGAGACTGGATGGTTCAAGCGGTTGGACCGGAAACCAGTAACCTCAAAATATCATCTTCCAAAACCAGTCAAACCGGTTTAACCTAACAAATTTTTAAATATTTCGTATTCTGATGTAATACTACAGTATGATATTCTTTTAACATAAAAACATTCATGAGATATTTTGTACAAATGTATCTATTATTTTGTCAATTAATTTAGTCAACTATATTAATTTTAATTTTCTAAATATGGTTTCAGATATTTTTACATTAAGTTTTTACTTTAAATATTATATATTTAAAAAATATATATAAATTAAAACCACAGTTTCAACTTTTGTTGAACCCTTGAACCTATAGCTTCACCTGTTTGGACTGTGCTTTATACTTACCAGTTGCCAATGCTACAACTTTTAGGTTGACATCTGTGTTTCCTCCTGTACCACATCCATTAGCACACAAAGAAGGCAGTCGAGTAAAATTGGAGAAACTTACTGGGACCTGCATACAACCACTAGAAGTAATGATACAGGTAAGAATCACTGATTATATATATTTTTGTTTATTCATCAATGTTTTCCAGGGAACGGTTTCTGACTTGCTTATGGCTTGAAGGTTCTGGAAACTGGCCTTTGGATGAGCTTGCTATGGAGAAGACCAAGTCTGCATTCCTTCTCCAAATTGCAGAAAGGTTTGTTTTGACTTTTTTTGGGGATAAGAAAACACACCAGAAAATCAATAATTTATTTGACTGTATTGCTTGGATTGCATGTACAGCTACGGAAGACGATTTTGATGTTTTCATGTCTGGATATGCATTTCGACTAAAAGTTTTGCATGAGAGAGGTTTGGGCTTGGTGAAAAGACGAGGTTTTTTTTTCCTGGTCTATTACCCCATCTCGTGTGCCACTACTGTTTAACATCCTAATGAGCAAGACCTTGTATTTTTTTCGTAGGAGGTGCCCCGAATCACTGTATCACCCGCTTGAAGGAGATCCCGAGGGCTGTTCTGTCAACCAAACAACCGATAAGTTTCTCATGCGGATTTATAAACAGAAAAAGCACAATGAGTGAATACAAGTTGATCGGATCAAACCTCGTCTTGGATCATAATATCGTGATTCGATCGAGTTGTTCCTCCCCCATCACTACTACTAAGCTTCTCCTTATCGGGGGCTTTCGCATTTCCCCTTTCTATGGGAACAATCTACCATGTGAATCCAGAATTCACCACACCACATAGTAAATATAATTAATTACCAGTTCAATTGAAATACTCTAATTCTCAGAACCAATTTTAATTTCATTTAACTATACTAAAAAAAACGAGTGAGGGTTGAGAAATTATCGAGGAAATAGGGTTTAATTTTCTATTTTACAATATTTATAGGTCCACGTACGTGATCATGCATTATGTTGAAGTATGATCATGCATTATGTAGAAGTAAAATAGTATGAATAAATATGTGCTTCAACGTGTGTCCATTTGCATGCCCACTATATTAGCACTCCAAGAGACATCCACACATATTATTTCATAACACTCCTCCTAGGATGTCCGTTATTCATTTTCGTATTTCTCCTCTTGATTCAAGCATCGCTTTTATATTTCGTTTTCAATTATTAAGTAAAAAATCGAAGGGAAAACTTTAGTAAACGAAATTTTATTTAATAGGCCCCACTAAAATCCAGTAGTCTTAGAACAATTAACTGCCATTTGTAATGGGGTCATGATGTTTACACCTCAAGAATTACTTCGCACACCCTTAAGATTAGTGCCCTTCTTTAATTTACTTTAATACCCTTTTTACACAAATTATCTTACTCTTTCTTCCTTAGGATTAGTGCCCCTTCTTTAATTTACCTTAATACCCTTTTTACACAAATTATCTTACTCTTTCTTCCTCGTTCTTTTCTCTCTTTTTTCTTTATTCTTCCCTTTCTTCTTCCTTCTACTCTACTAACTTCAAAACAAAAAAAATATTTCAATGAAATTTCAAAGCCACTCAAATAGAGAGAAGTACTGCAAGATTTAAAGATATAATTTCTAATAAGAAGTTTAATTTTTTTATATTATTAATTTATTTCTTTTTTGTTTAAATTGTAGAGACGTGACCTTTTTTTAGTTGGACAAACAGCTCCAAGACATTTTCAAACTTCCCGGGATGAGCATGTTCTGAAATCAGAGAGTTCCAAGAAACCATGGTTGGTTCAGGAATTTCGGCAAACAGTTGATGAGCATCGCGCAGAAAATCGAACCGAATGTAAAAAGTGACGAGAGATGTAGTCATGTAGAGACGAAAGGTTATAGATGAACCAAAATTTCACAATGTGGGTAGAAAGGTGCGCTCTAATCTCAATGCGAGAAGAGGCCGAAACTTGAAACTTGTATCAGCGCCGATCGAGTATATATTTATTTTACAAAAACAAAATTGGTGTTGTTACTTTGTAATACGGAGTATTATTTTATCAAAGGACAAGTTTGGAATTTTACATTAAAAATTAAAAAAGAAAAGGGTGTGGAGAGTAATTCTTGAGGTTTAAACATCATTACCCTTTGTAATGACCAGTGCTCCCCTCCCCGCATCGGGATTTCTTAATCTCCACCAGAGCATTACTGATGTAATGACACCTTAAACTCCATAGTTATTCTTGGCCCAAGTCACACAACGAGGCCCAAGTCACCCCTTCATTTTCGGCTCATTGTTTTCCTGGTAAAATTACTAAAATATCATCTCGGAAGATAAGATGACTCCTATAGTCCTGTGTGAAAGTTGAGTGAAAGCGAAGGATAATCTTGAGATGAACTGAATCACCCGAAACCCCGAATCATTGTATCACCTGTTTGAAGTAGATCCCGAGGGTTGTTCTGCCAACCAAACAACCGGTAAGTTTCTCGTCTCGTCTGCTGTGTAACCTTGTAGAAATCTTTGCATAATATGTTGGATTTGAATCTAATTTCGAAGAATTGGAGACATGCAAGTATTTTTGCACTTTTTTTGGGAATTGGAGACATGCAAGTAACTTTATCTATTTGGTTTAATTACATTGTTCTGGTATGGTGTGTTTTAATTAGGATCCTTGTGAAGATTTATTTTTCCTGCATTTCTTCCTGGTTGGTTTGAGATACTGAATTTTGATTTTTATTGGTAGGTAATTAATCAAGATGAGATGGTGATTTTGGTAATCGGTTTGTTGATTGTGTTTCCATATTGCAATATGATTTAGAGTTGTTGCTTCTCTGATCTTTATTATCCTCCGGCGATGCAATATAAGGGACACTATGTTGGAAAGGGAATTAAGTCGTGTCTCCTTCCACCGTTCCTATGCTTGAGCTGACCCTACTGTCGAACCCACCATCAATGAAGTCTTGTAATCACTCGTGGCACGAATTATGGTCATTTTGTAGTTCCTATGATAAACATTGAATTTTCTTTAATTAAAGTTAGTCAAAAGAATAGTATTTTTTATAGTATCAATATCTAAAGTATTTTTTATCTAAAATTCTCTAAATTAATAGTATAAATTATTTATGTATATAAATGTTTGTCATTGGATCAAAATAACTACTATATACTTAAAATTCTATAAATTAACATATACTATTTTAAATTAATTAACCAAAAAATCTAATTAAATAGGACTAATGTTTGCTATAATAATTACTTGCTATTCTCCCAAGGAAATCTTGAGAAATCGTCAAGGAAATCGCGTATAATATTATTTTAAAATAAAGATTATGGTTGAGGAAATCGCGTATAATATTATTTTAAAATAAAGATTATGGCTACTAAATAACATAAATAAAAAAAAGGCAATGATTAATTTATCTCCATCTTTCATATTAAAAAAATTTGATAACATCTTTCGTACTATTTCAAATTTTATTACTAAGTAGGCTCTAAAATAGTTTTTTTAACCTCTAAAATATATAATAAAATTTTATCTCTAAAATTTATAATAAAATAAAATAAAATTTTATCTAATAATAATGATGAAAAAATAATCTTTTATAAAAATTAAAGCAATAATCATAATCTCACCATGTTCCGCGAGTTAAGTTACGAAAAACAATTTTGAAAGAAAAGAAAACATTCTCTCCAATAACATATTTTTTAACAAAAGAAGATACTTTTTATATGTATATGAAGTTTTAATCAACTTCAATTCAAAACTTACCTTTATACTAAACTCTATTTTTGCAAGTCATCAATTTTTGAACTCAAAACTTCAATTCAAAACTTACATTTATACTAAACTCTATTTTCGCAAGTCAAAAAATTTTGAACTCAAACTTTAACGTACGAAAAATTGAATGCTTGAGTTGGCTATTATTTTTAATATTAATTTTTTTTTTATTAATAATTAGTAGCTTTCCCAAACTAATAGTTACATTTCTTTTACAATTTACAAATGAAATGTGATCATTAGTTTGGAACGGAAATAGTATTTAATACAATGTCCAAACTCGACTTGTTATGTACGAGTTGCTCGACTCATTTGCAACAACCTTATTCAAAATGAGGCAAAACAAGGATTGCAAACAAGTCCAGAAAAAGGACTTGGGGGTTGAAATAATTAGGTCCATTTTGCAATGCTCCCAAGTGTCTCCTACTCATAATTCTCTCATTCTGACATGGGTTGAGCCTCACGATCCCACAGAGCCTTTGAACAACGTTTGATAAATGTACATCTTTGTTCGGCAGAATATACAATAGTATAGTATGGCCTCTAAACACGTTAACAGCATAAAACGTCAGTCAATAACGTTTCCAAAGAATAACCATACTTAAAAGGTGGAAAAAATATGTATATCTTAAAGTCAATGAGAAATGGGAATATTATCAAAAGAACACATTAATGTCTTGATGCTCATTCTTACAAAGTTCTATACACAACTCATTTTTTTCTTCCACACGAAATCTCTCATCTATCAACCCTTTATGTAGAAAATGTATAGACAAACCAAAATTTCCACAGGATCCTGGACAAGATGAATACTGGAGGATAAACTAAAAGAAGAAAAAATTATATAAAAAAGAGAGTTAATCTAGATGACCTTTACATCTCACAGCCATGGAACTATGATGGAAGCTAAGCTCTCTGTATAAAATTGTCACGCGAGTAGAGCCTGCAGAGCTAAGATCCTATTATGTTTAATTTAATTCAAACTTGTTCAACCACTATAGGGCGTGTGCTTCATATTCTGTCTGTCAGACAAAACGAGAGAATATTTTATCTGGCAATCGTCAAGGATTCAACACCAACAGCCAATGTTTTCAGACGACCTCTTAATTTTATATCTTCGCAGCTTTCTCATATGGCTGACGATACTGAAAAAGAAAAGGAAAAAGAGAGGTGATTCAAAATGTTAGAGCAACATTTACATTAAAGTATGAAACTTGGTACAGGAATTGAATTGACGTGGCAACATAACTGATTTGCTGCAAGAGGCCTTTTGGGGGCATTATCTACGTGCTCAAGTCCAAGATATTGCTCCCAAGCAACATAAACACCACTTCTCTGTAGTATACAAGATTATTATTATTATCATGAAATATGGACAATCATAAAGGGAAAAAAATCTTCGCCGCTACTGGGCCACTAAACGAAAGAAATAGATTTTTTTTTCTAGTGTGTAAGAGAGAGACCTGGAAACGACTGAACGGAAGGTCTGAATCCTCAAGATACTCAGCTCTACCTTGTGAAACATAAGCGGCGAACTTCCACTGGGCAAAAAAAAGGGGAGAACATACGCAGGAAGAAAAAGTTAATTCATGGTAAATAATAATAAACATCAAATATTGAAAAGGGAGAGCAGGCACATGGTTATTGCTGATGACACAAAGGCAGTATAATTTCTAGAACTCAAAGGAACTAACAGAATTAGATATATGACAAAAAAACCTTGGAAAAATCTTCATCTGGCTTATTTAACTTTTTTTGGATCCGAGTCTTGACTTGAGCTAAAGTGTCATCCTTGTGGATAACCAATAAGAATTGCTCACCAAAGTTTTGAATTTTCTGCCAAAAGTTAAAGTAACATGTAAAAGAGCAAGTAGAAGTGCATTTCACATACATTTATCCCAAAAGGAGTTGAAAACAGTGGTCTTGGTCTCTCAATGTCATCCGATTTGAATACAGGATGCAAGTAAGCATCCTGTAAGTAGGCTTTCAAGTTCAAGTTCGGTTCAGTGGCCCTCTCTAACGTGTCCTCAACCATCGTATCCTGTTTGGCCAACAACACAACAAACACAATTTCAATGAAATGTGAAAACAGTGTTTCCTATTACTTTTGTTAATTCTAATCTCAGGGGTGGTTTTGTAATTTAACCCTCCATCAGATGGCAGAAGGCTGAAAACTTATCAAGGCCTTTTCGAAAGAAAATCTGTTAAAGTGTTCTTTTGACTAACCTGCAGTGGGAACTTAACAAATGCAGACTCAAAGCGCCCCTTGCAGAAATAATGGAACCAAATGGTCAAGACGGGAAGTACAAGCAAAACCAGAGATGACTGGGTAATACTGTTTGTGCTCAGCAATCCCATCAGCAGTAATTGTAAAATTATTAGACCTATAATTATATGGCGATGAATATCTGGCCAAAATGCGGCTCCACTCTCATACTTCTGGTCGTATACACTGATGATCTGGACGTAAAAAATACCAAAATGATAAGTAACTGGGATTTTACGGTAATTGGGGTTTTAACTTGTGTGTCTATTCCTCGTATAAAAAGTTATAAACAGAGCAAATAGTTTCAGAGTCTATATGGAATTCTCCAAAAATGATCATGGTTTAGGTAAATATCCTGAGAACCAAAGACAGAAGAGCATTACTTGATGTCGATAAACCACATAGGCAAAGGCGAAGAAGACGATGATGAAAGGAAGAATGAACGGTGTCGCCACTGAATAAACGAGCCCCAGAAGGAAGTACAGCTGTATACGAGGTTCTGACGAAGCAAAATTTATACAACCGGGATCCATTGCCTGCTCTCTATCCTGGTCTGTCTTGACTAAGAATGCATTTAGTTGGAATATTATTAGTGGGACCAATCTAAGGATCTCTGCAGCAATTCCGGCCCAGCTATCAACCATAATATACGTATAAAGAATGTGGCTTTCATTGGAATCGCAACACCTATTGTTTTCGGGATCCTGAAATGTAGGAGAGAAAAATTATCATCTATTGATCAGAGGGCACATGGAATTTTAAATCATGAAAATGATAAACTTTTGTTATTGATTGGGAGTTGGGACTAATCATTGGTGTTGGTATTAAGAATACTAAAAAGAGTATAACTGTATAAGCAAGTGAGGAAAATAATTGTTTACCAATTAAATTGGTCTGTTAAAATCAAGGTTGATAGTCATGTTAGTGGAATTTTTTAAACATTTCACACATAAATAAACCTGGTGATTATTTCTAGAGAAAGAAAATCAAAAAAGAAAACATACTCTGAAGGGCTCTCATTGAGAAACTTATGGAGCTGCTGGAAGGCTGCTCCTGTGACAATACTTCCAAAGAAGACATTTACAAGTAAAAACAAATGATATTTTCCAGCGGATCTTCTATCCAGAGACGAAAGAGATGTGAGACCCTCTATTTTGGACATTGTCATGAGAATTGTTGGGAGAAAGATTAGGAATATCTTAAGTGCTATACCGGGAAGAAAACCTTGAACAATAGACCTCACTTTTCCCCTAAAAAGGAATATTTCAATCATCAAACACACTAGAAATAGAGATAACAAAATGATTCCACAGACTTTTATTTAAATAAAAAAACTTATTATCTAGATAAATCCTGATAATTACTTTGAGCAAGGATATGATAAGTTTAACCAGGTTATCTCCCATTAATTTCTGTGAATATGTTTACTGAAACATTCTTCAGAAATTTTCTGTCATTTCAAATTAGCTTCTACTAAAGTAAGTTGTATCTAATAACAAGAAAATAGCAGCATCAGACGTAACAATAATAATAATTTGCCTGGATAATTATTAAGACTACCCCCAATAATAAGATTATTTACAAAAAAAAAAACTCCAGCTGTCATTAAAAAAAATACAAGGACCACCTCTTGAGGATGCGATTTGTAAATTAGATATAGGAAATATTTTTTGAAAGAAAACTGGGTTTTTGTGTAATTACGCTAAACATCGTGGTATTTTTTTAGTTATCTCAAGAATGAAGAATGAGCTTCTTACGATTTAAGCAACTCTTTTGTGAATGGAAAAACCTTTTCAATGCCATCAATGCTTGCCAGGGATTGAACAAAAAGCTATAGGGATCATGAAAAAGAAGGTGAGAAAGAACAAAAGCTATAGGGATTGCTTGACTGTTGGGTTTGCGCACAGACCCATCGAGTTTTAAAGGATACAAATGCTGCGGGTACTATGGCATTTGGGTCACTCATTACCTTTTCCCTTTCTGCAGCTTCCTATATTCCCAACAGGAAAAATAAATGATTAACTAATTAATTCATATATAGTAGTAATAAGAATTTGTTGATGTTATCAAATAATTTATATAATCACACGTCTCTTGAAATAAAGAAAGGGTGGATGTCTCCCATCGAACAGATCAACGGCCTTCTCAAAATAATACAACTAACCCAAACCTCTTTGTTTGGTGAATTTTTAAGAATAAAATTGAGGGATATAAATATAAAATACAAAACTAAAAGTGCTTGCGATGCCAAAAACATCTGGTAGCAACAATAATGCAGGTTCAAAATGTAAAGATTATTTTTGTAAGCATCCCTAACAAAAGTAAGAACTATTTTCCTCAGAAATCAAGGTTGGCACCAATGTCTGATGGTGACGAGTGTATCATGTTACTCATTTTAGTAGTCTTACCTCTTTTCCTTACGAGTTTTAACATCATTTTATAATATACTAGCGTGCAAGGAAATACCTTTGTCATTGGCCTCTTTTTTGGATTTCTCTCGTACTTGTTTTGATAGTAAGTCCTCCAATTGTTTAAGCTTTTCTTCTTTTCGACCAATTCAGCAAGTTTGTACGCGTTATACTACCTACAATCCAAGAAAAAGGGAAAGTTTGGGTTTATTAAACACACACGCGCACACACTTTTGGAGGTGAAAAATATACAGTATGTGATTACTTTCCAATATATCAGCATTTAGACAGTATTAATGCTAACCTGATGTAGGAAATAACAATAAAAACATATCGTTGTTTTTATGTTTTACAATTTTATTTTTTTTAAATGGTGAAAATTCCAATTTATAGATATTTTATTTGTTTAATATCAATTTAAAAAAAATTAAAATTACAAAATAAATTTAATATAAATCAAATATTTGGTATTAATAAATAATTAAAAAAATTGAATGTATGATAATTCCAATCTACACGTTAATAAAGATAACTATTTGATGTAATTTCATTTTTATTTGATTTATGAAGCAAAATACCAAGTTTAAAAATATAGAAAATTAAAGAAAATTGGGAAAGATTATCGTTGCTTTTATGTTTTACAATTTTAGTTTTATTAAACTAAAATTTATTTTTTATTAAACTAGGTGAAAATTCCAATTTATAGATATTTTTTTTTAATATGAATTTAAAAAAAAAAACAGTGATTAATATAAAAACGGTGAATGAGAAAAATTTGCATCTCCAATTATTGTTTTTTACCTTTTTTAATTGGGACAGCAATAATGAAAATAATATTAATAATAATGTCGATCTTATTTGACTACAGTATTATTTTTATTTTTTAATAAGGTATGAAGGGTTACCAGTCGTCGCCTCTCCGTCTCTCCGTCAATCCATATAGGTTTATTGTTTTTTTTTCTTACTTTTCAACTTTATGAATAATATTTTCTCACAGGCTCACCGTCTCATCTTGAATTTGTTATATTCTGATGATTGTTTTAAAAAAATATATATATACAGAATAATTAATTAAGTTAAGTATTAAATTATCAATGTTGATGTACTTTGTGCAGTGTTGTTTAAGAAAACATAGGATCCAATTCGGAAAAAAGACTCATATCCAATCCTACCATTTTCTGACAAGGAATTGTGACCCAAGCCAATGTCAAAGATGCTAAGCTCTTTGGTTTTTGGTTTATCTAAGGCTTGTATCGATGCCGTAAGTATAAGGTATGAAGGGTTACCAGAATATATACACTTTTAAATTTTCAGCTCGATTGGTGTATTATGCATCATCATCCTTTACTTAATATGTAGAACTTGGCTTGTTATGATATGATATTGCTGTCTAGAATACCACATTTTTGTCTCAGTTTTCATCAAAAAAAATTGTGTGTGATTGATTCCTGAAAATGCCATTGCGACATAGATGTCTTGTTGCTAAATGGAATTAATAATTGTGGGATGTTTAGCCTACTGAAGGCGTGGTTGCGGAGTTTGTGTGATATGTGATACGATGGTTTATTTTCAAATCGGCAAAACATGAACTAAATCGAGGGGGGATCTGAAATCCATCGATTTATGTTGGATGGATTTGAAATCATTCATGTGATAATCAATTGAATTATGGAAAAAGTAAACTCGGGTCTCTTTTTATTGTTAATTGGGATTTAGTGATCTATATCTTATATCTTATGTAGGGAGTCTCTGGTTGGTCTTAAATGTCTGGCCAGAAGCATCTCAAGTCGTCCTTGTTCATCAGAAGCCACAAATATAGCATGTTATACGAGTCGGAGATACAAAATAAAGCATCATTGGGAGAGATTTTGTCCCCTGTTATCATGTGGATCCACTTTAGTGGATTCTTTATCTGTTCACAGAGGTCACAGTATTTATATTATGAAAAGGGGATATGCTAGAGACACAACTAATGCAGCATCCATCGAGCTGAAGACAAATGGAGATGTTGTCAGGTTTAACATTGGTAATCAGTTTCGTGAAGGAGGTGGAGTATCTTCAACGAAAGGAAAAAAAACTACTAAAAAACCCGACGTGTCAAGAAAGGCAAAGCTCAATGAGCTTAGATTCTTTCGTTTGAAAGCAAAGAAGAAAATGAATTCGCCAAATCCCGAAGTCAGAATAAGATACAAACTTGAAAAGGTTCGGGAAACAGCTTTAAAAGAAGTTTCATTCTTTTCGCTGATTGTGTGTTTCTATGTTTATGATAACTTATTTTGTTACTACTGTATTGTGATTATCTGTTTAGGCAAAAAGAAAGGAAACTTGGTTGATCGAAAAACTGAGGAAATACGAGTTGCCTAAAGCAGCGCCTGAAACCCATGATCCTGAAATATTGACTGAGGAGGAAAAATTCTATCTAAAGCGTACAGGTGAGAAAAAGAAACATTATGTCCCAGTTGGAAGACGTGGAGTGTTTGGAGGTGTTGTTCTTAATATGCACCTCCATTGGAAGAAGCATGAGACTGTGAAAGTCATTTGCAGACCATGCAAGCCGGGGCAAGTGCACCAATATGCCGAGGAGCTTGCTCGGTTGAGCAAAGGCATTATTATTGACATAAAGCCAGATAATACGGTAATATTCTTCCGGGGTAAGAATTATGTTCAGCCTGATGTTATGTCACCAACAGATACTCTATCCAAAGCAAAGGTAAGAACTATTTACTATTCGTGAGTAATAATGTGTTCAGTAATTTACTATGCACAAGGATTGCAAGTTAGGGGTTCACCTCAGATCATTTTCATTTACACATTACTTGGGGTATATCTATATACACTCCCTTTTCGTCACAGAACAACTGTCGGTTTTTTAGATCTAGAAGTCCTTGCACAAATTTAAGAAATCTTACAAAATGTTTAATCTACCCATAATTTAGTGTAATCAATGTATCATACCTTGAAATTGTGTTTTAACTATCTAAAATAAACAAGGGCAGTTTTGAAGTTGCAGGCCTAAAGTGCCTTGAATTCTTACAACACTTAATTTGAAACAAAAAACAAAGTGTGTATTTAAATAAAACGATCTTGAGTCGATTGGAGCCCGATGCAACTTTCAGTGCTGTATTTTACTTTGGCAAAATGGTTGTGATAATTGATGGATTAGTGAAGCGAATCTGGACTTCTTTTTTGTCATTTTTGTGATTGAATTTTTCATCATATTAATAAAAACAGTCAATTGACAGGCTCTGGAAAAATATCGACATGAGCAATCCCTAGAGCATACTAGTCAGTTCATTGAGAAGTTGGAGAATGAATTGGAAGAGTATCATGAACATCTTGCTCGATATAAAAAGGGAGGAAAATCTGACATTGGGGGACTCTAGGGATAAAGTTTCTATCTTTCTGCAGCGCATTCATTTGTAAGTATTTCAGAATTATAGATCTTAGATGAATCGCATGATTATTTCCATGTATTTCAACATGGTACGGAAGCTGAAGGATGATAACATCCTTATTATTTTCGTCTAAGCTTGAACTTGATATGGTCCTATGTCTGTTGGTATATTCGGTCAATGAGATGTAACATGTATTATACAACAGTTGTTATATTATTATTGTCTACTGATATGTAAATTTAATGTCATATGATGAAGGGATGATTAGAAGCACCACCCGGCACCCAGTTTTGGGCACTTACAAGATCCATAGCAGTTTCAGAATTACGAAAAACCCTCGAGGTTCTTTAATACTACTAAAAGAAAACTTCAAAGGGTTGTTTGTAAATTTTAAACTCCGCTGTTTTAATTTATAGGGGAATTATTATAAACCTTATAGCAGCAGCATTTCTCTTAGGAACAGCAGACAACACCAGTTCAGGGAGTTCTTTGCAATGGCTGCCTAGGAGCTACCCAACAAATTCTCACCGGACAAGTGTCGTATAGAATCGTTGCAATTGATTTGTGCCCAAAAGTATTCAAGAAGCATTTGAAGAGGATTGAAGTAAAAGATTAGTGAATGGAGTGGCCAATGATCTTGATAATGATATCAGCCGGTGGAAATTCTTTGGAGAATGAGGCTTTGAATTTATGCAGGCTTCAATTTTATAATTGTGGAATCCGGTCGGGACTATTGGTGATAACAATCCTAATGACTGGAACACTCTCAACTACGAAAGTGTTTATTGATTGTATCCTCAAAATTTTGATCAGTATTTCATAAATGTATTTTTCACTTTGTTTACTTATTACAGTTTATGTTACTACTGAATTGGAGTACTTTTTTCCTCATTTTTTCAACAATTTTCATAATAATTTAGTAAGTACTAGTACTAAATTTAATTAATTACTACTAAGACTATTGGAGTTAATTAATTACTAATAAGAATGTTGGAGTATTGTTCTTACTAGTAACATTCACCCGTGCGATGCACGTGGATATTTTCAAAATGTATTTTTCAGTTGGTGATTTTTATTTAAAAGTTCAAAATGAGTGTTTGCACTCTACACGTCGAACTTTGATTGATTTTGAAGTTTTTGATAGACTTTTGGTCTACACTATTAACGTTGTATTGTTTCAACTATTGGTATAATTTTGAAACCTATGTTTTTGCGCAAATGAGTGTCATGTCTATTGAAAACAATAAAAGATAAATATTATTGACGTAAACACTAATAATGATAATACGTAATTCCCTATTACAAATTTTGAAACACTTCTTTATACACCAACCACACTTGTTGTTCTATTAGTAAGTTTTCCACTATCATCACAAAGTAAAAGCTTCAACTCGACTCTGGATGTGACTCTAGACATAACGACATACAGTTGACAAATCTCGTCTCGTCCCGTCTCGTCTCGTCTCGTCCCGCCCGTCCCGTCTCCTCTCGTCAAGTCCCGTCCCGTCGCGTCGCGTCCCTTGTCTCGTCTAGTCTCGTCCCGTCCTGTCTCGACCCGTCTCGTCTTGTGTCGTCCCGTACTATCTCGTCTCGTCTCGCCCCGTCCCTCCCGCACCATCTTGTCTCGTCTCGTCCCGTCACTGATAAAGTGTTTTCATATAAAATAATACATGACGTACTGACGTATGGTTGCAATTGAAAATAAATTAAACCTTAAAAACACTACCCTTACAAACTTTGGAAAAAAAGTTTAGTTCTACAGAGTTGGACATCTTGAATAAGTGAATCTAAGTAATAAACAATAAATATGCAGTGCCCCGTCTCGTCTTGCCTCGTCCCGTCTCCTCTTGTAAAGTCCCGTCGCGTCGTGTCTCGTCCCGTCCCGTCCCGTCTTGTCTCGTCTCGTCTTGTCTTGTCCCGTCTCGTTTCGTCTCGTCCTATCTCGTCACTTACCGTCCTGTCTCGTCTCGTACCGTCCCGTCTCGTCTCGTCCCATCATGTCTCGTCCCGTCCCGTCCCGTCCCGTCTAATTCTCACCCTACTCATCGCAGAGTAAAAACTTCTACCCGACTCTGTTGGTCAATATCAAAACAGCTACGTACAATTGTTTGTGTATAAATGACGACGATCTCTTCCAAAATATATACCAACGTTGGACAAAAAGTGACTTTAATTAACATTTATTAATCGTCATCGCATGATATCATGATTGAAAATTGTCTTCGTTGAAAACTGCATGGAAATCTTGGATCTCGTGACATTCGAAGAATATAAATCTTGTCGCCACAAAATTTTCACCACAATACTTTCGCATCGATGACATAATTACCAAGTTTTGTTATAAGTAATAGCGTTCAATTACACAGACACTTGGAAAAATCGATATTCCTCAAAAGTATTATCGTGGCACCAATTAACCTTACAAACAAAGAATTAATTAAGAATAAAATATTAAAAAATGTTTTATTTATAAAATTATGACTAATTTGCCAGACAGGATCAATTTGAAAGATGACCCATTTCAATTGTCAATATTTTGAAGCCTCATATTTTTAACATAAGATACTCAATCAAAAAACTCTCATAGCATATAAATTTCTCCCGTCGTTGTGCATGAACAAAAATAGGCTTCTCTCGTGCAGATAATCAATCAAAAAACTCTCGTAGTATATAGGCTTCTCCCGTCGTTATGCTAAACAAAAAATTTTCATCAACTCTCGTAGTATATAGGCTTCTCCCGTCGTTATGCTAAACAAAAAATTTTCATCTTAATTTATCATTTCTAATTTAAATATTTTTTTATTATGTTAATCAAAAAATCTTTTATCGTCATCTATAGTTTAAATATTTTTTCATTTATGTTAAGTAAAAGACTTTCATCTTCATCTCTTGTTTAATGTGTCTAAAAAAAACTTTTATCTTCATCTCTAATTTAAATATATTTCTATTATGTTAATCGATAGACTACAATGTTAGTTTAAATATATTTTTCTATTTTGTAAAGCAAAAAGATTTTCATCGTTATCTCTAATTTAAATATTATTCAATAATGTTAATCAAAAGACTTTCATATATTAGTTTAAATATTTTTAAATTATGTTAAGGAAAAGATTTTAATCTTCACTTTAATCGTCGTTAAAATATTTTTCAATTATATTATTAATTAAAAGACTTATCGTCATATAAGTAAATGATTTTTTATCTTCAACTCTAGTTTATCAAAAAACTCTCGTAACATAAGGTAATTATTTCAATTGTCAATATTTTGGAGACTCATATTTTTAACAGCAGATACTCGGTCAAAAAACTCTCGTAGTATATAAGCTTCTCCCGTCGTTGTGCATGAACAAAAAAAGGCTTCTCCCGTGCAGATACTCAATTAAAAAACTTTCGTAGCATATAGGCTTTTCCCGTCGTTATGCTAAACAAAACATTTTCATCATCATTTCTAATTTAAATATTTTTTATTATATTAAGCAAAAATCTTTAGTCGTCTATAGTTTAAATAATTTTTAATTATGTTAAGTAAAAGACTTTTATCTTAATCTTCAGTTTAAATATTTGTCTACTATGTTAAGAAATAAACTTTTATCTTCATATCTAGTTAAAATATGTGTCTACTATGTTAATCGGAAAACTTTTATCGTGATCTCTAGTTTAAATATTTTTCGTTAATCAAAAGACTCTTATTGATAAGTTACTTTAAATATTTTTTAATTATGTTAATCAAAATACTTCAATCTTTTTGCAAAATGGTTTATATGTTTTTCGATTATGTTAAGTAAATGATTTTTTATCTTCAAATCTAGTTTATTAAAAAATTCTCGTAGCATAACGTAATTATTTCAATTGTCATTATTTTCCTGCCTTATATTCTTAACAGCAGATATTCAATCACTCTCGTAGCATATAAGTTTTTCCCGTCGGTTGTGCATGAACAAAAATAGACTTCTCTCGTGCAGATAACCCAATCAAAAAACTCTCGTAGCATATAGGGTTCTCCCGTCGTTATGCTAAACAGAAAAATTTCATTGTCATCTCTAGTTTAAATATTTTTTTATTATATTAAGCAAAAATCTTTAATCGTTATCTATAGTTAAATATTTATCAATTATGTTAAGTAAATGAATTTCATCTTCATCTCTAATTTAAATATGTGTCTATTATGTTAAGAAAATTTTCATCTCTAGTTTAAATATGTTAATCGAAATACTTTAATCGTGAGTTTTGGTTTAAATATTTTTCAATTATGTTAATCAAAAGACTCTTATCACGTTAGTTTAAATATATTTTAATTATGTTAAGCAAAAGACTTCCATCTTATGTCTCGATTATATATTTTTCTATAAAGCAAAAGATTTTCATTTTTATCTCTAGTATAAATATTTTTCAATAATATTAATCAAGAGACTTTCATACGCTAGTTTAAATATTTTTCAATTATATTAAGCAAAATATTTTAATTTTCATTTTTAAATATATTTCAATTATGTTAATCGAAATATTTAAATATTTTTCAATTATATTATTAATTAAAAGACTTTTATCGTCATATATTTTTCATTTATGTTAAATAAATGATTTTATTTCAACTCTAGTTTTTCAAAAAACTATCATAAAATAAAATAAGGTAATTATTTCAATTGTCAATATTTTGAAGCAGATATTCAATCAAAAAACTGTCATTTATGTTAAATAAATGATTTTATTTTAACTCTAGTTTTTCAAAAAACTCTCATAAATTAAATAAGGTAATTATTTCAATTGTCGATATTTTGAAGCAGATATTCAATCAAAAAACGGTCGTATCATATAAACTTCTTCTTGTGCACAACAAAAATAGGCTTCGTTCAGATACTCAATCAAAAAACTATCGTATCGTATCATATAAGTTTCTTGCTAAACAAAAGATTTTTATCGTCATCTCTATTTTAAATATTTTTTTTAGTTTGTTAAGCAAAAATCGTCATTTCTAATTAAAATATTTTTCAATTATACTATTAATTAAAAGACTTTTATCGTCATATATTTTTCATTTATATTAAGTAAATGATTTTTTATCTTTAACTCTAGTTTATCAAAAAAAACTCTCGTAGCATAAGGTAATTATTTCAATTTTCAATATTTTGCAGCCTCATATTCTTAACAACAGATATTCAGACAAAAAACTCTCTTAGCATATAAGTTTCTCTCGTCGTTGTGCATAAACAAAAATGTGCAAATATTCAATCAAAAAACTCTTGTAGCATATAAGTTTCTCCCGTCATGCTAAACAAAAGATTTTCATGGTCGTCTCTAGTTTAAATAATTTTTTATTCTATTAAGCAAAAATCTTTTATCGTCGTTTATAATTTAAATATTTTTTAATTATGTTAAGTAAAAGATTTTCATATTTATTTGCTAATTTAAATATGTGTCTCCTATTTTAATTGAAAGACTTTCATCGTAATCTCTAATTTAAATATTTTTCAATTATTTTAATCAAAAAACCATTATCGTTACGTTAGTTTAAATTTTTTTAATTATGTTAAGCAACGGACTTCTATCTTCATTTTTATATATTTTTCTATTATGTAAAGCAAAAGATTTTCATCTTCATCTCTATTTTAAATATATTTCTGTTAATCGAAATACTTTAATCGTCATCTCTATTTAAAATATTTTTCAATTATATTATTAATTAAAAGACTTTTATGGTTATACATTTTTCATTTATTTTAAGTAATTAATTTTGTATATGATTTTTAATCTTCAACTCTAATTTATCAAAAAAAAACTATAGTAGCATAAGTTAATCATTTCAATTGTCAATATTTTTTGCAACTTAATATTGGTAACAACATAATCAGTCAAAAAACTCTCGTAGCATATAATCTTCTACTGTCGTTGTGCATGAACAAAAATAGGTTTCTCCAATACAAATACTCAATCAAAACACTCTGTAGAATATAGGTTTCTCCCGTTATGCTAAACAAAAGATTTTCATGCTCATCTCTAGTTTCAATATTTTAATCTGTAGCATATAAGTTTCTCCCAAAAGATTTTCATGGTCATTTCTAGTTTCAATATTTTTTTATAAAATCTTTAATCGTTATCTATAATTTAAATATTTTTCAATTATCTTAAGTAAAAGATTTTCATATTCTCTACTATCTTAATAAAAGACTTTTATCGTGATCTATAGTTTAAATATTCTTTAATTATGTTAAGCAACATACTTATATCTTCATTTATGGTTTATATATTTTTATATTATGTAAAGGAGAAGAATTTCATCTTTATCTGTAGTCTAAATATTCTTCAATAATGTTAATCAAAAGACTTTCATATGTTAGTTTAAATATTTTTCAATTATGTTAAATAAAAGATTTTAATATTTATCTTTAATTTTAATATATTTCAATTATGTTAATCAAAATACTTTAATTGTTAAAATATATTTCAATTATATTATTAATTAAAAGACTTTTATTGTTATATATTTTTCATTTATTTTAGGTAATTTATTTTTTTATCGTCAATTCTAGTTTATCAAAAAAAACTCTCGATGCATAAGGTAATTATATATTTGTTTAAATCATTTTTTATATTCAACAATAGTTTATCAAAAAAACTATAGTAGCATAAAGTAATCATACTCAATCAAAAAACTTTTTATCATATAAGCTTGTGCATTAAAAAAAATAGGCGCATATACTCAATCAAAAAACTTTCATAACATATATGTTTCTTCGCTAAACAAAAGATTTGCATGGTTATCTTTAGTTTGAATATTTTTTTATTATGTTAAGCAAAAATCTTTTATCGTTAGCTATAATTTAAATATATTTCAATATAAGTTATAGCGTTCAATTACACAGACACTTGGAAAAATCGATATTCCTCAAAAGTATTATCGTGGCACCAATTAACCTTACCAACAAAGAATTAATTAAGAATAAAATATTAAAAAATATTTTATTTCAGACAAAAAACTCTCTTAGCATATAAGTTTCTCTCGTCGTTGTGCATAAACAAAAATGTGCAAATATTCAATCAAAAAACTCTTGTAGCATATAAGTTTCTCCCGTCATGCTAAACAAAAGATTTTCATGGTCGTCTCTAGTTTAAATAATTTTTTATTCTGTTAAGCAAAAATCTTTTATCGTCGTTTATAATTTAAATATTTTTTAATTATGTTAAGTAAAAGATTTTCATATTTATTTGCTAATTTAAATATGTGACTACTATTTTAATTGAAAGACTTTCATCGTAATCTCTAATTTAAATATTTTTCAATTATTTTAATCAAAAAACCATTATCGTTACGTTAGTTTAAATTTTTTTAATTATGTTAAGCAACGGACTTCTATCTTCATTTTTATATATTTTTCTATTATGTAAAGCAAAAGATTTTCATCTTCATCTCTATTTTAAATATATTTCTGTTAATCGAAATACTTTAATCGTCATCTCTATTTAAAATATTTTTCAATTATATTATTAATTAAAAGACTTTTATGGTTATACAATTTTCATTTATTTTAAGTAATTAATTTTTTATATGATTTTTAATCTTCAACTCTAATTTATCAAAAAAAAAACTATAGTAGCATAAGTTAATCATTTCAATTGTCAATATATTTTGCAACTTAATATTGGTAACAGCGTCAAAAAACTCTTGTAGCATATAATCATTGGTAACAGCGTCAAAAAACTCTTGTAGCATATAATCTTCTACTGTCGTTGTGCATGAACAAAAATAGGTTTCTCCAATACAAATACTCAATCAAAACACTCTGTAGAATATAGTTTTCTCCCGTTATGCTAAACAAAAGATTTTCATGCTCATCTCTAGTTTCAATAT
Organism: Euphrasia confusa; assembly: GCA_954870475.1. NCBI lineage: Eukaryota > Viridiplantae > Streptophyta > Magnoliopsida > Lamiales > Orobanchaceae > Euphrasia > Euphrasia confusa. Next base: position 19,407,292 of record OX940969.1, on the reverse strand, counting down.
TTTACTCTGTAGCATATAAGTTTCTCCCAAAAGATTTTCATGGTCATTTCTAATTTCAATATCTTTTTATAAAATCTTTAATCGTTATCTATAATTTAAATATTTTTCAATTATCTTAAGTAAAAGATTTTCATATTCTCTACTATCTTAATAAAAGACTTTTATCGTGATCTATAGTTTAAATATTCTTTAATTATGTTAAGCAACATACTTATATCTTCATTTATGGTTTATATATTTTTATATTATGTAAAGGAGAAGAATTTCATCTTTATCTGTAGTCTAAATATTCTTCAATAATGTTAATCAAAAGACTTTCATATGTTAGTTTAAATATTTTTCAATTATGTTAAACAAAAGATTTTAATATTTATCTTTAATTTTAATATATTTCAATTATGTTAATCGAAATACTTTAATTGTTGTTATATTTTTCATTTATTTTAGGTAATTTATTTTTTTATCGTCAATTCTAGTTTATCAAAAAAACTCTCGATGCATAAGGTAATTATATATTTGTTTAAATCATTTTTTATATTCAACTATAGTTTATCAAAAAAACTATAGTAGCATAAAGTAATCATACTCAATCAAAAAACTTTTTATCATATAAGCTTGTGCATTAAAAAAAATAGGCGCATATACTCAATCAAAAAACTTTCATAACATATATGTTTCTTCGCTAAACAAAAGATTTGCATGGTTATCTTTAGTTTGAATATTTTTTTATTATGTTAAGCAAAAATCTTTTATCGTGAGCTATAATTTAAATATATTTCTTAAATAAAAGATTTTCATATTCTATGTTAATATTAATAGATTAATGAAAGACTTTTATCCTGATCTCTAGTTTAAATATTTTTTAATTATCAACACACTTCTATCTTTCATTTCTGGTTTATATATTTTTCTAATATATAAATCAAAAGAATTTCATTTTATCTCTAGTCTAAATATTTTTCTTAATAAAAAACGTTTATATATCATTTCTTATATTTTTAAATGTTTTTTTATGTTCAACTATAAAAAAAACTATAGTAGCATAAGGTAATCTGTCAATATTTTTTGCAGCTTCATATTATTAACATCAGATACCTAATCAAAAAACTCTCTAGCATATAAGTTTCTTTCAGTTATTGTGCCGGAACTAAAACAAGCTTCTCCCGTGCAGATACTCAATCAAAAAACTCCTGTAGAACAAAAGATTTTTATCGTCATTTCTAGTTTAAATCTGTTTAAGTAAAAGACTTTCATTTTCATCTCTAGTTTAAATATGTTTCTAATATGTTAATAGAAAGACTTTAATCGTGATCACTGGTTTAAATATTTTTTATGTTAATGACTTACGTTAGTTTATTTATCAATTTTATTTGGTTTCTTAAAAGAAAGAGATGGCAGATTAATAATTGAATTAATATTATTATTTATACATCTATAAATTTGATTAGTTGAAATTAATTCAAATTGAATAATATTTAATAGAAAATAATATCAAGTTTATTTGGTTCAAATTAATTTACTATAAATTGAATTAATATTTATATATTACATAAATAATCGTTAAAATATATTATGCAAATTCTCTTTTTTTAAACATGTTATGCAAATTCTCTTATGTGTAAAATATCTATAATTAAGGAAAAATTACAAAATTATTTTTGAATTAATTCTCGCCCTTAATTGCATAAAGGTACAATATCTATAATTAAGGAAAAATACCTATAATTAAGGAATAATTAAGAAAATACCTATAATTAAGGAATAATTAAGAAAATCTTTTTGAATTAAAAATAAATAAATTATAAGATCTCTGCAAAAAAAAAAAATCAAAAATAATGACTAAAATAAATAATAATTAGTTAATAACAAAATTATTTAGAAGTATTGTATTTCATTTAATAAACAAAAACATTACATAGAATTACAAATTTACAATAAATGAATTTGAACAACTAAAAGAAACAACATTAATCAACTAAACATATCTAAATATATTAGAACAGAAAACCAAAAATAATTGTGTCTTCTACGTTTTTTTTATTGCATAGTTCCATACTTTCTTCATCATCTTCATGTTCGATTTGTGAATTCAATGAATTATAAACAAACCTACAAAAAAATTAAAAGAATTATAAGAAATATAATATTATATACATGAATAGATAAGATTAAAAACCAACTAAATATAATTTTTTTATAGAAAATATATTTAAAATTTGATAATTTTGTTAACTGAATCAAGAAATCATCGATTTTACATAAATTTAATATTTAAATTAAGTAAAAAAAATTGAGACATATAATACACTGATGATAAAGTTTATTAATTTATGTTAATATCATACAAAAGTATTTTAGTAGAATTGAAAATTCCGTTTTAATCTTTTTGATTTTAACTATGGAAACTATTAATAAAGTATTCCAACTTATTTGTTTATAAGTGTACTTAAGAAGATTGAAACAAAATGCAAAATAACAAATAACAAATACAAATACAAAATCATTACATTGAATGTTATTTCACATAACATTGAATTGTATAACAGTAAATTATAAAAACTTCTAGTGGCACGGTTCTTTTCATTTTCTATTCTTGAACTTGTATTTTATCATATTATTGATGATTTCAAAAACACCTAAAAAATTAAAATGAAATAAAATCAGAAAAGAAAAAAAAGTAAGTAATTAGTAAAATAATGCAATTTTTTTTACTTTTCAATTTAATATATAAAAAAAAGTAAGTAATTAGTAGAATAACGCAAATTCCTTTACTGGTAAATATTGTTTTCAATGAAGCGGGTAATATTAGGGTTTGTATTATTTTCAAAATCGAAAATTCCTCTTAGCTTGATTATCATTACCAAGCTTTGAAGAGTACACAATATGAAGAGAAAAAACATTTACAATAATAATTATAATAATAATATAAGAAAAAAAAATGATGCGTATGAAGTAGGGATGATTGAAGATGAAAAGCTTTCTTTTATAGGAGTAGATTTGGAATAGAGTTTGTATAATATTTGAATATTTCAAATCTGTATTTTTGGTATTTTATTATTTAGTCAACGAAATATGCAATTAAATTCAAAATATCCTTAATTATAGTAACAACTAATAAGGATAATTATCCTTATATTCAAATTATCCTTAATTATAGTAACAAATAATAATAATAATAATATTCGATTATATAAATATTCGATTTTTTAATAATATTATATAAGATTGTATTCCATTAATTGCGTTAATCTAAGGAATTGTTTTTAATTGAGTATTAGCGTAATTAATGAATTGTTTTTAATTAATTAGCGCAATTAAAAAATAATTTTTTAAATCCGCTACTATTTTATAAATATATATATTATATTAAATATCCGTCTAATTAAAAACCCGAAATCATTTAAATTCTTTAAAATGTAATTAACTTGTAATTAAAAAATAAAACAGACTTAAAACCCTAAATGAATTGCTTGCCGTTTTATATATTGTATGATTAGAATAAGAGAAAATATCAACATTAATTGGTCCTAATTAAGTAAATAAATCTGCAAAAGATTAAACTATATTAATAAATTTAAATTCGGTTAATTACTTTTAAAATCTTAATAAAATTGATAAGATATTATTAAATTAAAATTTTAATACATTACTCGTACAACTCTTAAAACTCTTAAAAGAAAAATCTTAACTTTTCGTAATTGAGTGCAAGAAAACTCTTCAACCTCGTAAGAATAAGAAATAAATGAAAGAGTGGAAAACGAAATAAATAATACTTTATTGATTAATATAAAAAAAGATACAAATACATTATTATCATTACAAATGAACTAAAGTTATGTTATTTAATTCCCGATTATCTTTTATCGTTGCACTAAAAGCATTGAAGAGTCCCAATATGAAGAGTAATAGCGGAAGGTCAATCGAAACATTAAAAGCCGGGCACGAAACATTGCAAGGATGGCAAAAGGAGAATATCATTGTATCTCGAGATGCTCATTGTGACTCGATCCTTTTACTAATTAAAGAGGCACACATTAAAAAATTAATAAACAAATAAAAAAAATTAATCAAATGAACGACACAAAAAAAATAAAAAGTAAACACATACTTAGCCTGCAAACAAATTTAAATTATAGAAGATGATATAGTTATAAGTCGAACGAAACAAATATAAAAAATCAATAAAAAAATAAATACTTACAATGGTGGCTGCAAAAGAACAAAACCAAATAATCATACAATTATAAATCGAATGGACAAAATAAGAAATTGATTAGGATATATACTTAGAATATGAACAATCAAGAATAATAAAGATACTTACAATGGTTGCTGCAGAAAAAATCAAAAAATATGATATACATATTAATCGAATATGAATAAACAAACAATCGATTAGTAAATGTACTTACAATGATGGCTGCAAAACAAATTTAGAGATTATAATTAAAATACGAATGAAAAAAAATTGAATCCGTAAAAAAAAAGTGAGAGGTTGATGATTAGTGAGTGAAGATGTATGTATCCTTTTATAGGGAGTGATGGAATTAGGGTTTGTATAATTTTAAAATTATAATAATTGTATTTCCAATTTTAATTCAATTAGAATCCGCAATTATAGAAATATAATTAACAATACAATTAACAATTCGATTAAATAATATATTATACAGATTCTTTTCCATGAATTGCGTAAGTGTAGTTGACCTATAAGTAAGGAATTGTTTTTAATTAATTAGAGCAATTAATGAATGATTTTAAATTAATTATATAATGTAAAAATACCTTAATTATAGCGGCATAATATATGGAATTTTTATAAATAAATATATAAGAATAATCAGCCTAATTAAAACCGGAAATCATTTAAATTAATTAAAATGTAATTAATTGTAATTAAAAAGTAAAATGGACGATGGAGATTTAGTTTCCAAAGTGTGAACACGCTATTAATCCAAGGATGAAGAAAAAGCCACGTAGGAATCTGCTTGCCGTTTTATATATTGTATGATGGTACCACAAAAATAATTATAAAATGTTCTATGAAACTTGTTATGAATAATATTTTACTATGTTGAAACTTGAGGAATAATATTTACGAGTACCATGAATAATATATATATTTTTTTTTATGATAAGGGAACCCGTAGCCCTTATTTTTTTAGTGCGGTAAACTTTCGAATTGGACGCAATAGCTTACAAATTATTGTCGATGTAAATCACACTTAGGCAATCTATATGTAACATACTCAACCGAAAAAGTGTTGACAAGGATCTCAACCGAAAAAAGTTGGCATAAAAAACTTTAGATAGCTTACAAATTATTGTCGATGTAAATCACACTTAGGCAATCTATATGTAACATACTCAACCGAAAAAGTGTTGACAAGGATCTCAACCGAAAAAAGTTGGCATAAAAAACTTTAGATAATTCAACGTTACAAAAAACATGTTCTAAATTTCTAATATACAAAGAACACCATTATTAAGAAATTGAGGAAGTAATATTCACTATTTAGTATGTTCAAACTTTGTGATGAATAATATATTTAGATTATTTATTAATTATTTTGTTAAAAATATTGTATTAATATGAATAAATAATATTTTTTAAATATAATATTAATTAAATAATTAAATACTACTGTAATACTAAATATACAAAAAAAAATCTCAATTGATAAATGGGATGTAAATATAAATTTTATTAACTCAGTCAATTTTTTTATAAAATCATTAAATATATATATTTTGTTTAAATTACAGGGTTTGAGAAAGAAGAAAAAACAAGGAAGAATTAGAGGGTTTGATAAAAATGGAGAAGTAATAAAGAAGCACAATTTGTGTAGAGAGTGAGACGGAGAGCTGCTGTTATCTTCTTGTGCCAACTTAATCGAAGAAGATTAGCAGTACCACAACTCCCGAAGTCGATTTAGGGTTTCTGATCAATTTTTTTTACCCTTTTCGAGCTCCGGCCATGGAAGTTTGAAATTGCTACATCGATTGAACTATTAACACAATCATTATTCAATTGATAATCTCTGGAAATGCGCGGCAAAGACAGAATATCCTATTTCTACGACGGTTAGCTTCTCTACTAAATCCTCCATTTTTAGATTTTCTTGCAGTCTCCATCAATTCATGTGTTTATTATGCGTGTGAAAACCACTGGAACTGTGCTGACCGGAGGAATGAAAACCGCAGGGGATGTAGGCAATGTGTACTTCGGTCAGAACCACCCTATGAAGCCGCACCGCTTGTGCATGACTCACCACTTGGTTCTCTCTTATCAGCTCCACAATAAGATGGAAGTTTATGTGTGTATTCTCATCTTACTCAAATAATAATTATTTTTTGTTTAGCTTTCCTGTTCTTTTTGCTGATGATTCGATTCTGAATTATTAGAGACCTCACAAGGCATATCCCGTGGAGCTAGCGCAGTTCCATTCTCCGGATTACGTGGAGTTTCTGCAGCGAATCACTCCCAACACACAAGACTTGTTTGCCAATGAGATGGTCAAATGTATGTGTTTTGTATACTTTAGTTCACTCTAGTAATTACGCAGTTTTATACTTTTTTATCAAATTATATATATATATATATATATATATATATATATATATATATATATATCAATCTGTACCTCACTATAGTATCGATATACACTTGATTGTTTACATCATCGAAGTTAATATTTGTGCTGGATTTTTCGTTTTTCAATCATGTTGCTTTGATGCAACTTTCTAAATGGTTATTATTTCATGTAGTTAATCTCGGAGGAGATTGCCCGGTCTTTGAGAACCTATTCGAGTTCTGTCAAATTTACGCTGGTGGCACAATAGGTAAAATTATAATTTCATACGTATTAGTTCTATCTCATGATTCTCATCAAAGTTTTGTTAGATAATCATCAGTGGGACATGCTGTTTTTTTCCTGACAGATGCCGCCAAGAGATTGAATAATAAAGTCTGTGACATTGCCATAAATTGGGCTGGCGGATTGCATCATGCGAAGAAGTGTGAGGCGTCTGGATTCTGTTACATCAATGACTTAGTTTTGGGGATTTTGGAGCTCTTGAAGCACCACGCACGCGTTCTGTATATCGATATTGACGTGCATCATGGTGATGGCGTTGAAGAGGCTTTTTATTTCACTGATAGGTAATTGTGACAGTAGTATAAACACTCCAGAAGATGTTGACCAATGGATTGTAATAGCATTTCACCTTTTGATTATCTCACATTTTCTTATCAAGAGATACATGGCAAATTTAGCTTCACATGTTATCTACATTGTGCAAGAGTGTGACACTTTTTTATGACATGATGCATATCTATCAAATTAAGATCCAAACATGGATAATTTTTAGGCTAACACATGCATAAATTAGATTTTTTTTTACGAGGGGACAAACTGGTCTTTGCTGGATGCTTAGGTTTTAATTAGGTATCAACTTCTCTAGAAATTTGTTCATTGCTTCAACTATATTGATATGCTCTGTGCTAAATATAATAACTTACATCTATATTGATATATTGGTATTTTATTTAATGAAAAGTTGTCATATTTCACATGCAGGGTGATGACCGTTAGTTTTCACAAGTATGGAGACCTGTTCTTCCCTGGAACAGGCGATGTCAAGGTGCTTTTTCAACCTCGCATATTCTTGTTTTCTCATTCGATGGATGATAAACGAGTGTCTTGCAATCTTTATACCAGTTTATCTGGCTCAGTTTTTTTATAAGGCTGCTTCATTCTATCATTTGATGGAATAATATGGTTGTCTCCATATATTATTATTATGTTCTTAAAATTGAATTCTTTGTAATAGTAATATGCTAAATTTTATTATGATTTTTTCCATGTATTGTCATGTGATTGGGAGTAGTCATCTTGTATGTAAACATGATACATAAATATAGGTTACCTGCTTTAGGAATCCCCTAGTTCAGATAAAACCCTAATTAAGAAAAAAAATGTTTTTCGTATTTAGGTTTCAAATCTGGGAAGCACTTTACAATTTATCGTCTGTACTGCTTGAGTTCAATTATTGGGGGGATAGTTATGTTGCTTTCATGAACTCCCGTATTATTGCTGAAGTAGTTATGCTCTTGTTTGTTTATTTTTGAAGGACGTAGGAGAAAGAGAAGGCAAATTTTATGCAATTAACGTCCCTCTCAAGGACGGGATAGATGATGGAAGCTTCTTACGTCTCTTCAAAACGGTAACTTCTTTAATCAACCGTATATGCTGTACTTTCTTGCTGCACAATGGTAAATTTGATATTTCGTACTGTAGGTCATAATGAAGGTTGTGGAGTGCTATGCTCCTGGAGCTATTGTTCTCCAATGTGGAGCAGATTCACTTGCCGGGGACCGACTCGGAAAGTTCAACCTGTCCATTGATGGTGATATGCTTGTTATTGATCATTTTTTAAAATATATATCATCCGATCCTACTATCACATGTCTATTTTATTGTGGTTTGCATGGTGGCTTATTGTGAATTTTATTGTAGGGCATGCGGCTTGTGTTAGGTTCGTCAAGCAACTTAATCTGCCTTTGTTGGTGAGCCTGTGAATGGAGTTTCCATGACTTTTAAATAGCAATAGTACTAACTTAAATTTATAATTAGTACTTATTTTGAATAACCAATCTTATTGTTAGAACTTAGAAAGAAAGGCATGGAATAATTTTGTAATCAGTTCTTTTGATCAAAGGGAAATTACTCGAGTCTTTTTAAGGATAATTTTAAACTTGTTCTTGTTACAAATTCATAAGAAGGGAGGGAAATATTCTTCATCTTCTTCCATTTGATTATTTACTCAACATGTTTTCTCCTTGCAGGTTACTGGAGGCGGAGGATACACAAAAGAGAATGTTGCCAGGTGTTGGACTGTGGAGACAGGAGCTCTTCTAGGCGTAGAACTCCCTAATGGTACATTTATTCACATTCTTCTATGGTGTTACTTATTTATGCATTATATCCGTATGGTGTAAATTGACTATCCATTAGGAATATAGAGTTCATGCGTCCTCCACGGGTTATGTTTTAGTGTGTGTAGTTCTCTATTTTGATGAATTAACCATTAATTTTATTTTCAATGTGAGCAAGATGTGTGTCATTTGTTTTATTTGTTCATTTCCTCCTCTTTATGCTCATATCATGCAGATGACCCTATAAATAAAAGGGATGTAAATCAGTAAAGAATCTGTTGTTTCATATCTTGTACCTTCTTGAATATCGTGTAGATGAGCCCGCTAGCTTATAAACGTTTTGCTAGAGCACACGTGGAACTTATTTCTATAATTGGTTGAGTTGCTTTCAAAAAATACTTACTTGAACCATAATTCTTGGAGGTCATCCAGATTATTTCCCATTAATGCAGAATAAAACTAGCTTTGTCTACCATCCTAACTCACTACATTTTTTTGTTTTGCAGAGATCCCAGAAAATGATTACATCAAGTATTTTGCGCCAGATTTCTCGTTGAAATCTCCGAGTGGACACATGGTATGTGAACTATGGGTACCAGTTATACTCATGACCCTATTACCTATATATTGCTACTGCTTGGTTTTACTGTGGGTATATGAGCTAGTCCTGCATGCTTGTACGCTATTTGTGTAGATGTTTAAGTTTTGTTTATGTTCCAACTCAACTAGGTCATTTTGCATTTTGACGATAAAAATGTACTCTAAATAGTTTGAATTAAGAAATCAGCGATACTAAAGTTTTTCGTATCTTCTAACTTTATTTGACAGCAATATTGAAATTTCTGATATATCACAACTTTTTAGGGGTAATATTGAAGGTTTTCCATATCCTATATAACTTTGTTTATTGAGCAGGAGAATTTGAATAGCAAATCATACCTCAACACAATCAGACAGCAAGTTTGTGAAAATCTCAGTGCTATCCAACATGCCCCTGGTGTACAGATGCACGAGGTAAACTGAATGTTAAACTTGTCTTCCAAGTCCAATTTCAGAGTTTGGGCAGCTCTATATTTCGATTGCAGATGAAAACTGTTGTTTTCTTGTTTTTGTTTTTTATATACTTATCCAAAGGGTTTGGTTGATTTTTGCACTATAAAGGCCTTGTTTAAAACATTCTAATCTTTAATATTGTGTGGGAGTACTTTTCAAATGTCTTGATGATGGTTCTGAAAAGGGTCTTATTCTTAGCGGCTACTAAATGATAATCCAAAGCAGTAGAAGTGAGTTATTTAATTAAAAAATACTATTTCTCTGTTGATATTTAATTGCAAAAAGTGCCCTTGAGGTTTATTTAATTACAAAACTCCCATTTACTGTGATGGATCACATTCTTGATTTACTGTTCTACAGGTGCCTCCGGATTTTTATATACCCGATATTGATGAAGATGCACAGAATCCAGATGTACGTGTGAATCGTAAGTGAAAGTCGCAAACTGATCGATATGACACCCTTACTACTTGTGACATCGCATCTTTTTATTCCCTTATAGAATTTTCTAATAAAATAAGTCATTCTTTTTACAATATGTATGCATAACTTAAGTGTGTGTTCTTGGCAGGACACATGCAGGACAAGCATATCCAACGTGAGGATGAATATTATGACGGTGATAATGACAATGATCACAATATGGATGATGCATGAAAAGTGTAACAAAAGGAAGATCAATTCTAGAATCATAAATTCGTTTGCTCTCTTTTGCTCAAGATGTGAATATACTGCAAAGTTTATCAGGAACACTAAAAGTATTTCACTTTTGCTTTCCAATGAACTTGACTGATTTGATCTGATAATTTGGCAGCATTTGTTGTTTCAAAATGTTTCTGTTTGGAGAATTGTATCGCTGTTCGATTCCTGTCAGGAACAGTGTCTGATTAAATATATCAACATCCAACGATTAGAAAAATCTGAAGAAGCCCAAAACAATAATATTCGAACATCATAGTTTTTATTTTTTAAGAATCTTATCCAAAAATTGATAGTGCCAGTTTTGTAATTATATCTATATATAAATATGTAGCGTATTAATTGATCAAGAATTTTCATTTACAAAATATTAACTGAAATAAGAAACATATTAAAAAAAAATAGGAAATAAAATCTGGACTCATTTTGAACCACTGAAAAAACAGACGGGCACACACGGGCTAAATAACTTCAGCTTTTATAATTTTTATCGTATTTATTTACTTTATTTTTTTTAATAAGAAACAAACAAATTCAATTGCGAAAGCATTATAGTTAAACCTCTGGATTTAATTATGAAAAAGATCGCACGGTAGTTCCCCGGCCTCAAGGCAGCTGATTGGCTCACGGTGGCGCCACCGCTCCTGCGCCTCATATCCGTCACATTCGCCGATCGATCCCTCGAAACTCCTCGAAGCTCTCCGCTCAACAAATCAAGTAAGCAAAAATCAACAGAGATAATCGATAGACCTTTAGAACTCTGTGTGTAATGTTTTTGTTCTGAGAATGGGAACGGTTCGGGATATTCGAATATTTTTGTTTTAGGCTTCTTCAGATTTTTCTAATCGTTGGATGTTGATATATTTTATTTTAATTTATTTTTTGCCGTGTATGAATAAATTTTCACCTTAATCTGATTTATTCATGTGTTAAAGTAGTGATTTATGAGCTTCCTTTACCTGCTTCTCTTATGAACACACTAGGCACCACCAGTTCTCTTCAATGGCTGCCGTCGAAACTGCCCTACAAATTCTCACGGGACGAGTGCCTTGTAAAACGTTTACAAACCTGAGATCAACTCCACTTATCTCGTTTAAGTCTAGCATCAAAATAAAAAAAGATGAAGACTACGATTTCCTATCTAGAAATCTCTCCAGAAAGAACCGAGCGATTAGGAGTACGAATAGTGTTATCAGGAAAAGGCAAAACAACCGGTCAAGGTCTTCCCGTTGCAATTGCTTTGGGACCGAAAGTATTCAAGAAGCATTTAAAGAGGATGGAAGTAAAAGATTAGTGAATGGCGGCGTGGCCAAGGATCTTGATAATGATTTTTTGTCTGATAAATCAATTGGAGAAAATTCTTTGGAGGATGAGGCTTGGAATTTATTGCGGGCTTCAATGGTTTATTATTGTGGAAATCCGGTCGGGACTATTGCTGCTAATGATCCGAGTGACTCGAACACTCTTAACTATGATCAAGTGTTTATCCGTGATTTTATACCTTCTGGCATTGCCTTTTTATTGAAGGGAGAGTATGAAATTGTTAAGAATTTCATCCTGAATACTCTTCAGCTACAGGTAATATGTACTGCTTATTATGTCGCAGTTTGTTGTTCGATTATCATATGACTTCTTTGGTTAATACTATGTACATATTCATTGTACAAAGTCTTCATTTTTCTCCTAAGTCCTAACTACTTTTGTAAGGATTCTCTTACATGTAATAGCGCAAGCTGCCAATGAAACTAAATTCACATTTTACTCCAAGCTCGTATTATTTATAATGTTTGTTTACCTTTTTTTAGGAAAAAATCTCATTTATTTTAGGTGAATAGCATGAAAAATACACATGAAGAATTGTTTCAAACTTTAGGTAATCAAGTTTATGGCATTTATTTCTTTTATGATTTATATTTTTTTGTGTGATAAAGAGTTGGGAGAAAACGATGGATTGTCATAGTCCTGGACAAGGACTGATGCCGGCAAGCTTCAAAGTGCGTGTTGTGCCACTAGATGGAGATGAGTCTGCAACTGAAGAGGTCTTAGATCCCGACTTTGGTGAGGCCGCTATTGGCCGGGTGGCTCCCGTCGATTCTGGTTAGTTATAATCTCTCTTATACAAAATACACCGTATAGTGTGATTACAAAAAAAAAATCTCTAAATCTTAAAATCGTAAGTTCTTCATTGATATTCGGTTTATTCTATAGAATCATAGATTGCACCCTCAATAGGTAGATCTGTTAAAGCGTTTGAAATATTTTATTTAATTAGGTCAAACTACACCTGTACTTTTGTCACTCTTTCTTTCAGTTCAGACTATCTAGATATTTGTAATATTTATTAAATTTGCATCGCCCAAACTTTATTAACATTAAAGGTTGGGGATAGCAAACAGATTTACAACTCTAGAGTATTTTTGTAATTTTCTGAGATAGTTTTTTTCTTGTAAATACCATGAAGCTTGAAAGTAGTTCTAGTAAGTATCCCTGTTCATTTTGTTCTTCAGGTTTGTGGTGGATCATATTGTTACGCGCATATGGGAAATGCTCTGGGGACCTTTCAGTACAAGAAAGAGTTGATGTACAGACTGGGATTAAGATGATTTTAAGGCTCTGTTTGGCCGATGGTTTTGATATGTTTCCGACTTTATTAGTGACGGATGGGTCCTGCATGATAGATCGCCGCATGGGAATCCATGGCCACCCCCTCGAAATTCAGGTTTTGGATAAAGTTCTATTTTTAGAGAAAGTGTTTGGTTACAGTCACAAGTTGGTAGAATTTGCATCAACGAGCTAAAATCTGAATTAGTTATATAAGTTATAAAAGTAACATATGTGTAAAACTAGCAGAATCCAAAGCATTCCTTTCCCTGATCAAATCGTGTAGAATCACAAACAGAACTTGGCCTTTGAAAACAATACGAAAATAAGATGAGAATCACTTTCTGTTAAAAGGTAGGCCATAAAACTACATTTAGAAAGCGTTATGATCAGGGATTGGCGAGTCCATCGACAATTCCACCCAAAACTAAAAAAAATCGAATTAATGAATTTCAAATCGCTTGTCAATATTAGAAAAATGGTGGATTTGCAAATTCATCCTTATTAAAACATAATCATTGAAATTCATACTTGTTAATTTTTCTGATATATACAACTATACAGGTAGTGCACAATGTCAGATTCTCACACATACACCCATACACCACTCGCACAACACGTTTTTTTACTAAAAATTATACTCCTATATTCTATATCTTAAAATTTTATATTTTCTATTATTTATTAACAAACATAATGGATTTAAAATTAACGGATTTGTCAAATTAATGGATTTAAAATTCCATACAATCCCAACCTGATCGTGTTGGTCCCGGAATTTATATCCCCTTGTCTGTTCTTGCAGTCGTTATTCTACTCGGCTCTTCTTTGTGCCCGCGAGATGCTAGCTCCTGAAGATTCCTCGGCTGACCTTATCCGGGCTCTCAACAACCGGTTAGTAGCTCTATCAATACATATTCGCGAGTACTACTGGGTCGATATGAAGAAGCTTAACGAGATCTACCGGTACAAAACGGAGGAGTACTCTTACGACGCTGTCAACAAGTTCAACATCTACCCTGACCAAATCCCACCCTGGCTGGTCGAGTGGATGCCGAATAAAGGAGGCTTTCTCATCGGCAACCTGCAGCCAGCCCACATGGACTTCCGTTTCTTCTCGTTAGGGAATTTGTGGGCCATAATATGCAACCTTGCAACTGAGGACCAATCGAACGCAATATTGGATCTTATTGAGGCCAAATGGGCCGATCTAGTGGCTGGCATGCCCATGAAGATCTGTTACCCTGCTTTAGAGGGGCAAGAATGGAGGATAATTACGGGATGTGATCCAAAAAACACGTAATTTTCTTATTTATCTTTTGAAGGAAGGTTTAGTTATTTGATGGGCTCAATTTATTGGTGTTGCTTGATGTGCAGGCCTTGGTCTTACCACAATGGAGGTTCATGGCCAACTTTGCTCTGGCAGGTACGAATTTCTTTTTTTGGGATCATTATGAGAATACCCTTGGGTTTGAGGTATTTACGAAGACATGAGTAACTTTGAAAATTATAAAAACTCGCTTGTTTTCGCTAAGCTGCTATTGACCTAATATGATTTGGTGAATTCATCATATATTCTCAATGCACCCCTCGACATTTAAAAATATTGCAAATAGCTCAGAACTTTCGCCTGGCTATTTGTTATGGTTGGAGAAATAGAGGGTTGTGAATGTAAACGTAAGATGGAAATGTGGGGTTCCCTTGTAGCATTTAGAAATGTTAAGGGTGCAATTGTATAAAAATATTTGATGTTGTCACCAATTTCGCTTGCTCCTCTAACATCGGGTGCAACAAGAAGAACATTTATGCATTCCTTTATTCTCCGTACTTAGTAATTATCCTTGAGAATTAGAAAGTGCTCTCTGGCATAAATCATACTCAACAATTTGTTGAGAGGAGAAAACATGAGGAGTCTTTACAAAAACATCCTTGATTTCGAGGGTGTGACTGTGATGTGTTAAATACTGTAGAAACAAATATCATTGGGTTCTCTGTAAATTTTCCAAGATTTTGTCATTAGGCCAATTGATTTTTTTTGTTTGCTTCTATTATTCCTAAATTATTAATCAAGTCCCAACCATTTTGCTGTATTTTTTATGGGTCTATTTTTTCTATATAAATCAATGCTCTTTGTTTTTTCAGCTGACCGTGGCATGCATAAAAATGAACCGGCCTGAAATTGCCATAAAAGCAATTAAGGTTGCCGAGAAACGCTTAGCGACTGACAAGTGGCCGGAATATTACGACACCAAGGGAGCAAGATTCATTGGGAAGCAGGCTCACCTCTTTCAGACGTGGTCCATCGCGGGGTATCTTGTGTCCAAGCTCCTCATCACAAACCCCACCGCCGCGAATATCTTGGTCAACTTTGAGGATGCGGAGCTCCTAAACGTCTTCTCTTGGACACTCAGTGCCAACCCAAGAGGAAAACGTAAAGGCCCAAAAAAGAGTTTCATCATTTGATTGAGTCCCAGGAAAAGTTCCATTTTTTATATGGTTAGTTATTTTTGATGCTTCATTACCCTATTTCTCGTTCGTTTCTATTCGTCTCACCCCCAAAAACTCGGTGTGTGCGTTTGTTACCAAATACTATGCAATTGGTATCCAATTGAATTGTAGTGTGTAACTGTGTATCTTGTGGGGGTATTTTTTTGTGCAACATACATATATATTATGTTCAAGGGATATTAACAATAAACCTCCCTGAAGTTTGGGGTATTTACAGAAAGTATAAGGGTTTTAGAATTAGTAATTTTGATCCTTTTAAGTGTTTGACTGTCTTACATTCTATCATTTCAATTTTCAAGCCCTTGCACTCAGAATCTCATGTGCTATCATTTGTTGATCTACACTATATATGGTATAACCTTCTTGTGTACAACATTCAACAATTCCCCTAAAACATCTCAAATCCCATCCCATTTTCAGTCCGACAAACCTCAGGCAGGCCCGGAGGCCTTCTGCAACGTATCAAAGCCCAATTCATCCCGTAGAAGAATGGGTGTCTTTTGATCTCGGCCGCACCCTTGTCGGCCCCCATCCTCTCCCCCGGCTCCTTCCTCAACAGCCGTCGGATCAAATCCCGCGCGTCCCCACTCACCATTGGGCCCCCCCGCGGAAAATTCAGACATTTCGAAACAACATTTGACACTGTCTCCTCATTGGTCGACCCCTTGAAAGGGGTCCCGCCATACAAAAGCTCGTACAACAGAACTCCGAACGTCCACCAGTCGACCGGGCTCCCATGACCTTCCCCCTTGACAACCTCCGGAGCCAAATACTCGTGCGTGCCCACGAACGAGTTCGACCGGGCTTCCGTGGGCTCCACCACGAGCTGTGGCAAGGGAGTCTCGGCGAGTTCGGGCTTCGTTTTGCGTGTTTTGGATAAGAACATCGGAGTTAGGCACGAGAGCTGTGGCTGGATGCAGAACGGGTCTATGCAGCCTGAAGTCGAGTTTTTCTTAGGGGAAGTTACTGACTTGAGCAGTGTGGGGTTTGCTGTGGGGCATCTAAGGGATAGGTCGAAATCCGTGAGCATGATGTGGCCGTCTTCTCGGACTAGGATGTTTTCGGGCTTTAGGTCTCGGTACACGATTCCCAGCATGTGGAGGTACTCGAGAGCAACAAGGACTTCTGCAGCATAGAACCTGCGGAGAAATGAAAATAATTACAAAAGCTACCACAAAGGTTTGACCTAATTGCATAAGAAGCCCAACTAGACTTTAAAACTACAAAAAGAACCCTGAGATTTTACTTTTACCTACAAATAACCCTTCAAAGTCAAAAACATTAAGTGTATTCTTTGTCATTTTGAAAGATAGATAGGTTTATTTTGTAATTAAGTCAAACCTCAAGGTGATTCTTTGCAATTATCCAGATAATTACCAAAGGTTTGACCTAATTACATAAGAAGCCCAACTAGCCTTTAAAACTAGAAAAAGAACCCCTGAGATTTTACTTTTACCTACAAATAGCCCTACAAAACCAAAAACATCAGGTGCATTCTTTGTACTCTTGAAAGATAAATAGGTTTATTTTGTAATTAAGTCAAACCTCAGGGTGTTTTTTGCAATTATCAAGATTATTCGATTTTTTTTTTCTACATTACCTGACTGCCTTTTCAGTGAAACTCCTGGTAGCCTGATTTTGCCTAAGCACATGCAAATCGCCTCCGGGGCAGTACTCCATAACCAGACACGAAAACTTATCGTTCGCAAAATGAGCATAGAGCGTGGGAAGAAAAGGGTGGTCGAGAATCTCAAGTATCTCCCTTTCCGTTTGAGCCCTCGTCATTTTCTTCCTACAAATTAAGAAATTGTTATCCATAATCTTCAATGCGAATCGACAGCTCGTCCCAATAAGCTCCGATAGGTAAACCGAGCCAATATCCCCACCCCCTATTTTCTTCAACATTTTGAAATGTCTGAAGCTTAAACTCCCATTCAGCTTCTGAGCACAGCTTATGGCTTCCCATCTCAAATCCCCCGACATGTGGGGCCGGTACAACACACTTCGACTACTACTTGACCCACTTAGATAGCTCTCTTCACTGTAATCACCTATGCTGCTACCCTTCGAGCTCCGAGAGAACTCAACCTTTTCCTTGAAATGAACGGTTTTTCCCTTGTGGACTTTCTCCTTAAACTGGCTCGATATATCGAGCCTTTTTACTAAGTTTGTCGGTAAATTGACTGAGCTTATTTCGGGTTCTAATTCGGTTTGTATAATTCCGGGCAAAGTCGGTGGTCTCAGCATTCGTTTTCTGACGGCAGCCATTTCAGAGGCCTGAGATATGCATATTCCTCTAAGGGCCTGTTTTAGACTCACGGATTCGGAGATCCCGAAGCCCGAGACATGCGAAGGGCTGAACGGTCTTTTCATGGCGCTTTTGCCTCTGAAATGCCGACAAGAATTGCCGAGGTCGATAGCTTCGAAGAGCTTGTGAATGTCATCCTCGATGCTTTGTTTTTTAGTCAGTGTTTTGTCCGAGCACTCGTTTCTTGATTCGGAGTCGGACGATTCTGTTATTTCGTGAATGCCGGGCAGTGTACTCATGATTGTTGTTGACATCCACTCGAAGAAGATCTTTCCTTCTTTTAGCTAGCTAGAGTGGGATATTTTCTTCAGTCCATACCCGATCACGGACTCAATAAAACCGAGGCTGCCGGGCCGAAACACTGTAAAAAAGGTGTTTATTTTTCTGAGAAACTGTAAAAAAGGTGTTAATTTTTCTTTTCCTCCTAATTAAAAGCTGTGAGAATAATTGAACACTTTGTTGATTTACAGTCTCCAAACACTACCTAAGACCAAGATCATTAACTATCACATAATTAAGTTTTAATTTTTATTTTTCATAATCTATTTGTAGCTCATATTCATAGTCTTAAATTAAAATCAAGCTTAAAGCAAAGCACATATAAAAAACAGAGAACAACCAACATAAACAAATGATGAAAAAAAAACAGAAAAAAGGGTACCTGAGAGAAAGGATGAAAGCAGCAAGCTTATAGATTTTTCAAAATGGAAACATGGGAAGTGCTAAAGATAGGTTTTGTTTGAATCCCAAAACTGGTTCTTGAAGAAATACATACATACATATAATGGACTTACATTTTATTTTCTGAAGAACACGAGAAAATGAGGGTCCGGATTTAATGAGAAATTGAATGGAAATATATTGTGTTTGCAATGCAGCTGAAAACTGTAAAGTAGAGAGAGAGAGATTGAGAAAGAGGGAAATTCTTTTATGCAAATCACGAGAAGAAGCAAGCAACTGCGTGTTTTTTTTTCTCTCTCTCTCTGTTTTTTTCTTTCTTTCTTTTTGGGTTGTATATGTATACTACTCCATGTAGTAAAGTATGATGAAGATGATTATGATTATAAGTATAAAACTTGTCCGAATGCTTTGGTACTGAAATGGCGGAAAAGGAAAGAGCTTTTGAAGACAAGAAAGTGACGGACGATCACAGATACAAATTTAAGAATTCAATATTCCTACTATTTTTCAAAGCCCATATATGCTCCAAAATTCCTTTTGTTCTTTTTTTTATTGCTTGCTTGGGTAATTTGTTTGTGTGGTAATTGTTCCTTTTCATCAAAATCCATCCAATTAGACACGTGTCCATTTCGAATTGATTTCAATTCGTTCGTGACGATAAATGACAAATGCGTTAATCATAAACGCAGCCGCACTCCCTTTGTCAGGTAACAATTGTCGTAATTCTTTTATAAATTACACAAGAAATGACCTCCGAAAAAAAATAGTATTATATATAGTCACATCTTATAATAAAATAAAACTCTATACTACAAAGAAAAAATCCTTCATTTTTTCACATTTTTTATTTGTTTTAATGAATGTCTTAATGATGCCAAAAATTATAGTGTTTTATTTCAAATTATTTGACATACTTTGCCACAACAATAGTAATAATTTCTTTAGGGAACAAAAAGAAGGAAATGCATTTTGAGTCATCTTTTACGTAATGTAATGATATGCACAACAAGCACACCTTTCATAGTCAAGTAAATCAATGAGTAAAAGGATAAAATTAAAAAAGCAACACTTTTCTTTCTTTTGTTCATAGTTAAAAACACTACATTTCTTGTACCTAAATTAACTCAACTTTTCCCCCTATAAAAGTAGGACTTCTTTAAGGAAGAGAGACAAAAACAAAGTCTATACACATTTTCGATCGAGCATCCATTTGAAATTTTGATGGCATGTTTTTGCTCCAAACGACCATCATTTTCTTAACCACAAATTCGGGTTTTTATGTTTCCTTTTCTTTTGAAACAAAATTTGTACTTATATAGCGTAACAAAAACTAATTTACTGAACTTGCACGAATTCCATCTTGACATGACATACAAGTTTTTTGTTTTTGTTTTTTTTTCAATAAAATAATAACTGGCCTAATTACAAATGTATATAAACATGGTAAAAATTAAAACATAAAACCATTAAGCTTAAATTGTTAAAGATAAAAATAATAAGAAAAATAAGTAAGAATAAAATTGCCGCTTCTCATAATTTAGCACCAAAACCATTGGGCCTAAATATATGGGGCTTCTCATATTCACCACAAAAGTTATTGGGCCTTAATTTGTATACATGCATGTCTTTATTCTATATAGTAATAATTCTATATACTTCATAATTATATACATCAAGCATGCTTTCCTTGTTACAGATTTCAATTCGGAAATCGAAGGTAGATCGGCACGGGATTTAAAGTGTTAAACATATATGATATATATTTAGAATCTTTATAAATAAATAATATTAATAAAATGGAGGAACTTAGAGAAATTATTAAATATACAAAAGAGAAGAAAATGAATATTAATAGTTTGTCAGCCACATTCCTCTTCATCATCTTCCTCATTTTGTTCGAAGCAGCTAATAATGAAGTAATAAGATGAGAAATTAAAGGTGCAAATACCGTTAAAACTACATGTTTTTTTGGCAGAGTTCAAACACCAAAAAAACTAGTCTAAAAAACAGCTCCATTAGTCTCTATTGTTACATTTTCATAATGAAATTAAATAAAACTAGTAGTAGTTAATTGCTGCTTGGGAAGATGTGGACCTGCATCAACTCTGGCTCGACCAGCTCGAAAATGCAGACGTCTCCTAACTTGATGGAGTTAGCATTCACAAAGGCCTTCCACCCTCCGCATATGCGGATAGATTGGGCTCGTACATTAAGGAACGTGCTCACCGGCCAAGGGATACCATTTGGATCCCGTAGGGTGATCGTCTGTGTCATCAGTGGGAGATTTTTCCTCTGAAATTTCTTCGGAACAATCTTAAAAATCGAGAAAAAAAACATTAATTAAAATCCAGTTCACTTCATTCATTCACCATACACATATATATATACATAAACAATTAAACATATATACCATAACACTAGGCGTGATGTTGCATTTCGTGATGGTATGAATGAAGAACGGGCGAGAGGAATTGAAATCGAAGCAGGTTGGCGGAGAAGTGTTTCTAGCGCTCCCGTCTTTGTCGAAAATCTCGACGTCGAACGACATGTCGCCGTTGTACTTGAAAACTATGAACTCCAAGTTGCCGAGGGAGTGGTGCTTCACAAAGTCTTGCCAGCCTCGGTCGAGAAACACGTCACCGTTGTTTTTCCGAACGACGCTCACCTCCCAGCTTTCGGACAGCTGCCCGGTTCTCAAGGTGGCTTTTGTTGCGATAAATTGTGCTCCAATACAATTTACCACAGCTTGATATTCAAGGCTTGCGGAAATAGTTCGAATAATATGAACCGCACACACACACACTCTTGTTTGTAGCGGAGAAAAGAAATAAAACGTGACACACGATATTACGAGGTTCGACAACTAATGTCTACGTCCTCGGGCTCACAACACACTCTTTTTATTACTTGGAGAAATGATTACAAGACACACACTTGAAACCCGAACAAGCTCGACTTTGTTCTAACTCACGCTTTAGTAATAAACTCTATTGTGTTGGATTGATTTTGATCAACACCTTGATCACCCTTTTATAGTTGCCAATCCTTGGCATGTTCATTGAACACATCAATGAAACCTTTGGCCCTCCAAATTCACCGGAAGCCAAAGAGTCACTTGCATCTCCAAATTCTCTCCAAATTCATGAATTCAAAGAAGCTAAAGAGTCTTTCAACATTACGTCAACAATCTCCCACTTGTTGGAAGACTCACCATGTCGTTAACACTTTTCCGAACTTACGTACACCGCTTCCTCTCCGTTTGTGTGTCAGTCGTCTCTCTTTTGACGTTTGAGAGACCAACGAGTTTTGAACCACTCTTGACTTTCTCCACCGTGACCACTTTGGTTAGCATGTCCGCCGGGTTTTCATCGGTATGAACTTTCACTAACGAGAAACTGCCTTCATCCAACAACTCCCGGATGAAATGGTACTTGACATCAATGTGCTTTGTTCTTGAATGAAAAGTAGCATTTTTGGCGAGGCAAATTGCACTTTGGCTATCACTGAAAAGCCTGCAATTCTCTTGTTCGTGACCGATTTCTTTTAGAAGACTTTTGAGCCAAGTCAACTCTTTACATGCTTCCGTTGCCGCCACATACTCGGCTTCGGTTGTTGACAAAGTAACCAACTTTTGAAGTTGGGAAACCCAGCTTATTGCTCCACTCCCGAGCGTGAACACAAAACCTGTCGTGCTCCTTCGGCTATCAACATCGCCGGCAAAGTCGGAATCGACATATCCTTGTAATGCAAGATCACTACCGCCATAGCACAAGGCGTAGTTAGATGTCCCTCGTAGATAACGCATTATCCACTTCACCGCTTCCCAATGCTCCTTGCTAGCTTTGGAAGTGTATCTACTCACAACTCCCACTGCATGTGCAATATCGGGTCGGGTGCACACCATTGCATACATAAGGCTACCAATAGCCGATGCGTAGGGAAACGTATTTGATTGATCTTGGTCCTTGGAGCTTACTTCCTTGGACAGTTTGAAATGAGCTCCGAGTGGAGTACTAACGGGCTTAGACTCCTCCATATTAAACCGAGCTAACACTTTCTCAACGTATTCGGACTGCGAGAGCCATAATCGTCGTGAAGCTCTATCTCTAGAAATTCTCATGCCCAGAATTTTCTTAGCATCTTTAAGATCTTTCATAGCGAATTCCTTTGATAGGCTTGCCTTCACCTTCTCGATCTCTCTCTTATCCTTTCCGGCGATTAACATGTCGTCCACATACAACAACAAGATGATATAGGAATCACCACATGATTTGTAGTAGCAACAATGGTCTGATTGACTCCGAGAAAACCCTGTTTCATCCATGAAGTTATCAAACTTTTTGTACCACTGTCGAGGCGCTTGTTTGAGGCCGTATAAGCTTTTCTTTAGACGACACACAAGACTTTCTTTGCCTTTCTCCGCATAGCCCTCCGGTTGGAACATGTAGATCTCCTCCGATAGATCTCCATGTAGAAACGCCGTTTTCACATCCAACTGTTCGAGGTGGAGATCCTCGACTGCGACTATGTTGAGCACTGATCGAATCGTCGCCATTTTCACCACCGGCGAGAAGATTTCGGTATAGTCAACACCTTCTCTTTGTTCGAAGCCTTTTACGACCAGCCTAGCTTTATGTCGTAAACTCCCATCGGCTTCCTCTTTGATTCGATATATCCACTTATTGTGGAGTGCTCGCTTGCCCTCCGGCAAATTCACCAAATCCCAAGTTTCATTAGTTGAAAGTGACGACATCTCGTCATTCATCGCTGACTCCCACTCGCCCGAGACACCCTGCACCTCAAGGGCTTCTTTGTAGCTTTCCGGCTCCCCCGAATCAGAAAGTAGCAAATAGTGGACATAGTCGTTAAACTTGTCAGGCATCCTCCTCGATCGCTCCGATCTCCTGAGTGGGATTTGGGCAGGCTCCTCCTGCTGATTTGGGATTTCAATTTCTTGTAAAGGAGTGGGCTTGTCATTGGATTCGTATGGCACCTCCACATACTCGTTCTCCTTGTTGTCAGAATTGGTCTCCTTGCCCCAATCCTTGTACAAAGCCTCCTCGTTGAACACCACATCAACACTCCTCCTGACTCGTTTTGCCTCGAAATCATAGAGACGAAAACCATAGGCATCACTCCCATAGCCTATGAAAGCACATTTTTTGGACTTAGCATCGAGCTTACTTCGATCTTGAGGATTTAAGTGTACATACGCCGTACACCCAAATATTCGGAGATGAGACAAATTCACCTCCTTGCCGGTCCAGACTTCTTCAGGTATTTTTCCGTTTAGGGGACTCGAGGGACCCCGATTGATAAGGTAGGCTGCCGTAGACACCGCTTCAGCCCAGAAATTTCGAGGAAGACCACTATGAATTCTCATACTTCGGGCGCGCTCCATGATCGTCCGATTTATGCGCTCGGCAACTCCGTTTTGCCTCGGCTTCATAGGCGTGGTCAAGATCCTTCGAATTCCGTTGTTTGAACAGAACCGTTCAAACTCCTCACCACAAAACTCCCCACCGTTATCAGATTTTAACGCCTTCAACTTTAGTCCGGTTTCAGTCTCTACACAAGCTTTCCAAGTCTTAAACACACCAAAGACGTCGGATTTGTGTTTCAAGAAGTACACCCATAACTTCCTTGAAGAGTCATCGACAAAAGTTACATAGTACCTCGATCCACCGATTGAGGGAACAGGAGCGGGCCCCCAAACGTCAGAATGAACAAGTTCTAGTTTCTCAGATTTCAACTCCCGCGGAACCTTCGAGAAACTTACTTGAGTTTGTTTTGCAAGGACACAATCCTCACAAAAATCGAGCTTGATTTCTCCGCACCCGTCAAGCTTCCCGGAAGACTCCATGATCTTCATTCCGGTTTGACTCATGTGGCCGAGCCTTCGATGCCACGTGGATGCATCTGTTGCTTTCGCCACCATGAAGTTGGGATTATAAGTCCCGTTGGCGACATACATCGTCCCCTCCTTTTTGCCGCGCGCCAACATCCTAGCGCCCTTGGACACCTTCCAAGACTCGGCATTGAACGTACATACCATGCCGTCTTCCGAGAGTTGGCCCACCGAGATGAGATTCTTTTTGAGTCTTGGAACGTGACGAACGCCCTTCAATTGAATCTCAAAGCCATTAGGAAGAGATAGGCAAACATCTCCTTTGCCCACAATGTCGCACGGCTGGTTGTCGCCAAGGTAAACTCGGCCAAAGTTCCCGCTCACATAGTTCTGAAGAACATTCTTTTGCGGAGAAGCATGAAACGAGGCGCCGGAGTCGATGATCCAAGACTCGTTCTTGGTTTCCAGCGAGCAAATGAGGGCTTCATCTTCCTTCACAACATTGGCAGCACCTTTGCCGTTGTCGTTGCTTGCCTCCGGGCAATCTTTTCCGATGTGGCCAATCTTTCCACAATTGTAGCACTTGTATTTGCTATAGTCGCGACCCTTCGAGTTCGACCGCTTAGATGGTCCTCGACTTTTGGATCGACTTCGAGCATCAAAGTTGCTTTTGCCCTTGCTCTTATTTCCTCGTTCTCTCCCACGATCTTTCGAGCTAAAGTTCAGCGAAGAACTAGATCGTTCCGACTTCTTTCTCCGAACCTCCTCTCCTACAAGTAGAGTCACCACTTCCTCTTGACAGATCTTGTTCTTCCCACACGAATTGCTCACCGCAATAATAAGGGAATCCCAAGAGTCTGGTAGACTTGATAGAAGGAGAAGGGCGCAAATTTCATCATCAAACATGATGCCCACCTGGTCAAGTTGATTGCACACGGCATTGAACTCATTCAAATGCTCCGACACGGTTGTCGTCTCTTCCATATGCATATTGAACAGAGTCTTCATTAGATGCACTTTGTTGACGGCGGATGGCTGCTCGTACATGTCTTCAAGTGCCTTCATGAGGTCCGCCGACGTCGTGTACTTGATGACATTAGAGATGACGGACGGAGCTAGAGTCGAACGAATCAACCCTAGCGCTTTGCGATCCGTCCGAAGCCAATCCGCGTCTTTGACGTCGTCCGGTTGAACACCAACAACCGGTAGATCAAGATCTTTAGCAACGAGCAAGTCCTCCAGAAGGACTTTCCACATGGCGAAGTTTGTGCCATTGAACTTCTTGAAGCGATTAACCTCCTCGCCCATTATTCGAACCTTCTTGAATATCTAGAGAACGAACACCTTCGGCTCTGATACCACTTGTTGCGATAAATTGTGCTCCAATACAATTTACCACAGCTTGATATTCAAGGCTTGCGGAAATAGTTCGAATAATATGAACCGCACACACACACACTCTTGTTTGTAGCGGAGAAAAGAAATAAAACGTGACACACGATATTACGAGGTTCGACAACTAATGTCTACGTCCTCGGGCTCACAACACACTCTTTTTATTACTTGGAGAAATGATTACAAGACACACACTTGAAACCCGAACAAGCTCGACTTTGTTCTAACTCACGCTTTAGTAATAAACTCTATTGTGTTGGATTGATTTTGATCAACACCTTGATCACCCTTTTATAGTTGCCAATCCTTGGCATGTTCATTGAACACATCAATGAAACCTTTGGCCCTCCAAATTCACCGGAAGCCAAAGAGTCACTTGCATCTCCAAATTCTCTCCAAATTCATGAATTCAAAGAAGCTAAAGAGTCTTTCAACATTACGTCAACAGCTTTGTACGTGTCTAGCGGAAGGTGGTGCTTGAAGTCCGGTGGGATTCTCTGCACGTTTCGTTTCGACTCCAAAAAATTAATTAACACCAAGAATTATTATTCATTTTTTCGTTCGGTTTTCGGTCGGAAACTTACCAAATCATAGGTGTTGGCAAACCTCATGATGATCTTGTAGAAGCTTGGCCTTGTGTCCCGACTTCCTTGTGCCATTTCACTTCGAACCAAAACACAAGGGCAAAAGGGTAATTTAACTATATGAACAATAACCAAATTCAAACACAACATAAACAAAAATACATATTAGTTTTGCCCCTTTATTAATTGCATTATTTATTATGTAAAAAATAACCAAATTCAAACACAACACAAACAAAAATACAGATTAGTTTTGCCCCTTTGTTAATTGCATTATTTATTATGTAAAAAATAACCAAATTCAAACACACATTTATCTATGTACACACAACAAAATTATAAGTATCTATTTTTAAAACTACATATAAAGAAAAAGTTAGGAAAGAAACGACATTACACGATTTGTTTGTCGGCTGTGGCCTCGGCTATTTCCTCCAACTCCGATGCCTAGAGTTTTTGAGAAAAAAATCGTTCGTATACGATATGTAGTCTCTAAGAAGGAAGATGGAGATATATATATGAAGAGAGTAGATACTAGATATGAGTGAAAGAATTCAAAATACAAATACATACAGCTGTACTTTTATGTTGGTGTCAATTATTAGACGGGATGATAAAAGAAACTAGGGTGGGTAGATATATGTAGTCAATTTTCAAGTTACCTAAAACAAGATTTTTTTTTTTATTTTTCGATAGTGTTTCTTTATTGGAAAGTAATAAGACTATCTAGTTAAAGTATTCAACATCCTACTTTATTGTTTCTTAAAACTTCATATCATTTTCTGTCTCTTCCACCTAACAATTCAACACTAATTCAAATTTTCACTCTACAATGATTTAGTTTAATAAAATTCAACACCCTACCTCATCACTTTATTTTATTTTTTATTTTCTTTTTTAATTTTGTTCTTGTATTTACAATTCAATAAAAAATATTGATAAAAATGGACAATTATTGGAATTCATTTAAAAAAAAAAGTTTAAAATAAAAAATAAATATAAAATTGATAAATTATTGAGAAAAATATGACTTTTTGTGTGTGTCCAAATTACATGAAACAATGATCTATTTATAGAGTATAAAAAATGATGAATTTTAGTGTAAAAATAAAAAATAAAAAAATTATTTACAATAAAATAATTGAACAAAATAAAAGAATATATATTATCAAATTTTAAAATTCAAACAACCAATAAAAAGTAGACATGTGTCCCACATTTTACCCTTTCTTCACAATTCAACATGTTAAATTCTTTCAACTCCAAAAAATCCACATCACATTCAACATGTGATTCAACACTCCATTGCACATATTCAACTATTTAATTATTTATTCAACATGTCCATTAGTCTAATGGTCTAATATTTTAAATTACTAATTAAATAAAATATTCAAAAAACAAATGAAAATATAGGAGTAGTAGTTTAGTAATTAATGAGAAGAGTTTATGAATAGGGGAAGCATGTTTGGCTGATCTTATAAGCCCTTTAAAACAGCTTATAAGTTGTTTAAGAGCTTATAAACTCTTAAAATTTGTTTGGTAATTTTTTTAAAAAAGATCTTAAAAAACTTAAATATAAGTTGTTTAACAGCTTATAAGGTGTTTAAAAAAAGTAAAGGGGGAGATACTTTTTTTTCAACAGTTTATAAGCTCTTGTAATTTAAACCATAAAAAGACCAAAATACCCCTAAAATTCTTGTCACCGTTGTTTTTCCGAACGACGCTCACCTCCCAGCTTTCGGACAGCTGTCCGGTTCTCAAGGTGGCTTTGTCCGTGTCTAGCGGCAGGTGGTGCTTGAAGTCCGGTGGGATTCTCTGCACTTTTCGTTTCGAATCCAAGAAATTAACACCAAGAATTATTATTCATTTTTTCGTTCGGTTTCGGTGGGAAACTTACCAAATCATAGGTGTTGGCAAACCTCATAATGATCTTGTAGAAGCTTGGCCTTGTGTCCCGATTTCCTTGTGCCATTTCACTTCGAACCAAAACACAAGGGCAAAAGGGTAATTTAACTATATGAACAATAACCAAATTCAAACACAAATCTATCTACGCACAACTACAGCCTACACAAACAAAATTACATATTAGTTTTGCCCCTTTGTTAATTGCATTATTTATTATGTAAAAAATAACCAAATTCAAACACACATCTATCTATGTACACACAACAAAATTATAAGTATCTATTTTTAAAAGTACTACATATAAAGAAAAAGTTAGGAAAGAAACGACATTACACGATTTGTTCCGCCAACTCCGATGCCTAGAGTTTTAGAGAAAAAGATCGTTCCTTGCAGCTAATCGATAATACAATATGTAGTAGGAATTATGGAATATATATATGAAGACAGTAGATAATATGAGTGAGAAATCAAAATACAAAAGAGAAAAAAATAAAAGTACACTAAATGACATAACGCTACATTTTATTTACACTAGGAGATAAAAAAACCGGTTATTTGCACATAAAAGCAGTGAAGATCCGAAAATATCCTCCGTTACATTCGACATGTCGAATTCACATTCGACATGTCGAATCCACATTCGACACAAACATTCAACATGTCGAATCGCATTCGACACAAACATTCGACATGTCGAATCGAATTCACATACATTAAACATGTCGAATCACATTCGACACACATATTCGACATGTGATTTGACACACATTCGACATGTCGAATCGCATTCGACACACACATTCGACATGTATAATTCCACACATTTTTTTACTTTCATTTTTTTTTCTTTTTTTGCGTTCATTTGTTTATTAAAAAAATCGACAAATAATATTTAATCTTATTTGTATTCATTTTTTTATTTTACTTTTTTTCTTTTTTGCATTCAATCTTATTTAAAAAAAATCGACAAATTAATATTCAATCATGAACATGTGAATCGACATAAAATTTCATACACAAAACATCTACAAAATGAACACAGAGAATACTAAATAAAATATAAGACAAAAATATTCAAAAAATAAAAATTCGACAAATCCAAAAATTATATTACAAAAAATAGATTCGACCAAAA
Organism: Euphrasia confusa; assembly: GCA_954870475.1. NCBI lineage: Eukaryota > Viridiplantae > Streptophyta > Magnoliopsida > Lamiales > Orobanchaceae > Euphrasia > Euphrasia confusa. The sequence continues at coordinate 19,377,631 of OX940969.1, read as the reverse complement.
AAAACTCGACAAAAAAAAATGCTGAGGGCCACCTCTGTTCCGTTCCGCCCAAAGCTTTTAAAAATACCAAATCTACATACTCTCCACATGAGTGAACAAATATGATTATCGCTCCGAACACCGAAAAACATGGGTCATCTCCATCGTCGGGAGATGACGATCTCACTGCTGTGCGCCATCACTACGAAAGGAACAAAACGGCAGACCAGATCTAGAACAGGAGGAGGCCGAGGAGCTCTTGTAGGTGGTGCGGGGCCCGCCGATCGGAGAGGAGGAGCGCGAAGGAGTGGGCGAATAGGTTAATCTGGGCGAGCACATAGTGTGAGAAAAAATTCAGTACTGATTTTCAAAGAGGAATTTGGAGAAGGTGAGGCGGCGACGGTAGAAGTGGGATGTGAGGGAAGCAAAATTATTAGGTTTTGATATGGTATGGGTGAGATTTTTAGCTTTTTTATACATAAGATGAAGGGCAAAATAGTATTTTTTTTTGGTAAAAAACCGATTTTTGTAAATGGGAGTGTAGATAAGCTGATTTATTATCTATTATTGTGTATTTTTTTAACATTTTCTCAATACAAAATGATATACAGTACTCCTATGTTGAGGTCAATTATTAGAGGGATAGTAAAAGAAGCTAGGGGTGGGTAGATATGTGTAGTCAATTTTTAAGTTACCTAAAACATGAAACATTTTTTATGTTTCGTGTATTAGGTGTGATGCTACATGACGTGACGATTTTTTTTTTATTAATCGTTTATTTTTTTTAATTATTTAGGTGTTGGCAAACCTCATGATGATCTTGTAGAAGCTTGGCCTTGTGTCCCGACTTCCTTGTGCCATTTCACTTCGAACCAAAACACAAGGGCAAAAGTGTAATTTAACTATATGAACAATAACCAAATTCAAACACAACACAAACAAAAATACATATTAGTTTTGCCCCTTTGTTAATTGCATTATTTATTATGTAAAAAATAACCAAATTCAAACACAACACAAACAAAAATACAGATTAGTTTTGCCCCTTTGTTAATTGCATTATTTATTATGTAAAAATAACCAAATTCAAACACACATCTATCTATGTACACACAACAAAATTATAAGTATCTATTTTTAAAACTACATATAAAGAAAAAGTTAGGAAAGAAACGACATTACACGATTTGTTTGTCGGCTGTGGCCTCGGCTATTTCCTCCAACTCCGATGCCTAGAGTTTTTGAGAAAAAAAATCGTTCGTATACGATATGTAGTCTCTAAGAAGGAAGATGGAGTTATATATATGAAGAGAGTAGATACTAGATATGAGTGAAAGAATTCAAAATATAAAATGATACATACATCTGTACTCTTATGTTGGTGTCAATTATTAGACGGTATGGTAAAAGAAGCTAGGGTGGGTAGATATGTGTAGTCAATTTTCAAGTTAACTAAAACAAGAAATATTTTTTTATGTTTCGAAAGTGTGTCTTTATTGGAAAGTAATAAGACTATCTAGTTAAAGTATTCAACATCATACTTTATTGTTTTTTAAAACTTCATATCATCTTCTCTCTCTTCCACCTAACAATTCAACACTAATTCAAATTTTCACTCTACAATGATTTAGTTTAATAAAATTCAACACCCTACCTCATCACTTTATTTTATTTTTTATTTTCTTTTTTAATTTTGTTCCTGTATTTACAATTCAATAAAAAATATTGATAAAAATGGACAATTATTGGAATTCATTTCAAAAAAAAGTTTAAAATAAAAAATAAATATAAAATTAATAAATTATTGAGAAAAATATGACTTTTTGTGTGTGTCCAAATTACATGAAACAATGCTCTATTTATAGAGTATTAAAAATGATGAATTTTAGTGTAAAAATAAAAAATAAAAAAATTATTTACAATAAAATAATTGAACAAAATAAAAGAATATATATTTTCAAATTTTAAAATTCAAACAACCAATAAAAAGTAGACATGTGTCCCACATGTTACCCTTTCTTCACAATTCAACATGTTGAATTCTTTCAACTACAAAAAATCCACATCACATTCAACATGTGATTCAACACTCCATTGCACATATTCAACTATTTAATTATTTATTCAACATGTCCATTAGTCTAATGGTCTAATATTTTAAATTACTAATTAAATAAAATATTCAAAAAACAAATGACAATATAGGAGTAGTAGTTTAGTAATTAATGAGAAGAGTTTTTGAATAGGGGAAGCATGTTTGGCTGATCTTATAAGCCCTTTAAAACATCTTATAAGTTGTTTAAGAGCTTATAAACTCTTAAAATTTGTTTGGTAATTTTTTTAAAAAAGATCTTAAAAAACTTAAATATAAGTTGTTTAACAACTTATAAGGTGTTTAAAAAAAGTAAAGGGGGAGATACTTTTTTTTCAACAGTTTATAAGCTCTTGTAACTTAAACCATAAAAGACCAAAATACCCCTAAAATTCTTGTCACCGTTGTTTTTTCGAACGACGCTCACCTCCCAGCTTTCGGACAGCTGTCCGGTTCTCAAGGTGGCTTTGTCCGTGTCTAGCGGCAGGTGGTGCTTGAAGTCCGGTGGGATTCTCTGCACTTTTCGTTTCGAATCCAAGAAATTAACACCAAGAATTATTATTCATTTTTTCGTTCGGTTTCGGTGGGAAACTTACCAAATCATAGGTGTTGGCAAACCTCATGATGATCTTGTAGAAGCTTGGCCTTGTGTCCCGATTTCCTTGTGCCATTCCCGATTTCCTTGTGCCATTTCACTTCGAACCAAAACACAAGGGCAAAAGGGTAATTTAACTATATGAACAATAACCAAATTCAAACACAAATCTATCTACGCACAACTACAGCCTACACAAACAAAAATAAATATTAGTTTTGCCCCTTTGTTAATTGCATTATTTATTATGTAAAAAATAATCAAATTCAAACACACATCTATCTATGTACACACAACAAAATTATAAGTATCTATTTTTAAAAGTACTACATATAAAGAAAAAGTTAGGAAAGAAACGACATTACACGATTTGTTCCGCCAACTCCGATGCCTAGAGTTTTAGAGAAAAAGATCGTTCCTTGCAGCTAATCGATAATACAATATGTAGTTGGAATTATGGAAATATATATATGAAGACAATAGACAATATGAGTGAGAGTTCAAAATACAAAAGAGAAAAAAAATAAAAGTACACTAAATGACATAACGCTACATTTTATTTACACTAGGAGATAAAAAAACCGGTTATTTGCACATAAAAGCAGTGAAGATCCGAAAATATCATCTGTTACATTCGACATGTCGAATTCACATTCGACATGTCGAATCCACATTCGACACAAACATTCAACATGTTGAATCGCATTCGACACAAACATTCGACATGTCGAATCGAATTCGACATACATTAAACATGTCGAATCACATTCGACACACATATTCGACACGTGATTTGACACACATTCGACATGTCGAATCATGTTCGACATATCGAATCACATTCGACATGTATAATTCCACACATTTTTTTACTTTCATTTTTTTTCTTTTTTTGCGTTCAATTGTTTATTAAAAAAATCGACAAATAATATTTAATCTTATTTGTATTCATTTTTTAATTTTACTTTTTTTATTTTTTGCATTCAATCTTATTTAAAAAAAATCGACAAATTAATATTCAATCATGAACATGTGAATCGACATAAAATTTCATACACAAAACATCTACAAAATGAACACAGAGAATACTAAATAAAATATAAGACAAAAACTATTCAAAAAATAAAAATTCGACAAAACCAAAAATTATATTACAAAAAATAGATTCGACCAAAAAAAACTCGACAAAAAAAAATGCTGAGGGCCACCTCTGTTCCGTTCCACCCAAAGCTTTTAAAAATACCAAATCTACATACTCTCCACATGAGTGAACAAATATGATTATCGCTCCGAACACCGAAAAACATGGGTCATCTCCATCGTCGGGAGATGACGATCTTACTGCTGTGCGCCATCACTACGAAAGGAACAAAACGGCAGACCAGATCTAGAACAGGAGGAGGCCGAGGAGCTCTTGTAGGTGGTGCGGGGCCCGCCGATCGGAGAGGAGGAGCGCGAAGGAGTGGGCGAATAGGTTAATCTGGGCGAGCACATAGTGTGAGAAAAAATTCAGTACTGATTTTCAAAGAGGAATTTGGAGAAGGTGAGGCGGCGACGGTAGAAGTGGGATGTGAGGGAAGCAAAATTATTAGGGTTTGATATGGTATGGGTGAGATTTTTAGCTTTTTTATACATAAGATGAAGGGCAAAATAGTTTTTTTTTTTTTTTTGGTAAAAAACCGATTTTTGTAAATGGGAGTGTAGATAAGCTGATTTATTATCTATTATTGTGTATTTTTTTAACATTTTTTCAATACAAAATGATATACAGTACTCCTATGTTGAGGTCAATTATTAGAGGGATAGTAAAAGAAGCTAGGGGTGGGTAAATATGTGTAGTCAATTTTTAAGTTACCTAAAACATGAAACATTTTTTATGTTTCGTGTATTAGGTGTGATGCTACATGACGTGACGATTTTTTTTTTATTAATCGTTTATTTTTTTTTTAATTATTTAGGTGTTGGCAAACCTCATGTTGATCTTGCAGAAGCTTGGCCTTGTGTCCCGACTTCCTTGTGCCATTTCACTTCGAACCAAAACACAAGGGCAAAAGGGTAATTTAAATATATGAACAATAACCAAATTCAAACACAACACAAACAAAAATACATATTAGTTTTGCCCCTTTGTTAATTGCATTATTTATTATGTAAAAAATAACCAAATTCAAACACAACACAAACAAAAATACAGATTAGTTTTGCCCCTTTGTTAATTGCATTATTTATTATGTAAAAAATAACCAAATTCAAACACACATCTATTTATGTACACACAACAAAATTATAAGTATCTATTTTTAAAACTACATATAAAGAAAAAGTTAGAAAAGAAACGACATTACACGATTTGTTTGTCGGCTGTGGCCTCGGCTATTTCCTCCAACTCCGATGCCTAGAGTTTTTGAAAAAAAAAATTGTTCGTATACGATATGTAGTCTCTAAGAAGGAAGATGGAGATATATATATGAAGAGAGTAGATACTAGATATGAGTGAAAGAATTCAAAATACAAAATGATACATACAGCTGTACTCTTATGTTGATGTCAATTATTAGACGGGATGGTAAAAGAAGCTAGGGTGGGTAGATATGTGTAGTCAATTTTCAAGTTAACTAAAACAAGAAATATTTTTTTATGTTTCGATAGTGTGTCTTTATTGGAAAGTAATAAGACTATCTAGTTAAAGTATTCAACATCATACTTTATTGTTTTTTAAAACTTCTTATCATCTTCTCTCTCTTCCACCTAACAATTCAACACTAATTCAAATTTTCACTCTACAATGATTTAGTTTAATAAAATTCAACACCCTACCTCATCACTTTATTTTATTTTTTATTTTCTTTTTTAATTTTGTTCTTGTATTTACAATTCAATAAAAAATATTGATAAAAATGGACAATTATTGGAATTCATTTAAAAAAAAGAAAGTTTAAAATAAAAAATAAATATAAAATTGATAAATTATTGAGAAAAAATATGACTTTTTGTGTGTGTCCAAATTACATGAAACAATGCTCTATTTATAGAGTATAAAAAATGATGAATTTTAGTGTAAAAATAAAAAATAAAAAAATTATTTACAATAAAATAATTGAACAAAATAAAAGAATATATATTATCAAATTTTAAAATTCAAACAACCAATAAAAAGTAGACATGTGTCCCACATGTTACCCTTTCTTCACAATTCAACATGTTGAATTCTTTCAACTCCAAAAAATCCACATCACATTCAACAAGTGATTCAACACTCCATTGCACATATTCAACTATTTAGTTATTTATTTAACATGTCCATTAGTCTAATGGTCTAATATTTTAAATTACTAATTAAATAAAATATTCAAAAAACAAATGAAAATATAGGAGTAGTAGTTTAGTAATTAATGAGAAGAGTTTATGAATAGGGGAAGCATGTTTGGCTGATCTTATAAGCCCTTTAAAACATCTTATAAGTTGTTTAAGAGCTTATAAACTCTTAAAATTTGTTTGGTAATTTTTTTAAAAAAGATCTTAAAAAACTTAAATATAAGTTGTTTAACAGCTTATAAGCTGTTTAAAAAAAGTAAAGGGGGAGATACTTTTTTTTCAACAGTTTATAAGCACTTGTAACTTAAACCATAAAAGACCAAAATACCCCTAAAATTCTTGGCACCGTTGTTTTTCCGAACGACGCTCACCTCCCAGCTTTCGGACAGCTGTCCGGTTCTCAAGGTGGCTTTGTCCGTGTCTAGCGGCAGGTGGTGCTTGAAGTCCGTTGGGATTCTCTGCACGTTTCGTTTCGAATCCAAGAAATTAACACCAAGAATTATTATTCATTTTTTCGTTCGGTTTCGGTGGGAAACTTACCAAATCATAGGTGTTGGCAAACCTCATGATGATCTTGTAGAAGCTTTTGGCCTTGTGTCCCGATTTCCTTGTGCCATTTCACTTCGAACCAAAACACAAGGGCAAAAGGGTAATTTAACTATATGAACAATAACCAAATTCAAACACAAATCTATCTACGCACAACTATAGCCTACACAAACAAAAATACATATTAGTTTTGCCCCTTTGTTAATTGCATTATTTATTATGTAAAAAATAACCAAATTCAAACACACATCTATCTATGTACACACAACAAAATTATAAGTATCTATTTTTAAAACTACATATAAAGAAAAAGTTAGGAAAGAAACGACATTACACGATTTGTTTGTCGGCTGTGGCCTCGGCTATTTGCTCCAACTCCGATGCCTAGAGTTTTTGAGAAAAAAAATCGTTCGTATACGATATGTAGTCTCTAAGAAGGAAGATGGAGATATATATATGAAGAGAGTAGATACTAGATATGAGTGAAAGAATTCAAAATACAAATACATACAGCTGTACTCTTATGTTGGTGTCAATTATTAGACGGGATAGTAAAAGAAGCTAGGGTGGGTAGATATGTGTAGTCAATTTTCAAGTTAACTAAAACAAGAAATATTTTTTTATGTTTCGATAGTGTGTCTTTATTGGAAAGTAATAAGACTATCTAGTTAAAGTATTCAACATCCTACTTTATTGTTTTTTAAAACTTCATATCATCTTCTCTATCTTCCACCTAACAATTCAACACTAATTCAAATTTTCACTCTACAATGATTTAGTTTAATAAAATTCAACACCTTACCTCATCACTTTATTTTATTTTTTATTTTCTTTTTTAATTTTTTTCTTGTATTTACAATTCAATAAAAAATATTGATAAAAATGGACAATTATTGGAATTCATTTAAAAAAAAGAAAGTTTAAAATAAAAAATAAATATAAAATTGATAAATTATTGAGAAAAATATGACTTTTTGTGTGTGTCCAAATTACATGAAACAATGCTCTATTTATAGAGTATAAAAAATGATGAATTTTAGAGCGTGGTTTACGTTCGCGTTATTTTCGATAAAATTGTTCTACCTTGCAGGGTTCCGACTATTATGGCTTGATGATTGTTCGTTTAATTATTTTGTCATATTTATGTTGGATTATTAAACTCTCAGACATGTCGAAATTCGTTTTTGGTGGTGAATGCTTGTAATAGTAAAAATTCGGGGGTTGACCGAATTTAGGTTTATTATTATTGTTCTATGTTTTTCCGGAAAGTGTATAGGGTCGATTTCATGTATAGAATCGATACCGGAATTGTAATTTAATTTTGTAAATTAATTTTACCTTGGATCGATACCGAGATGACCGCCGGAGAACACGTGTGACGAAGAAAACGAAGAGGACTAGGGCTCGGGATCGATCATGAGATCGACCCCATGGAGATCGATCGCGGGGGCTGTCCGCGATGCTCCTTGGCCACGCCGGCCACCAGTGGTGGTGGCGCGTGAGCTGGGGCGGCGGCGGTGGTGCTCCCGGCCGGCGATCGAGGGGGGGGGGGGGGGGGGGGGCGCGGGGTCCTCGTGATCTCATGCTTCTCCTACCAAGATTCACTTTCCTAAATTAATTCGGTTTTCCTATTTGAGTATTCTTATTTTTAGGAACTCTCATGGATTAGGAAAAGAATTAATTGGAATTAATTTATTTCCTTATTGAGTATTCTCTTTTATGGGAACTCTCATGGATTAGGAAAATAATTAATTTGGAGTTGATTTATTTCCTATTTGATTATTCCTATTCTTGGAATTTTTATTAGATGGAAATTAATTAATCATGGAAAGTAGAAGAGTCCTAATTTATTTTATTTCCTTATTCTATTATAGAAGTCTTCTAGAATATTCAAGTTTTACTTGGATAGGATTCTAGAGATTTAATAGAATTAGAAGGGAAAATAAATAAATAAAATATTAATGATATTTAATTTTATTTTTGATATATTCGATTGACTTAATTTTCGAATTAAGTAACTTTTGGATTAATTGAAAATAAATGGATTTAAATATTGGGATTAATATTCTCGTCACATGGAGCATTCAAGAAACGAAGATTGAAGACTAGAAGATGCGTACGGAGATGTGATGAAGCCATAATAGTCGGAAAAAATAATTTTCTAGCATTATTTTGACTATGTGATAATATGTGCTTTATTACTTGTATGCATGCTATGTGTGTTTACTTAATGCACTAGATAGCGTATCCCTTTATTGTAAAAAGCTAAGTGGGAGAGGGGATGGAAACATTCCCATGGTCTCCATTGCTGTTCTCTTGGTGACTCTTATGGACTTTTGAAGTTCGTGTAGACGAGTCATTGGAGGAGAATTCTTGTAATTCCTTTTACGAGAAACATTGATCAAGTTTATCAAACAATGCCTGATTTGTCTTTCTGAAGCTGACTTCAAGTCGACTCATTCTCACCCCGGGGAGTGGAATGGAGCCAAAGCCACTTGGTCATGTGGATGACACAAATTAGAGACCTTCGTACCATTCTTTTTAAAGATGGATCGATTGTCTGCTCGGCTCCCTCATCTAATGAGAGATAGGGTTGTTCGCATGGTGAATCACTGGTTAGAAACTTCGAGTTTCACTTATGATTTTCCGCGTCTTGATTCACAAAATCGAATGGATCTTGTAATTGGGAGTCAATTATAAAAGTCTCTTGGTGTAGTAAACGTCCACACCACGTGGCTTGCTATACTAACGGATTTTGGATTAATTGATGTAGACAGTTATAAGGAATTGTGAAGAGTTGTGAAGTTATCGTAAACGTCCACACCACGTGGCTTGCGGTGATGTAGCAATTCCAAACGATTTACTTTAGTACTGAGTGATGGTTTACACTTAGATACGCGTTGTAGTATCCTTACCCACGAAGTTACGCTATAATCGATGTATGACCAAAGAAAATCTAATTTCTAAATCATTTGGGTAGGTAAACGTCCACACCACGTGGCTTGCCTTACCTAATGGGATTTTAGATGTGATTGGTAATTTAATGATATTATTTGAGGGAGATAATATCGGACATTAAATTAATTGTTTGTTTATATGTGCTTATAGGTTTAGAGAATAGCTATGAATCCACTTTCTGTGATACTCAAGGAGAATAAACTCACTGGTCCCAATTACATTGATTGGAAGAGAAATTTGGACATTGTCCTGACTGCTGAAGAGTACAAGTTCGTACTCTATGAAGCATGCCCTGCTGAGCCCACGGCTGCCTCGACTGATGAGGATAGAGCGACATATAGGAAGTGGACAATGGCTGATGAAATGGCTAGGTGCTATATTTTGGCTTCCATGTCAAATGTACTCCAAACCCAACATGAGTCGATGGACACTGCCGAGGATATGTTGTTCAACCTCAAGGAGATGTTTGGGCATCAAGACCGTACGGCTAGGCAAGAAGCCATGAGAGTCCTCATGTCGACTACTCAGTCTGAAGGAACGCCCGTTGGGGAGCACGTTCTTAAGATGATGAGTTTGTTGAATGAATTGGAGGTCCTAGGAGCTCAGATTGATGCTGAGACGCAAGTCGACATCATACTCCAGTCTCTGACCCCTAGTTTTGAGCAGTTTCGTATGAGTTATAATATGGGTAAACTATCTTATACTCTTGCGCAACTCCTGACTGAACTGAAGGCGGCAGAGGGGATCTACAAGAAGGGCAAGTCTCAAGCTCTTGTAGCTAACAAGTCCAAAAGCTTGAAAGTTGTTGGAGGTAGGGGCAAGAAAAGGAAGCAAGCCTGGAAACCCAGTGGTGCCAAGAGGAATGGACCACGAGTGGGGGCTAGTAAGCCAAGGGGCAAGTGCTTCCGATGCAACAAGTCTGGACACTGGAAGTCTGAATGTCCTCTCAAAGGTACGAATTTTTCTTTAGTCGTAAAAACATAGTCCGCGGTATTATCTACCAGAGTTCTGGTGTGTAGATATGGAACCACTGACGGTATGTGCATTCTAAATGCAGGGGTTCCAGAAAACCCGGCGACTTAGAGAAGAAGAGTTCGAGTCTACATGGGCGAAGCTGTTGAGGAAGCAGCGGTCGCAGTGGAAGACATTTATCTGCTTTAGTAGTTATAGGATTTCATTTCAAGTTTATTGCTTTATGTACCTTTTATTTTAGAAAGAACTTTTGTTCTGGTTTTCTATTATTAATGGATATTTTATTTCTTTAATCATTTGATGGTTTGGATAAGAAATAATGGTGATATCTATTCTGGTACATTAGATGGCAATATGTGAATGATGAATCCTTAGTCTACCACGATGCAACAAACCGTTATATAACTTGTTTTACTAATTAGATGTGTTTCTTTGTTAAATCATTATACTTGTGAATTCTTGTACTTAGTGGTATTTATTCAAATAAGATTCAAAGGTCGAAATTGATTTGATCAATTATAGTTGAAGAAATTGACCTTCCGACCTAAGAATTGAATTTGGAAGATAATACAACTAAGCAAGCCTTTCTGGATAAAGGATAGAATTCGGAAAAGTATTGAAATTGATTTATGATTGATGCGGGATATGTGTAATTAGAAAGGTATAAGTAATTCTGTTAAGAATACTTAAAGATGGATTAGAATACTTGATGTGCCATAAATGCAAAGTGTTTTGACTAGTCAATGAATATTTGTATTCATTTTTTTATTTTACTTTTTTTATTTTTTGCATTCAATCTTATTTAAAAAAAATCGACAAATTAATATTCAATCATAAACATGTGAATCGACATAAAATTTCATACACAAAACATCTACAAAATGAACACAGAGAATACTAAATAAAATATAAGACAAAAACTATTCAAAAAATAAAAATTCGACAAAACCAAAAATTATATTACAAAAAATAGATTCGACCAAAAAAAACTCGACAAAAAAAAATGCTGAGGGCCACCTCTGTTCCGTTCCGCCCAAAGCTTTTAAAAATACCAAATCTACATACTCTCCACATGAGTGAACAAATATGATTATCGCTCTGAACACCGAAAAACATGGGTCATCTCCATCGTCGGGAGATGACGATCTCACTGCTGTGCGCCATCACTACGAAAGGAACAAAACGGCAGACCAGATCTAGAACAGGAGGAGGCCGAGGAGCTCTTGTAGGTGGTGCGGGGCCCGCCGATCGGAGAGGAGGAGCGCGAAGGAGTGGGCGAATAGGTTAATCTAGGCGAGCACATAGTGTGATAAAAAATTCAGTACTGATTTTCAAAGAGGAATTTGGAGAAGGTGAGGCGGCGACGGTAGAAGTGGGATGTGAGGGAAGCAAAATTATTAGGGTTTGATATGGTATGGGTGAGATTTTTAGCTTGTTTATACATAAGATGAAGGGCAAAATAGTTTTTTTTTTTTGGTAAAAACCCGGTTTTTGTAAATGGGAGTGTAGATAAGCTGATTTATTATCTATTATTGTGTATTTTTTTAACATTTTCTCAATACAAAATGATATACAGTACTCCTATGTTGAGGTCAATTATTAGAGGGATAGTAAAAGAGGCTAGGGGTGGGTAGATATGTGTAGTCAATTTTTAAGTTACCAAAAACATGAAACATTTTTTATGTTTCGTGTATTAGGTGTGATGCTACATGACGTGACGATTTTTTTTTTATTAATCGTTTATTTATTTTTTAATTATTTAGGTGTTGGAAAACCTCATGATGATCTTGTAGAATCTTGGCCTTGTGTCCCGACTTCCTTGTGCCATTTCACTTCGAACCAAAACACAAGGGCAAAAGGGTAATTTAACTATATGAACAATAACCAAATTCAAACACAACATAAACAAAAATACATATTAGTTTTGCCCCTTTGTTAATTGCATTATTTATTATGTAAAAAATAACCAAATTCAAACACAACACAAACAAAAATACAGATTAGTTTTGCCCCTTTGTTAATTGCATTATTTATTATGTAAAAAATAACCAAATTCAAACGACATTACACGATTTGTTTGTCGGTTGTGGCCTCGGCTATTTCCTCCAACTTCGATGCCTAGAGTTTTTGAGAAAAAAAATCGTTCGTATACGATATGTAGTCTCTAAGAAGGAAGATGGAGATATATATATGAAGAGAGTAGATACTAGATATGAGTGAAAGAATTCAAAATACAAAATGATACATACAGCTGTACTCTTATGTTGGTGTCAATTATTAGACGGGATGGTAAAAGAAGCTAGGGTGGGTAGATATGTGTAGTCAATTTTCAAGTTAACTAAAACAAGAAATATTTTTTTATGTTTCGATAGTGTGTCTTTATTGGAAAGTAATAAGACTATCTAGTTAAAGTATTCAACATCCTACTTTATTGTTTTTTAAAACTTCATATCATCTTCTCTCTCTTCCACCTAACAATTCAACACTAATTCAAATTTTCACTCTACAATGATTTAGTTTAATAAAATTCAACACCCTACCTCATCACTTTATTTTATTTTTTATTTTCTTTTTTAATTTTGTTCTTGTATTTACAATTCAATAAAAAATATTGATAAAAATGGACAATTATTGGAATTCATTTAAAAAAAGGAAAGTTTAAAATAAAAAATAAATATAAAATTGATAAATTATTGAGAAAAATATGACTTTTTGTGTGTGTCCAAATTACATGAAACAATGCTCTATTTATAGAGTATAAAAAATGATGAATTTTAGTGTAAAAATAAAAAATAAAAAAATTATTTACAATAAAATAATTGAACAAAATAAAAGAATATATATTATCAAATTTTAAAATTCAAACAACCAATAAAAAGTAGACATGTGTCCCACATGTTACCCTTTTTTCACAATTCAACGTGTTGAATTCTTTCAACTCCAAAAAATCCACATCACATTCAACATGTGATTCAACACTCCATTGCACATATTCAACTATTTAATTATTTATTCAACATGTCCATTAGTCTAATGGTCAAATATTTTAAATTACTAATTAAATAAAATATTCAAAAAACAAATGAAAATATAGGAGTAGTAGTTTAGTAATTAATGAGAAGAGTTTATGAATAGGGGAAGCATGTTTGGCTGAGCTTATAAGTAGAGGTGGGAATTTCAGCCCGGCCCGATGGGCCGGCCCAGCCAGCCCGACCAATGGGTCAGGCTGGGCCAAAGAATTAGCAGCCCAAAAAATCCTGGGCCTATTTTGCCCGGCCCGATGGGCTGGCGGGCCAAATGGGCTAGACCCGAGTTTGGCCCGATAGGCTGGGCCGACCCGATTTTTTTTAATTTTTTAAATTTTAATATTTTTAATTTTTAATATTTTTTTTAACATAATATTGTTTTAATTACTTATTTTAACTATTATTATAGTTATTTCTATTATTTTTGTATAAATTTGTGTATATTTATTAATACACAAAACATCTACAAAATGAACACAAAGAATACTAAATAAAATATAAGACAAAAATTATTCAAAAAATAAAAATTCGACAAAAAATAGATTCGACCAAAAAAAACTCGACAAAAAAAAATGCTGAGGGCCACCTCTGTTCCGTTCCGCCCAAAGCTTTTAAAAATACCAAATCTACATACTCTCCACATGAGTGAACAAATATGATTATCGCTCCGAACACCGAAAAACATGGGTCATCTCCATCGTCGGGAGATGACGATCTCACTGCTGTGCGCCATCACTACGAAAGGAACAAAACGGCAGACCAGATCTAGAACAGGAGGAGGCCGAGGAGCTCTTGTAGGTGGTGCGGGGCCCGCCGATCGGAGAGGAGGAGCGCGAAGGAGTGGGCGAATAGGTTAATCTGGGCGAGCACATAGTGTGATAAAAAATTCAGTACTGATTTTCAAAGAGGAATTTGGAGAAGGTGAGGCGGCGACGGTAGAAGTGAGATGTGAAGGAAGCAAAATTATTAGGGTTTGATATGGTATGGGTGAGATTTTTAGCTTTTTTATACATAATATGAAGGGCAAAATAGTATTTATTTTTTTTGGTAAAAAAACGGTTTTTGTAAATGGGAGTGTAGATAAGCTGATTTATTATCTATTATTGTGTATTTTTTTAACATTTTCTCAATACAAAATGATATACAGTACTCCTATGTTGAGGTCAATTATTTGAGGGATAGTAAAAGAGGCTAGGGGTGGGTAGATATGTGTAGTCAATTTTTAAGTTACCTAAAACATGAAACATTTTTTATGTTTCGTGTATTAGGTGTGATGCTATATGACGTGACGATTTTTTTTTATTAATCGTTTATTTTTTTTTTTAATTATTTAGGTGTGTGCAAACCTCATGATGATCTTGTAGAAGCTTGGCCTTGTGTCCCGACTTCCTTGTGCCATTTCACTTCGAACCAAAACACAAGGGCAAAAGGGTAATTTAACTATATGAACAATAACCAAATTCAAACCCAAATCTATTTACGCACAACTACAGCCTACACAAACAAAAATACAGATTAGTTTTGCCCCTTTGTTAATTGCATTATTTATTATGTAAAAAATAACCAAATTCAAACACACATCTATCTATGTACACAAAACAAAATTATAAGTATCTATTTTTAAAAGTACTACATATAAAGAAAAAGTTAGGAAAGAAACGACATTACAAGATTTATTCCGCCAACTCCGAAATCTAGAGTTTTAGAGAAAAAGATCGTTCCTTGCAGCTAATCGAAAATACAATATGTAGTAGGTAGATGTAAATATATATGAAGAGAGTAGATAATATGAGTGAGAGTTCAAAATACAAAAAAAAAAATACACTAAATGACATAGCGCTACATCTTATTAACACTAAGAGATAAAAAACTGGTTATTTGCACATAAAAGCAATGAACATTCGAAAATATCCTCCGTTACATTCGACATGTTGAATCCACATTTGACATGTCGAATCCACATTCGACACAAACATTTGACATGTCGAATCACATTCGACACACATATTCGACATGTGATTTGACACACATTCGACATGTCGAATCGCATTCGACACACACATTCGATATGTCGAATCACATTCGACATGTATAATTCCACACATTTTTTTACTCACTTTTTTTTTTCTTTTTTTGCGTTCATTTTTTATTAAAAAAATCGACAAATAATATTTAATCTTATTTGTATTCATTTTTTTATTTTACCTTTTTTCTTTTTTGCATTCAATCTTATTTTAAAAAATCGATAAATTAATATTCAATCATGAACATGTGAATCGACATAAAATTTCATACACAAAACATCTAAAAAATGAACACAGAGAATACTAAATAAAATATAAGACAAAAACTATTCAAAAAATAAAAATTCGACAAAACCAAAAACTATATTACAAAAAATAGATTCGACCAAAGAAAACTCGACCAAAATAAAATGCCGAGGGCCACCTCTGTTCCGTTCCGGCTAAAGTTTTAAAAAATACCAAATCTACATACTCTCCATATGAGTGAACAAATATGATTATCGCTCCGAACACCGAAAAACATGGGTCATCTCCATCGTCGGGAGATGATGATCTCACTGCTGCGCGCCATCACTACGAAAGGAACAAAACGGCAGACCAGATCTAGAACCGGAGGAGGCCGAGGAGCTCTTGTAGGTGGTGCGGGGCCCGCCAATCGGAGAGGAGGAGCGCGAAGGAGTGGGCGAAGAGGTTAATCTGGGCGAGCACATAGTGTGATAAAAAATTCAGTGTTGATTTTCAAAGAGGAATTTGGAGAAGGTGAGGCGGCGGCTGTAGAAGTGGGATGTGAGGGAAGCAAAAAAAAAATTAAGGTTTGATATGGTATGGGTGAGATTTTTAGCTTTTTATACATAAAATGAAGGGCAAAATAGTATTTTTTTTTTTAGTAAAAAACCAGTTTTTGTAAATGGAAGTGTAGATAAGTTATTTTACTATTTATTATTGTGTATTTTATAATATTTTCTCAATACAAAATGATATACAGTACTCCTATGTTGAGGTCAATTATTAGAGAGATAGTAAAAGAGGCTAGGGGTGGGTAGATATGTGTAGTCAATTTTTAAGTTACCTAAAACATGAAACATTTTTTTATGTTTCGTGTAATAGGTGTGATGCTACATGACGTGACGATTTTTTTTTTATTAATCATTTTTTTTTATTTTTAATTATTTAATTAAAAAATACTGTTTCTAAAAGCATTAATTAAAATTCGATTTTACAAAAACGTAAATATTTTTAAATTTTTTATATTTTTACCAAATGCGCATATAATATAAATATCAATTAAGTCATGTGTTTCTACTTATAAATAAATACGATTATGTTTTGAAATTTGGGATAAATTTAGAGGGTGTATTCAACTGGAATTTTGATATATTTTTTTTAGCTTTTAAAAGTCGATGGATTTTTATGGATTTTTAAATTCACGGAGTCTACCTAGAGTTTGATTGACTCTTTTTCAATTGATTTTGATGGATTTTCATAAACTTTATATGATTGAAAAAAAATTTATTTGTTTTACTTGAATTTTTATAAACTTTTATATATAAAAAAATCTTAATTATTTAAAAAAATCTAAATTGTTCAAAATTAAATAATAATTATTATTAATCAAAAAATGCATTTGTTGAAAAATAAATAAATATTATTATTTATTATTATTATTCTAATCTTCATTTACATTATTGTTGTGCTTCCTCATTTTCTACTTAGAATTAGCTATACTCGCTCCCCATGAGCTAGGAGAGGGTGTATTCGATTATAATTTTAAATGATTTTTTAGGATTATATGATTTTTTCATAGATTGTAAAGAAATGTAAAATATATATGATTTAGTAAACTTTTATAAATATCAATTATATTCAAATTAATATGAACATACTTTTATATAAAATAATTTTTTTTAAAAAACAAAAAAATAAATAATTATTTTTATTTTTATTTTTATCACAAAATAATATATTATTAATATCATGTATAAATAATTATTTTTAACGAAAATATAATAATATCAATTTTCTCAAATAAAAATTTGATTATTTTAATAGAGTGATTTGTGTAACTCTTGTTAAATGACTAATAATTATTTTATTTTTATTTTTCGTATTTGAGTTTTCATGTTTCAAAGAAATCCATTGAAATCTCTCATAATTATGAGAGATTTCTCAAATTTATATTATATTTTGTAAAGAAAATCTATCAAAATTTATAAAAATTTTAAATCCATTATAATCTATAAACTTTTGAATACCTAAAGATTTTTTTAAGACTTTTTAAAATTTTAATCGAATAACTCAAAATTTTAATGGACTTTTAAAAATCCGTATTGAATACACTTAGACTTTAAAAATCTATTAAAATCTTGGAGACTCTCAATTGAATACATCTCCCTTAATTGCATGTACGAGTAAGTAGAAACGCATGACTTAATTGAATTTAAAATTGATTTTTATATTACATTAGTATTTTGTAAATTTCAAAAATTTAAAAATATTTACGTAAATCCCGAAATTATAATTAATGTTTTCATAAATTGTATTTTTAATTAAATAATTAAAAATAAATATAAAAAGCGATCAACATAAAAAAAAAGTTACTTGAGTGTGTATGTGGAATTCGTAGTGTAGTAGTGTGTGTGTCTTTATTGGAAAGTAATAATTGTCCATCGAATTTCGGATATTTTAAATTACTAATTAAATAAAATATTCAAAATTCAAATGAAAAATATACTATTAGTAGTTTAGTAATTAATGAGAAGAGTTTATGAATAGGGAAATTTTTTTATAAATTAATCTTTTGGAAACATTATAGTATACTCTTGGGAAGGTAATAAAATGGACTTGGGATAGGAAGTGAATTGGATTTGGATCCAATGAGTTCATTCGATCAGACCGTTTCAAATCAAATAAAACCGAATCCAACTTCAACTTGTTTACGGATTTTATATTTTAATGTTTAATGATTATAATAATAATAGTTAAATTAAGTAATCTTAATATTACATAATATTATTCAGTCAATTTTAATTAGTTTATATGAAATTTTATTAATAAACATATAAATTTTTATTTCTTAATATTTTGGAAAATAGTTTAAAGGTTACTAACATAGTAACATGAGAATTTATTTTAATAAACATCATAAGGAAAATGGGTGTTACATTCATGATCGAGAGTTCTCGTCCTTATACAAAATGTGTAAAGAAAATCTAAAATTATTTATTTATTTATTTACAAATCAACTTCCATAACCATTTTTTATATATAAATAAATCAACAAATATTTTTAAATAAAAACATTATTCAATCCTTCCATCTTGAAAACTGTTTTTCATTCACTCCATTTAATTTCCTTATTCTTATGTGATTAATATTTAAAAGTACAAATTAGAGAATCTTTTAGAAGTTGTTTTTTTAAAGGTCAATTACAATATTTTGGGATTCGAACTTAGAACTTTTAATCCTCAATTCGAGTGTTAAACCAACTGAGTTAACAACCCTTGACAATCTTTAGAAGTTGATGAACAAGCAAAAAGGAAAGAGTCTCCCTCCAAAATAAATTAGATTTAGGTGAGTACTTATATTCTAAATTTTAATTGTCATATTGAGCCATCACTTTTCGATTTTTCCGTTAATGCATTGTATTTGCTATTTAATTAGGAATATATATATATATATATATATATATATATATATATATATATATATAATTAGTTTGTAATTTTATTTATACTATTTAATTAGTAAAATGGTAGATGTAGTTATTAGTTGTGGGCTTCCCATAAATCAGCACCAAAATCATTGGCCTTAAACAGGGCCGGCTTTTAGCACGTGCTAGTCGTGCGCTTGTACAGGGCCCCCAAGATTTTGGGGCCCAATTTTTTTTAGACATGTTCTATTAAAAAAAATTGTTTTAGCGTTAATAAAGTTTTGTTGAGCTTAATTTTTATTTATATTTTAAAAAAAATTGTTTAAAAATAATAATTTGTTTTAGTTAATAAAAAAAATCTTAGTAAAATCTTTGTTTTAGTGCTAATAGTTAATAAAATTTTGTTGCGCTTAATTTTTATTTATGTTTTAAAAAAAATATGGTTTAAAAAAATAATTTGTTTTAGTTAATAAATTTTTTTTAGTAAAATCTTTGTTTTAGTGCTAATAAAAAAATAGCGTTAATTAATTCATTAAGAATAACAATGAGTTAGATGGAAATCCATTTATACATTGATTTGAATTTTTTTAAAAGAATTAATGCAAAAATAAAGTTAAGAAATACTATCATTTATTATTTTGTATTTGTTTACTTACTAGCTAATTAAGCTAAGGCCTATATAGACATTTCGCAAGTCTTGTTTTACTTAATCTTTGTTTATGTTTTAAAAAAATTGTTTAAAAAATATAATTTATTTTATCTTTAATAAAAAAATCTGAATAGCAAGGAGTTAGATAGAAATACATTTATACATTAATATAAATTTTTTAAAAGAATTTATGCCAAAAAAAATAGTTAAGAAATATCGTTTATTATTTTGTATTTGTTTACGTACTGCGACACTAGATAGAGCCCAATATTAATATTTCGCACAGGGCCACCGAAACTTCCAAGACGGCCTGGCCTTAAATATATGGGCTTCTCATATTCACCACCAAAATTATTGGCCTTAATTTATATGTATACATGGATGCATGTCTTCATTCTATATATAGTACTCCATAATAATAATAACATTGACACTTATATATATATATATATATATATATATATATATATATATATATATATAAAACCTTCCATCAAACAAGCTTCCTTATCACATATTTCAATTCGGAAATCGAAGGTAGATCGGCACGGGATTTCGCGGCGTTGGCGGAGCATCCCACACGGTGAAAGCGCTGTCGGAGTTGATCCACACGTCGCTCATCTCCGGGCAATGCCGCCCCAAAACATCTTTCAAGCTTTCCGTTGTGTTGACCCATTCCAGCCCTTTCTTAGTATAGGTCTCCTCGTTGAAATTGCTCGTGAAATATTTGTTCGCCTCTAGCCTCCTGCAAGTGAGAAAATCGACCAATGCTCGTGTAACTATCTATGCTATAATATTTAAGGATGCTTTCGTAATTAATCTGCAATAATCGACCTAGATGCCATGATAAGGAAAATGACGAAAGCCGTCTCGGATATGGCAAAGCCCTTGATTTTCTTTTCTGCCATGAGGCCAACTTGTATGTCGAGCTCCTCCACATCGTCAGCGTACAATTGCCGGATGATCTCGATGGCTTCTTCGTCGTCCGTCAGATCTTCCCACTTAGAGATTGGGATGAGAAACAACGCTCTCCGGAAATCATTGTACCTTGCAACGCTCCTCTCTCTATCCCTATAAACTGCACGTGCACGTGCCATGTCATGCAAATACAACTATAATTTCTAATTTATCTATTACAATTAAATTTAAGAAAAATATTTTATTTTTATTTTTAACCAAGTGTTCCATTATTGTGAAATATTATCTATCAAAAGAAAATAGACATTATTATGAGACAGAAGCAGAAGCACGTACTTTCGAGGGATGGTAGATCAATTGGATTGGGCCGATTAGTGCCGTCTACGTTTTGGGCCACAAGATTCCTGAGCCAGGTGGGATGGTTCCAAAGCCCAAGTGCACCACATGATTGGTGGCCCATTGAGACCATGAGGCCCGTGAACCCAATCTTCGACATATTACGTGCCCCTTGCGCACCCACCAGCTCAGGCATATCAATTCTGTTATTTATATTTTATATTATATTTCAAAAAATATTTATAAAAAAAATAAACAAAATAAAAATTGATTTACTCTTTCTCGAGAGGAGGAGATTTGTTTGGTCCGGGCGGAATTCGGGTGTTTCTGATGAGAAATTTGTCGGGCAGGAGAGAGTGCATCCGATAGACAGTGACGAATTCTTCGGTCAACGAGTAGGGCACACCGTGGTCGTTAGGCTTCTTTGATCCGACAATGCCGCTGAGTAAAGTGAGTCCGGTGTGACCGAACAAGTCTTTAATTTTCTTTCCGAGCAATCCGTACCAATTGGCTCGCATTCCCGCTAGCAACGTGTCCGTTTTCAGAAGCTCGACTGTCCAATCGATTGTGTGTACTTTCGCGATCACTGCTGACGTCACTAGCCTCGCGTGACGGTACAGTTCTTCATCTTCCAATTCAGGGTATTCCTTCTGCAATGCATGCATATAATAATTAACAAAATCAATCAAAAGAGAGAGCTTGAGAGAGTTGAGCTTGATGAAGAACATATATATATTATAATATTATATATATACCATCAATGCATCGCATACGGAGTTGTGTTCCTTGATGAAGAGAGCTTGGAGCAACGAGAGGCCGGCCCATGTGTTGCGGACATCACCGGATAAGACTGTGCCGTTTTCGTTGACGATTAAGAGCCCGTCTTCCGAAATCTTGAGCTTCCCATCTTCGAAAGTACGCACTCTCTGCAAAACTTCTTCGTTACTTCCGTATAGCGCACTCCCGTCCCTTCAAAAAATGTTAATTTTTGTTGTGATTAAAGTTAATTTATACTACGTAATACTAATTACTAGCTAGTAATATCTTGCTTACCACCAGGGGGATCGACGGTTCAGATAGCCAGGATTGATGGGATTGGTTTCGTCGTGGGCATACTTAGTTTGAATCCCTTTGGACTCGTAGAATTTGAAGGACTTGAGAGGGCATCGGCTCGCAACTTCTTCAGGCGCCGACAATTCCACCTGATCAGAAAGAAAAAAACAAGGTTTAATTAGACACTCAACACTACTTACTAATTTGATTGATTGTTAAAACAATTAATAAAACGTGATGTACTTTATAATTTTCAAATGTTATACTATAACGTGTTACGTGTCGATTGATCTATCGTACGTTATTTTGAGTATATGTATATATTTGGGTTGATTAGCTATAAGCGGTAACCTTTCCAAAATCACGCGTGTAGAATAGAATTAAATACCTCTTGATTGGTATCCTCTATATGATCGACCCAATCGTGTATCATGAACTGTATCCACGACGCAGCGATCATGTTAAACTGTTTTCCCGTGTCGATCAATTTTCTGCGCGCTAAGACCTTCGTTACCACCACCATCGGGTCGGGCTTCTTTAGCTGCACGCACAAATATATATATATATACATACGCATGCATGATTGAATTAATTCCTCTTTCTAAATATAGTATATTACAAATAATTAATTAATTAATTAAACCTTGGTTGTTTGATCAACGGGAAGCATATTCCGGCCAAAAAATGTTCCATCGTCGGCTAGATTAGGAGCTGGCCGATTGCCGACATTAAACAAGTTGTAGTTGTCGTGGAGGTGTCGACGTAGGGTTAGGTAGATCAATCCTAGGAAAACCGGAAGCCGGTGCCACGGTTTCACTTTGTCTACTAAATGAACAATCTGCGTACGTACATGTAAATTATAATAACTCGCGTAATGTTTTAAATTTAATCAAGAAAAATAGAAATTAATAATTAAGCTACTTACGAGGAAGATGAATGTATCGACGAGAGTCATAGACCGAACAATCCCGCGAAAATCTTTGTGAACTAAGGCGTATAGGAAGGGTTTGAGCAAGATGTTCTTGAATGAAGTCATGGCTAAGGTTAGTGAGTTACGATGTTTGTGTTAGGCAATTGTAGATCGAGTGTGTGTGTATATATATATAACTAATTAACTAATTTAATATGAAAATAAAATGAAGGGCTGTTATGAAATGAGGATCTGAAAAATTAAATGCATATTATTGGTGGGTAGATTAAATGTATCTTAGTGGGTAGAGATTAATTAAAATGGATCTCTTGCACGTAACTCTTTAGTTTTATTTCAGACGCACGTGCATGCCGAAAACAGTCATTTAGTGTTGTGTCAAAAAAAAGTTACTTTGACAACTTTGTTCATAAAGAAGTAAATTTTATTTAAAAATAGTTCCTTTTCCTTACAGATGTATGAAGAATGTTGCAATTTCTTCTTTTTTTCGTGAATTAGGTAGGTGTGTTAAATTATTGATCCCGCATTCGCACCAACTAGTCAGACAATTAATGAATGAATTGACAAACTACGTTTCGTGACCGACTAAATATGCACTATTTAAGAATAAAGCACGTTAGTCGTTAGAGAACAAAAATTATAAAAAAAGGTGAAAAAGTAAAAAAGTGCAAATATTCTTTTTTGAAAAAACTTCTAAAACCAAACGCTCACACGACACTATTAGTATGAAAATTAATTTGCATATATGGTTCATACATATCAAGTTTCGGACATAATTGAAGATTTTTTTTTGGAGAAAAACTTGTTTTAATCGTGTAAAAGAATTAATTAATTGTGTACAATGAGAGCTATAATTATATACAAAACAAGCACTATATGAAGATAGCTTGTTGAACAATATCTCAAGAACTATATGAAGATTGAAAGGAACTAAAATCAAATTAAAAAAAAAATATCCAGTACATTTATTAGTGTTGTGTTTCTTTTCTTTATAGCTTTTTAAGAAGACCTTCAAAATGGCGAAAATACTTTTTAGCACGAAAATTAATATGGGTCGATCAACAAATGTCAACTTTTTTAAGCGAACTAAAATGAAATTACAAAAAAAATATACAGTACATTTATTCTTTCTCAAGGTGTTGTATTTCTTTTCTTTATAGCTTTCCAAGATAACATGACCTTCAAAATGGCGAAAATACCTTTTAGTACAATATATGGGTCGATCAACAAATGTCAACTTTTTTACGCGATTCGAAGCGACCAATCCTAGTAGCCTCAGCGGTTGGGAACGGCCCAACCCCGGTTGGCCGACTACATTTCTTCGGCTATTTCTCTCGTTACCATTTCTCGCTTTTTTTTGTGCTTAAATCCTCTCAATTTAGCTCAAAACTCTAAATTTACCAAAAATATTTAACGAAGTAAGAAATTTCACAATAATAGAGGATAAGTCGTATAAATGTAAGATTCACTCTCACTTTGGCCACGGAAAAGGAAGAATATAAGAGTTTGTTTATTTTGGATTGAATTCAAACAAAATAAAATGATATGAACTGTATATGTTTCAAATTAAACTAAATTAGTAACATACACTCGTGCGATGCACGTTGATGTTTAAAAATACATTTTCAGTGAGTAATTTTGATTTAAAAGTTCAAAATGAGTATTTGTACTTTACACGGCGAAGTTTGATGGATTTTGAAGTATTTGATAGACTTTTTGCTACACTATTGGCGTTATATTGTTTCAAATATTAGTATAATTTTTAAACATATGTTTTTACGCAAAAGCGTTCATGTCAATTGAAAACAATTAAAATTAAATATTATTAACGGAAACACTGATAATGATAAGACGTAATTCCCTATTAAAATTTTTGAAACACTTCTTTAGAGTGAACAAAACCTATATATCCGCTTGTGATTAGCCCTTTGTGAGTGTATATAGTCTCTTTTTTTACGAAAGATATACACATCTATGAGTAGAATAACCTTGTGTGGACAAAGAAATTTAAAAGATGGATTTCCAATTTTTACGAAGCAAGGGTTGTGCGTGGTCCGTGGCGTGTTTGTTGCGTCGGGCGGTGGTTGCGCGATTGAGTCGGAGGTGGTTGTTATTGTTGCGGTGAGATGGTGGTTGCGTCAGACGACGATTGCGGTGCGGTGATTGTATCTCAGTGATTTCGTCAGAGAAGAGAGAACGCGAAACAATGGCTCGCGTGGAGAGAAAATCACAATTAAATTTTAGTTGTTTTGTATATATGATACTATTATTATTATTATTATTATTATTATTATTATTATTATTATTATTATTATATAGTACCCTCTCTCTCTCATAAAAGTTGCAATACTTTTATTTTTGGAGTGTTCCATAATAGTTTATACATAAAAAAAATTCTTATTTTTTCATTATAAAATACAATTTATTCACAACTTTTTAAACTTCACTGACAACTACTTTTATTTCTAATTTAAATAAATTAAATTCATTACTTTTTGCTCAAAAAGTCAAAAAACAACATTTTTCTTAGTCAATGTTTATCAGTGACCACCCAACCACGACGGAACCAGAAAATTTATTTAGGAGGGCCCAATATTATGATAATTTTTACTAAATTTTAAGATGATTTTAAAAATCTTTAACGAAAACCATTTTTTTGGAGGTAGGGGCAATATTACTATTTTTTTCTAGGATTATAATAATTTCATTTAATTTAACAAAAAAATAATGAATAACTAAAAAATTTTAAGGTGTTGTTTTATAGTTGTACACTATTATTGCCTAGAGATTGTGGAAATTCTTGATCATGTGAAGTTTTTTTTTTTTGGTAAAGGTCAATCACATAAAAAATAAATAGTATAGTACAGTACTGCGCATAGGGAATAAAAAACCCACTGCATCACAGAGCTAACAAACTAGCTCTCCAACCAACCAACCTAAACATATAGCACTAAATAATACAACACAATCACCAGGCTATATGCCATACCTTCTTCAGTGCCCGTGCCTGAAGAGAATCAGGAAGTCGTAACGAGAGTATTCTCTCCCGTATGATAGAAATCGCCTGAGAAGCCACCACTCCAGACGATACTGACCTAGCCTCATATATCCTCGTGTTCCTCTCAAGCCAAATATAATAGATCAGAGCAGCGAGAAGTCCACGATACGCACAAGAAATCAAGTGTCTCCCACGCCATCGACTAGCAGCCCGTAGTACAGCACTATGCCAACCTCCACGTGGCCATAGAAATCCAACCTCCCTCTGTAATCTCTGCAAACAGTCCTGTGAGAAAGGACACTCAAAGAAAAGGTGAGTGTGTGTCTCAACGCTCTCCCCACCACATAGTACACACGAGTCATCCCCCCGACCAATCCAACGCTTATCCCGAGTCGGCAACCGACCTCGGATAGCCATCCATAGAATGAAGCAATGTCGTGGTATACGTCCTGGACCAACCAAAAGGGCAGCCCATGGCACCCTGGGACCCTCCGGGCGGAAGAGAGTATATGCCGAATCGGAGGTATATGTCCCCGTTCGATGCAATGTCCATCGCACTGTATCTGTCCTCACATTAATACTCGGCAAACCATCCATAAGATCAACGAACTCCGCCGCAAAGTCTGCTGGCCACCTCCACACCCCAGAAACTATGACCATACTCAACGACGCAGCCCTGGGAAGTCTCGTAAGCCACGGTCCCAACTGACACACCTCCTCCAATCGGCCAAGGGGATGCCACGGGTCCCTCCAAAGGTAAAACTGCGATCCATCCCCGACCTGCATCTGTATAGCTGGTAGTACAGCCGGACGTAGCTTAAGAAGCTGTCGCCAACTCCAAGAGCATGCCCTCGGCATTTTAGCACTCCAAAAAGAGTGCCTCCTCAGTCGATTCTCCCGAATCCAACTGACCCAAATAGATTCCTGGTCTTGACTCAGAATAGCCCAAATGTGTCTGGTCATAAGGGCCCGATTATGGGCAGTGAGATCCCGGATACCCAGACCACCCTCACTGGCAGGGCGGCAAATATCATCCCATCGGACTTTGGCATACCCCTTGTTGCCCAACCCAAACCAGAGAAATCTCCTCAGCCTCTTCTCAATCTCCTCGATAATCCCCTGGGGGAGGATGAATACACTGGCCCAGTAGACATGTAACGTACCAAGAACTGATCGGATCAGCTGTAATCGCCCTGCATAAGAAAGGGTACGAGAGGTCCAAGAGCCCAGCCTAGCATCAATCCTCTGTAGCAGGGGTGCACAATCCCTTAGTCTCAACTGAGAAGAGATTAGAGGAACTCCCAGATAGCGCACCGGAAGGGTCCCAACCGGGAAGTCAAAAACTGGCTGGAGTATCGACACATCATCCTGCGCCTGGAGGGAGAGATAGATATTACTCTTATCTAAATTCGCATGTAGACCCGAGTAAGTCGAGAAAAGCTCCACTCCCCGTCTGAGAGTAGCGATAGACACATGATCGGCGTGACAGACAAGTAGAAGGTCATCAGCAAAACTCAGCATATAGGTCTGGGTCCTCTCACATCTCCAATGATACTGGAACTCCGGCTCAGCCTGAATCTGCCACCCCAAGATCCCATGTAAGACCTCCATCACAAGGACAAAGAGAAAAGGTGACATCGGGTCCCCCTGCCTCAATCCCCGAGCACCTCTAAAATACCCCTCAGCCGACCCATTGATGTTCACCGAGTAGGCCGGACTAGTAAGACACTCCATAATCCAACCGATGGAACACCTGATGTGAAGTTGTGAACCACTAAATTCAATATTGCACCTTAGTGTAAATAATTATTTTAAATCATCCCCTAAATTATTTGTCTTTTAAGAGATAAGTATCTAATTTATGAACCAGATCTAAGTATAACGATTTTTTATGAAATATATTAATATTATACTTTATTGATAAATAATTTTAAATTAATAATTTTAGAATAGTTTATTTTTTATTTTGTAAAACATAAATGAAGTTATTGCTTATATAAATTATTATGTAAAAAACAAATATAAAAGCAAAAAAAAAATATTAATGAATGGCGTAACCGTATGTAGCTTTTGCTTCAAATTTTTTTTGTTAAATGCCACAAATGGTGCGTGTGACTCACACACTCATCATTGCTCAATAAAACACTAGAAAACTTTGTTTCTATCAATTACA
Organism: Euphrasia confusa; assembly: GCA_954870475.1. NCBI lineage: Eukaryota > Viridiplantae > Streptophyta > Magnoliopsida > Lamiales > Orobanchaceae > Euphrasia > Euphrasia confusa. The sequence continues at coordinate 19,349,417 of OX940969.1, read as the reverse complement.
TAAATTATTTCTATTTTTAATACTAATATTAATATTAATATATATACTTAAGAAATTTTAAGAAGTTCAGGGGGCCCAGTGCCCACCCTGGGCCTAGTGTAGTTCCGCCCGTGCAACCACCCAACCACCCAAAATTTTCAATATTTAATTATTTTTCTTCAATTCACTTCTTTTCACATCATCAACCCAACTAATCTCTATTTTTTAAGTTTATTAATGATCACCTCAACCAATCAACCACCCATTTTTCTTATATATTTTTTAATAATAATATAATTACTTTTATTTTTTAGTTTTATATTTTCACCACAACATGAAAAAGAAAAAAAAAATTAAATTTATCATTTTAATTACAAGATAATTGAAATACGAAATTAATAATAAATACATATAATTGGAATAATAGTCAATTTTTTTCATTGTAAAAATATATCAATATTGATCTTTATTTGTAGAGTAACAAAAATATAAATTTTGGTATTTTTTTTAATATAATTAAAAAAAGTATAATAATTTAATTAAAAAAAACTAAGAGCCTATAGGGTTGTGACAAATGTCACAACCCCATTGGTTACATTTAATAAAATGGAGAGAAATGGTGAAAGGTCTTGTGGGCGGATTTGGGGTGATATCGGCCCATGGTAAAAGAGAATTTTTTTTTCCATTTTTTTTCCATTTTTTACCTACGTGGCACCTTTCTGGACTTCTATATTTTTTTTATATTATTTTTATGGATTTTATAGATTCTTTCACTATAAAAATTTACACGAACACACAGAAATAAAAATAAAATTTAACAATATTATTTATTTTTGTTTTTTATTAATAATTTTCAAATTTTATTATTTTTTAATAATAATTTTAATAACTTTTCTATAAATAATTTTCAAATTTAGTTATTTTTTAATAATAATTAAATTTAGTAAAAGAAAAAAAAGATTATTTTTTTATATAATTTTTAAGTATTATTATTTTTATAATAATTTAATTTATTAAAAATAAATAAATATAAATATAAAATTTTATTTTTATTTTAAAATTTTATTATATTTAATAATGATTTATGTTATTAAAAGTGAAATCCATGAAAATCTCTTCTCATTACGAGAGATTTTAAATAAGGAAAAATATTTATGTTTTTAGGAGAGAATCCAACAAAATAAAAGAGTTTTAAAATTTATAAACTTTTCAATACCGGTAAATTTTTAAAAACTTTTTAAAATTCATAGTGAATACTTCAAAATTCTTTTGGATTTTTCAAAATTTTGATTGAATACCCTAGACTTTAAAAGTTCTAAAAAATCCAACAGACTCTCTAACCAATACACCCTCATTAATCTCTTATGTCCAAAAAAAGTATTGTATGTTTAGTGAACTAGAGAGAGTATGTTAATTTTTTTCTTCATATTTTTTAGTATAATTATAAAAATATAGTTATGTTTGGTAGCTTAATTTTTTAATATAAAAATATAATATTTATACAAAATAAAATATATTAACACAAATCATTCTTTACATATAAAATAATTTTATTATTTTATTATTTTAACATGTTAGAATCTATCAATTTAACAAATTTCAAGTTAAAATTATTCATTATTTAGTGGTTTACTAATTTTATTTCTTACAAGTAACTATTTTCAAATATAGTTATAGTTTGAATTTTTGAATTGATTTTATTAGTAATTTAATTTATATTTTTTTACAATAATTTTTAAATCTTAATAATACAAATTAAAATAAAACTTCTAAAAAATAAAAATAAAATTATAATTTTAAAAATAAAAATAATGATATGATATTATAAGTATTAATTTCAAATTTCAAATTCCATATTATTTATAAAAAATTGTACTTTTAAATTTAAAAATATTTAATTTAAATTTAAACTGTATAATTAAATTATATTGTCATTTTTATTTGGTTTGTAATTTTTTGAAATATTATTTTAACTCATATTATTATAATAAATAAATAAATTATCAGTTAAATTATTAATAAGAACAAATAAAAATTACTGTCTCCATTCATTAACTATATACATTTTTTTTTATTTTGCCAAGGAAAATGTCTCAGAGAGAGTATATTTTTTGGTAAATAAAAAATAGTTTTTTTATTTGAAAGTAAATATTTATTTATTTATTATTAAATATATTTTAGACTAAAAAATTTTATATTGTAAATATTAAAATAATAAAATTTGTGTAAACAACTTTTATCAAAAGTTTGTGTTTTTTTTTAATATATTTAATGTTTTTTACCCTATTTCTAATCTAATTATAAGATATTAAGAATGTTTAATGTTTAATTGGGTTTTAGATTTCGACACAATAAAATTAAAAATATGAAAAAGTAGCCTTTTTGTATTATAAAAAGGACCAAATTAATTTGCTTCCTAAATCAACCCTTGACCCCGACTTCGAAAGGCTAAAACTAAAACCAAAGCGGAGCAAATGGAAGCAGCTCAGGAAGAAAACGGAAAACCCGCCGCCGGCGAAGATGAAGATGCTATCGTTGGCCCCGACCCGGCCCCAAAAATACGGAGGAAACGTCCTCTTCAATTCGAGCAGGCCTATCTCGATGCCCTTCCCTCCGCCAACATGTATGTGCTTGTTTCGCTCAATTTCTGTTTTTAGGGTTTAGGGTTTAAGTTTTTTTTTTTCAGAAATTGAAACTCCCTCACTGTTTGAAGAATAAATACTACTCTGTTCTTAAGTAGGAAAAAATCTCACTGCGGTGCGATGAATTTTAGTGTGCTATTTGGATTTTCAAATACAGGTATGAGAAGAGTTACATGCACCGCGATGTGGTTACCCATGTGGCTGTGTCAGCGGCTGATTTCTTCATAACTGGAAGTGTAGACGGTATGAGTGAACACATTTTTATTTTTATTTTAGTAAATTATGTGAAATTAGTTTGGAGTTGTGAGTCTGCAACTTACTTGATATCGGCTTCCAATTCTTACTATAGATTGAAAAATTGTTGGGGAACTATTCTGTCATTGAATATCAGGGTTTTGTTTAAATTGTGAAGAATCAAGATGAGAAGTGCATAACATTCAAGCTGAATGAACGAGATGAACAGTTCAAAGTGCTTTTTTTTTTCTTTGTACTTCGATGGAGTTGCTTTAGATCGCTCAAATTTGTGTTGTCAAATGAGATTTTCACAATTTCTTCGAGCTTTTTGGAAATATTTGAAAAACAAAAACTATCAGAGATGCACATGAAGTTCGTGACTTTCATTAGACTTCTTACTAAAACACAATCTTGTTCATTTGTAAACATTGGTGCTAACAAAAAGGTTAAGTTCATTGAGGAATGCTATATATTCTATTATGGATGATGAAATAGTTTTTGTTTTTCAAATAATTGGTGGTTGGGATAGTTCTAGGAGAAACTTGGAATGAAAACTGAAAAGGCAAATCAAATATTAAGTAATATTGTCAAGCTTATCTCTGTTTTGTATCCAGTCTGGTTCATTTCATAGGCTGTTTTCAATTGTTCTTGTTCCAACCATATTTGGTGATCATTTCAAAGCGTGATGTTATTGGTCTTTACTACTATATAAACCCCACTTATTGGCCTTGTTACAGGTCATATAAAGTTTTGGAAGAAAAAGGGCATCGGGATTGAGTTTGCAAAACATTTTAGGTCCCATCTTGGTCCAATTGTGGGCCTGGCAGTAAGTTATCCCTAATGCTTGCTTTCTTCAATACATTATTTATTATAATTTGACAATCTTTTCCGATTTTATATTCGTGTCATGAATCTTAAAACGTGTATGTCAAGCATTTAATGACCCCTATATAAAGCTGATATGTTTTTTTTTTAATTTCTCGTGCCCTTACTTTAAAGGCATTTAACTATTGTGTTCAGATTCAGTATTTCCTTTCATTACTTGCAGGTTAGTGTAGATGGGACACTTTGTTGTACGATCTCGAATGACCGCTCGGTGAAAATATTTGATGTATTTAACTATGATATGATGGCCATGATTCGCCTCCCTTTTGTTCCCGGTTGTGTAGTATGGGTTTACAAACAAGGGGATGTAAAGGCAAAACTAGCTATTAGTGACCTTAACTCTGCTGCTGTCCACATATATGATGCCAAATCTGGTTCGAATGAATCAATAACATCCAGAGAGGTATCATTTCTTATTTAATTATCACACGAAGCTGAACCCTGCAGTTTCTTTCCAAGATTGTTTTTCTTTTTAAAAATAATAAATCTCTATATTTCTTGGAGCAGATACACCTGGGGGCAGTTAAATGTATGAAATACAATCAGGAATATGATACTGTGGTTTCTGCAGATGACAAAGGGATCATTGAGTACTGGAGTCCTGCTTCACTCCAGTTCCCGGAAACAGGGTAAGTTCTGTTGAAGCTTGTGTCTGGGTTATCATTATTATTATTATTATTGTTGTTGTTGTTATCGTTATTGTTATTGTAATTGGTACCGTCATCGTCATCATTTTATCATTTCTGTTTGGTCTGTTTCTGTTTGTAATGAGTATTATATTACACATGCAGGGTGACGTTTAGACTTAAAAGTGATACAGATCTTTTTGAAATTGTGAAAAGCAAGACTACTGTTTCTACTATTGAGGTAGTATATTGAATATTCTTCAGTGGTGTTTATTGTTTTAGCGGTGTATCCAATATCTTGAAGACTAGCACAATATATAGATTTTCATCTGCTGAAGTTTGGCTTACTACAAGTACTTCTTTGGAATTATTTTTCAGGTTAGTCCTGATGGTAAACAATTCTCAATCACGTCACCTGATCGTAGAATACGCGTATTTTGGTTTAGAACTGGAAAATTGAGGCGTGTGTACGACGAATCCCTTGAGGTAACATTTACCTTTGCTTCTTGTGAACATAGTCTTCTTTGTATTTTTTTTTATTATAATTATCCACCTTCCTACCTTAGGTTGCCCAAAATCTTCAGAGGAGTGATGTTGCTCTATACAGGCTTGAGGCTATTGATTTTGGAAGGCGAATGGCTGTAGAAAAAGAAATAGAAAAAACAGAAAATCCACTCCAACCCAATGCTGTATTTGATGAAAGCTCCAACTTTCTCATATATGCCACACTTCTTGGGATTAAAGTAAACAGACAAAATGCCATCTTAGTGTGAACTTTTTTTTACTCACCAATTATAGATATGTGATACATCTTGCTGATGTTTTGTTTTTAGGTTGTAAATCTGCATACCAACAAAGTTGCGCGGATACTAGGGAAGGTGGAGAACAATGATAGATTTTTAAGAATCGCACTGTACCAAGGTGATCAAAGCAGTAAAAAGGTACGGAAAGTTCCTGCTGCTGCTGTGAATGTCAATGAAAGCAAAGAGCCTCTGATAGATCCCACTCTCTTATGTTGTGCTTTCAAGAAGCATAGAATATACTTATTCAGGTATTAACCGTTAGCTTAAATTATACTTCAGTATATATTTTTTATTTTTTGAAATCCGTATTTCATAAGCACTGGATATACTTATCCAAGAAAAGTTGCATATGGTTCTTAATACATTGTCCACCTAAGACTATTAGGAACCCCAAGTCTGATATTTAAGTTTGATGATTCATTTAATCATTTTAAATTGGGTATATTGGCTTCAGAAATCTGTAACAAATGATTACTGATGTTATTTTAGTCGGAGAGAACCTGAGGAACCTGAAGATGCGACTAAGGGGAGAGATGTATTTAATGAAAAGCCTTCTGCGGATGAACTCTTGTCTGTTTCAGATATTGGGAAATCTGTTACGACATCGCTTCCAGAAAATGTGGTGAGTGGCATTTCTTTTAATAATTATTAAAGTTATATAGTTACTTGTAGGGGTGTTCACGGGCGGGTTTGGGCGGGTACACTCATAAAAAATCAACCGACCCATTGATGGCGGGTTTCAATTTTATCAACCATACCCGCCCATTTTTTTACTCCAACCGTATGGTGCGGGTGAAGGCGGGTGCGGTCGGGTGCGGGTGGTTTGGCGGGTAAAATAACATGTTTAAATAAATATGTAAATTGTAAATAGAAAAAAAAATAAAAAAAATTAAGAAAACGGAAAATAAAAGTAACACAAATTAAAAATAAATTCATTTAAAATTCTAATAAAACATTACAAAATAATAACTTATAGTTGGACAAACTATGTAAGATGTTAATTTAAAATGTTAAAGATATGAACTTATGAGTTGTGTCTAATTGAAAAAAAAAAAAGCATACATAAAAAACTAGTTAAGAAAAGTTTAAAAATTATCTCATAAATTAATACTACTATACTAGTAATAATATTAATAAAAATGAAAAAATATAGTAAAAATTAGAAAAATGTAACATAAAGTCAAAATTCAATTTTATTTTATATATATATATAATTTGCGGGCGGGTCGGTTTATTGCGGGTAGTTACTAACGAAACCGCTACCCACCCGAATTTTGGCGGGTTTTAGAAATTCTAACCGTTGGGTAATTTGTTCACAATAAAACCGACGGGTTCGGGCGGCTTTCGGTCGGGTTGGCGGGCGGATCGGGTTTGGCGAGTTTTTTGAACACCCCTAGTTACTTGTGGTCTGATTCCTGAGGTGCTAGTAGCTCTTTGTGCTTATTTTTGAAATAGGGTAATTACACTAAAGGATTTTTTATAATAACCTTCGATGTTTTGCCTAATAACCTAATTACATAATTACTCGACTGTTGTTTCAGTAATGAGATATTGAGGTGAAACCTAAAGGACACTATTGTAATTTATCCCTTAAAAATATTCTTGATGCTTTTTCCAATTGAAAAGAATCAATTATCTTTTAAATTACAAATTCAGAGGCTTGAGGGTTGTATATGCTAAAATTTAGTAAAAATAGAAATTAATATAGAGGGGAACTTCTAATTATAAAAGATAATGGCATTTAGCAATGACATGTCTATTTTCTCTCTTTTTTTTTCCTTCCAGATATTGCACACTACCATGGGTGATATTCACATGCGGCTGTACCCTGAAGAATGCCCAAGGACGGTGGAGAACTTCACAACACACTGCAAGAATGGCTATTATGACAATTTGATATTTCACCGTGTCATCAAAGGTTTTATGGTTCAGACAGGAGATCCTCTAGGTGATGGCACTGGTGGACAGTCTATTTGGGGTAGAGAATTTGAAGATGAATTCCACAAAAGGTATGTTTGCTGTGTGCTGGATACATAATTCCATAGTTCTATAATTTATTTCATAGTATTCCTTCCCAGTGTCAAAAAGCTTATGCAGACTTTGTTATAATGTATGAGGTTTTGATCTTAAACTGACGAGGATGCATTTTGTGGCCTGTATTGTGTAATTTACTTTAGGTTTAGTGGTATTGGATCTCACTTGTAAATGAATAACATGCCATAGGGCCTGAAACAAATAGATATAATTGTATCTCCAAATCACTATTCCTTATGAGATGTCTAAGAGCGGGATGCAATGCAGTGTTATTACATGTATTTGTAGTGCTATTTGACCTACTCTCTTTTTCCTAGTATTTGTTGATGTTTGTAGACTTTTGTCTTCTTAGTAGGGTATTATAAAAATATTAAAGCATGAGAATGGTAGTTGTGCATTAACAGTGAGGCCCGAGTATTTGTGTACCCACTACCCAATAGCAGTACTTGTCTACGTGATATTATAGTGCTATTACGGGTCATTTATTCGCTTTGACATTTTGTTCACAATGATTCCGGTCTTGCTGCAGTTTACGTCATGACAGGCCCTTCACAGTCTCAATGGCTAATGCTGGGCCCAATACCAATGGCTCCCAGTTCTTCATCACAACTGTTGCCACTCCATGGTTAGACAGCAAGCACACTGTTTTTGCCAGAGTCGTTAAAGGAATGGACGTTGTACAGGTATAGTATATATAAACCCTTACTACTAACATTTCTTATTTCATCTTTAAACATTTTTGCATTTATCATATTCTTCTCAAAATAACATAAGAGAAAGTGAAAAAGCAAACTAAATCTTCAAATGTAACAGGGTATAGAGAAAGTGAAGACGGACAAGGGAGATAAACCATACCAAGACGTGAAAATTCTTAACGTGACCATTCCAAAGTGATAAGTCTGAATTTTATGACAGTGTTTGTCTTCTCAGTTACCATCATTTTTGGTTGATAAGAAACTACAAGAAGAAAAGGTTGGAAGGTGATTTCTGTTGGTCATTAGTTACGAAAGAAACTAAGTTATGGTCGAAGTTTGTATTTGATCACACTTTGGATTATACGCAAAAAGCACCAAGCAGAGGGAGACTGGTTTGAACTAACACATAAGATCCATTCAAGTAATGATATTGAGTGCTAAATGTAGACTTTTTTGTCAGACTTTTACAATCCAATTTATTTTTTTATCAATCTTGGCTTCTAAATTGTTTTACTTGAGGAACTTGTGCATCCTCTCCATTTCTTTTTATCAGTTATGGATTTTATATTCTTGCTTTGCTTTGTGATTTTTTTTTAATAAAAAAGTAGATATTGTTTCTGTTTGCTATGGTAGTGGTTTTAATGCCGGATGAGTTGAGCCATCATTCAGTGTTTGTAAAAATTCAAAGACTTCAAAATGTATTTCAAAGACTTCAAAATGTATATGATGGAAGTTAGTATTGTATGATATACTCCGTATTAGCTATACAAGAAATGACTTGTACGATATATTATACTCTTACTTCCTCATCTAATAAGTATTTGACACTTTTATTGTCCACAAATATCTTTACAGCACTTCAAATTGTCGGCAGAAGTGGTTGTGTTGCTGCCCAACACGGCTAGGGGTAGGCACTTTCTCCCGAAATTCAGATCTCGATCTCATCCCGAAAGTTAACGGAATTGGACGGGATCAATTTTGAAAATGACAATCTCATCCCGTTTTAATTTTTTTTATAATGGGATGAGATCAGGACATCTCGTTCTATCCCGTCCTGCAAAATTTATTAATATACATATAAATATTATTTTTTTCCACATAAATTAATAAAAATATCAAAATATAACCACACTTTCAATTAAATTTATTACTTCGTTAGTATATTTTCACAAATCTCATAAATCATAATAATTTATTTTTTTTATATAATTTGTTTTGAAAATATTTACAAACTTATATTTTAAAATTTTAATTTTTTTTAAATTAAATAATTTCATTTATTTTTTTTAAAAACTTATTTTTTTATCTTATTTGTATTTTGATTATTTTATAAGTCGATAATATTTAATTTTATTTTAATTTTTATTATTATTGGTAATTTTATAATTTTATTTAAAAATTTGGGACATCCCGATCCCGTCCGAACCCAAACGGAATTGGGACATGCGAGACGAACTTTTAAAACGTCAATCTCGTCATGTCCCGTCTCATTCCGTCTCATGTCCACCCTAAAAACGGTCAATAAATAAGCTAATGTCAACTTCATTTCAAAAAAAAAAGTGAGTTCGGATAAAAGAAAAACTATAAATAGTAGTACTAGATAATAGATCAATTAGATCTTTTTTTTTTTTTGTGAAAAGAAAGAAATGTTCTACAGATCAAACGAAGAACTTCAAAAGTTTTTAACAGCAAAATGAAAGAAAGACATACATACTTTTAAATTAAATCTGAATAGATCTGCATATATCATGTATGCTGGACAACTAATTTCTATTCCTATCATTTACTACAAATATAACATGAAGATGAATTAAGTGGCACATTATGGATATCATTACTGTACTTCTGATGGAACATGATATACATGTTTACTATAGAAGCAAAAGCTGTAATAAGTAGTTAGGCCTCTTATGACTAGAAATGATAGAACTTTTCTGTACCAGAACTTCATGCTGAACTCTTTGGTCAAGTGCCAAAACTGCACAGACATACTTGATAAAATCCAGAGCAGAATCCCCCTTATGGACGTTGTTTGATGATTGGGAACTTCCAGTGGAGATGTTATGATCACTATGAGATTCATTTTTTCCTTTTACATGAAGGCTTGGATCACAGACAATTTTAAGAAGTTTATCTGTAAAGTCGGATCCAATCTGTAGAGCAAGGATATAATTAGTAAAATTAGAATATATTTTTTCTACTGATTTTAGTATACTTTAGATGAAATTAAAACTGTACCTTTTTCTTCAGAAATTCTGTAACCTGTGATTCAAGAATTTCAGCAGTGGAAGCTGTGATTGATGGAGTACATAAGTCACCCATGGCAGATGCTCGTTTTGAAGCTTCTTCTTGTGTAAATTTCTAGGGCAAATACAAAAACTCGGAAACAACCAAGATAAAGTGATCCTGAAGAAAGACCAGCATTTAATTGGGCAGAACATAATAGAGCAATCACAATTTGATGCTTAGCAGTTGAAAATTTATCATGTTAAAAGCTGGGAAACTTAAAACCAAAGGCTACACTTTGGATTGATTGATTTGAAGTAAAGGAATAAAAAATCCATCAAAGTTTTGTGCATAAATTCATTATACAAATGATATCAAATCCTTGCAAGTTACATATTTTGAGTTATTTTTTAGGATATCAAATAAAATTCTAGATGAAGTAATATGATTGTCTCCCTCACATCCTGTTCTCAAATCCAAATCCGTCATACTCCAGAAGTAAAGAAAACTGAGCCATGGAGGACATCTAAATTCAAATCAGCAAGTAAAGTTCGTCACATGGATAAATGGCCCACCTGGGTTTTTTTAGTTAAATTTTCAGCAATAGTCCAGCTGGAGGCAATATCTACTTGGTTGTCATCGTCCATGTTATCTACACTTGCTCTTGAACATTCTTCTGTGGATCTATTCTCCAATCTAGCTTGGATTCCACCATAATTGTACTAAAGATAACAATGAGAACACAGAAAGACGATAATGCATCAGAAAATTAAGCTTAAAACAAATATATCATCTTATAAAAATTGAGCAAGCCTTTTATCTTTTATCCTTAAGGTTGTAGCCCCGTTGACATTTATCCGAGCAGCAACAAGAAACTGGTAACATGGAGTAACTTAAATAATATCCAAAGAGAATACATTCCAAGCAGCAACAGCAAACAAATAACAGGGAGTAACTTATATAATATCCAAAAAGAACATTCAAAGAGGGAGAATAAAAAATCTTAATCCTTTCACTTTGATCGGTAAGATGACATCTAAGCATCCGTCAAGGTGTCAATTTAATAGCATAATCTAGCATTACAAAAATAATTAACTGTGTGGCACCAGGTCCCATCCTTGTACAAGAACAATTAATTAAGGACCGGACTAATGACATATCCAATACTTGAATTCGCAATGTAAGCTACATAGTTTGTTCTCATCCTTAAAGACTACGAGTGTAATAGGACATCCGACGACAAAAAGACCACCCTTAGGATGTCAAGTACTCTCATACACCTGACATAGTGGCTTTTCATTCTTTAAATAAATCACTAGTAGAGAAACCTATTTTAAATGTTCTTACAGAATTCATTCGGTCATTACTAAATTCATGCTTCCATGGCACACCAACAATCATACCGTTTCTTGTGTTCAACCATATACATCAAGTGGGAACATGCTTTGTCATGTTTTAGTCTTGGAAATTCCATTTTTACATAGATTAACTAGTTCTATTGCTATTAGCAAATTTATGCAGAAGCGCTTGAGAACATTCACTTCTCAGTTTTCACAATCAGGATGAAGATGGTTGTTGATGGTTACATGTGCATATAATATAGAACAAAAGAACACCAAGTTTATTAATAGAGCAGCATAAACGGTGAATAAATAGTTGATATATATATATATATATATATATATGGTGGTGCATGTGATCTTTAATTGTGGAACAGATATCCATTTCCATCTATATACACTTTTCACCAGAATCTGAGTAAGATAACAGCTGTGCTAAGACAGTATTCATACTAGCAAGAAAACAAGCATATTCAGGGCTGGACTCTAAATCGTATCAAATTGAGACAAAATTGAAAATCTTAGCAACAATATTCATGTCAATAGTTACGAAGGAAATGATCAGGAAGCTGAAACTACACGAGGATCCTACCAACCTGGTCCATAAAGAGTAGGGAATGCCAGAACTGGAAAGGCTCAAGTTCAATCCACTCGAATAATTCCCTGCTATTAAGAAAGTTTAAGATGACATGCTCAAAACAAATTGCCTCTAACAAAAGATTCAGGATACACTAGGAGACAAACCTAGTTTGAAGAGTTTTAAGTATACTCTCACAATAAGCTTTAGCTGCAGATATATCCGATTTTCCTGTATCAATTATAACTCTGCTGAAGCTTGCAAATACAATTGTTGCACCAAATTTTCGAAGTTCCGCCATAAGCAACGCAAACACCTTTTGCATAACCTGCAATAGAATATCATCTGTCTTATGTGTACAATAATAATAAAAATTATTATGATGACCAACATGGATCGAAGAACTCAAGTCAAGAAAATGCCAATCACTGGAAGCATCTGTTAATAAATTCTCAACTATACAATCAAAAATCATTTGAACAAATATATAGATTGTATAACAAACTGTAGTAGCTGGACCACAATTTTCAGGAATAAAATGAAAGAACTTGATAAACATATTTAGAATAATAGAATGTAATAAAAATGTTTTGACTCATATGAACCATAGTTATTCCCTTCGTAATTCAACAATAACCTTTTCGTTTCCTTAAGAAGAAAATACCTTATGAAGTATGCGATGGAGGGCAGGGTCATGGAGTTTAGACTTTGGACTGCATTATAGATCGGGAAAGGGTAAGTAACTTAGTAGAAACAGTTATGTGATAAACTGAATATAAGTAATTTTCGGAAACCTGCAAAGCCATCTGTATAGATGTTGCAGTATAGCATCAGCAGACACATTTCCAGATGTAACCGCATCAGCCAGGCATCTTTGGATCAACTGTTTAAGAACACGAAATGCAGGTGTGCAAGAAGTTTCCTCGTCAAAACCATATTGTTTTTCAGAGTTATATGCAGCTGGATTCATTTCCTGGTCTAGACCAAATAAAGAGCCTCCTTCTATTTCATTCACTTGGTTACTTTTTAGAAGGGCATTGACAGCGAGGTGATGGATCTAAAAAACCAGAAACAAAATACAATAATCATATAAATTGAAGAGTATAAGGAAATACTAAAAGAAAGGAGGGGAATGAGCAGAATCAGCAAAAACCTTAAGCTCAACAGCAACTTTCCTATATGCACCAGGATATGTGAGAACAGGTTGGTTGACCTGGTTGAAAAAACAGTTGTTAATGCCCAGATACTTACCAACTGAACAAGAAGTATTCTTTCCATAATTCCCATTTAACAAATATAAAACAGACAGCAAGATCACACCCCAGGAGAAAAATTACACCCGGAGTTTAAATCACGCACCTCATCTATAAAACACGGTACTTCTTCATTAGTGCCTCCCAAGTCTGGAATGCCATTATCAGATATCCAAAGAATCTGTTAAAATAAACATGAATCCAGATTAAGAAATTTTATTAAATGTGCTCATAATGTAAATTACAATTATTTACAATCAGGAAATGGCTAGTTTTAAGTTGTTTTTATGAGTAATTATTGGTAATAAGAGCAATCTAAAGCAATTATAATACAGTGATGAAGAAAGCAGCAACCTGTTGCTGATCACGCAATGCTCTCGACAAGAAGATATCAGCCGTATGTATGAGCCAATCAACTTCGAAATTTCCCATTGGGACCTGTTCATACAACATTAAACTACATGGAGCAACTGAAACAGAAGATGCACTCAGTATTCAGTTAATCATCAAAAAATCATTGCAGCAACTTACATGGGCATATCGTGAAAGTGTAACTCTCTCAGTGAACCATTGTGTTGATGCAGCACATCGTTGCAATCCAGTTTTTGCGGCAATTACCTGCCAACCAATAGCCTGTACAAACAAATAGCAATGTCAGAACTTAAGTAATGAAATAAAGATTAAAAAGAGAGTTTCTGAGTCAGAATTTATGATCACCTGATATTGGCTATCACGAACATTAGAAGGGACGGATATACAAGGAAATTCTTCTAGTGCCCGTACGCCAGACTTCAAAATCTGGATATTAGGGCACTCTATAACAGCAATTACAGGTCCCTGATGGCGCTGTCTGTCCAACCAAAATTAATAAGCTAAATGTTATGCATCCATGAAATTAGCTGAAAGGATATTATGAAGTTTCCAACTCAGAAGACAAATAGACCTAAGGAGTTAACTAGAGAGAACAATATAATCATATGATAGTAAATGCTCAGGCACAGGCTAATTGCCTCATAGATTGACATGCCAACCCTGGCGAGTTGACTGATGAAATAAGCTACCCTCTTGACAGGTTTTTTTTATGCGTTTTTTTCTTCAATCTAAATCATATAACACTTTTTAACAGCTTACTTATCTTGATCAAGAAAAGTTCCCACAGATTCTATACTCAGAATCAACCATAATAAAAATATGACAAGGATTCACATGTTAATAAGGTTCCTGCTTCATCTGTTAGAAAAAACTGCATTTCAGCACTGGTTATGTTCTGGCTTGAATCCAAAATTGCAACTTAAAAGAGGCAGCAGTTTGCAATATTTTCCATTTTGTCTTATACATGTTACATATAGAGGGACAAATATTTTTTATGAACTCAGAAGCGTGGTATTATCTACTCATGATATTGGAGAGGGTGATCTTGCTCAGGTAATTAATATCCAAATATGCGATCTTCTAAATGAAGAGTCGCTTAATATTGACAAGTTAAATGACTATGAAAAGAAAGAAAAACCTGTATTCAGTTATCATCCTCTGCAAGTTTCCTTGACCATCCTTGACATACCCCACATAGTCCACCTTATAAAAGCATACTCCAAAGAAATAGATAAAGCAGCACCATTACAAGTAAAAAAGACGTTTAATCATGACGCAAAGCAAATTCACCTTGAACGTAATGCCTTCATTTGTCATGGAGGGTTGTAAAGATACTGTTTGGCTAGCTTCACGGAATTGTCTTTCTAGCATTTGAGGTGATAATTCCTTACTTTGGAAAGGACTAACAACCACGGCAGATATTTGGCTTGATGCAGGAAAATATGCAATGTACATAGCTCGACCATCAGAGATACTGAAGAAAATTAGAATGTGTAGTATTATTATATATGCTACACCAACAATTAGTGCATCTAATATACAAAAAATAGACGAAAAAGTCTTACATGCAAGCAAAAACTTAACTCCTCTCTTTGAGATACATAAAAGTAGTATTTCATGCAAGCTCTTTTTGATAGTATGCACCATCAGCAAGATAATCAAGAGGAAACTTACACCCTTCTGACTTGAGTAAGATTCAGTATAATATAAGCAGATAAAACATGATATTTTTTCTTCGTAAAAGCTATTTTGACAGGCGTGGCAACACCACGACTTACCCAGAAAAATAAGAAAATAACATACCACACTAAAAGCACACCCGTTCACCTTAAATTATGCCATACGCATTAATTTCTAATGATAGTTTACCTATGATATAAGTAGAAGAAAGAAATTGAATGTTCCAGATACGAGCACTCTGTAGTTGTCTTCATATGCAATTCATCCAAACTCCAGCCATCTTGTGGACTTCGTTTTTTTGCTGACTTGTCCACTTTACAGACACAACCAATCTTTAGGATAGCATTAAACTCCTGTGGGATCTTTGTTTCATATATTCCCTGCCAAAGTTTCACAAAGTCAAGTTTGTATCATCAGAATATGAAAGCAAGACTGAAAATTGTTATGAGAGTAGGCTGATCTGGTGTCCCGTGTCCATAAAAAATTTCTAAGATACCAGGAATAAATTTTATCGAGTACAATTGTTCATTGCAAACCAGATCACAAGAGATTAAATTAAAGATTTGGGCTTAGCAAGTTTAGGATGTGGTTGTGTAACAGTAGAACGCTATATTGAAAACCAACGAATCATTTCAGAAAATCACATAATACTTCAGATATCAAATATGTGCTAAAGTATCAGAGCTGGAAAGCAGGTCACAATATACAAACAATCAAATTATAAACCAAATGACGACACGATTCAGCTAAATTTTCAAATCTTCCTAAACCAAATGGGGAAAAAGATCATGCCACCAAAATGGTAAAACACAAAGATCACAAAAGTTTTACAAAGTAATCCCATCGGGTACACAGACAAAAGTACCTCAACTTCTGGATCTGCAAGGTGAGCTGCTAATTTCTTGCTTTCAGCTTTAAACTGCTCTTCATCAATTATTATTTCTTAGTTAATTTTTTGTTTAAAAACATAACAAACCCAAATCATGCATTATGCTATATCTTTTTTTCTCTTTTCTTTAGTGTTCCTCGAGAGATCGACTCGGGCGAATTGCTTCGGCAATTAGTTCGGATACTTTTATTTGATTTTTGACGCACTACAACGTCTTGTCAAATACGAATATGAATCAAAATTTAATATTCGAATGAATACGAATATTTAAGCATATTTAGAAATACGAATCGAATAGTGAGATATTCGACTCGATTCGATTCATTTACACCATTAATTACGCTAGTAATTATTTAACGCTGGTTTGTTAAAAAATGAAAAAAAAAAATACTAATTGACAAGTTTTTGTTGATCTATTAGGGGCTGCCAAATACACACAATAGCAAAATTTGTCTTTGTGCTAAAAATGATGATGAGTAAAACCCAAACAGACCAAGATATTAGAAGGAAATCCACAACCATTTAAATTGAAGTAAAGGATAAAATAGTAAATTCCCTACATTTGATTTGGATACTGCCAAGAATTCTACTACCTAATTGAGGCCATCGTAGGATGGCAAAAGTCTTGTTTGTAATTTTGACAGCAGAATACGGGTAAAAATAATGCATCAGTAGTCGTCTTTATCATCCTGGATGCGGTCTGATTGTTTGCTTGAAGCCATCTTGCATTGAGAATAATAGATATTTTAACCTCACCTGGGGAAAACAATACCAAGTACATTTTAGTTTTATCCAGTGACCCTCAAACAGATATACGGACACACGTTTTTGTAGGAATAATCAGACTTTCTATGACATACTTCAAATTTTAAATCAGAAACTCACTCACTCATTCTTGGAAACCACATCCAGTTTTTAGCACATAATTTACGTCGATGAAATAGATACATCATATATAGAACTAGAAGTCTAGAAAGAGGATGAAGCATTATAAATCATGTTTTGATTGTTGAAAGACAAAACGAAAAGGAGCACATTGTAACCCTTTATGAGGATTGAACTGTTCTTCAAAATGTCAAACAAAAACTGTTCACAAGAATCGACCAGAGGCCGGAGCAAGTTTTTTGGGTCGCTGATCAGGAAATAGTAACAAATGCAACTAAACCAGATAAATACAGTTCAGTCTCGAAAAGTAATGCATATGTTCTTTATCCAACGGAAATTGAGATTTTATATTTATAATAAAGGATCATTCCTATCCCGCCGATACTCTGTGTTGTTGCAGTAAATCAACAGATTCATTATTCAGATCACAAAAACGAATATAATGATAATGGCATACTACAAAAACGAATATAATGACAATGACATACTACTATTATTCTTATTCGTTATTCTAAATACGTTTGGCTTCTGTCGGAGAAAACACAAACTCTCATAATCGGACAACAATCTTAATCACATTTTTTGTGTTTTATTCATTGACAATTAAGTACAAAACACTTATCACAAATCAAGATACATCTATATGCGAATGAACAGAGGTTAACTAAAAAAAATGCTTATTTATTTCCTATAAAATATTCTCAAAGTTCAGCAACTAAAATTGGAAATGTGAGTATGAATCAGGCAATTAAAACTGGAAATACGAAGAAAAAACAAAATCACCTCACGAGGCCTTGCTGCTTGAAACAACTTCAGGGGTAGAAACGTCCTTCGCCGGAGACGGCGGCACATATATCCTGGCC
Organism: Euphrasia confusa; assembly: GCA_954870475.1. Lineage (NCBI taxonomy): Eukaryota > Viridiplantae > Streptophyta > Magnoliopsida > Lamiales > Orobanchaceae > Euphrasia > Euphrasia confusa. Next base: position 19,331,434 of record OX940969.1, on the reverse strand, counting down.
TTCTTAAGAATCTCCGCCACCACCCAATTCTTGCGCTTGCTGAGCGGCCGCGAGGGATCCAGCTTCACCTGAAATCATTTATTCCGAACAACAGGGAAACGATTAGGAAAAACAAAAATAGAAATAAGAAGGTTCGAGAAGGGGATGAGGACGAACTCGATCGCCGATGTTGCAATGGTTGTGCTCGTCGTGAGCCATGAATTTGGATGTCCGCTTGACGTAGCGGTTGAAGATCTTGTGGTGGAAGAGACGATCGACGGCCACCACGACCGATTTCTGCATTTTGTTGGAGACGACCAAACCCACCACCAGCTTCATCCTGATTTTCAGATAATTCTTCTCTTCGAAAGGCTTCAAACCCCCAGTAAAAACCCTCGAATCGAACTACACGACGTCGTTCGGCCTTTTGGACTTGGGCCTCCTCACTCGCAAATTTATTCGAGTCCGAGACCTACATAATTAATCCGGCGGTCCGATTCATAGACCGAGTAATTAACTTTATTTTCCGCAAGGAGTATTAATTTTTTTACAACAAAACAAAGATAATTTTCGTATTTTGTTTTAACAAAATTAATTTCAACACAAAAATATATTACTCTTTCAATTTCATACTTATTAATTAATTTTCTTACAAGTCGAGAAACACTCCCTATAAAGAGACGATCATCCCTTTTAAAATATACGAAAATACGTAAAGAAAAATTCAATGAAATAGAAATACAATTCATAGAACAAAAAAAATAAAAAATAAAAACATTAGTGGTTATTAATATTTAATAAATATAAATTTTGTTTTAGTATTTTTTAAATAATTTTTATATATTTTATCATAAGTAATCCAGTCAAACAAGAGAAGAGTTGACCAGCTTGGCAAACAGTCGTGGGACAGAAGGAGTATTTACTTAAGTATATTTTCAAAATCTCATAATATTTTAAAATAATTTAATTTTTGTTATATAATTTGTGTTATTCAGTGTTATTCAGTGTTTTTTAATGTTATTGACTGTTTAGTGTTATTCAGTGTTATTCAATGTCTTTTAATGTTATTCAATATCTTTTAATGTTAGTGTCTATTAATGGTATTCAGTGTCTGGAGGTGGGTGGGTTGAGTAAAAAAAAATGACGTTCAGTGTTGAGGTTGGGGTGGGGTGGGGTGGGTTGAGTAAAAATAGATTAAAGTATTTTCGTCTTTTCATATATATTTTTTTTGGCCTAATTGGAACAAAAATGCTTAATTGACACATAAATTGGAACTTGGTCTTATTGTCCAAAAAATGTTGAAAATTGGTTTTATTGTCATTTTTCCCAAATAAAAAAGAATTTAAACCTCTCTGAAGTTGGCTTACTCTTGAGAATTTCTCAAACATTTTTCATCTTCTAATTAAAGACATTGAAAACCATATGATAAGTATTCAAAAGAGTTGTATATACACATTCACTATGGATCACTGACCTTCTAGGCATCAAAGACACTGCACGTCCTGCAACAAAAAATAATACGCATAATGTCACTGAGCAAACACATGCAAAGAGCAGGCCGGGCTAATTTCCCAAACTAATTTTAATTTTTTTCCGACTCTACGATGCAGAATTCCCCAAAATAATTCCATCGCATCCAAATAAATAAATACAATCTATAACATCCTAATTGCTCAGTCACACACATTAGATACCAGTGAAATTAATCCGTCGAGATCAGCTATTTCAACATAGCCATTTAGGGTTCGAAAGCGAGGAGGCTGGTGAGGACCGGGAAGACGGCGGAGAGAGGCGGCGTGGAGAGGGAAGAGACGATCGGGCGGAGGAGGTGGGCGAACGATTGATGAACTCGAGTTGGATGAAGAACGGGCCATCATTGGACTGGAAAAGAGAGATCGCGATTTCAGAATGAATCGATATCTCACGACTGGGGAGATGAATTTGGGGAGGAGGGTTAAGAAAGTCTTTACACATTTTAGGCGGCCTAATTGACACGCGTAATTTTTCGAAAACCTTATTTCCGAAAAAATGTTGAAAATTGGCCTTATTGCCATCTTTCCCTAATTTTTTTTATCTTATTTGTATTTTGATTATTTTATAAGTCGATAATCTTTAATTTTATTTTAATTTTTAATATTATTGGTAATTTTATAATTTTATTTAAAAATTTGGGACGTCCCGATCCCGTCCGAACCCAAACGGGATTGGAACATGCGAGACGAACTTTTAAAACGTCAATCTCGTCATGTCCCGTCTCATTCCGTCTCATATCCACCCCTAAAAACGGTCAATAAAAAAGCTAATATCAACTTCATTTCAGGAAAAAAAAAAGTGAGTTCGGATAAAAGCAAAACTATAAATAGTAGTACTAGATAATAGATCTAATACAATAATAATAACTTGTTGGGTTTTATGATTATCTTGATTTTTTTCTCTGTTAGAAAGTGTTCGTTTTAAGTGGGAAATGTTGTTCTCTATTAGAAAGTGTTCGTTTTGAGTGGGAGATGTAGTGCCTATAGAGTTAATTCCAGGTTAACTCTCGAAAACTATTGTCTTTCTTTTATTATCGATACTGCTCTTGAGCTTAGGAAGTAGGATTCTTTTATTATCGATACTGCTCTTGAGCTTAGGAAGTAGGATTCGCAAAATGGGCTTTTTATTTGGATTTTATGTCTTGTTTTATCAGCTTGCGCGATTAATTTTTATGCAGAAAATTCATTATTCATTTATTTTTAACTATGTGACATGATTTACAACACTATTTATAATTCAAATATAATACTACATCCTTTCCAATTATATATGCACTGGTTGACCACCGTCACGTAATTTAAAAAAAATGTTAGTGTTTTACTTGTGACCAAAATATAAGGTGCTAAAATATATTTTTAAGTTAAAAGTAATTAGTTGTGACTAAAGTTTAAAAAGTATATGAAAAAAAGTAAAAATAAAATTTTAAGTGAAAATAAAAAATTTATTTCTTTTTTAGGAGTGTTTATAATTAGGTGAAATATCTAAAAAAATGTAAAATGTGCAAAATTAGTTGATGATAATTTTGTTGGATGTGAGCATTTCACTTATTGAAATTGATAGTAATATTTATTGACATTGTGTTATTGAAAAATTTCAAACTTCACACACCACATAACTACTAATATTATTTGAAACATATATTCCCTTGGATGTTTGCCAGTTTTATTTTAAAATTTTACAAAGAAGCTGACAATTAGCTGTTATACTAAGGGATTACTTGAAAGAAATTTCACGATTCTTTTATGGTTGAAAGCATTCCCTTCACCAAAGTATAGCGAGTTCGTTGATTAATGTAGTTTATTGCTTATTTTAGTTTCATTTTGCATAGCAATATTCTTATTACCTTACGTAAGCACAAAGTACTAATGAATACGACTTTTTCACGACTCACATGCTGATGACAAGTAGATCTCCAGGCAACAAGTGAAGGCTAGGCAATACAAAAATAAGATAAAAAATACATTGATTTACATTATAAAAGTCTCAAACTACTGTCTTGGACCCATTTTTTTCTTCTTCTAGGTGTGGTGTACCAGGCGTTGTCAATAGTTCAACACAAAGGCAACACTACAGAGCCAAAATTCAAATTATGTGTTGTACAGATGGAGACTTATCACTTATATACAATCAGTTTATCCAAATAATAAAAGGGCTCTTTCTAATTTCTAGTCTTCCTCTTTATCTGACTTGTAAGATCCAAGAGACACATTCATGCAGAAGCTGAAACTTCTGATCGGCTGCCACATTCAACAAAACCTGCATTTTGCTTAGGAACTCAGATGAGTCTTCCTTGCAAACAAAGGACCCAGCGCAAGCACAGTTCTCGGCTAAGTGTGCGGCTTTTATCTGATAGCACTTCAGGCACACTAGGTCCTGAACGTGATACAGCCTTTCCCTCTGGCGTGCAATTTGGAGGAGAGCATTTTCCATCACTTCACGGTCATAAGGCTGCTCGCATTGGGGCACAGGACAATGCCATTGTTGGGAGATTAGTGACCTGTCCCGGCACAAGTCTAGATCTCTGCAATCGTTGCAGTAACTGCCCCCAAATGAATGCATTAATATGTTAGCGAAAATCAGCCAGGATAAGATTTGGCTTAATTATTACAAATAAACCTAAAAATACCAGCGTTTATTTACAAAAGAACAATTTCATAAATATTCAAAATTATTTGTAATAACTCCTTAAATTACATAAATATTACATTTGTCACTTATTTTTATTTTATGTACCCTTTTTACAAATGTGAGGCGGATGGGGTTGAAATGTTTTTTGTTAAGAAGAGGGCGAATGTCCACAAATTAAAACCTCGAGTGACAATTTTGTAATTTTGAAAGATAATTTTTTCCCTCTTGTAACTACTTAAACCTCAATTGGATATGTAGTAATTGTTGAAAACGACTCACACAAAACATAAACCACTTTCACCTGCAAATGAAATTAGGTAGAATTAACGACATAAATTGATTTTGAAATTCGGCCTCTGGAGCAAATTCCCTTATTCGGACCAGTTTCAAAAGATTCCTTCTCATGACCTGTGGAGGAACAAATTCATGAATTTGGTTAAAATCAGAAAACCTCATTCAGCAACAGCGAAAACAATACTAGAGGAGAGAAATCAATTTTGAATAATATATGTAACTAAACTAATTGGTTAAAACATAAACTATGCTTTCTTTGCCAAAAAGATCACGAGTTTGAGGACTGATATGAGAAGGAAGGAAATGACACAATTCTTGAATAGTATTGATCTCACAACTTATGGAATTAGTTACATTTTAAAAAGTTAACTAAAACTTGTCACCAGTCCCTAATGTCGAAAGATGATAGTATATCGTATGAAGAAATAGTGGACTGCTGATACTGATACATTGAGACTTCAGAAATAAACAAGCTGAGGCCTCATTAGATCTTTTTTTTTTTTGTGAAAAGAAAGAAATGTTCTACAGATCAAACGAAGAACTTCAAAAGTTTTTAACAGCAAAAAATGAAAGAAAGACATGCATACTTTTAAATTAAATCTGCATATATCATGTATGCTGGACAACTAATTTCTATTCCTATCATTTACTACAACTATAACATGAAGATGAATTAAGTGGCACATTATGGATATCATTACTGTACTTCTGATGGAACATGATATACATGTTTACTATAGAAGCAAAAGCTGTAATAAGTAGTTAGGCCTCTTATGACTAGAAATGATAGAACTTTTTTGTACCAGAACTTCATGCTGAACTCTTTGGTCAAGTGCCAAAACTGCACAGACATACTTGATAAAATCCAGAGCAGAATCCCCCTTATGGACGTTGTTTGATGATTGGGAACTTCCAGTGGACGTTGTTTCATTTTTTCCTTTTAAATGAAGGCTTGGATCACAGACAATTTTAAGAAGTTTGTCTGTAAAGTCGGATCCAATCTGTAGAGCAAGGATATAATTAGTAAAATTAGAATATATTTTTTCTACTGATTTTAGTATACTTTAGATGAAATTAAAACTGTACCTTTTTCTTCAGAAATTCTGTAACCTGTGATTCAAGAATTTCAGCATTGGAAGCTGTGATTGATGGAGTACATAAGTCACCCATGGCAGATGCTCGTTTTGAAGCTTCTTCTTGTGTAAACTTCCAGGGCAAATACAAAAACTCGGAAACAACCAAGATAAAGTGATCCTGAAGAAAGATCAGCACTTAATTAGGCAGAACATAATAGAGCAATCACAATTTGATGCTTAGCAGTTGAAAATTTATCATGTTAAAAGCTGGGAAACCTAAAACCCTAAGGCTACACTTTGGATTGATTGATTTGAAGTAAAGGAATAAAAAAAATCCATCAAGGTTTTGTGCATAAATTCATTATACAAATGATATCAAATCCTTGCAAGTTACATATTTTGAGTTATTTTTTAGGATATCAAATAAAATTCTAGATGAAGTAATATGATTGTCTCCCTCACATCCTGTTCTCAAATCCAAATCCGTCATACTCCAGAAGTAAAGAAAACTGAGCCATGGAGGACATCTAAATTCAAATCAGCAAGTAAAGTTCGTCACATGGATAAATGGCCCACCTGGGTTTTTTTAGTTAAATTTTCAGCAATAGTCCAGCTGGAGACAATATCTACTTGGTTGTCATCGTCCATGTTATCTACACTTGCTCTTGAACATTCTTCTGTGGATCTATTCTCCAATCTAGCTTGGATACCACCATAATTGTACTAAAGATAACAATGAGAACACAGAAAGACGATAATGCATCAGAAAATTAAGCTTAAACAAATATATCATCTTATAAAAATTGAGCAAGCCTTTTATCTTTTATCCTTAAGGTTGTAGCCCCGTTGACATTTATCCGAGCAGCAACAAGAAACTGGTAACATGGAGTAACTTAAATAATATCCAAAGAGAATACATTCCAAGCAGCAACAGCAAACAAATAACAGGGAGTAACTTATATAATATCCAAAAAGAACATTCAAAGAGGGAGAATAAAAAATCTTAATCCTTTCACTTTGATCGGTAAGATGACATCTAAGCATCCGTCCAGGTGTCAATTTAATAGCATAATCTAGCATTACAAAAATAATTAACTGTGTGGCACCAGGTCCCATCCTTGTACAAGAACAATTAATTGAGTAAGGACCGGACTAATGACATATCCAATACTTGAATTCGCAATGTAAGCTACATAGTTTGTTCTCATCCTTAAAGACTGCGAGTGTAATAGGAGCATCCGACGACAAAAAGACCACCCATAGGATGTCAAGTACTCTCATACACCTGACACAGTGGCTTTTCATTCTTTAAATGAATCACTAGTAGAGAAACCTATTTTAAATGTTCTTACAGAATTCATTTGGTCATTACTAAATTCATGCTTCCATGACACATCAACAATCATACCGTTTCTTGTGTTCAACCATATATATCAAGTGGGAACATGCTTTGTCATGTTTTAGTCTTGGAAATTCCTTTTTTACATAGATTAACTAGTTCTATTGCTATTAGCAAATTTATGCAGAAGCGCTTGAGAACATTCACTTCTCAGTTTTCACAATCAGGATGAATATGGTTGTTGATGGTTACATGTGCATATAATATAGAACAAAAGAACACCATGTTTATTAGTAGAGCAGCATAAACGGTGAATATATATATATATATATATATATATATATATATATATATATATATATATATATATATATATATATATATATATATATATATATATATATATATATATATATATATGGTGGTGCATGTGATCTTTAATTGTGGAACAGATATCCATTTTCCATCTATATACACTTTTCACCAGAATCTGAGTAAGATAACAGCTGTGCTAAGACAGTATTCATACTAGCAACAAAACAAGCATATTCAGGGCTGGACTCTAAATCGTATCAAATTGAGACAAAAATGAAAATCTTAGCAACAATATTCATGTCAATAGTTACGAAGGAAATGATCAGGAAGCTGAAACTACACGAGGATCCTACCAACCTGGTCCATAAAGAGTAGGGAATGCCAGAACTGGAAAGGCTCAAGTTCAATCCACTCGAATAATTCCCTGCTATTAAGAAAGTTTAAGATGACATGCTCAAAACAAATTGCCTCTAACAAAAGATTCAGGATACACTAGGAGACAAACCTAGTTTGAAGAGTTTTAAGTATACTCTCACAATAAGCTTTAGCTGCAGATATATCCGATTTTCCTGTATCAATTATAACTCTGCTGAAGCTTGCAAATACAATTGTTGCACCAAATTTTCGAAGTTCCGCCATAAGCAACGCAAACACCTTTTGCATAACCTGCAATAGAATATCATCTGTCTTATGTGTACAATAATAATAAAAATTATTATGATGACCAACATGGATCGAAGAACTCAAGTCAAGAGAGAAAATGCCAATCACTGGAAGCATCTGTTAATAAATTCTCAACTATACAATCAAAAATCATTTGAACAAATATATAGATTGTATAACAAACTGTAGTAGCTGGACCGCAATTTTCAGGAATAAAATGAAAGAACTTGATAAACATATTTAGAATAATAGAATGTAACAAAAATGTTTTGACTCATATGAACCATAGTTATTCCCTTCGTAATTCAACAATAACCTTTTCGTTTCCTTAAGAAGAAAATACCTTATGAAGCATGCGATGGAGGGCAGGGTCATGGAGTTTAGACTTTGGACTGCATTATAGATCGGGAAAGGGTAAGTAACTTAGTAGAAACAGTTATGTAATAAACTGAATATAAGTAATTTTCGGAAACCTGCAAAGCCATCTGTATAGATGTTGCAGTATAGCATCAGCAAACACATTTCCAGATGTAACCGCATCAGCCAGGCATCTTTGGATCAACTGTTTAAGAACACGAAATGCAGGTGTGCAAGAAGTTTCCTCGTCAAAACCATATTGTTTTTCAGAGTTATATGCAGCTGGATTCATTTCCTGGTCTAGACCAAATAAAGAGCCTCCTTCTATTTCATTCACTTGGTTACTTTTTAGAAGGGCATTGACAGCGAGGTGATGGATCTAAAAAACCAGAAACAAAATACAATAATCATATAAATTGAAGAGTATAAGGAAATACTAAAAGAAAGGAGGGGAATGAGCAGAATCAGCAAAAACCTTAAGCTCAACAGCAACTTTCCTATATGCACCAGGATATGTGAGAACAGGTTGGTTGACCTGGTTGAAAAAACAGTTGTTAATGCCCAGATACTTACCAACTGAACAAGAAGTATTCTTTCCATAATTCCCATTTAACAAATATAAAACAGACAGCAAGATCACACCCCAGGAGAAAAATTACACCCGGAGTTTAAATCACGCACCTCATCTATAAAACACGGTACTTCTTCATTAGTGCCTCCCAAGTCTGGAATGCCATTATCAGATATCCAAAGAATCTGTTAAAATAAACATGAATCCAGATTAAGAAATTTTATTAAATGTGCTCATAATGTAAATTACAATTATTTACAATCAGGAAATGGCTAGTTTTAAGTTGTTTTTATGAGTAATTATTGGTAATAAGAGCAATCTAAAGCAATTATAATACAGTGATGAAGAAAGCAGCAACCTGTTGCTGATCACGCAATGCTCTCGACAAGAAGATATCAGCCGTATGTATGAGCCAATCAACTTCGAAATTTCCCATTGGGACCTGTTCATACAACATTAAACTACATGGAGCAACTGAAACAGAAGATGCACTCAGTATTCAGTTAATCATCAAAAAATCATTGCAGCAACTTACATGGGCATATCGTGAAAGTGTAACTCTCTCAGTGAACCATTGTGTTGATGCAGCACATCGTTGCAATCCAGTTTTTGCGGCAATTACCTGCCAACCAATAGCCTGTACAAACAAATAGCAATGTCAGAACTTAAGTAATGAAATAAAGATTAAAAAGAGAGTTTCTGAGTCAGAATTTATGATCACCTGATATTGGCTATCACGAACATTAGAAGGGACGGATATACAAGGAAATTCTTCTAGTGCCCGTACGCCAGACTTCAAAATCTGGATATTAGGGCACTCTATAACAGCAATTACAGGTCCCTGATGGCGCTGTCTGTCCAACCAAAATTAATAAGCTAAATGTTATGCATCCATGAAATTAGCTGAAAGGATATTATGAAGTTTCCAACTCAGAAGACAAATAGACCTAAGGAGTTAACTAGAGAGAACAATATAATCATATGATAGTAAATGCTCAGGCACAGGCTAATTGCCTCATAGATTGACATGCCAACCCTGGCGAGTTGACTGATGAAATAAGCTACCCTCTTGACAGGTTTTTTTTATGCGTTTTTTTCTTCAATCTAAATCACATAACACTTTTTAACAGCTTACTTATCTTGATCAAGAAAAGTTCCCACAGATTCTATACTCAGAATCAACCATAATAAAAATATGACAAGGATTCACATGTTAATAAGGTTCCTGCTTCATCTGTTAGAAAAAACTGCATTTCAGCACTGGTTATGTTCTGGCTTGAATCCAAAATTGCAACTTAAAAGAGGCAGCAGTTTGCAATATTTTCCATTTTGTCTTATACATGTTACATATAGAGGGACAAATATTTTTTATGAACTCAGAAGCGTGGTATTATCTACTCATGATATTGGAGAGGGTGATCTTGCTCAGGTAATTAATATCCAAATATGCGATCTTCTAAATGAAGAGTCGCTTAATATTGACAAGTTAAATGACTATGAAAAGAAAGAAAAACCTGTATTCAGTTATCATCCTCTGCAAGTTTCCTTGACCATCCTTGACATACCCCACATAGTCCACCTTATAAAAGCATACTCCAAAGAAATAGATAAAGCAGCACCATTACAAGTAAAAAAGACGTTTAATCATGACGCAAAGCAAATTCACCTTGAACGTAATGCCTTCATTTGTCATGGAGGGTTGTAAAGATACTGTTTGGCTAGCTTCACGGAATTGTCTTTCTAGCATTTGAGGTGATAATTCCTTACTTTGGAAAGGACTAACAACCACGGCAGATATTTGGCTTGATGCAGGAAAATATGCAATGTACATAGCTCGACCATCAGAGATACTGAAGAAAATTAGAATGTGTAGTATTATTATATATGCTACACCAACAATTAGTGCATCTAATATACAAAAAATAGACGAAAAAGTCTTACATGCAAGCAAAAACTTAACTCCTCTCTTTGAGATACATAAAAATAGTATTTCATGCAAGCTCTTTTAGATAGTATGTACCATCAGCAAGATAATCAAGAGGAAACTTACACCCTTCTGACTTGAGTAAGATTCAGTATAATATAAGCAGATAAAACATGATATTTTTTCTTCGTAAAAGCTATTTTGACAGGCGTGGCAACACCACGACTTACCCAGAAAAATAAGAAAATAACATACCACACTAAAAGCACACCCGTTCACCTTAAATTATGCCATACGCATTAATTTCTAATGTTAGTTTACCTATGATATAAGTAGAAGAAAGAAATTGAATGTTCCAGATACGAGCACTCTGTAGTTGTCTTCATATGCAATTCATCCAAACTCCAGCCATCTTGTGGACTTCGTTTTTTTGCTGACTTGTCCACTTTACAGACACAACCAATCTTTAGGATAGCATTAAACTCCTGTGGGATCTTTGTTTCATATATTCCCTGCCAAAGTTTCACAAAGTCAAGTTTGTATCATCAGAATATGAAAGCAAGACTGAAAATTGTTATGAGAGTAGGCTGATCTGGTGTCCCGTGTCCATAAAAAATTTCTAAGATACCAGGAATAAATTTTATCGAGTACAATTGTTCATTGCAAACCAGATCACAAGAGATTAAATTAAAGATTTGGGCTTAGCAAGTTTAGGATGTGGTTGTGTAACAGTAGAACGCTATATTGAAAACCAACGAATCATTTCAGAAAATCACATAATACTTCAGATATCAAATATGTGCTAAAGTATCAGAGCTGGAAAGCAGGTCACAATATACAAACAATCAAATTATAAACCAAATGACGACACGATTCAGCTAAATTTTCAAATCTTCCTAAACCAAATGGGGAAAAAGATCATGCCACCGGTAAAACACAAAGATCACAAAAGTTTTACAAAGTGATCCCATCGGGTACACAGACAAAAGTACCTCAACTTCTGGATCTGCAAGGTGAGCTGCTAATTTCTTGCTTTCAGCTTTAAACTGCTCTTCATCAATTGTAACCTTTGAAGAAACATAATATAAAAAAATTCAGATCAGTCACTACAATCATTGGTCCCTGTAAGTGGAACATAACTTCCATTTAATCTTCAAATGGTATACCTCAATCAAATTGTAGCTTTTGTGTCCATGGGGAAGAATCTTGTTCACACGCCTTCCAGGAAATTCATCAGTTACAGGAGCTTTAGAATTGAGGAAAAATACTCTGGGAATTTGTATGGGAATTTTTCGCATTATTCCTTCTACAACTACCCATGCAAAACATTGTCCCTGCAGTGCACTCGGTACAAACTGAACAATCTGGCATAAAAAAAATTACATCAGCTCTCATGAGGAATTAAGTTCAGATAACTGAGAAATGAAAATTGTAGCAATTAACTAGTAAAAACAATGTTTACAATTTTCAAAACTTCATTACCTGCCAATGACAGCGTGTAAGTGCTAAGTCATGCCTCTGAAAATAGGAATTGACCCCTACTCCACCTTGAGTTTGTTTGTGATGGGCAGTGTTGCTGGGCACCTCACTACCATTAATAAGGTTTGATGTCCTAGAATTGTTTAACCTGATATATAACATCACCGGGGTAACTATCAGTAACAATCAACAAATCAAACATCAAGGCTGATGTAACAGTGAGTTCATTCTGACCAAATAATAAACCATATACACAGGATTATAGATGGACCAACTTAGGATAGTTTGTAAATTAAAAAGTTTATACTCCCTCCTAATTTTTATATAAGGCGTTTTAGCCTTTTACACACAAATTAAGAAAAATAAAATTATGTCTTATTTATCAATATTTATACTTCACTCAAAGCTGTAAATTAATGTTAAATAACTTTTTGAAGACGTTTTTTTATATAAAACTCCTAAACTTCTCTAATCTTTTGTTAAGTTTATTATTATAATAATAAAATAATAATAAAATTGATTGTTTATTATTAATGATAAGATAATAAATAAATGCATTTAGAGTTAATACATATCAAAACGATCAGTATAAAGCAAATAAAAAAAATGGTAAAACGCCTTATATAAAAAAGAGGAGGGAGTACAATTTATGGACCATACACACACACATGTATATATATATATATATATATATATATATATATATATATATATAAACGCACACAAGCACACACATCTATAATATATATTTCACAGTTGTGTTACTCAGAATAAATTACAAAACAGTACCTTTGACGTTTTCTTTTGTCCCGAACCTCTTTCCACTTTCTCTTCCTTAACTCCAACCATCCTGGATAGTTTACACTTCTGTCAATTCTTTCTTCAAAAACCTCTTGCAACAGATCAGTTGGATGCTTTTGTCCACTTTCATCTCTATCATTCAACTCTGAACTTTCTACTGTATTTCTTGTTTTGATTTGATTTTGTTCACAATTGATTTCATGGAAACGAACAATAGGTTGAGGCTTCCCTGGAAGTGTTTTTCCAGTGTTCCTAAAGTCTTCCATGTCTGAAACATTATGTTCATCTGTTGCATGATTAATTGCGTGAGGATCACTACCCACTCTAGCAGCAGCAGCACTTTGTTGCCGACTGAACATGTCAGCCAATTTCCGTTGACGAAATTTGTCCTCTTTTTCACGAACCTTCCTGTGTAGCCAATCAGGATGAATCACCCTCGGGACAGGATTTGCAACCTAACAAATAATCCACGTCAGAAACCTACAAATATTCTACTCGGTGGAAATAACACACTCTACCTTTTGCATAGCAGCAGGAATCGTGATAATTTTTTGAATAGCAGAACTAAGCCTTTGTTTGTAGTATGACCAATCAATGATTGATCGGATGCCAACATCAGCTGAAATTTTACACCACTTTTTCACATAGAACTTCACAATTTCTGTAGGTTGGTTTCCAATAACATCATAAGCACTTGATTTATGTACCAATTTTGTAAAGAGATAATAGCAGAAAATAATCAAGATACTACCTGGCTCAGTCCCGAAAATTGCAACAGGAACAGCGCGCTCACTTACTGGCGTTCCCTGCTCAATTTAGCATGTCAATAGCCATAAATTCCAAAAGGAACAACTTTGAAACAGAGAAAATTGATTGGGAAAACATAAAATTCTATCTACTAGACAAGCTGGGGAAAACATAAAGTAATTGATAAATGTCTAACAGATATTAAAAGAATAAAGTCTACAACACTAAAACATCGTGTCCAATTTTATGTCAACTGCATGATACTGGAAATCTTCAGGCAGTAAAATAAAGAGCACAACCTCATATATATTAACTCAAATACTTTCATAATGTTTGTGTACATCTGATTCAAGCGGATTAGATAGTAGCTATCAGAATGTATATTCTACTCAAATGATCCCAACTTCGTCAATGTCGGACAGCAGATTTTGAAAAAGTAAATTATAACTCAAACATAGATGTCCGACGACATCTATTTGGTTATATCATCAAATAAGTCATTTGTGAATTATACTTCAAAATCTCAAAGGGCTAATCCATCTTCTTTCTCCATTTACATATTTATAATAAAAGAAACAGAAAATTAAAACCTATGTGTTATTGAGGGCCATCTCATAATTCTGAAAAAGTCGGTCCTAGAGAACTGTTACTCATCAAATTGAATACCTACCTTCGGTTCACATGCAACTATATACTGACAGTGCAATCCCTTGTCCTTAACCATTGCATCCCCAAGGAAATCAGCTAAGCGTTTAGCTGTGGTCACCGCACACGACTTTTGTTCACCATACTCTGCTAAGGACTTGCTCATTGTGCTAGATTCTGATATATAATCAAGTAACTCACTATCTGCAATGTCTTCCCCCTGATTCTGAAGTTACAGAAGATTTGGAAAGTTAAAATCCCAATGAAAAACTCAACTCAACAGATTTTGGGCGTCCTTCTGAGCACAACCTCATCAAATAACAGCACAAATCATTAAACTTTATAATTACAACCACACAAATCCACTACACCAAAAATATGCTCAGTTTCTGAGAAGAGTTACTGATTCTATTATATCAAGTTTTGGTAAGACAATCAAAATAACAACTACTCAGTTTCTGAGAAAAGTTCAAGATGATCATTCATTTCTTGCTGTAAAGGTACAGAGAACTTCAAGAAATATTAACAAATGGACTATTTCTGAAAACATCATTCAACAAGTCTCTAGAAAAAGAAAAAAAAAAGGAGTAGATTAAGGCAAACAAACTTATGTGCTTTGAAAATGTTAAAAGTAAAGGTATTATAAAACTTAGTACGTACATCTAGAAGATCAAGCCAACCATTTGCCACGGAAGCAACAGCAGAATAGCACTCCTCCAATGTTGATCCATGAAGAAACTTATCGAATAACTCAGCCTGAAATAAAGTTGTTCAAGGAAATCATGAAGCAAATATTGCAAGCAGGAGAAAAGTGGCTTCTTCATCAGACGTTGACTAAGCTTGAGACAACTATGGTAGTGAGGGAAGATGTAATTTAATTGGAATAGGCACTATACTGATAAAAAAATGTTCTTGTATAATGAGAATCTGAGGTATCAAAACATTCAAAACAAGTGACTAAACAAAACATTGAAAACACGAAGTTTCCTTTTCCCAATTATTGTAACATGAAAGACTAAGTATATTAAGGCAATACCTGGAAAACTTTGATGAGCTTTAGTTCACCTCTACGCTTGATCTCAAAACCCTTCAGTTCAGCTAGAGTACCATCATCGTTGAAAACTGCATAACGTTTCTTGATCAAAATCCCTTCCTCCTTGGAAGCAGGTATAATCATAGCCTATACACAAATACTTTGGAGATCAACTTAACATGACCAACAAAACCAGGCATAGTGATCCAGTAAAAGTAAGCAGCTAATAAGCCATGAGTTATCTCATGTGATCAGTCTGAATCACCTTATACGGCCCATCCACTTCAAACTCAATCGAGCACTCACTGTGTGTTGTATAAGTCTTACTGAAAGGATCTTTAAGATTCTGCAAGAAACAGTACTTGGCACTTAATTTCATATCTGCATGACTTTTAAATTTCTGATCTGACGGCCAACATCAATGACAAAGCAAAAGGGTTTATGGAGTTATGATATTGGCTAACCTGGTACTGATCATTGGTATTGTTTCTAGCCACATCAACATTAAGCATGACACAAGGATATGATATTGTAAACTTCTTCGAGTCTCTGAGATGTATGTTCCAAAAGAGATCAGAATATCTTAAAGAAACATTTAGATAAGGGAAAAATAAGTTCACAACCTAGGGAGTTTTCAAGCATGACCCTTAGCAACTTCAATTTAAACATATTGATTAAAAACTCTAAGTTGTTTTGTGGTAATGAGGTAGGAAAATAATTATGTATTTGATAGTATACTTAGTCTTAAATGTGAAGTTCTCTGGAAATGAACCCGGTAGGCAACACCAGATACCATCAGTGTCTAACTCCAGAGGCCTCCCGATTCTTTCAACCAGTAAACGAGCATTCTGAATTATTTTTGCTCCAGTATACGTGACAACTCCAGCCATTTCCATTGAATACCATCTTGCACCCCTGGAAAATTCAAGATTCAACTAATTTATAAGAGAGCCGAAAAGATTCATCATTCATACATACAAGACTAAAAGGAAGCAGAAGCCTGGGAGCATACTTGCGCATAACATATCCGTAGAAGGAGTTGAGGATGCACTTATGGGCAAGTTGCAATGAATCATAGAGGATTACCATGTCCTGAAGAAGATTGTTCATTTATGTTACTTGCACTTCAATTAAAATTTAATTACTTAATTCTGAGATTGGGCTGAGAGAAATTAATACTTGTGCTTCTTGGATTTTAATAGAGTTTCCGCTAGACTTTGCTTCAGACAATTTTCCCTTCCACACTTTATTCAGCCCCTTGTACTCGTACCTTCTATCTCGAAAACTAATGCAAAAGAAAGAACCAAAATTTTGCAACATTAATTTTTCAACTTACCACCAGTAATACATGATAGCTCCTCTAATGCAATGGCGGAACAGTGATTAAAGTGTAGAATTAAAATGATGGCATAAAGTTCCAGACCCCTACCTTCGAACAGTGTCAACATAAAATGGGTTTTCACGCATGCAGATTCCTGCTTCTCGAAGTTCAGTGATAGGTTTATTGAGTACTCTTTTGTACGCCTAAAAAATAAAGACAATTATACTGTTTGATGCAGACACTTCTATTTCAAAATAAAAGGATGCAGACAAAGGGTGTGCACCTTTTGGCAATATTTCTTTAGGCGCTCTTTGAGTTTCAATTGTTGGTCTGCTTTAGGGAGGTCGAGGAAAGAGTTTGATAGTTGACCATTCTTGCTATCAACAAGCTCAGATTCAATTTGCCTCTTCAGATGATAGTAATCACTGGTAACAAAAGAGTTCAAACAAGTTCATACATGTAGTAATCTAGGATTAAATTCTCCAAAACAAAACTGAGGACCATGAGTCAAACCTTCTCTTTGCCGTGTATGTCTCTCCACGCCAAACCCATTCAAGCTTCCTAAGACAATTTTTGCCCGGACGATTAAAATCACATGCGGTGCATATCTCATCGGTGACTATTGAGGGTGGCTAGAAATTGAGAAAAAAAATGTTAATTGAAAAATACTTCTAAGCCTAAGCGGACTAGGGAATCATGTCTGCTGATTTCTTTTATCATTTAAGCACTCTACCAATAAAAACAGAAGCTAAATAAAGAATGCTAGTTCATCTACCATTACAAACCCTAATATAAAAATCATCATGATTTCCAAATAAAGGAAAACTATATTTAATTTCATGACATTGTGATGTAGGGCAATAATGCTAGTATTATAGAACAGATGACAATAAACCAAGTGGGTATGTGGATCGTATTCTGATGATATAGTATTAAATATTGGTTTTATGTTTTTTCCTTTCCATAGACAATTAAATTGCATTTAAGTTTATTTCTTGGTAACAAGAGTGTAGATAAAACCATCTTATTTGATTACCTGTAGCCTGTTGGTCAAAATGATGTTTGGGTACATCGCAGCAACATCAAGATGATAGATGAGAGGGACATCTTCACGAATGGGCTCATTTCGCAATTTCACCAGCTGCACAGGGCAGAAGCAAACGTGCATTTGCAGGTCATACGACATTTATACAGTTGTAAACAGTTTGAAACACTCACACAGACTTGTAGATAGTTTTGAAGGAAGAACTTTAACTATTTGCGAAGAACTCAGATATTGCGCAAGTGAATAATGTATGCATAACATATCGATGTAATGTAATGTGTGTTATGTAGATGGTACGTGTAAACAGTAATAAACATTTAATTTATAGCAATACCACCAGCACATGCAAAAGTCTTCTTCATTGGGCAAGTTTGTAGTGCATGGAATGAAATATAACGCTGAACAATAATATAAGTGGATACATGATTTACATTTGGAAATTTTAATGAAAGATGAATCAAACAAGCTTTAGGATGTCTTCTCCTCATAAAGTATAATAAAAGAGCAGGTTGCACTTCGAGAATGTTGTTATACCTTTTCTCTGATTGCATCCTTTATTTCGTCATAATTTGAAACAGACTCTAGGTCCAACTTTCCCTCCACTCTGATAGCATATTGAAGGTCACGATCAAGATTATCAAGAAGTTGCTGAAAGGATTAAATTTTCAGAGTTCAATAACATTAAAAACATGCAAATAAAATTTAGTAGTCACAATCCCCAAGTTATTTAAACACCAGACATCCAAACTATTAATAAGTAAGTTTTTTAAATAAGCGTAAACAATAAAGACAAATAGGCATCCCAATTGGATGGCAACTCTAATATTCAATCAAATTGCAAACAATTTGTCCAACTGTTCGTTGATGGACAACTCATTCGAGAATTAATTATTATGAGCTTTCAGCTTTGGTCCAAATAATGACTACAGATAGCCTTTGAACATCTGAACCAAAGAGCCTATATTTCAATCTGGACTCACTTGTAACCATCTAAACATTTGCTTAGACTTCTAATCACTAGGCTTAATGAAAAATGAAGGTGAGATCTTCATTGAAGAGGATCTGAGGCAGATTACCTCAAAAGCAGCTGGGTCGAGCTTAAAACTTGTGGGAATATCAGATCTGAAAACGCCACTTTCTAGGCATTCCACATGGCCACCAATATATGTCTCGCTTTCAAGGAGTTGACTATTGTAGAACTTCTCCGGATCAGATTGGTGCTTATTAGGGCAGATGACATTTGCTTGATATGCCTGCAAGCATATGAAGAAGAAAACTGAGGTATCTTTATACAGATGAGACTTGAGAGTAGGGATCAAAGAGATTGGAGAAACTGAAACAGATAATCTATAACTTCCCATTCTTTCTGTTGCGGTTACTTTTCAAAGATGGGATTAGCTAGAGAATCTAAAAGTCATCAACTCAAAGTATAAATTAGTAAATGAGATGATGCAGTTTGTTTTCTTCGGGGGTAAAGATTAAACTTTGCAATCACAGTCCTATGAATCTACTTAACAATGCAATAGTAATATTTAAAGTTCTCATTTAAACTAATATCTAATCCAGATAGAGACAGTAAAAGGAAATAGGAATCGAAGAACAAAAGGGAAGGATAGAATAAGTTTGTGTGTGTGTGTGATTGTTTAGTGCATCAAGAAGGCACTATAAAAACTTATCCTAAAAGCATCATTTACCTGAACCATAAGAAGCATTTCACATAGTGTCCCACTTCCTTTCCGTAAGACCTCATCAGGTGGCATTGGTATTATAGTAGCGAGGGAGAAAATGAAGGGATGCACATACGTCATATAGAGGTAATAAGTTGAAACAGCATCAGAAACAGAATAAGATGCCATCATCTGCAAAGTCATAACAATGTAAAACATAGCACTTAAAATTAGTGGAGGTTTCTCATCAAAGTACTGCATGAACATGATGAAATGGTCTACAAAATACGTTAGGTTTACTGATAGCTCGGCATATTACAAATCCAATACATTGCCTTTTTATTGCCAGTTGGAAACCTACAGAAATATATGCAATTAAACTCATCCATTTTGATGTGTGAGGTAAAATCCACCAGAAACCCAATTTGCAGAAAGAATGATAGTGCACACTTCTCCAAGACAGACTTGGGCATATATTACCTTACTAATTAACATGAAATTTAATCATTATTATTATTATTATTATTATTATATATATATATATATATATATATATATATATATATATATATATATATATATATATATATATATATATAGAGAGAGAGAGAGAGAGAGAGAGAATAATGATAAATTTTATATCATCATGCATTTTTTCTAATACATCAATCAGTACTGAAACAAATTCAATATAAAATATTTATTCAAAGTCTTAATAGATAATTACATAATGTAGACCAACATTTTGACAAATTTTTCCCCAGCAGTTCACTTGAACTACCACTCTTTTAAGAGGCAATGAGCCTGGATGCCAAACTTACTACAATGCTTCCAAGAATATAAGGGGAATTTTTCATACAAGGTCTTGAATGATACAACTCCAGCATCATAAATGAGTCAATATCTGGCATCTAACATAAGACAAGAATATAAATATCTATGATATGTGAAAGTGGCAAGGCAACTACCCTATATTTTCATTTGTCAAACCATAAACTATAAAGATTCTAGGACCAACTTATGAATCATTATTAGTTTAAACCAGCTAAAATCCATTCAAGATCTTGCACGCTGATGTCAAATTTGTTCCTATGCTTCTTGCTAAATTACTTATTTGAAACTAGAAGCATAGAAATAAGTTAAGCCTGACTGACCATCAAAAAGACAAAATCAGCTTCAAATTGAACCTATGCAGTTGAATACGCTTTTCTGTTTGATTGTGTTGTTTATTATCAATATGTGATGAACAATATATAATATAATAGCTAGGACCACACAAGTATTTTATAATCTCCATGAATAGTACAGTGCACCAGCAGTCAAAATCTATGGTCAAATAAATAGACCATACCTGGGGCCTTTCCTTCGCAAAACGAACCATGTCCTCAGGGTTGACTTCCAATGGATCAAAACCCAATTTAGCTTTTGTCACAGCCTGAAATATAACAAGAGTATACATTTAAATGTGACTGTGCAAGAGAACATGGTAGGAAACCAAAAATGATAAAAAGACTGCAACAGGGTGGGACCTATGAACTAACAAAATATAACGTAGCTAATTGAAATGAAAAAACTAATAGGGATTTGAATTACTTTCTTTACTAAGACACATACATTTCATAGCAAAAATAGGGACGAGACATCCCTAAAACTGATTGCAGATCCAAGAATAAATTTCAAAGGTTTCAAGCAGAGAGGTCCACTTTCGCTCTCTCTTTTAAATATAGGTGCAAACACATTGAACAATATGGTGGGAAGAGCTATGTGTCTCTTCTTAGAGGTTTTTTTGGGGGGAAGATAAGATAAAAGTGTCTCATCTCCGGTAATGCAAACAACACAATCTTCTTCATTAACACTAACTCACCTGAATAGATGCTACGTAGCCCAAAAATTGAAGTATTGGTTTTTCGAAAAATTAAATGATTACATGTGGGATTGACCTACGTTACAAGATGTTTTGTGATATTATATCAGTGTAAAAAATGAGTCGGAAGCTTAAACAAAAAACATTGTACCTTTAAGCCCTGGCTTCCTTGAGGGAGATAACTATCACGTTTAACCCAGGCAAAACAATCCAAGTGGCAAGCAAATTTGGCACGACATTCACCTTGAATTCTGTCGCACCGAAATCCAAGCTCCTAGAGTTCAAAAGTTACAATGGAACTTAGAATTTCACTAATAAATGCAAATATAAATTACGATAACAAAGCAAATAAATCATCAGGTTCCTTGAGAGAGAAATAATTGTTGATTTGTTGGTAAGGAATTGACAGAACAAACGAATGATTTATTCATTAAAAAGAAGCAAGCACCAGTTGAGACTTCAGAAAGAACACAAATTAAATAGGCAAACATGTAATAAATGCATATTTTAAGTTTCATTACATTAACAGTTTTCTGCACTGGTATTCATTAAATGTGTGACAAAAAGTATACTTACTTCGTTCATATTATAACCATGATGTGCTGCTCTGGTTTCCATGAATGGCCAGTCAAAAAAATCACCGTTGTATGTGACGTATATACCAGGCTTAACATCTTGCATATGGGCAAACCACAGTCTAAGAAGTTCTTTCTGTTATATATATCAGAATCATAAAAGAATAGCAAAATAAAAATCTCAATATGAAATAAATCTATCTATCTATATACATATATATGTATATGTATATGTATATATATATATACATATATATGTGTATATATGTGTGTGTGTGTGTGCATGTAATATTAACATTAATACCTCATCTTTCACGTTTTGCACTTTGAAACACCCTTCAAATTCTGGTTTGGGAGTGTACTCGAGATCCTCAATATCCTCCCCAACACACTGCAAGATTTAACACAACCAATTTTGAACTATAGTGCGGTCGATAATAGATATACTTTCAGTTTACATTAATCTCCGCAGTGTGTTAGACACATCTAAACAATAACTGATCATGAAGCTCTTAGTTGAACCTGGTAAAAGAAGAAATTGAAAGATTTCAATGTTTTTATTCATTATCTTCAACAACATTTCTCGCATTAGCAAGCTTAATTAGTACTCTTTTTTGTTGAATCGTTGTTTCCAAAACTGGCATTCGATTTAATTTATTTTGTAGAATATGACCTGATAGGAGAGGTAAAAGTTTTATATAATCCAGACGAATACCATAATCCCTGCCCCCTCCTCCAAACCATCTTCAAAATACAGCGAAATGGAGATTTATGATGCAGAATGAATAAAATTACATGGAAACAAATTACTGCCAGTAATAACAATTCACAGATATTTCGCTTGTAAAAACAAAAGATAAGTCTCAGTCTGTTCGTTTACCTCTCTATTAATTATGAGGTATCCTTGGCCATCAACCATGTACGAAATCATCATGATTGAATCATATTCAGCATCTGGGAATTTTAACGGGAGCTTCGTCGTCTCAATATCAAAAGCGCATACATGAACTTCCGCACGTTGTAATAGGTCTGTCCTTCGTTCCACTCCAATCCCAGCGCTGGATACACTTACATCATACCACTGCCCACATCTTATATCTGGAATATATTGACTCAGGATGAGACAAATAAAACATATTTATAGAGCAGAAATCCACAGGGATATCAATAAAAAAAATTCTAAAATATAGAGAAATGATTCACCATTATCGATGGCAAAGCGAACATGATAAGGTACATCGTATTCGCGAAGATCATTGATGCAGTCTATGAAATCTTGAGGTCGTTGTTTACTGCCCATCAGAACATCTTTAGTTTCAGCAAAGTTTATTGTAGTGACGTATTAAAAGTCAACATTACAAATACATTAAAACATCATTTAACGCTATAACAATTAAAGAAGGATCAATATTTAAATAAGTAGCAAATGTTAAAAAAAAAATTATATATATATGCCCTGAAAAAAAGGTAGGCAATACCTTTTCCCTGTCAATATGGACTCATATGCGTCCTCTGCATCCAACTTTGCTTTGTTTTTTTCAACAACATGAATGAGGTCATTCTTAACTTGCATCAATTGTTGAACAGTATCGAAAGATACTTTCAAATAACTTTTGTGCAAACCAGATAGATGATTTTTCTGTGACAAAATGGAAAAGTATATAATGAGTATGAATTTGAGGTAGCTTTACAGTGCATACTCAACTTTTTTCACTTGAAGAAATGGTAACTAGCATTACTCTAAATATCACCGTCTAGGTACCAAACTCGCCTTGACTACGTTTTTTTGTCAATTAGAATAATCCTAGTCTTATCTATACCCCACCCAGACCCCTACTTAGGCACTAGGCTCTAATTTTTCGCCCAGCTAGGAGAATGTAGAAAAGTGGTAAATAGCTGTATCAAAACAATAACGAGTACTAATCAGGTTTAATTCATCTGAGATGTCCAAAAGTATTAAGTGAAATGCAGTGTTGTTTTTAAGCGCCTTCTCGCCGATGCACCGCTCGTATCGACCAGACCGAACAACCTGGACTGAGGCCCATTACCATTACTAAACCAAGGAGAAAGGGGATGGAAGAAGATAATTATTCAATCCAAAAGTATTCCTTTTCCAGCTTTGTAAGGGAGAGGTGGACGTCTATCAGAGTCCTATTGACTCGGGCACCTCGAAACGTCACGCGACCGAGGCGTACGACTCACGAGTCGAGGCATACGCCTCGACCGTTTTTTAAAACATTGGTTTTAAGGGTGCGAAATTGTTAGTCTTTTGGTTTGCATTCAGTTCCTTCAGTTTAGCTTCT
This sequence comes from Euphrasia confusa, assembly GCA_954870475.1. Taxonomy (NCBI): domain Eukaryota; kingdom Viridiplantae; phylum Streptophyta; class Magnoliopsida; order Lamiales; family Orobanchaceae; genus Euphrasia; species Euphrasia confusa. Next base: position 19,307,275 of record OX940969.1, on the reverse strand, counting down.
CCAGAAACAGGTTACACATTATATCTAACTAGATAATCTTTTGTCTAAAATAAGCTAAAGGTTTTTGGGCACTATGAAGACCTCAGTCTAAAGTTGAACTGGATTGGGTATAAAGATGTAACTGAACTATGTGGGTTTAACATTGGAAAAATCCCAGAAAGCTAATTAATTTTAAGACAGAAAGTCTCGTCTCGTACCATGTGGATGTAATATAAGGTTTAATATATTTTGTTCAATTATAGTTTGTGAAATAAACTCGTTGATTTTAATGTAAACCAATATATATATATATATATATATATATATATATATATATATAACCACATAAAATGTCAGATAAATAAATTCTGTTCACTACTAATTTTATGAAACTGGTTGATCTTAATGTAAACCTAAAATCATATCATAAATACAACCCACATAAAAACGGGTAAATACTTTTACCCTGCAGTATATATGTAGCAAGTCCACATGTGGCTATACTACGACCCAAATGTGTATGTGTTATTTTTAAGAGTAGCTAACTAAGACATGTTTAGAAAAAAATTCAAGGATACCAATAATTCAATTGAGCATGCATTATTGAGGATTTATGCAAAGAGTTGGAGCAGTATGCTTAATGAGTGTGGTGTTCCTACCATCATAGAAATATAGTTGTAAGGATCAACAACGAATCGATATAGAGGCTCTAGATACTGCACAGTGCTAGTTAAAAAAGAAGAGGGGAGACGGAATTTCTTTCATAATTATTTAGGAGATCTACAAGAGCTGATCACAGCATGTAGCAGCATCTACTCTACACCTTTGTCACCTCATAATTAGCAATAGTGACTTTAATCAAAAATGTGCCTAGGTTACAGAAAGATCCTAAAAATATCACTTTACGCAAATGTAGGAATGTCTTAATGTATCGCTTTGGCATTTCAAAATTAGGAGAAAAGCTTTACTTCTATGATATCTGTAGCACTAAAAAGCTTTTGTATATAATAGTTAACCAAAATACTATTCACTTAGTCCTTGATCAATAACCACAACTCTCATTTCCATGATAGCCAGAACCCAACTATTACGCATTACAGTAAGTGTTGGATAAAAAAAAATAAGTATCTGCAAATTATAGCAAAGGTCATAATTTCCTTACAAGACCAAGATCCTCTTTCTCCACAATTTCAATGTCCGCAACTTGGCCTTCATATCGCCTTCTCAAATACGCATCAACATCCATTTCCATTTTATCCTGTAATCACATAGTGCAAGATCTTATAACTAGACTATGATCAAGCTTCAATCTTATTTGTAGCATTCAAGGTTGTCCCAATTCACATACCTTGGTGGCGGCATAAAAATATGGCCGGAACTTATACTTCGCTTTAAACATAGAACCATCCTTCACCCAAAGCATTCAACAGAAAATAAGTTGTATGTAAAGCAAATTTCTTTCCAAATGAAATTACTTCACTACTTCCTCTAATACACGGTGAAACTCATACCTGGCATACGAAATACAAATCGACGCAACTGTACACTCTACGAGTCTCCCGGTCCTCCCACGATGACTATTATGCAAGATCAGGTCAAATTGAAGCAAATTAGAAGAATTCGAGTGAAGCGGGTGAAATTGGATGAACAAATAGGGGGGAAATATCGACTCACGGCGGCGAAAGTGAGTAACCAGCCGAGGCGTTTGTCTCCCTCGCTGAAGAGATCGAAGCCGAGCTTGGACTCGAGCTTCTCCTCTGCGTTTAGAATCAGCTGCTGCTGCTTCGAAATCCGACTATCTCTCCGGTCTCTCCTCCGGTAATCTCCGCCGTTCATCTTTGCGGATATGGGGATATATCGCCGGCGAATTAGGTATACCTATTAAAATAATCTGGATTCGTTGAGACAGAAAGTAAAGCTGAGTGAGAGGAGGGAGAGGCGACGTGAGGGTATAGAGATTTGTTTCCCGCGCTTCCGAAGATGATGTTTAAATGACCAAGTTGCCCCTTCCCAAAATCGGCCCATTAATGTATTCTGAATATGCAGCCCACAGGCCACAATACCTATATCATACTCCCAGGAGTACAATACAAATAATACTCCCACCATTAAAAATATAAAAGCCCAATAAAATCATCATTTAATAATTAAGAAATCTTCATTTCAAAAAACAATTATTATAAACATTATATTTACATACTAATGAATATATTAGCATAACCAATGAATATTTATACATAAATAAATGAAGATATACTCATGGGTGTACGATTAGAATCGTACTCTTAGGAACACAGTATAAATTGTCCACAGGCCACAATCCACGTTAATCCATATTTTTATATGGGCGGCTTAAACTATTTAGGATTTGTTATTTTGGACTTAATTTCAATCTATTTAAGTTCAGTTCAACCACTTCAGTTCAATTCACTTCACTTGACTTCACTTCAGTTCATATCTTCAGTAGCTTCAATTAAGTTTGTTTCAAAATAAATTAAAATAAAATAAATATAAAATAATTTGAATCAATAAATTTAAGTATACAATCTAGTTTATGTCACAATATCATTAATATTTTTAAAAAAATATTTAATAATTTATAATAATTATTATTATTTTTATAAAAAAAATTAACTTAGTTCAGTTCAGATCGTTCTGTTCAGTTCAATTCAGTTCAGATCGTTTCATTTCAGTTCAGCCGGTTTCAGTCCAAAAGAACAGGTCCTTTCACCTCTTACTTTTCACACTTCCATCATTTATTTACCCATTAAATTTAATTATATGGTTAAACCCCCCCCCCCCCCCCCCCCCCCAATTTATTACATATACTACCCTTTTACACAAAATTAAAAAATATTTTACTAACTACTCCCTCTAGTTCAATAAACATGAAATAATTTTTTGGACACGAGATTGAGAAAAATGTTAATTTTTGACTTTTTGATTAAAGAGTAAAAGGTAAAAATGTATTTTTAAGTTGAAAAATAAAGTAGTTGTGAGTGGAATTTAAAACGTAAGTAGATAAAATAGAGGTAAAATAGTATTTTAAAATTAAAAAGTTAGAATATTTTTTTTTTAGTGTATCAATTATTGTGGGACACTTCAAAAAGGGAAAGTGTTGCAACTTTAGTGAGAGGGAGGGAATACATCTCACTCACCTACATATCTCTCTTTTCTCTTTCTTTCTCGATCAATCTTCTATATACTTTTTTTTTACATATATTTTTTTTTCAAATGCGATTTTTCAATGTTATTACATTATTAACAAGTAATGTTTTTGAGCAATCTACCCACAATCAAAGAATGAAAGTTTAAGAGCAATCCTACAAAGAACATGAATTGAATTTTGAAAAGTAAGTTAAAGATTTTTTTTTAATTCTTTTTTTAATTATTTTTTGTGTTATGCGGTGAATTTACGTTTCTCTTGCCTTTTTTATTCATGATTTGGGATAAAATGAATTAAAATCAGGTTTAATGGATAAAATTGAGTTTTAGGGTTCTTGTGTTTCGAGCTTCATTGATAAAAAAAATTGGTCTTCCGTTCGGCCATATTATTTGTCATAATATGTGTTTAACCATTTAATATTGTAGTCTGTGTTTATTGAATTGTATTTTTTATTGTTGATTAACGATAATTTTTGTAATTGTATTGGTTATGTTCTTGTTATTTGGATTTTATTTTTTCTTTCTTTTGGCCGTTTTCATCGAAGAAATGTATTTCTTCGAGGCGAATAAAATATGTATCTTGAGTGAATAAAGAGTTTGATGAATTAGCAGTGGTGCAATGTGAATAGAGTTGCAGTAAAATGTAACTTGGTTGAGGAGACAATTCAAGTTATTATGGACTCATACATAAAACTACAATCGCCTCCCAATGTGTTTTTAGTAGTAAAAATAGATATAATGGTAATATAGATATTCCTAGGTGTATAAGAAATAAGAAAAAAAATAGTGTAAATAGTTTGGGCCTTTCATATTTATACATGTCAAACAATCGGTTTTGATCTTGGGGTTTTCTTAACAAAAAATAACTTTATTAAAAAAAGATAAATAAATACGTGTCAATACCACTAAATAGCGGGGCACATTAAGAAGACCCCGATCACTACTACAAAAACGGGTTTTAGAGACGCTCAAAAGTGACACTAAAAGTAACTTTTAGTGACGCTTTTACTATAGTGACGCTTTATCAAAGCGTCACTTGATTTGGCGTTACTATAAGTAAGTATTGTGACACTTCAAAAGCGTCACCATAAACGCGTATTAGTGACACTTTTGACGCGTCTTAAAAACATTATATCATGACGCTTCTTAGCGTCATGATAACATTATTTCGTGACACTTTTAGGTGTTATTATAACTTTATTTAGTAACGTTAACAAGCGTCATGATAGTACACTTTAGTTACGTTTTTATCCGTCACGAAAAAGTTATTTCGCGACGCTTGCATCACTCATCTGTGAAGTAACATTATTGCAACGCTTTCATTGTCATTTTTTTTAAACTAATACCTTTTTCATAAAATAAATTTTCTTCACAATTCAAAAAATAATAACAAAAAAATGTAATAATAAAATATCATCTCACTCCAAATACAAATTAACTCAATCTTGTAATCTATCCTCCTATCTAATATTCTAAATCAAGATAATGAAAAAAAAAATCAAAACGTATCTACACATGCTATGAGCTGCATAATTATTCTTGATAGCTTTATTGCATCTCCACTTAAACCTGTATAATGAACAAAAATAAATATATTTAGATTAAATTGAAAAAATGCAACAAAAGTAATTATAGAATATCAGGACAAATATTACAAATTGTTTTGGCCAATCAATGCTCTCCATCTCCTATAGCTTGCCTAACTATTTCAGCACATCCACGTTTCCGGTTGAATTTGCTACAGCATACTACATACTATGAAATTCACAAAAAAATGGTGAAAAAAAACACTTATTTTACTAAGTTACTTAAAGATAATTTTGTTTTCATACCTTGAGAATTAACATGATGGTCTCGAACTACACCATTAATATTTTGACGTGTTTGTTGGTCTGCTACATGATTTGCACTTATTTTGAGTCATGACTACAATGGGACAATACGAAGCACACCTTTCATGTTTTCCCTTCAAACTACATTTTATTATAGAAAAAAATAATAGGAAAATTTTAAAGATAAATGTTTAAAAGATAAAAGTACACGTAGTATAAAAAATAATATATGGTACCTCGAGGATGATCGTGTTTCTCATAATATCATATGACACGTGCTTGAATTATGAATAAATGGAAAAGAACATTTTGCATAATTATACACTTACTTGAATTATGAATTGATATTTGAAGATCCAAGTGAATGCCCAAGATTATACTTGTTTATTAGAAGGGTCATTGTAACTTGAATAACCTAAGTCCTCATTTCTCAACAATTTTGCAATAAAGTCATTCTTCTTTCCAACTTCTCTATCTAATTTTTCTTCTTCCCTAATAATGCAATGAATATCATTTTGATCAGATGAAACAAAAGAATAAAAATAAATACATACAATCTCAATATTAAGATAACAAGGATATTGATACAATCTCTACAAATACATCCAATTTCATTCAATTTGTACTAGACAAAGAAACCAAAAATAATAAACATTAAATAAATAAATAAATTATTTTTTACCACCTCTAGAATTAAGGAGATGAATCAAATATGCAGCGCACTTCATATCTATGTGCAAAATAAATTCTCTACCCGAGCAAAGCATCTTAGGGAGGATTTTTATGGGAAATATTTAGACTAAATATACTTGGGAAACATACAAAAGAGTTTAAGGATCAATCGATCAAAGAACACATTATGAATAAACTATCAACATTAGATTGCTTACGAGTCATTAATCCTTTCATATGTATTGGCAACAACAGAATAGATATCACTTCGAACAAGTTATCATCTGTGAGGGTTAAGGGTTGCATCATAACTGGTGGTGCAGTGAGTAAAATAACATTTATTTATACTAAGATTTAGTCCTGAAAAAGACATAAAGAGCCCATCAATTCAATAACTATTTTTTTACATAGAAGTCATATAAATTAAAACTAAGGTGATTTTAAAAATAACATCCCAACATTCACTATTTTTAAAAATAACATTTCCTAAATTTTATTTTTAAGAATGACATTATCATTAATTAAGTAAAACAAAAAGAATAAAATAATTTATATTTACACAAATTGCCCAATTAGAATTTGCAAAAAACACCAATTTCACTATTTTTTATTTCACCCCAATTTCACAATTTTTTTATTTTACGATTTTTTTTTTATTTCACGCTTTTTCTCTAAAAACCGAAAAAACCCTACGATAAAGATTTTCAACCATTGCAAAATTGAAGCTTTTCAACCGTGAAATTTCGATTTGAAGGTAAACGTTCGATCCTACACTATTTTTCATTATGTTAAATGTAATATTGTAATCGAATTCTAGATAAAAAGCTCAAACGAATTTCGAAAAATAAACAACATCGCTGTTGATTTTTTTTTTCGCAGTCGGGCGTTTGGACGTTTGGGCCTCAAACGCCCAAACGCCTTTCTGCGCATCATTTTTTTTTTTTGGGGGCATTTGGGCGTTCACGTGACCCAAACGCCCAAACGCCTAACAGTTTAAAATTTAATTTTGTTATTTTTTCGTTTGGTACTATTTTACAGGAACATGAATATATTTGTCTTGCTAAATTATGGTGGAGAATGGAAGTATATAGATGAAACTTGGAAATGGTCAATGAACGATATGAAGCACTGGGCCGAAATTTCAGTTGATAGAGATATTTCGTTGAATGAATTCATTGACAAAGTTTGTGAAGAAATTGGCATTGATCGGTCTGCCAATGAAGTTTTGATCACTCGATGCACATCAACACCTATGGTGTCTCCCAAACAGATTTTACAAGAGAGAAATTGGCGTACGGTTATGGCTATACATAATAATGCTACTGAAATGGAGCTGTTTGTAACATACACTCCCTGCGCACGCCAAAGTCCAACTCGACAAAGTCCAACACCCCAAATTCCAATTCGCGCAGACAAACTTCCAATTCGAAGAACTGAAGGTGATACTTCTCAATATGGTGGACAAATTTTTCCAGTTACAGTGGATCAACCTGTATCTGTTTGGGATACTATTGTAGTTTGTGATGCGAGTGGTGGTTACGCTGCTGGTGATAGTGGTATTTGTTATGATGGTGCTGGTGGTAGTGGTGGTGCTGATAATGTTGATGTTCGTGTTGACGCTGATAATGTTGATGGTGATGGTGAAGGTGGTGCTAGCGATGATGGTGATAATGATGAATACGGAGGTGGTGGGGATGATAATATTCATGTTGGGGGTGATGTTGGTGTTGATCTTTTTACACTTCGTGATCGAGACGGGGGTGGTCGGAATGATGGTTCGAATTTGGTAGTTGGGCAGACTTTCAAGGACAAAGATGAGTTTAGCTACGTTGTCGGCAGGGTTGCTTTGAAGGGTAAATTTGAATTTGTCGTGTACAAATCCGATCAAAGCAGAAAGGTGGTCAAATGTGTTAAAAAAGAATGCAAATGGAAAATCAGCGCATCGAAGAAGAAAACGAGTAATGAATTTGTGATTCGGACTTACAAAAATATCCACACTTGTTCGTTGGAGAGTATAAGCGGTCTACACAAGCAAGCTTCTAGTCGTCTCATTGGCCATCGAGTCCGAGATCAATTTCTGAACGCAAAAAAACCCCCAACCCCATCTGCGGTGAAAGAATTCATGCGTGCCGAAGAAAATATTTCGGTTAGCTATGGAAAAGCGTGGAGAGCCAAGCAAAAGGTTCTGGAATCAACTCGAGGAACATTTGAAGAAAATTTCGCTAAACTTCCTTCATATTGTTACATTCTGGAGAAAAATAATCCCGGTACGCGCACCCGTATTCTTACCGATGATAATGATAATTTTCGATATTTCTTCATGGCTATAGGAGCGTCTATTCAGGGATTTCAGTTCATGAGGGATGTTATTACCATTGATGCATCTTTCATGACCAATAAATATAAGGGAACACTCCTTATTGCTTCTGCTTCGGACAGTGAGCATCACAGTTACCCGCTTGCTTGGGGAGTGGGCGATACCGAGGACACAGGTTGTTGGACATGGTTCCTTCATTGCTTGCAAGAATTGATTCCTGATAGACCCGGTCTTGTATTTGTTTCAGACAGAGGTAAGCCAATTATTAATGCGGTATCTACAGTTTATCCATTGGCAGAACATGGTCATTGTTATTGGCACATCATGCAAAACATCACAAAATCTTACAAAGTTAAAGGATTGGTTGGTTTGTTTCACATGGTTGCGTGCTCATACAACATCCAAGATTTCGATTGTCATTTTGCAGAGCTAAGAAGAATAAGTCCGGAATGTGCAAAGTGGCTCGAAGAGACGATCACTTTTGAGAAATGGGCAAGATTCCACCACCGTGTAAATCGATACGAGGTCATGACATCGAACGCGGTGGAAGTTTTAAATTCCGTGATGAAAGTGGTTAAAGATTATCCGATTTGTGCTTTAATCGGGTTCGTTGTAGATAAGATGGGAGAATGGTTTTATAACCGTCGTGAAGAAGCTATGAGATTCTCCGGTAAACTTACACCGAAAAGGGAAGATCAGATACGTGCACGTTATGAAAAGGCGCAGGGTTGGGTTACAACTCGACTGAGTCGTTCGGTTTTTAAAGTGCAATCGACTGAGTGGTGTGGGGTTGTGGATTTGCATGGGAAAACATGTGCATGTGGTGTGTTTCAGATTGACATGATACCATGTGAGCATGCTTTGGCCGCAGCCTGTATGAAGGAACCTAACCGGGCTGGAATATATTTTTATGAGCTTGCTTCTCCTTACTTCTCCGTAGACTATATGATTCATGCATACGCCGTGACCATTTATCCAGTTCCTTCAGAAGACCAATGGCTGAATATTCCGGAAGAAGTGAAGAATGTGATTGTTCTTCCCCCACAGGCCAAAAGAACACGAGGCAGACCTAGAATGGACCGCTTCCCGAGTCGAATCGAGACTTTATCAAAGAAAGTATATCGATGTCGCAAATGTCAAGGAAAGGGTCACAATGCAAAGACATGTCCGGTTCGTCGTGAACAACCTACTCAATAAACGTTTCAGAACCACTTTTAATAAATTTTGTATTGAATATTTCTTATTTATTTTTATTAAGAACTTGATTATGCATCATCTTCAGATAAATTTGATTATGCGTCGTATTTATTAGTTATAATTTGTTAAATTTTATTTTTAGTATCAACTGAACTCACGAAATGTATTTTTCGGACTAAGCCAATTGGGCGTTTGGGTCCTCAAAACGCCCAAACGCCTTAGTAATAAAAAAATTTACTATTTTTCGGACTAAGTCGATTGGGCGTTTGAGTTCTCGAAACGCCCAAACGTCTTAGTAATAAAAAAATTTACTATTTTTCGGACTAAGCCGATTGGGCGTTTGGGTTCTCGAAACGCCCAAACGTCTTAGTAATAAAAAAATTACTATTTTTCGGACTAAGCCGATTGGGCGTTTGGGTCTCCGAAACGCCCACACGCCTTACTAATAAGAAAATTACTATTTTCGGACTAAGCAGATTGGGCGTTTGGGTCCCCGAAACGCCCAAACGTCTTACTAATAAGAAAATTCACTACAAAAAAACAGCGAAATCCCTACGGCAGTTCCCGTAGGGATTCCCGTAGGGAAGGCCATCCCCTACGGCATCCCCTACGGGATTTGGACGTAGGGGTTAGCCTCGTAGGGAGCTTAAGCCCTACGGGAAATAATCGCCGTAGGGGACATTCCCTACGGGGAGCTCGTTGGGGAGCCCGTAGGGAGCTTCATTTTCCCCGCCCATCCTTCCCGTAGGGCAGCCCGACGCCGACGCCGTAGGGGCGGACGTAGGGGTGTCCCCTACGGCTTCTCCCGTAGGGGACCATAGGAGGGTGTTTGGGACTAAGCCGATTGGGCGTTTGGGTCCCCGAAACGCCCAAACGCCTTATTAATAAAAAACAATTCAAGGCTTTTGGGCGTTTCGGGGTCCCAAATGCCCCTTTGCCACGGATTTTGGGTCAATTAGCCCTACAAACGCCCAAATGACTCACTTTTTTCTTTTATGTAAAAATAACCTTTGAATGTGTATTTACGTCTTAAAAATTCGAATGATCGAAACCGTTAAATATTCTTAAAATGTGCTTTTGCACGTCGAGTGCGATTTTGGAATAAAACCAAGACCTAGAAGTGCACGATCGGAAAAATCACTAAACTCATTGTTTCTCCGATCGAGCACTTTTGGACCTCGATCTTTTTTTTTTTTAATTTGCACACGACATGTAAGAACCCATTTCAAGCACATTTAAAGGTTTGGATTGTTCAAGTGAGTAAATGAGTCAATTTAAGTTACCTAGAAACTCATAACCTTAAACATACAACCTTAACATTTAACTTAAGGTTTTGGATTTCTAGTTAACTTAGAACAACTCATTTACTCTACAAGTAATATTTTCGGGTGTTGTTCGAACAATCCGAACCGTTAAATGTTCTTAAAATAAGTTTTTTGAGGTCTATTAAAAAAAAAAGAGTTCCGAAAGAGGTTGATCTTAGAAAAAATCGACTTTTGTAGTTTTTCCGATCGAGCACTTGTGGGTCTTGGTTTTCTTCCAAACTCGCACTCGACATGCAAAAACACATTTTAGGAACATCTAACGGTTTGGATCATTTGAATTTTAGATGTAAATACACATTGTAACGTTAATTTTACATAAAAGAGAGCAGTGGGCATTTGGCCGTTTGTAAGACCAAATGACCCAAAATTCATTGTGACGGGGCATTTGGGTTCTTAAAAGCTCAAAAGCCTTAATAATAAACAAATTTGTTTTCTTAGTTCTCAGACATTTGTTCGTTTGTAGGACCAAATAACCCAAAATCCGCGGTTTGTGTCTCCGAAATGCCCAAAAGCCTTAATAATAAATAAATATTATTATTTTTAGGCCATTTATAGGACCAAATGACCCAAAATTCGTGGCGATTGGGCGTTTGGGTCCCCAAAACGCCCAAAAGCCTTAATAATAAAAAACTAATATTTTTTAGTTCTGAGGCATAAAATGAGTATTCACCGAACTTACAAAATGAGTTTTTCGTACAAAGTCGTTTGGGCTATTGGATCCTGGATCCACAAAAAGCCCAAAAGCCTTAATAATAAAAAATAAAAATTTACCAATTACAGTATAACCAATATATATGATGCATAATCAAATTTAATACATATAATAACACAAAATCATAATGTTTAAAATAGTACATGAGATTTATTAATATAAATACATAAAAAAATGTTCAATTTCCAAGCCAATAGTCACTGCACTGGAAAAGTGCGCTAGCTAACATTTTTCTAAATGCGCCTATGTCACTCTCTATCGCTTTTGTGTTTTTATTTTGTTTTATCAAGTCCATAATAGTTGCCAAGGCATATGGACCGCAATTGTTGTTATCCATTTGTTTGTAGCATTTTGCCTCGGTCTTCAAATAACATTTCCACGTGTCTTTTGTTACCGTTAGTCCAGCTTGAGATACCATTTGCGGAAGCCAAGACATGAGCGGAAGCAAAGCTCTGCTTCTGACCAATTTAATTTCCTCTGTATACTTGAATTTGAACGAGTCATAAACGTTAATTCTCTCTTTCTTCAGATCAATAAGCAGAGCAACGTAATGCGAATCAACATTTGCAACCGTCAAAACCTGCAAAATAAATAAATTCTTAAGAAATATTAGTTTGAAAAGTAATAATTAAAAGGTAGATAAAATTAAAAAAAAATTACATATCTGATGGTCGTCCACGGTTTTGGCTTCCATCCTTGCACACCATTAGATATCGTTTCAAACAAAGTTGCCATATCTTTAAAGGGAATGGGGTTTATACGGTCCGAATGGTGATTTCCCTTCTTCCATAGAAACTCAAGCGTTTGCTGAAATTTAAAACTTAAAAATTAATAAATGCTAATAATTGAATTGTTAAATTAACATTAATGCTTACAAAAAATGTGCTCGGAACGATAGTGTATTGACCCGCTATCGTATGATTTGGTTCTTCAGTAGCCAAGTATTTGTAATCGTGGTGCATCAACGACAGCACACTATCGACGTGCTGAAAAAAAAAAAACAATAGTCGCAAAAATACAACATTTTATAAATAAATTCAAACAACAAGAACAATACTTACAAAAATGGTCATATCAATCTCAGGATTTATCATCTCTCGAAAAAAAGAAGGTCCAGCCGGCATGTTTATACCAACATCACGCCTGCAAATATAAGACTATGTATATTTTTAAAACTTACGCAATGCCGTTGCCGTCGTCCATATCCAAGAACTCCTCAAATTCGCGCGAACTGATGTTAAAAGTTAGAGCTCGTCCATATCGAATGGCGTTGAATGGCGATGTAATGTATTGTGATGGACGGCGCTGTCGAACTTCTTTAATACCACTGGTTTCAGCCTCACTTGACAAGATCAAAGATTCAAGTACCGCGTTCGCTCGTGGAGGCTGTACCGGAGTGGTGTACTCAATCGCTAGTGGTTGGGAGGGAGCAGGATACTCAATCCCCAGTGGAATCGCTAGTGGTTGGGAGGGAGTAGGATACTCAATCCCCATTGGTTGCGGATGTGGTTGTTTCCACGTCGGAGTAGAATAAAACTCCATTGGAGGGAACTGTGAATACATAAATACACAGCTAAATGAGAAAATTTTCCAATATTATAAATCAAACTTTTAAAAAGTACATAAACCAAAAACACAAATGTCTCTAAGGCACCTCATTCGGCCTATTACCCCCATCCCGTCCCAAACAAAAATCTGTAAAAGCGTCCTTGGCCGCGGTGATTTGACCGCGTAACTCCTGAATATCCTTGCCGTACTCGTCCAAGCGAACAATAATTGTCTTAAGATTGGTCATGATTGTTTCCTGATTCTGCTGCAGCTGTATGACCCAGTCAGGTGGACCTCCTGCATAAGATGGCTGCCCGACCTGAGGTTGATTGTGTGCTATGCCCACATCCTCCTCGGCATTCTGTGTCGCAGGTACTTCTGGCGTTGCTGGCGGTTTATCATTCTCAAACTGCACATAGTCAGTGAAGACAATGACATTGTCGAGTGCAAGTCTATCAGAGTCTTTGACTTCAATTTGCTCGTGTAAGCACAAGGTGTTGTAAAAATATCCGGACTGCAACTCATAACTATCCGGCTTCAAGCGCGGATACACAAACTGCAAAAAATAAAAAAAATTACGTATACAAATATTAATTTTACGTATACAAATGTTGCAACACTTACAGTTGCCTTGTTCAGAAAATCTGAAACCCGTTGGTTATCAGGCAAGGAATTGCCGAAAGTCCATCGCAACATCCTAGGGTACACACCCTCGTACCCCACCCTGATGGATGACTTCAGTATATCTTCACATCCGTCGATAGACTCAAGCAGCCAGTACTACAAAACAAAATAAAACATTAAGTTCAAACAATTAAAATATTATCAAATAATATATAATACTAACTATACTTACCACAACAGCGAATGGAAATCCATAAGCGTTCCAGCTACATATCCCTGTCCCTTCTATGTTACCAAGTGAATTCAAAGAATCGACTATGGTTTCCTTCCACACAATCTCTCCCCATGAATAATTTTCGCATGCATTCAGGTCGCTACAAAACTGTAATTACATAAAAAAGTATTAAATAATAAAATTTTAGGTGAAGAACTTGCACACAACATTCTCCAGAACAAACAAATTCCAACTTTCAATTTGTCAAACTACTAAAAAAATTAATAAAATTATGAGAAAACAAACTTACTTCAAATATCTCGTTTGGAATCTTTTTCCCTCGGCTGTAACATAACACTCTCGATATCAACCAAACGAACACCAAATTCAACAACTCCGGGTGTTCACCATATGGCCGCAAACGGTCCAGCTGATCAATTTTGTTCTTCAGCTCATCGATCGTCACATTCTTATTATCGGCATACGACTTTGGGAATGCTATTTCTTTGAGGTTGTTGGGAGCACTGAGGTCGTCGTCTGTACGCTCATCTTGGAACCGCAATCCTGTAATCATGCTGAACTCAACTGTGCTCAGCCGCAACACCATCCCGTTCACCAAGAACAATTTGGTGTTATCAGATTCGCCCTCGCAAACCCTGGAGAAGATCTAATGGTAAGTAGAAGCCGCCATCTTCCCTCTCGTGTCGAGACGAAAGAAATTCCCTAGTTGGGGATACTTCTTCCAATAGTCTGGGAAGTGACGATCCAACACTTTCTTATATCCACTAATATCCTTCCGATCGGAAGATGATCGAGTGGTGACCCTACCTTCCAATATCTGTGTGCCGTAGCGAGGTGTAGGAAGATGATCATTGATGGTACTGGATGGAACAATGCGATAATTCTCCTGAAAAACAATAAACAAAAAAATCAATTCAGGGCAGTTTACGAGAACACCACCCGATTCAACCCACCCGATTCAACCCGTACACAAACAACAATTTATACGGAATATATATGAATTACACATATTATATACACTAACTTAGTTCGAGGAAGCTATTTACATACCTGGAACATGTCGTCGGCCTTCTCTTCCGGCAGCCCTCCGATTGGCGGGACATTCGCGGTTCTCCGACGAAGCTCCTCCGCCTCGATTCGTAGGGAGTCTCCTGCCCGTCTCTTCTTTGAGGGCCTACTAACACTCATCGTGTTCGTAGGGTTCTTGTGGCTTTCAAAGGGTTCCGGCGAGATTTTCCCAAGACGATGTAATTTTTTTTTTTTTTTACTACTCGCGCGTGAAACTGTGAAAGAGGAGGAGAAGAAGTGAAAGAGGTAGAAAGGGGACGAGCGGAGATAGGGTTTTTTGGATTGAGGGATCAATTGGCAAATAGGTATAAGTCATAGGTAATTTTGTAAATAATATATATTATTTTTGAATTAAAATTTATTTTTATTAACTTTTTATCTAAAAAAGAAATGAAAAAGAAAAGGAATGTCATTTCTATAATTTCAACATGTCGGAATGGCATTGTGTGCAATTTTCTCATTAAAACTGCATTATTTTGCAAAAGCATCCAGGGCAGAAAATCGATTTTATCACAAGTAAAAATCACTCACACAATCAAACCCTAAATAATAATCACCACAATCCAGTACAAAAAGGAAAATAAAAAGAGGAAAACTTATAAATACTAACTCTGATCAAATGTTGTGTATGTCAATTGATACGAATACCCGTTCCAGATTCAACGTCTTGAGAAAAATCCTTTTTATGCGCCACCATAAATTGTGAATTCCCTGAATCTGCAGCAGTGGAAGAAGGGCAAATGAAAATCGTCAAATGAAATGATTTCGCCATTGTTACAATAGTCGTCTACTGTGAATGAATTAGTAGAAAATGACGACGAAATTTGTAAGAATTTTCGAGCCATCGAGATTTGAGGGAGAATTTTTGAAGAAGATTATGCAGTTATGCTAGGGCAACCGAGGGGATTGACATTTGCTTGCGGTAAGTAATTAGTAAATTAATATTAATAACACGTCTCCTATTAATTAAGTACTACTAATTTGTGATTTAAAAAAATAATGATTTTAAGACTTGAACTCCAAACCTTTAAAACAAAGTACCGGAACTTTTTTATAACTACAGCGTCACTACATAGTATTACAATAGAAAGTGTCTTTATATACCTAATATGGTGACACTTGCTTATAAGTGTCACTAAAAAAGCGTCACTATAAATGGTATTTTGTAGTAGTGGATGCAGGAAGGCAATTAAAAACGGTCAAACAAAGACTTTTGTAATTGCAAATGATTTTAAGAATTGGTACCTAAGAACGAACAATTTTTTCTTATTTCATTGTTTAGGTGCGTGTGACAGATATGTAACATCGATAGAGGTTATGAAAGTGAAAAAATTAAAAACCTAGAAGAAGAAAATCGAGGCTCAAAGCCGAAGCAGGGGTGCAACGACCTTGTACAACACATTAAAGGAGGGCAAAATGGTTTATTTATGTTGTGTGTGTATTTTCGTGTGTTGTTATTTCATTTTTTGTGTCGTGTGAATGTATATATTATTTTTATGTGTTGGATCTCACGTGGGTTGGAGTGCGTTGTTGTGGTGTTTGTAGGCCGAAAAACCGAGAAAAATCGAAGTAACGAGAAGCAAAGGGTGAAGTAGCGTTCGCTACTTGAAAGTAGAGGTCGCTACTTAAATTGCAACATGTTGTAACACCCCAATTTTTGTTTTGTAAAATAAAGCAAAGATTTTAAAAATAAAATAATTAATTTTAAAAATAATTAATCAAATGTAGAGGTTACGTAAATTAAACCACGTTTCTTTGAGAAATAAATATTTTTCATGAAAAACTAAAAAGAGTAATTCAAGCATAAGAGTATAAAACGTCAGCTTTGAAGTCAATGTAAGCATAGTTTTAAATTCATAAAACTCATGTGTCACTCTACTGCATCCTCTCGTTATTCCTCTCGGAGTCTCCGTCCGTACCTAAAAAAATGTTGTTGATTGGGTGAGTTCAACGTGCTCAATAGAAACAACTTATCTTAAAATCATGAATCATATCATCAATACATTGCACGTATAATCACATTACTAATGTAGACAAATAAATCGCTTGAACATAATTTCACATAACCAAACATGTAAACATATAGTTTTCACATATTGCCGTCTCTGCCTACAGACGGACCTTGTTGTCACCCCTGCTTACGGGTGAACCTTGTTTTTTTAGCATGTCATTCAAGCACATAATTTGAACATAGTACACGTGACGATATTATATAACATATTTCATGTAGAACAAATATAACGACGCATATCAACAATCATCCACATAAATACATATATGCACATAGAAATAACATAACTTATAAGAAAATGATAAAATACCCCTACTTGTAAATTTGTCGTGCTAGTAACACTTAATCCGATAAAAATTCACGTTGGGTTTTGTATGAATCTCATCCATAACCTAATAGATGGATTTACGTATTTACAAGCATGAAAAGGTGCGGAAAAAGAAATCATGCATAAACACGTAAAAAAAACCTAATCATGGATTTAGTGCGCACGTATGTAGTAAGAACAATTAATTTAGTGATTGATGAAAGGGTTTGTTGCACGAGCCCTCATCGATCTTGAAACGGGAAGACCTTCGGACTTGAATCAAGTCCCACTCGTTTCTCTAGCCTCTTCACGAATTTAGAGATTACAAATATATGACGTGTAGTAATAAAATACGTGACCTAAATAAAGTCTCTTTATATAGGAGAAGTCCCATAGGGTTTACTAGTAGGCATGGACTCCAAAATAGGAAACAAATAGGGAAATTTCCATAATTTCTGGTTTTTTCGTTTTCTCTTCGTTTTCTTCGTCGTTTCACCTCAATTTCCACCCGAAGTTTGTATACTCCAAGTATACATGATCAAGAGGGTCGTGTAACTCATTTGACTTGATTGTCGACTATTAAGTTCAAGTCCTCGATGCGACACTGAATATCACCCAATCGATCCTAACTGTTGGACTAAAAACACTTTTGATGTTAACCACCAGAAGCTTTACTGTTATGTAGAGTCAACATATCAATTTCGTCTACTAGATCAATTCTTTCAGCGCAAGTTCTGTAATTATCAACATAGTCACCAGGTATTATGGGCTTTCCCTGTCTATTCATTTTTTTCCGAAGAGGTTTGAAAGCGAAAACAAAATTCTTTCGAACAACTTGTAAAACCAATATGTTGATAAACATAGGACCAAGTGCAAAAAAACTACATTGGGGTTCGATTCAAGTGCATAATACTCAAAGTTACATTTCAGAATAACAAACACAACCCCATTTCATGCTCAAAGGCACGGAGGATCAAATCAGAACCCGGGCTAGAACAAAAACCAGACTTAAGACTTGTGTATACTCCACTTTTTTTTATCAGTCTCCCGGAGCTGCACCAAACAAAAAGGATAAAAGAAATTAAATGAAATTTAACAGTGGGCTTAAAAAGGTCAATGACAATATAGATTATTTTTAATCCTACCTCCACCCATGTAGCCTCGGGTAGTCGTTCGTTGGAATATCTCCGCAGAGTGATACACATGATGGGTGATAAGTTAATCTAGTTATCCCTCTTTAATTTTTTGTATGCGTTTTACATGTTGTATATTAAGAGTCGGGAGTTACAAAATTAAGATAGCATTTAGTCTATTAGAAGTTAAGTGGTCAATTTCTTTAATGTTAATGTGTAGGAGTTACGTTTTGTATTTTTCCTATTTAAGAAGAAATATCAGAAATGATGTAGCATCAAGCGCATCACCAAAAATCATCTATTGTCATTTGTTTTATATTTTACATCCTATTATTTGCTTTGAAAACCAACATTTGGTATCAGAGCCAAGTTGTTTAAAGCAATGGCCGATGACGATGGAGATACATCTAAAACACCCTCCAAACCAACGACAAGAGGAGCATCAATCCAGATCCAATACCCAACGTTAAGCGAAACGAACTACGGCATATGGGCTGTCAAGATGAAGATAATCTTGCGTTCGCTAGGAGTATGGTCAGTGATTGAAGGTGATGACGAAGACGATGAAAAAGATCAAGGTGCTATGGTAGTCATTTCTCAAGACGTGCCAGATGACGTGATGATGGCGATCGCGGAGAAGGATACGGCAAAGGAGGCTTGGGACGCACTCAGGGATATGCGGGTTGGTGAAGATCGTGTCAAGAAGGCACGCGTACAGGTGCTGAAACAGCAACTAAACAAGTTACACATGGAAGAAACAGAGACTATAAATGTGTTTTCCATGAAGCTTACAACTCTGGTGGGTGAGATTCGCTCGTTGGGAACAAAACTCGACGACAATGAAGTTGTTGAAAAATTGTTTAGCGCGGTTCCAGACAGATTTCTCCAAATTATTGGAACGATCGAGCAATTTGGCGATATAGAGAACATGTCGATCTCAGAGGCGATCGGACGTCTCAGAACCTTCGAGGAAGGACTTCAAGGGAGACTCCAATCAAAGGGCAGTGGAGAACAATTGCTCCTAACCCAGGCTGAATGGGAATCAAGAAACTAAAAAGCAAAGAAAAATGAAAAGTCTAGCAATAACAAAAGAGGAGGATATCACGAGAGAGGACGTGGTCGAGGGCGTGGAAACGGTGGATGTCGAGGAAATGGTGAACGCACCAACGAAGACCGAAAGCCACGGAACTTCGACATATCCAAGGTTAAGTGTTTCAATTGTAATGAATATGGACACTTCGCCAAAGATTGTCCCAAACCAAACAGAAAAGAGAAGACCAATCTTGTTACGGCGCAAACCGATGATGAACCGGCATTATATATGGTCGAAACTTGTGTTCTAAACCACACAAGACAAAATGACCAAGTATTACTACACGAAGACAAAGGTGGTGAAAAAAATTAAAAATAACCAGGAGAAGACTTGGTATTTGGATACCGGCGCAAGTAACCACATGACGGGCTGTATCGACAAATTTGCTGAAATTGACACAACCATCAAAGGGTCAGTCAAATTTGGAGATGGCTCGGCTGTAGAAATCCAAGGAAGTGGTTTGGTGTTGTTTGAAGACTTCACAGGTGAACATCGAATACTTACTAATGTCTACTACATCCCGATGTTGAAAAGCAACATAATAAGCCTTGGCCAGTTAGATGAGAACGGATGCAAGGTTGTGGTTGAAGGAGGTGTTATGACTATTTTGGACAGATCACAAAGGTTACTCGCAAAAGTGAACAGATCCAGTAATAGGTTATATGTGTTTAACATAACACCAGCTCTACCTGAATGCTATCTAGCAAAGAGCAAAGAAGAAGCGTGGCGATGGCATGCAAGATACGGGCATGTGAATTTTCATGCTTTGAAGCTTCTAAGTCAGACACAGATGGTGCATGGCTTGCCCAAAATCGAGCATGTGGACCGCATCTGTGATGGCTGTTTGATTGGAAAGCAACATCGACATCCTTTTCCAGCAGTGGCAAAATTTCGAGCAAAATCACCCCTTGAATTATGGCATGGGGATTTATGTGGTCCAATTACTCCTGCTACTCACGGAGGGAAGCAATATATCTTGTTGTTGGTTGATGATTGTACAAGATTTATGTGGCAGGTGCTTATCCGAAACAAAGACGAAGCGTTTGAGGCTTTTAAGAAGGTTAAAGCTGCTGCCGAAGTGGAGAAAAACACTAAGCTAAAAGCTTTGCGTACGGACTGCGGCGGTGAATTCACCTCAAATGAGTTCAAAACTTACTGCGAGTTGTTGGGAATTAAGCGTTATCTCACGTCGCCTTATTCTCCTCAGCAGAACGGAGTTGTTGAACGAAGAAATCAAACGGTGGTCAGAACGGCAAGGAGCTTGTTGAAAAGTATGGAAGTCTCAGGCGAGTTTTGGGGAGAAGCAGTATCAACCGCTGTATATCTCTTAAATAGAGCACCGACAAAGAGCGTCGTCGGAAAAACTCCCTACGAACCATACTTTGATCGCAAGCCAAGTGTTGATCATCTTCGTATTTTCGGATGTCTTGCACATGTGAAGGTTGTTACACCGCACCTCTCGAAGTTAGCTGATCGTAGCAAGCAAATGGTATTCATTGGTTATGATATGAATACAAAAGGCTATCGAATGTTCGATCCATCAACAAGACGAGTCGTGGTAACCCGAGACGTAGTGTTCGAGGAGGAGAAGAAGTGGGAGTGGAACAAATCTCCGATAACGGGTAAAGGATCATCCGGTAACACTAATGCAGGACACTAATTTACCATTATAGGCGTATTTGATACGAAAAATCAGGAAGCTAAAGAGACGATCATCGATTCTGGTTTGGATATCCCACAACCGATACATGTTCCAGACCCTGAATCAATGTTGCCACACACTCCAGCTGAAATTTTTGATGCTCTTGACGGTTCGACATACTCTAATCAGAGTTCGATAGAACCACGGGGCAAGCGTGACATCAAAAGTCTTTACGATGAAACTTTTCCAATAGAGTTGGAATATTCGGGGTTGTGTTTGCTAGGAGAGGAGGAGCTGTCAACTCTCGAAGAAGCGAAGGCAAACCCGATGTGGAGAAAAGCAATGGAGGAGGAAATTTCTTCTATTCGAGAAAATAAAACATGGAAGCTCGTCTCATTACCCGGCAGCCACAAACATGTAGGTCTCAAGTGGGTTTACAAACTAAAGAAGGACAGCCAAGGAAAAACCGTAAAGCACAAGGCGAAACTAGTGGCAAAGGGGTACGTTCAGCGACAAGGCATAAACTTTGATGAAGTGTTTGCTCCAGTTGCTCGGTTAGAGACGGTTCGTTTGCTGATTTCTATTGCGGCACATGAAGGATGGGAGGTACATCATATGGATGTAAAGTCAGCCTTTCTCAACGGTGATTTGGAGGAGGAAGTGTACGTCGTTCAACTGCCGGGATATGAAATAAAAGGAGAAGAGCATAAAGTGTTAAGATTGTACAAAGCATTGTACGGTTTACGACAAGCACCTAGAGCTTGGAACTCAAAACTAGACAAGTCTTTGAGGGCTCTCGGTTTTGAGAAGTGTTCTTTAGAGCATGCCGTGTACATGAGAAAGCAAGGTAAGGAGAATTTAGTTGTTGGAGTCTAAGTGGATGATTTAATCATCACTGGAGAGAGTATTCAAGATATAAACAATTTCAAATCTCAGATGAAGAATTTGTTTAGCATGAGTGACCTTGGGTTACTAAGTTACTATCTGGGAATTGAAGTTTGTCAGACTTCTAAAAGTATTACACTCAGCCAGTCGTCATATGCGAGAAAAGATTTAGAGAAATGCGACATGAAAGATTGCAACCCTTCGCAAATCCCGATGGAACCTCGTCTAAAACTGAGCAAGGAAAGCACAAGTCCACCTGTAAACACGACTATGTACCGAAGCATAGTTGGGAGTTTAAGATATCTACTGCACACACGTCCAGATTTAGCATTCTCGGTCGGCATGGTGAGTAGATACATGGAGAAGCCCACAACGGAGCACATGGCTGCAGTGAAGCGCATATTGAGGTATGTGAAAGGAACATTAAATCCCGGTTGCATTTATGAGAAAAATAAAGGTAACTTGGAGTTGTTCGGTTACTCGGATAGTGATCTGGCTGGTGATACTG
This sequence comes from Euphrasia confusa, assembly GCA_954870475.1. NCBI lineage: Eukaryota > Viridiplantae > Streptophyta > Magnoliopsida > Lamiales > Orobanchaceae > Euphrasia > Euphrasia confusa. The sequence goes on along the minus strand of OX940969.1, from coordinate 19,285,022 downwards.
ATGATCGTAAGAGCACGGCAGGGGTAATATTCTTTCTTGGATCAAACCCTGTTAGTTGGTGTTCACAGAAGCAAAAAGTGGTTGCTTTATCTTCTTGTGATGCTGAGTACATCGCTGCATGTGCAACAGCGTGTCAAGGAGTGTGGTTGGGACGATTGTTGGCAGATTTGTTAAAGACCGAGGTTAAAAAAGTGGTTCTAAGGATCGATAATCAGTCCGCAATTGCATTAAGCAAGAATTCAGTTCATCATGATAGGAGCAAACATATCGATACCCGATTCCATTACATCAGGGATTGTGTTGAGTCGGGAATGATTGAAATTCAACATGTTTGCACAGAGGTTCAATGTGCTGATATTCTGACCAAGTCAATTGCAAGATTAAAGTTCTTGGAGATGAGAGATAAAACTGGTGTGCGGATCGTTAATTAGTCGAGGACAACAAGCTTAAGGAGGAGATTGATAAGTTAATCTAGTTATCCCTTTTTTTTTATATAGGTCAATTACAATGTCTTGGGTTCGAACCTAGGACCTTTGATCCTCAATTCGAGCGCTCAACCAACTGAGCTAACAACCCTTGACAATCTAGTTCTTCTCTTTAATTCTTTGTATGCGTTTTACATGTTGTATATTAAGAGTCAGGAGTTACAAAATTAAGATAACATTTAGTCTATTAGAAGTTAAGTGGTCAGTTTCTTTAATGTTAATGTGTAGGAGTTACGTTTTGTATTTTTCCTATTTAAGAAAAAATATCAGAAATAATGTAGCATCAAGCGCATCACCAAAAATCATCTCTTGTCATTTGTTTTATATTTTTCATCCTATTATTTGCTTTGAAAACCAACAATGGGCACTCCAGGGATCTGCCAAATTAAACTTAAGATTTAGTGAGATCTGAAAATTAATTGGATCGTTGAAAATTTGACAAATTATTTCATGTACAAACTAGCATTGACATTTTCTATTATACAAAACTTAAAGTGGTAACTTAAATTATTAAAAGAAAATTGAATTTCGTAATTAGGGAAATGCCTCACAACTCACAAGCGGGTTTTTTCAATAATTTATCCTTCTAATAACAAAACAATACCTTTTTTTTTTTTTTGATAAGGAGGAGAGACGAGAAACTCCACCCCCACCCGATCGGAGGTCCCTCGATCGGGTAGGATGTAAATCGAGGAATGTGCCCGAGTAACAAAACAATACCTTTGTTTCATGTACCTTACGGATTCTTCGGGTTTTTTCAATAATTTATCCTTCTAATAGCAAACCAATACTTTTGTTTCATGTACCTTACGGATTCTTCGCTTCAAGTCACGATCACAGGCAGCAACAATGTAGCACTTGTGCTGTTTTCATTGGTTATGATGTCAACGTTAAAAATCTTCTTGCAATTGAAATCAAAATTAAAAAACAGTGTATTGGATAATTCACAACACAATTTTAGAAGAAGAAAAATACAATTGGACAAACTTCTACAATCTCAGTCTTCTATCAAAATGAGCAAAAGATGAATAGATATTTTAAGTTCTACAATGTAGAAATTGGAACTTGTATCGTATGCCAAGTATAAATATTGACTAATACTTGTGTGACTCTATCAACAAGGCAATCATCAGCGTAAGTTCCCTTGTAAACACAAGGAAGCCTTTCAAATCGAGGGTCCTTCGCAATCCTGTAGATTACAAAGAAAAAACAATAAAAATAATGTAGCTAGAACCAATTATATTCGAAATAAAATAAGATGTCACTCACTACCATCAAGAAAAAGAAAAGTGTATAAAGCAGTATCCAAATAAATCTTTCCACACTAGAGTTATAAGACATTTACAGGATATAAAGAGGCCCGAAGAACCTGTGGGTCGATTTGTTTAACCCATCTAATAATTTTAGGAAAAAATAATACATTACATATATTATACTAAAAAATATCTATAACAAAAAAAAAACTACAACTATCTAATACGGAGTATTAGATAATCACCCTAGCATATATGATTATAACTAAAATTATTTTTCTAACTAATAAATAGAGGGTAATTGCTATACGTTTTATTAATATAATATAAAATACTTTTATAAAACTATTTAAAATAAAAAAATGTTTAAATACTTAATTAATTTAATTAAATAGTACAAATAATAATAATGTATTTATCTAAAAAATTATTTTTTAAAACAAAATATTAATGTTTAAATATGTTTTTAAATATCAATTATATTTAAAAAAATATATATTGCGCAAACAATATACACAAATAAAAATATTGAAAAAAAAATAAAAAAATTGCAAACAAATAAATTCAAAAAGGCAAAAAATTAAAGTTGCGCAAACACAATATATTCTGCCAAATAAAAATGAGAAATAAAAATATATAAAAAATATTCGAAAAAAAAAGCAAACACAATATATTCTAACAAATAAAAATGAGAAATAAAAATATATAAAAAATATTCGAAAAAAAAAATATTCATTATTCGAATTAATACATATTTACATTTTAAAATATAGAGTATTTTTCATGACGAGAAAATATGTATTATTAATTTTATATATTTGAATAATTACCTTTTTATATTTTTAATTTTTTGTTTAAATAAAAATGTTATTTTATTTTTTATTTATAATTATTTGCATTATATTTTTTTAATAAGAATAAAAAATAATTTTTTATTTTATTTTTAAATAAAATATTAGAATATTTTAATTTTTTTTATTAGTTACAAAATTGATTAACAATGCTTTGAAAACTCAGAATATTAATGTATATCACCGGATTTTACACCGAAGATAATAATTGTCTGTTGTAATATCCACTATAACTATTATATTCTTTAATAAATCTGAACGGTTCATATTAATTAATTAAATTTGATTGTTGAAATGAAAAAAAAGTATCGTACCTTCAATGCACGGTAGAAGTGCCATATATATATATATATATATATATATATATATATATATATATATATATATATATATAATACTAAAAAATATCTATAAGAAAAAAAAAACTACAACTATCTAATACGGAGTATTAGATAATTTGACTCAACCTAATCTTACAACGTATTTTGTACTTTTGTATTGTCAAAAAATAAAAAGAGAAATTTTGTAAAGCTAAAAAAAAAATTATATATATATATATATATATATATATGTATGTATGTATATATATATGTATGTATGTATGTATCTCATGGAGGGCCTATACCATGGTTAATGGTACCATACTGTTCATATGGTACCGGCCCATGAACAAAACCAAATCAGGCCCAAAATCACCATTCAGCCGCGACCCATACACACACACTCTCTCTCTTCTGTCAACACCCATACGCACAACTCCGGAAAGAAAACCGCACGCGAAACGTTCTCTCACCGGAGCAGCGACGACCACCAGCGACGACGCCAACAAAACCACCGTTCACCTGTTAATCTGCGACCACCAAAGCACCTTCCACCTTCCGCCGAGAACCACTGACCGCGATTTCCCGCTGCAAAACTTCACGCCGCAAGCACCTTCCACCTTCCGCCGAGAACCACTGTCCGCCGAGAAAACTACACATCCACAGAAGCAGCAACAAAGTTTCGAACCCTAAAATCGAACAAAACTCGAACAAGGTATGTAGAAACCCTATTTTCTACGATTCCAATTTTAGAAGTAATTGCATGTTCGAATAGAAACAATATTGGGGAAATTGTAACCCTCTGAAACCCTAAAATCCAAAAAAGAGGCGTAGAAACCCTATTTTATACGATTTAAAGTTCTCCTCAAATTGCATGATGAATCTGAAACACTATTTGGTATAGTTGTTTGATTAAATAGCATTTTACTGTTTCTCCTGTATGTTTTTGTGATCTGTATGTGTGTTTGTTTCAGTAGCATTTTACTGTTTCTCCTGTATGTTTGGTATAGAATGAAAATCTAAACTATGAAATCAAAGTTTGATTCATCTCAGTTATTCATCTCATCTAATTGCAATTTTCTGTGCATGGTTCACAATCCAGTGATTTGTGTGTAATTGTTCTCTGTTTGGACTGTTTATTTTTTTTTTAAAATTACTAAATCAGAGTTTGATTCATCTCAATAATATGATATATTCTCCTTTGTTTTGTAACCAATTCTGCTAAATTTGTTATGTTGTATTGGAATTTGATCATTAGTATGCATCTCTCAGTCATATGCATTTGCTATATCAACTAAGTTCTATGCTAAAATCTACTCTGAAAGGTGAACAATTCTCCTCTGATTTGCATGTTTTTTTGGTACATTTTGACTGTCATTCAATCAGAATTTGATTCAACTTAGTTATATGTCAGATTCTAATATGAATTCTGCAGAATTCTACTAACATAATAGAAAACAACTATTAACAAAATTTACTTATTAAAGACAGAATATGGGAAAAACACCATCAGTTCGTGCAATAATCAATGGTCAACGTGTGAAGTTGGGTATTGGAAGAAAGACACATGGGAAGGTCAACCTTTAATTGAAATTAATAGGGGGGGGGGGGGGGGGGGGGAGAATTAATTATGTACAAAAACTAACTATATTTTTTTAATGCTTTTTAGGAAATGGCATCCAAAAAACAGACCAAGAAACAAGAAGTGAATTCTGCGGATATACTCACAAGAAGGGTGAGTCCAAGGAGGGGGAGTCCAGCAATCCCAGAAGCTGAACCAGTTGTCTGCCAAACTCCTGTAGTTGAAGAAAGTCAGCAAACACCAACACAGGATGAACAACATGTCTTCTAGACTCCAGTGAAACCTGCTGTAAGTTTGTTCTACTCTCTATTTCATGTTATTCTACTGAATTTATTAATGAGTCCTACTCCATTTTTCTAAATACTAAAATCCTAAAACACTAATACATAATCCTTTTTCCAATCATAATGAACAGAAGAAGGCAAAGAAACACTCTAAAAATGTTCAGATACTAAGAAGGAGTCCCAGAATGGAGCCTCTCATTCCAGAGAATGATGAATCTGTCTTCCAGACTCCAGTGGTTGAACCAATTCAACCAACTGTTGCTGCTGTAAGTTTCTACTTACTATATTAATGAATTCTTCTTAAATTCTTCTTAGTAAATTCATCTACAATTTATGATAATGAACAGAAGAAGCAAAAAAAACAATATCAACAGAGGCCCCAGATAGTGAGAAGGAGCCCCAGAAGGGATGCTGCAATCCCAGAGAATGAACCTGCAGCAGTTATCCCAGAGAACCCGAGAAGGGAGACTGAAAAACCTATTAAAACGGTATACTCATCCTTAATTATTTTATTGCTCTATCTTCTGTATATTTCTTAATTAAAAACAAAAGATTAAACTAAAAATTGTATTAAACTAAAGGCTGATGCAATTCTGCAAGCTGTGAAGGCTCCACGGAAGAGAAAGGCTGACTCAAAAGAGTTGGAGCCTACTCAGAAAAAGGTAACTGACTAGAAATCACTTTCCTCTGATTCATCTGAATATAATCCACAATGAATTGACATTAATACTATAATATCTCTTGATGGCAGAAAAAGAAGGAGGATAAGAATAAGGAGCTGGAGAAAGAAGACGAGAATAAAAAAGAAAAGATCGAGAAAGAAACTGCTTTGAAAAAAGCTGAAAAGCAGAAGGTATAAAGAAAAAGAATGTTTGTTTCTGCTATGTTTGATAATCCACTGTTTTGATTGATAATCCAATGTTTTGATTGATAACTTTTGTTTTTTTTTCATACAGGAGAATGAGAAGGATAAAGAAAAGGAGAAGGAGAAAGCTCCTAAGCCGAAAGCTGCGAAGAAACAGTCTGAGAAGGAGAAGCAGACAAAAATGGAGAAGGAGAAAGCTCCTAAGCAGAAAGTTCCGAAGAAACCGACTCTTAAAAGAACTTCGGAAAATGATGACAGAGAGATGAATAAAAACAAGAAAAAACAGAAGAATGAAGGGGAAAAGAAGAAAAAGATGACTAATGTTGCGACTCGCATGGCACCGATCCATGTCTCGAATGTTGTTGATTCTCTGAATGAACAACAAAGACAAGCTGTCCGAGACATAGGTTTCGGAGGATTGCTGAATCTGAACATAAAATTGAATAAGAATGAATTAACAACATTCCTTATTCAACATTTTGATATTCCTACATGCTCGATAATTCTCCAAAGTGGAGAATTAGACATTAATGAAGATGATGTTGTGGCAGTCTTCGACCTGCCAAACGGCCGTCTGCCTGTGGTAGAATCAACAGGTAAACAAATGAAATTTGATTTTAATTTCTATAATTTTTTCTTCTGGAATCTATAGTAAAAATACACTGATTTTGTAACGATGTTTATTGATGAAGGATTGAAAAAAACTGATGATGAAGATGGATTTGCACAATTCCTAGAGGATTGGAGGGACATATGGGGTGGAAGAGCAGGTATGTAAACTATTAAACTCACGAGTTTGATTCATTACATGTGCATGTGCATAATGAATTTTACATCTTTTTTCATTACACAGGGGGGCCCTCTACAAAAACAATGGCAAAAGAACTGAGAGTCAGAGATGATAGTGGAGACCAGTTCAAACAAGACTTTGTAGTATTAGTTGTCAGCACCTTGTTGAAAGGTAAGCAAGACAACTATGCATACTACAACGTCTTGTACTCTCTGAGAAATGTAAATGAAATAAGAGAAATGGACTGGTGCAACTTCACAATCAAGTCACTGGTCAAGGGAGCAGAGTTATGGAGATCGGGTGCACGTTCAACATTCACTGGACCAGTGACCCTACTGTTGGTAAGAAATCTTTAAAATGATATTAATCTGTAATATTCTTATAGCATTACCACTAAATTGTACTAACTTTAACAATAAATTCTTCTTGGTTTGACAATGATATATTGTTTTCTGTTTATTACTTTCCAGCTATGCTACTTGGACAGGCTTGTCTTCAAGGCAATAACACTTTCAAGGGTATTTCCAATTTGCTCCAATTGAGATTTTGACAAAATCACAGAGAGAGTAAAAGTTGAGAAAGATAATACCAAGGGCTGTGAAACTAGGTTTGGTATTGGGAAGATTTGGCCGAGGTTACATAGGCCAGCTGAGCGTCCACAAGATGCCCCACATGAAGCTCCCCAGAACATAGACCCTGTCGTTGAAGAACAAGCTGATGGACACCAAGACAATCCTGATGATGGCCCCAAAGAGAAACCTGTTGATGCTGCTGCTTGCCCCCAAGAGAAACCTGCTGATGCTGCTGATGAAGCAAAGAAAGAATTTACAGCAGATCTGACATCGGGTCTTGGTCGGATTGCTGATGGAGTTCTGGAGTGCCTAACAGCACTGAAAAAGATGGGGAAAGAAGAGCTAATGGTTGGAATTCTAAAGAATGCCCTTGTGAAGATTCTGATGGATGAGAATCCACAAGAAGAAAAAGAAAAAGAGGAAGTAAAAAATCTGCCGGAGAAGCCAGTTAGTCCAGTGCAGCCAACGCCACTCAAGACGTACACAGTGGATGTAGAGCTGGACCCACTGGATGATAATTTTTTCACTACTGAGGCGCTTGAGGCTATGGACAAAATGGTGTTGGATGTCCTCAATGCCAAAAAGAAGAAGCAGATAAAGAATCCTGACTTCCCAAGCTTTTCCCTTGGGATTTCTGATGTTGATACACAAGAATCTCCAGATGATACTGTTGTGGAGGATACAATATTTATGGTATCTGCTGACGATTCACAAGCTGCTGAAAAGGCTGAACAATTTTTTGCAATGAAAACGCGAAAAATTGATGAGTTTGAATTCAAAGAGTAAGTTAAAAATACTATTTCTGAAAAATTAATATAATACAATAAAACATGAAATATAATAGAATTTGTTATTGAAACAGGTTGTTGAATGAGTCGGAGGATGAATCGGAGGATGTGATGACTCGGAAAACAAGAACCAGAAAATTCAAAAATCTTCCGATCAATCTCCGGTCACCCTTCTGGAAACAAATGAAAACAGACGTGGATGTTGTCAGCAAGAAGGAACAACTCATTGCTGATTATGCATTCCTCCCGACAACTGCCGATAACAAAGAGTAAAATTTCTGTATATGTTTCTTTGAGTATTTCATCTCTGAGTTTTATTCTTTTTACTATAAAATCAAATTCTACAGTATGTTCTGGTGATCTCAACTCTCTTTTTTAATGAATTCTACTCAATTTATTTGATATAACTGAAATTACATGTTTATTTGACTGAATTCTACAGGGAGTGCCTATTTAGAGAGAAGGAATTGTATGGTTTCAAATCTGATTTTGAATCACTCCTTCCAAAAACTTGGGTTGTTAGCAATGTAATTGACATATGGTGCCGTAAGCTCAACTATGAAAACATGAGAAGATCGCCTGGCAAACCTAAAAGGATATTCTTTTCGGTTTTGTTAACAGTAAGTACTATACTTTATATCATTTAGTACTATACTTTATATCATTAACTAATAGTATTTAAAAATTACAGAGAGTGATTATCAATGCAAAAGAACAAAAGGAGTTTGCTGCAGGAATAGATTCAGAGCTTCTGAACGTCGACATTGAAGATTCTGATCTGGTAACAAAAGGAAGAACCTTATCTAATTATTTTGAGGAATTACAGCCTTCAACCTAAAAATTGTTAACTGTTTTGAATTATAGGTTTTCTTCCCAGTTTTCAATGAATCACATTATTGGGTGATTTGCTTCAACTTCCTGAATGATACAATGGAGGTGATGGACAACAAGCCTCTAGTACCTGGATTCACAGCAACTGAAAATATGGAGAAATTGCAGATGATGTGGTATGCTTCAAAACTAATTATTGAATTACTATTGTTATGAAGCAGTAATATAATGCACTTTCCTTTGATTCTACATAATTAGATAGCTAATTCTACTCACTTTAGTAGTATATTCAACTACATTAATAACTACAAATTATAGTTTGTTCATAGCAATTTCTCATACATAGTATTGTTATGATATTTCAGAAGTTGAAGTTTGTTGGGTACCTAAATACAAAGAACCTGAAAGTGAAGGATGATGTAGCCAGCTTCAAGCTCCGAATGCTGAAAATGAAATGGCGCAACAGTAAGAACAATACTGACTGCGGCATTTATTGCATGAGGCATATGGAAACTTATCAGGGTGAAGGAGATGACTGGACTAGTGGATTTTCGAAGGAGAAGGTAATTATGTTGAATATTTTTTACAAAGACAGTGGATTCACTAAAAATACTACATCATTATTACTACAAATATTGTTTTGTGTTTTACTTTTGAACAGGATGATGACTTCATGAAGGTGCTTCGTATAAAATATTGTTCAGCAATACTCATGATGAGGGAGAATGAAGTCAAGAAAGAAGTAGAAAGAAAGGCAAGAGAAAATGCAGTAGTGAAGTGTTAAAAGTAGGTTTTGTTGACTGTGAAATGTGGATTGTAAAATGTATTGTGTGAATGGTAAATTGGGAATTGTGGGAAGGGGGCTAGGCTTTGATCTCCTGGATATGAACTCTACTGAATTGAATTGTGAATTGTGAATTTTGGAACAGCTGCTCCATTTATTAGGGAATTCTACTGAATTGGTTATTCAATTTTACTGAATTACTTCATGACTTCTACTCTGTTTATGAATATATTCTACTACATTAATAACTGAACCCTAAATTCTACAACCCTACACCCTAAATTCTAAAACCCTAAACATAAACCCTAAACCCTAAACCCTAAACCCTTAAATAATACGTCAACAAGTAAATTCTACTTAAATAGAAGATTCTACTGAATTAGTTGAGGAATTCTACTCTATAGACTTACATATTCTACTGCATTATTAACTAAACCCTAAACCCTAAATTCTAAAACCCTAACACCTATATTCTAAAACCCTAAATTCTAAAACCCTAAACCCTAAACCCTAAACCCTAAAAACCTAAATTCTAAATTCTAAAACCCTAACCCTAAACCCTACATTCTAAAACCCTAAATTCTAAAACCCTAAATTCTAAAACCCTAAACCCTAAACCCTAAATTCTAAAACCCTAAACCATAACCCCTAAATTCTAAAACCCTAAACCCTAACCCCTAAATTCTACAACCCTACACCCTAAAATCTAAAACCCTAAACATAAACCCTAAACCCTAAAATAATACGTCAACAAGTAAATTCTACTTAAATAGAAGATTCTACTGTATTAGTTGAGGTATTCTACTCTATAGACTAACATATTCTACTGCATTATTAACTAAACCCTAAACCCTAAATTCTAAAACCCTAACACCTATATTCTAAAACCCTAAATTCTAAAACCCTAAACCCTAAACCCTAAACCCTAAAAACCTAAATTCTACAACCCTAAACCCTAAAACCTACATTATAAAACCCTAAACCCTAAAACCCTACATTCTAAAACCCTAAATTCTAAAACCCTAAATTCTAAAACCCTAAACCCTAAAACCTACATTCTAAAACCCTAAATTCTAAAACCCTAAACATAAACCCTAAACCCTAAAATAATACGTCAACAAGTAAATTCTACTTAAATAGAAGATTCTACTGTATTAGTTGAGGTATTCTACTCTATAGACTAACATATTCTACTGCATTATTAACTGAACCCTAAACCCTAAATTCTAAAACCCTAACACCTATATTCTAAAACCCTAAATTCTAAAACCCTAAATCCTAAACCCTAAACCCTAAAAACCTAAATTCTACAACCCTAAACCCTAAAACCTACATTATAAAACCCTAAAACCTACATTATAAAACCCTAAACCCTAAAACCCTAAACCCTAACACCCTAAATTCTAAAACCCTAAACCCTAAAACCTACATCCTAAAACCCTAAATTCTAAAACCCTAAACCCTAAAACCCTAAACCCTAAAATAATACGTCAACAAGTAAATTCTACTTAAATAGAAGATTCTACTGAGATATTCTACTCAATAGACTAACATATTCTACTGCATTATTAACTAAACCCTAAACCCTAAATTCTAAAACCCTAACACCTATATTCTAAAACCCTAAATTCTAAAACCCTAAACCCTAAACCCTAAAAACCTAAATTCTACAACCCTAAACCCTAAAACCTACATTCTAAAACCCTAAAACCTACATTATAAAACCCTAAACCCTAAAACCCTAAATTCTAAAACCCTAAATTCTAAAACCCTAAACCCTAAAACCCTAAATTCTAAAACCCTAAATTATAAAACCCTAAACCCTAAAACCTACATTCTAAAACCCTAAATTCTAAAACCCTAAACCCTAAAACCCTAAACCCTAAAATAATACGTCAACAAGTAAATTCTACTTAAATAGAAGATTCTACTGAATTAGTTGAGGAATTCTACTCTATAGACTTACATATTCTACTGCATTATTAACTAAACCCTAAACCCTAAATTCTAAAACCCTAACACCTATATTCTAAAACCCTAAATTCTAAAACCCTAAACCCTAAACCCTAAAAACCTAAATTCTACAACCCTAAACCCTAAAACCTACATTCTAAAACCCTAAATTCTAAAACCCTAAACCCTAAAACCCTAAATTCTAAAACCTAACCCCTAGATTCTAAAACCCTAACACCTATATTCTAATACCCTAAATTCTAGATTCTAAAACCCTAAATTCTACTGAATTAGATTCGTAATTCTACTGAATTAGTTTCGTAATTCTACAACACTAAACGCTAATGAGTTCCACTGCTTGTATTAGTGCATTCTGCTCTGTTTATGTGCACATTCTACTCAAGTCATTCATGAATTCTAATGCATTAATAAAAACATACCAATACATAATTCTCAATGATATAATAAATGTAATCTCGACATAATAAAAATTCTGGTCATTTCAAAATAAAAATAAAAAACAATCACAGAATATCATCAACACAGCATTGTCAACAATAAAAACACAAATGTCATCAACACAATCACGCAACAGAATCATATAACACTGCAGGAAATCTGGAACTTGTATTCGGAGATATAACTTCTAAACTTTGACCTCCAGAAACAGGGTGAACAACGTAACCACCCTCGTCACCCTAAAAAAAATACATTAGAAAGGTATTAGAAATAGATCAGAATTAAAAACAATAAAACACAAAATACAAAACTTTGTTACCTCTAAATTCCGAGCAGCCATTTTGTTTTTTAACTCGTCAGTTTTCGATTTCTTCTTTCTGCCTCTTACTTTATTCCGTATCTTCTCCACTGTAGGCTTCTCCCTGGTTCGTCGCTTATACTTCAAGCTCGTACTCTTGGGATTTTGAACAACATCACTTCTTGAAGACGTTTCATCCAAACACCTATCATCGTCTCTTGACTGAACAGCAAGAAGTACATCTTTCTTGATACCCTCAAAACCTGTGTCCCAAATCAACCGAGCATCCTTATTATTTTCACAAGTGGCAATGAAATCCACAGCCTTCCTACTTGCTTGTGTTCTCCACAAAGATGCTGCCATAGAATCTTGATCTGGAGAGGTCAAGGAAGGCACCACATTCTGAATTTCCCGACCCTTAACAACATCTTTACGCCACCTCTTCAATATGTAGAACTCAGGAATGACAGACACACAATGTATGTTCATGACTCTCAGAGAATGCGAGCACAGGATACCAACTTCAGTGAACAAATTGCATGTGCAACTGACACAATTATGAGTAAACTTATAAGTCACAGTGTGCTTCAGTTTTTCACGACCTGCTCGCCACACATGGTATGTAGCCATGACAGAATCAGAACTAACAAGTTTCTGAAAACAAGAAGAACCTTTCCTGAATTCATCCTCGAAAATGTCGTAAGCCTTCAGTGTATAAACATCTCTAGCATGCAAAAGCATTGGAGCCTCATCTAGAGAAAATGTTCGCTTACCTATAAGACAAGCCACATCTTGGGCTTTCTCATTGCTCCTCCAATCTGCAACCACACCCCCAAAACAATGATAAAAGTCACAGAGGTCAGAAGTCTTTGAAAGTTTGTTAGAGAGTGCTTGATTAATGCTTTCACTTCTTTGGGAAGACAATGCACCACCAGAGAAATGATTCTTATTGAAGGCAGGACACCATTTCTCTCTAAGCCAATATAGCCTCAACAACCATTTATTTCTTGAACAACCATATTTGGACATCACCCTAAAAAAAACATAAAAAATATTGTAACTACAGTTTAAGATGGCATGTAAAAGACAGAAGCATGGATAATTAAAGATAGAAGAATGACACATAAAACACAGTAGAATGTCACAGTACAGCAGAATTCCATGTAATAATTAGTGAAAATAAAAAAAACTTACTCAATCCATTTGTCTTCAAACTCGGCAATCGTATCACAACACTTCAACAAGTAGTTGAAATCGTCCATGAATCCTTTCATGCGCCGAAGTGCACCGATGCGATTCTTTGAATTCTCCCCAATATGCCAAATGCAAAGGCGATGACGAGAAAGTGTAAAGACCTCAGAAATCGCAGCAGCCATAGCAGCACTTTGATCGGTCATGATAGTATCAGGATATCTATTGTTCATTGATCTCAGAAAGGTATTGAACAACCACTCAAACGACTCGGTTGTCTCATTCATTAAAAAACCACAACCAAACATCACATTCTGTCCGTGGTGATTCATACCGACAAATGGACCACAAATCATATCATACTTGTTTGTCCGGTAAGTGGTGTCATGTACCACCAAGTCACCAAAGAGAATGTAGTCGTCCTTCATTCGTTTATCCCTCCAAAAGAAACTACACAACCGTGATTCGCTATCAATCTGAAAATCAAAGAAAAAGTCTTCTTCAGTAGCCTTCCTTTTCTTAAAAATTTCTATCAACCTGCTGGAGTCAGTCCCATCAAGAGTCTTAGGGTTCTTCAATGCATTATAAGCATCTCTATCTGTAAACCCTAACATTGGTGATCCACCGGACTGATGCTTCAACACCCGAACAGCAGTAGCAACACCGACTCCACTTTTCTTTAACTCTTCCAAGTATGAAACATGATTTCGGTTAAGCCTTCTATGAGATCTCAGAAGGTGACTAGAAGATGGGCAGAGCTCATGGTTATGTTCTTTGACATGCTTCGAAACAACCCATACACCACCTCTATCAACATGGAATTGTACTCGAGCTTCACAACCAGATCTGACATCAAGCTTAGAATAGGAGGGATCGGGGTTGGAATTATTCTCCTTCAAACCAGCCTGAGAGCACACATACAGTTTCATTGATAAAGAGCCATCTACTATACATCTTCCCCTTGACCTCCGAACACTAAAACCCATCTTAAACGCATAATCATTATACATTTCATAAGCCTCCTGTTCAGAATGAGAAACTGCACCAACCAAATCTTTGTCAAAGGTTCCTGCTGCAATTTGAATACAAAAAAAAAAAAAAAGAAAAACAGTAAGAAGAGAAGAAAAAGTAAAATTGAATATAATATAGAGCAGAAAGAACTATACAACAGAGTGTAAATCATTGAACAACAGAGTAGAAATCAGAAATGGAACAGAGTAGAACTAAGAAAGCAAGATGGACGTTAAGTAAATTGTTACCTTTTTCAGAATCATCATTCGTAATGACTTCAGAAATTGGGAGATCAACACCAATATCTTTGGACACATCACTTGGAACTACAACAACAAATATGGAAATGCACATATTCATAAAAGGAACAAAAACAGATATCACATTAACATAATAGTAAAAAGGACGACAAAGATGATAGTTACATTCTTCAACTTCATCTGTAATAATGACTTCATCATCATCATCACCAGTATATTTGGAATGATCCCTTGGAACTACAACAAAGGGTAATGGATTACAAAGAATCAACATGCAGTACAAAACAAAGTGTAACTAAGGAAAACAGTTCTCAGACCATCAATGTTGTCTTCTCCAGAATCAATATGGATTACTTCTACATCATCATTAAAATCAACTGAAAAATGAAATCAAAACACATAAAGACAGAGAAGAATGAATTGAATCACAGAATTAAAAAAAATAAAAGAATATCTATACCATCAAAAGTATAAGCATCCAAATCAATGTCATCCATTGGAATATGAAAAACTGGACTACTGGATCATGAAACTCAGAAACAAGCTACTCGAGATCCTCAAAGCTCAGTTTATCAACAGAGTAACTGCACCACTTTTGAATTAGGAACAGTAAAACTCAAATTCAATTAACAAAACCAAATTCGATCTCATTGACAAAATCACATTCGATCGCGCACAGCCAAATCGAAACCTAAGTTGGAAACCGAAAATGAAATCGAAATTGAAACTGCAATTGAATCGAAACCTAATCGAAATCGAAATCGAAACTGCAATTGAATCGAAATCGCGCACAGAAGTACTCACCTCACAGCATCTGAAACGAACGATTGGCCGTCGAAATACGCAGTCGCCGTCGAAAGACGCACCGAATTGGCCGTCGAAATACGCAATCACCTACTGCGCCTTCGAACAGAAATCCGCGCCGGAGGGAGACGATGAACGCCGGAGGGAGCGATGTTGTGTTTCTATTGTTTGTTGTGTGTGTGTGTTTCTGTTGATTGTTGTGTGTGTGATTTCGGTTGTTTGTTACAAACAGAAAAGGGGGAAAAAAAAAAAAGGAAAAAAATTAGGGTTGCAAAAATGAAATGCTTAAATAGTAAAATGTGGTACCATAGTGCTTAGTATGGTACTAGTACCATGGTATAAATTGCCGTATCTCATGTCTTCGTGTTACGCAAAAGATATAGGTCATGTTTGGGTTACATTAATAGACATGAATACAAAACATGTCTTGTTTGGATTCGGGTCAAACATGTTGTTAAGATGTGACTCAAAACCGCTTAAGGAATCGAGTCGAAACGGGGTCGCAAATGGGGTAATTTGGTAAGAAGCCTCGTAGCGCGCCGCGCTGGATTTTCAGTGTAAATCAGCGCGGCGCGTTCCAAAAAGTCGAGAGCTCCCAGCGCGGCGCGCTAGGGTTTTAGTGTAAACCCAGCGCGGCGCGCCCAAATTCACCGCGGCGCGCTAGTCTGCGCCCGACGAGCCCGTTTCTTAACCGAGATCAGTTTTTCAGCGTGCTCTTCGACCCTAGAAGCTTCTATGATGACTTCTTGACTTATGGAATAAGTCTTTTGGATTCCTAACTTGGTTAGGAGGTTTGAGTTATAATAGGAAAGGACTATAATTCCTATTCCTATTATTACCTATTTTATGAGTTTTCTACAACTATAAATAGGGATCTCCATAGACACAATGAGACACACCGATTATAATTCTATAGCTATTGCGTGAGATTTGAGGGTTTAGAGCGTATATCATCCTTGTAATCGTGAAGCAATATTATAGTGAATTGTTCGTCGTTCCTCCCGTGGTTTTTCCCAGTTGGGTTTCCACGTAAATTCTTGTCTTCTCTATTTTTCGTTGATTTCTTTTCTTCGGTATTCTTGATATTATCATACTATACATCGTCCGATCTTACAACAAGTGGTATCAGAGCTAAGGATCTATGACGAGCGTGAGGTATGACATACCGTTGCTGGATCTCAACACAAGGTTCCCGACGTGGCAATACAAGATGAGGTTAGTTCTTCGATCCCTGAAGCAAGAGGGCGCCCTCAAAGGTATTGACAACAAGCCGACGGACATGAAGCATGACGAGTGGGAAGAGCTCGATCAGATGGCTATGGCGACCATAGGGCTCCATGTTTCGAACGCTTTGGCGGAGGACATCATGAAAGCGAAGACAGCAAAAGAATTGTGGGAGATGCTTGAAGAGATGTGCATTACCAAGACGGTGTCAAGTAAGCACAATTTGAAGAGAAGCTTATATTTTCTCAAGATGGCGGAGGGTTCCTCTATCCCCGCGCACGTAGCGAAATTCAAGGAGAAAGTCGCCGACCTCGGCAACATTGGCGTGAAGCTCGAAGATGACGACCTCGCGTTTTGGCTCCTAATTTCGCTACCCCCTTCTATGGCGAGTTTCCGTGATACTCTCCTATATTCTCGAGATAGCTTCACGTTTAAAGACGTAACCTCGGCTCTCTCATCTAGAGAGAATATTTTGATGATGGTGAATCCTAATTCGGGAGAGACGCCAAGCGAAGGATTGAATGTCCGTGGACGGACCAACCAGAGATCGACGGGGCAAGATAGGTCTCGATCGAAGTCACGACATAGTAACAAGGTTTGCAACTATTGCAAGAAGAAGGGTCACATCAAAGCCGATTGTTACTCCTTGAAGAATAGGAAGGAAAGAGAAGGCGGCAACAGCAACAATAATTCCGGTAAGAGTTCCGGTGAAGTTGGTGTAGCCGAGAATTATTGTGATCTTCTCATGGCTTTGGGTGAGGTCTCCAAATCAAGCGAGGAATGGATTCTAGACTCGGGATGTACGTTCCACATGTGTCCGAATCGTGGGTGGTTCGATACTTTTGAAAAGGTGGAGCAAAGTGCGGTGACTATGGAAAACAACGCGTCATGCAAGATCGAAGGGATAGGAAGCATCCGGATCAAGATGTTTGACGGCGCGATCCGCACCCTAAGCGAGGTTAGATACGTTCCCGGCTTAAAGCGGAATTTGATTTCGCTTAGTACTTTGGAGCTTAAGGGTTACTCGTTCACCGGAGAAGGTGGAGTCGTGAAGGTTGCCAGCGGTTCGTTGGTGGTTATGAGAGGTGAACGTAAGTCAAATAGGCTTTATGTTCTTGAAGGCACTACGATGAAAGGTGAAGTAGCCGTGGGTGATTCCAAGGTCCCGGATGTTGATACAACGAGACTTTGGCATATGCGTCTAGGGCATATGAATGATTCCGGAATGGCCGAGTTGAGTAGACAAGGGCTTCTTGGGGATAAGGGCTTGTCGAAGTTAGAGTTTTGTGAGCAGTGCGTCTTTGGGAAGCAAACGAGAGTGAAGTTCACTACCGGCGCTCACACAACGAAGGAAATACTCGGGTATGTCCATTCCGATCTATGGGGACTGATGAGCCATATTTTTTGGCTCATTTTTAGGTTTTTAGAGTCAAGTATATCGAGTCCTTAGTTTGTTTTTACTTTATTTGTGTCTGGGAGGGCACGTTTGGGTACTTGGGCAAGTTTTGCAGGTGGGCAGGTAAAGGAGTGAAAAGAGGAGCGCACTGTGTGAAAGAGGCAAGAAAATCACCTTCCATGGTCAAGAGCACTAGTTGAGCAAGCCAGACTGACGAAAAGGGTCCAGCAGAGTTGAGCAAGCAACCAGGACGTCAGCAGGTGGAGCAAGACTTGAGCTCGACCAAGTACCGCACATGGTCCGCTACCTCAGTCAGTCAGAAAAGGAAGTACATGGGCAAGCGCTAACATTGACGGAGGCGGAACGTTGGGCATTCGGTGTACCCAGAATCCTGAAAATCGTGGACTCTTCAAAGATGACCAGATTCAGAGATAAAGATAAAGGAGGACTCTCGTCCAACCCTAGAGGTATTCCCCCACACGTCTCCCATCAGCTGAAGCCCGTCTATATAAATGGAGTGACTGAAGAAAGAGACGTACGATACATGAGCGACGAAGACGGATCGAAGACCTACCTGACCAGCAGCGAAGAAGGCAGCCGCGTGAGCACATCGACTCGCCGGCGTTTATTTCTTGTTAAGCCTTCGGGCCAAAAACAATCTTTATGATTTATGCTTTTTAATTCCGTACTTAGTTTATTTCCTTTGTTGAACAATTTCCCGTTTTCAATGCATAGTTCAGTTCGTCTTAATCTCTTTGTTTTATTTTCTGTTTTAATTATGTCAAGTAGCTAATCTGTTCGTATCTGGGCAAAGGCAGAACCTGACCAACCCTAAGACGTGATCGTGCCGGGAGGCTTATTGATGACAGCAACTAGCTGAGTTTTGTTCCCGATTCAACAGGGTAGTAACTTAAGCATGTTAGGGACTTGGGCAATCCTACAGTGACCAGTGGGAACCCCGACTTGCCTAACACAGGAGTACGTGGATCAACGCGACCGGGAGACTGGGCGTCCGCGAAGTACAACATGTTGCTGGAGATGTGGTCGTATGACTTGGGTCTGTCCAGGCATGCTATTGGCCATTCCGGGTTTGCTTGGAGGATGAAGGCGACTTGACCAACTTAGACTCATGCGGTCACATAGTGTCGAATTGGTCAACGTCAGGAGACCTGTCGAGAGAGATCTGGCAGGACTTAAACATAAGAGCGAATAAGGGTTCGGGGTATTAATATGCGTGACATCATAGGGATGTTAATACTTGGGATCTATAACTGGAAGACAAAACTGTTAGCAAAATGATATACGTACCGATGATCGGCAGCACATAGGTCAAGGGGGAAGTTAGGGGAGTCAATGCCTGGATACTTGAGTCTTTATTTGTTTCATCTTATCTGCTTAATCAAGTCTGTTTATTGCTCAGTCTTTTAATTAGGTTGCATGCTAGTTTTATTTCTGTTAAAGTTATTTGTCGTTTTTTTCAGTCAAGTAAACACGGTGACCACGGTTCGGCAGTGCCCAACTGCTCTCCAAAACAAAACCTTTTCAAACGTGACAACCCAATTGAGCATTCAAAGCCGGGAAAACTATAAGCTAAATCGCCTCCTCGTGGGATCGACCCTATACTTGCTACTAGTACTTGTGCTAGTGAATAGTTTAGGAATTATAAATATTATTTTGCGCTACTCCACGACGGTAGCGTCAAAATTGGCGCCGTTGCCGGGGAGGCAATATTCCAAGCCAATAGTTTTCCGTGCTAACGCTTGACCTAATTTTTGTATGCAGGACTCTAACTCATCGGGAAGCAAGGATACAGGGCCACTACTATTTGATCCTGAAATCGAGCGAACCGCGAGGAAGAATCGAAAAGCAACAAAGCAAAAGCAAGCATTAGCACGTGCCGCTCAAGTAACTCAGTTGACCATAACTGAGACAGGAGAGTCAATCTCGGACACATCGAGAGAAGATTCACCGAACACATCCAGGTCACCTACGCGATCAAGGATGGGAGAAGAGAGAGCCAAGACGTTGAGGGACACGATGTTCCCAGAGAACTTGAATCTAAAGCCGCTGGGTATCACCTTGCCCACGGTTGAAAATAATACTTGGGAGATGAGGCACGGCTTCATCCAGATCTTGCCCAAGTTCAGTGACATGCCATTGGAGGATCCCCAGAGACACCTCCAAGACTTTGAATTGGCATGTGGCACCATCCGAGCAAGTGAAGGGCTAGGGGAATACATCAGGCTCCTAGCCTTCCCTTTCTCACTGGCCGAAGGTGCCCGAGAATGGCTTTACACTCTGCCTGCTGGAGAAGTGACCACCTGGAGTCAACTTCAGTAGAAGTTCCTTGAGAAGTACTTCCCAGCTGCACGCATCCAGCAGATGAGAAAGAAGATCAACAGCATCAAGATGGGAGGAGGAGAGAACTTCCATGACTACTGGGTCAGGTTCAAGCAGATGTTGGCCAAGTGCCCACAGCATCAGATCCTTGACCATGACTTGGTCCAGTACTTCATCTCTGGGCTAAGGGAGACGGAGAGGACATGTGTCAACGCAGCCTGTGGAGGATCCATTCTAAACAAGAGAGCCGACGAAGCATTCAAAATCTTCAAGGAAATGGCCGAAGAGACAAGGGAGGATGGCAGTGATCTACCCAGAAACAACTTGCCCGTACCATCTGCAACTGAAGTCAAGCTGGACAAACTGTGCAACATAGTTGAGCAGCTGGTGCTTAACCAAAACCCAGGGTTAAAGAGAGGAGTCAAGGCGTGCCAAATCTGCAAGGAAAGTAACCACGCCACTGACGAGTGCCCTGAGCTTTTTGACGAAGAGGTCAAGGTAATAATGCAGAACAATGGGAACGGACAAAGGCCCAATGGGAACACGTACAACTCGAACAACCGGTACGGAAACAACAACTACCAAGGTGGAGGAAACCAAGGCAATCAAGGCCAGCAATATCACGGCCAGAACCATCATCAGAGGAATAACTACCAAAATCAGGGCAACAACCAGCAGAACCAGAGCAATGGCCCAACTTTGGCAGACATGATGCAGACCTTGGTCAATGAAAATATCAAAGCCCAGCAGGAGAATGACCGGTACAAACAGGACAACGAGAAGTATAAAATTGAGACTCGAGGTCAGCTGCAAAACATCAACGCTCAAATGCTTGAGTCGCGCGGGCAATTCCAGAACATCAATGCCCAACTGGCGCACTTGACCCAAGCAATGACTGAGATGAAAAAGAAGACCAACGGTCTACCTCCCCAAATTGAACTAAACAACGCCCAACTGAATGCTATCCATCTCAAAAGTGGAAAGGTCCTAGCTGAAGCACCCAAGAAGCCCACTCCACCATCTCGAGTGGAAGGAATTGTTGAAGAGGTCAACGAGGAAGAAGAGTCAGAGGAAGAGCTTGAGCTGACACCACCCAAACAGAAGGAAACATCAGTACCTGCTCAAGCAGTGACACCACCAAAAATCTACCCTCCTTTCCCAGGCAGATTGAGCAAGAAGAAAGAGAAGGAAGACACTAATGAGATGTTCCAGATGTTCAAAAAGGTGGAAATCAACATGCCTCTGTTGACCATCCTGAAATCCATGCCCAGGTGCGCCAAATTCCTCAAGGAGCTGTGCACCAAAAAAGTGAAATACCAAGATGATGCCAAGTTCGAAGTAGGAGAGAATGTTCAGCGGTGCTCCAGAGGAATGTACCAAGGAAGTGTGCAGACCCTGGAATGTTCTATATTCCCTGCATAATAGGCAACATGAACATAGAAAAAGCCATGCTCGACTTGGGAGCATCGATCAATGTTATGCCTAAGTCAATGTACGAAGACTTGGGTATAGGGCCGATGAAACCAACAAGGGTTGTAATCCAGTTGGCAGACAGATCAAATGTGTACCCCGAGGGAATTCTGGAAGATGTATTGGTCAAGGTGGAGGAGCTCATCTTTCCTGCCGATTTCTATGTCCTGGACATGGGGAGATCAAGCAAGCAGCCAGTAATGATCTTGGGCAGACCATTCTTGAAGACAGCAAGGACACACAGTGACTGCGAGACTGGAAAGCTAACCTGCAAGTTTGAAGGAGAAACGGTCACATTCGACTTGTTCAAGTCAATGAAGCACCCAGAAGACACCGAGCAAGTGCATTATGTTGATCAGATTGATGAATTGATCGAGGAGCAAGCTCTAGGATATGGAGTTTCTGACAAAGTGGATCTGGTGATACAAAGGGGATTGACAAGAGAAGATGCAGAGGATGAGCAAATTGAAGTTCAACAGATAGTTGAGCAACTAGGAGCTCGGGAGAATCACCCCATGGGCATGAGCAAGTTACCACCCCATGAAGTCACGATCATGGTACCATCCCTGGAGAAACCACCGGAGTTAGAATTGAAGAAACTCCCTGCACATCTTAAGTATATGTTCCTTGGGCAAAATGATACATTGCCCGTGATCATAAGTTCGAAACTGAGGAAGGAGGAAGAGAGCAGGCTGAGGAACATCCTTGACCAGTACAAACAAGCCATTGGATGGACCTTAGCAGATATACGGGGAATCAGTCCCACCATATGCCAACACCACATATTGCTCGAGGAAGAGTCAAATCCAGTGCGTGATCCACAGAGAAAACTGAACCCCGCTATGAAGGAAGTAGTGCTCAAGGAGATACTCAAGCTGCTCAACTTGGGCATTATCTACCCTGTTTCAGACAGCAAATGGGTAAGTCCAGTTCATGTGGTGCCCAAGAAGTCAGGAATTCAAGTGATCGAGAACGAGAAAAAGGAGCAGATAGCCACTCGACTTCAAACTGGATGGAGAGTGTGCATAGACTACAGAAAGTTGAACAAGGTAACGAAGAAAGACCACTTTCCCCTACCCTTCATTGACGAGATGCTCGAGAGGCTGGCTGGGAAGACCCATTTCTGTTTCCTTGACGGATACTCGGGCTACATGCAAATTTGGGTGGCCCCGGAAGACCAGGACAAGACTACTTTCACTTGCCCATACGGTACCTTTGCATATCGACGCATGCCATTTGGTCTATGCAACGCCCCAGGTACTTTCCAGAGATGCATGATGAGCATCTTTGCCGATCTGCTCGAGCAAGGAATAGAAGTCTTCATGGATGACTTTACTGTATATGGCAGCTCGTTCGAGACATGCTTGAACAACCTGGAGTTGGCCCTCAGTAGATGTGTGGAGAAAAGTTTGGTACTTAACTACGAGAAATGTCACTTTATGGTGGAGGAAGGGATAGTCCTTGGGCATGTAGTCTCTGCCAAGGGAATCGAAGTTGACCGAGCCAAAATAGAGACCATATCGAAGCTGCCTTATCCAAGGAATGTCAAGCAAGTTAGAGGCTTCCTTGGGCACGCTGGGTTCTACAGGAGGTTCGTGAGAGACTTTGCCAAGATTGCCCAACCTCTGACCAGGCTGTTGCAAAATGAGGTTGACTGGAACTTTGATGATGACTGTCAAGCTGCCTTCAACCACCTCAAGGAAAGGTTAGTCACTGCCCCCATCATTCAGCCACCAGAATGGGGAATGCCATTTGAACTTATGTGCGACGCGAGCGGGTATGCTGTTGGAGCTGTACTTGGGCAGATGAAGGGCAAGGAGCGACATGTAATCTACTATGCATCCAAGACTTTGAACCCTGCCCAATGCAACTATGCGACCACAGAGAAAGAACTACTGGCTGTGGTGTTTGCATTCGAGAAGTTCAGATCCTACTTGCTCGGGAGCAAAACCATAGTCTACACTGACCATGCCGCGCTGAAGTATTTGATGGCCAAAAAGGAGACCAAGCCGCGACTGATTAGATGGATCTTGTTGCTGCAAGAGTTCGACATCGAAATCAGAGACAAATCAGGTAACCAAAATTTAGTGGCTGACCACTTGAGCAGGATAATCCAGCGAGAAGAAGGTATGCCCATCACGGAGACTTTTCCAGATGAGTACTTGTATCAGATTTCAACCAAGTCAGAAGAGCCATGGTACGCAGACTTGGCCAACTACATAGTCACAGGAGATATACGGGAAGACATGACCCTCTACGGTAAGAACAAGCTCAAGCGGGAAAGCAAGAAGTACATTTGGGATGATCCCTACATGTGGAAAAGGGGAGAAGACCAAGTGCTGAGACGGTGCATTCCTGAAGTTGAGCAAGCAGACATTCTGAAGCACTGCCATGAGCAAGCCTGCGGAGGACACTTTGGCCACCGACGTACAGCAAGGAAGGTACTTGACTGTGGTTTTTATTGGACAACTCTTTTGAGGGATTGTTTTGAGTGGTGCAGGAGCTGTGACAAGTGCCAGAGAGAGGGGAATGTGACCAAAAGGGATGAGATGCCCATGATGCCCATCATGCCCGTAGAGGTCTTCGATGTATGGGGCATCGACTTTATGGGACCCTTGCCCAACTCCAGAGGAAAGGAGTACATACTCTTGGCAGTTGACTATGTGTCCAAATGGGTCGAGGCCAAGGCTACAGCAACTAATGATTCGAGAGTGGTAGCCACCTTCCTCAAGGGCGACATATTCAGCAGATTTGGTGTACCCCGCGCATTGATCAGCGACCAAGGTACGCACTTTTGCAATTATATAATTGAGAGGTTGCTCAGGAAGTATGGAGTGCACCACAGAATCTCCACAGCTTATCACCCCCAGGCCAATGGGCAAGCCGAGCTATCCAATCGTATCATCAAAACCATCTTGAGGAAGACGGTCTAGCCAGAAGGTAAGGATTGGAGCGACAAGCTCGATGATGCACTTTGGGCCTACAGAACCGCCTACAAAACACCCTCAGGGATCTCTCCCTACCGCATGGTGTTTGGCAAGTCATGCCACTTGCCCGTGGAAATCGAACACAAGGCGCATTGGGCAGTGAACAAGGTCAATTTCGACTGGGATGCGGCCAGCGAAGGACGTAAACTTGACTTAACTGAGCTGGAGGAGATAAGGATTGAGGCGTATGATAACGCGGTCAACTACAAGGAACGGACAAAGAGAGCCCACGACAAAATCATCAAGAAAAAGAAGATCGAGCCTGGACAACTGGTTCTGGTTTACCAAACCAAGTTTAAGTTCAAAGCTAAAAAGCTATCCACCAAATGGGCAGGGCCATTCATCGTCCATGCTGTGTGCCCAAATGGTTCGGTTGAGCTATTTAAGCCAGGAGACGATCATATCGTTAAAGTGAATGGG
The DNA here is from genome assembly GCA_954870475.1 of Euphrasia confusa. Classification (NCBI taxonomy): domain Eukaryota; kingdom Viridiplantae; phylum Streptophyta; class Magnoliopsida; order Lamiales; family Orobanchaceae; genus Euphrasia; species Euphrasia confusa. The sequence continues at coordinate 19,259,804 of OX940969.1, read as the reverse complement.
CAGAGAGTCAAGGCTTACTATGGGAATGAGGACCTCAAGGGGATGATACCCCCTGAGCCAGCCGCTTGACCAAGCAAAGCAAGAAAAATAAGTCAGGCCCATGACAATAAATAGAGGCAAATACCGAAGGCGAACTCGGTATGTATATTATGTTTTCCCTTATTTCATTTTATGTTAATAAATTCACCACGCCAAGGAGTAGCCTTGGGCAGGAAAGGGTTTTGGTCCATTTTTGTCTGCAGGAAACAGGAAAATTGAGTGAGCAATTGCGGTAGTTGAGCAACGAGAGGGGGAGGCCAGCTGTGATGATTGCGGAATTTTCGGGAATCCGCAAAGAGTCCCATCGACTCTGAATTTGCAGAGTTGAAAGACGTAGGCAGTAAATAAAACGCAGTAAAATGCGCTGCCTAGACAAGGCAGTGTTCTGCGGCAGAACAGCGTATGCCGCAGCACGATGCCTTGTACAGAAAACGTTCGTTTTACGTGATTTAATTAAGTTTAAGTATTTTATCCAGATTAACCAAGTTGTTTACTTGTTAAAATTATATGTGATATATGTATAAGAATTGCAGCGGAATTAATAAAAATAAATCACTTCGAACGAACACACACACACGTACGAAAAAGTAAAGAACACAAATTTAAATCTTTGTATGTGTATTTAAATTATACACATACGAAACGGCCTTACGGCCAGAAACTTTATTAAAGAACGAGTCTTTACAAAATGATACTCTTGGATTTACAAAGATATTACCAAAGGCTATACACATGTATGCCTTCGTATGAATCGTATCCGAAGAGTATGAACAATCAACAACAAAAACCTAGCTACTGAAATGAACACCTATACTAAGCTATCGAATCATCAGCTGAACAAACGAACTCTCTTAGGGACGAGAGAACACACGGCACGACGAGCTTCAAGAATGAAGTCGCGGCTCTAAAAGCTCGATGATCGATTCCCGAAGGAAATGTGTTTCTGGAGGTGTTAATATGTTGTATGAGTGTTGAGTAAATGCAGCTGGGTCGTCCTCTATTTATAGGTGAGAGTCTCCAACTGATTTCCTCATTTTGCTAGGTCAACAATCGGTTGAGATATTCTAGGGCAGGCTGTTTTGACCACTGCCGCAGGAATGCCTTCAGAAGTTCTTCTGGAATGCTCTGCCGTACTGCACTGCCTTCCATACTCTCTGGACTTCAGCAATCCTTTGCCCTACGCTCATGCTTCGCTCGATATCTTGACTCAACCTCTTGTCCAAGCCTTGCACTGCTTGCGGCATGACTCTGCCTGGCTGTGCTGCGGCAGAAAGCTTCTATGTTGATTGTTTTTCAAGCACGTTCCAACTAATGAACTATGCTAAATCAAATCACCAATATGACAAGTGATTACAACAGTTTAAATTGTGAAGAAAGAAATAAAACAAATAAATATGTTAGCAAGACAACTTCTGCCTAGGTACATTTAAGGCATTGTAATGCCCAAACATATTTATCCTTACAAACTCCCCCTTTTTATCTTTCTTCACAAAACCATGAGGCAGCAGCGCAATGAGCACTCCCCCTCAATGAAATACATCTGACTTAGAAGTATATGACATTTATCTTGACAAACAACTAAGGCAATAAAACTCCCCCTTAGTTGATACTTCCTAAGTAGAACAAAACAATTTATTGGATACCTAACTAATAGAACAGAAACAAGTTAAACTAAGTAAGCCTCTAAATAACACACCAATTTTTTTTTTAAAGGAAATAAATACTTAAAATAAACATTGTTCAAACCAAATAAAAACTTAAACAAATTGTTCAAAAACAAATAACCAAATAGCAGAAATTAAATAAATTGTTCATAGCAAATAAAAGCTAAATCAAAAGAAGAAATAATTTTTCTTCGGGTCTTCAGAACTGCAATCCTTCCATTCTTTAATCATCGTGCTCGGGTGACGATCCACGCTCTTCTCCATCAATCTCCTCATCAGCTTCTGCAGTGTCTGCGGCAGCCTTTTCTGCTGCGGCAGCTTCCTTCTCTGCAGCAGCTTCTTCAGCATCAGCTTCCTTGATATCCTCATCAATGCGTTTCTTCAACTTCCTCAGAATTGTGCTCCTTGCCGTTTTGCGCTCAGCTGCTGGTACTCCCCCTTTTTGTGAAGGAAATCCCTCATCTTCAAGAAAATGAGAAATTCCATCCACAATGGCTTCGGTCATGAACTCCTTCATGATTACCAAATGATGTTCAGCACATAGCTCTGCAAATGCTTGGGCGCGAGCATGAATACTCGGCAGTGCAGAGGAGCTAGGGGCATCAGCTTGCTTCTTTGGTGCCTTCTTTTGCGGTGGAGTGGGAGGCACTGCGGCAGTGGCATGAAATCCAGTCGACGGCAAGTCATTGTTCTCACGAACATACAACTTGTAAGCACTTGGGGCTGCAATCAGTTGATCAGCACTATTGTACGAGAGCCCTTGGTTCTTCAACATTTCCCAGATCAAGGAAGGAAATGCAAGGCTCTGCGTCTGAGAAATGTTCTCTGCCTGGGACTCGATTTTTTCAAAGATGAGCTCTCCCAAATTCACTTGCCTACCTGCACCAAGGTGAAACAAGACTTCCCCCATTTGGGTATGCACATAATGCACATTGGATGTGGGAATCCAGTTGTGCCTAGCAATGGTAAACAGAAAATAGTAAAAGGAAGTAAGTTTGGAGGCAGGAATATTGTTGGCTGCATCAGGAGGTGATCGAGTCAGTCTGTGAGACACTGCGGCAGTAGTGGGTTCAGCAACTGCGGCAGGATACTCGATATCAGCACGCTCCAAGAAGGCATTAATGGCAGCAGGGGTGAAGTTAAAGATCCTTTCCCGGAGATACACCTTGCCATAGCCACGAGAGCCATCATCTCCAAAGCATGGGCGCAAGTTAGCATAGAAATCGCGCACTAAATCCTCACAGTAGGGTGCGGCATAGGTGACTGCCTTAACCAACTTCATCTTTTTCAAGAATTTGTCAACTTTGCACAAATTGACAAATCGACATTGCGGTCTGGGAGAAGAGACTTGTTGGAGTAAAATTGTGGTCCAATCACAGAGCGACGTTCTGACCAGAACCTCTTCGAGTAACCCTTTCCGGGTTTCATGTCAGAATCAGAGTCCTCCTTCGGAGCATCAACTTTCGGTGCCTTGCCCTTCTTCGTAGCAGGTATGACTGCGGCATCACCACTTTGAGAGCTGTCGGGTTTGGATGCGGCAGCTTTCTCCGTCCCTTTTCGGGATTTCTTGGCAGTGGCAGTCTCCAAATCAATTGGATTTTCCTTTGAGGTTGGTGGCACTTCAGGGCCTTTGCCTTTGGCATTGGCGGATCTGGTGGACGGCCGGCGAGGAGGAAGGGGCACCTGCTTCTTCTTGCGCTTCCTTGAGGCAAGATCCTGCAGCAGTGGGTCAGATTCTGTTTCAGAGCCATCTGCGGCATCATGCTGCTGCTGGCTGGAGTGGCCGGAATCTTCCTCGTCAGAGGGTGGATTTGCAGAAGGGTAAGGAGTAGGCTTGCGATCCTTGGTCTTTTTCTGAGAAGGGTAGTTGTCGTAGAGCTCGCTGTAGTCAAAATCATCATCATCATCCCTCCTGTTGTAAGGCATTTGCTTGCCTTGCTGCTGCACTTCAGGGTCTGCCTGAGGAAAGGCAGATGATGCGGCAGTAACCGATGGCTCAGGAGTGAAAAGGCCCTTGAAATCAGAAGTGTTGAGGGATCTTTCATTCTGGGCAGCCTCGTAAGCAAGTACATCGTCGACGTCTGAAATAACCACCGTCGGGTGAGGGGTTTGAGACGGCTCAGTGTCGCCGGAGATGTTCACATCTTCAGGGCGAATGATGGACAGTGGAGTTGGTTCAGGGTAGACTCGTTCCTCTTCGGCAGGTTCGTCTTCTGCGGCAGCTTCTCCCCCTATGTCATGGTCCGGGGAGATGTTCATGGGAGAAGCCTTACCTGATCGTTCTCCGGCCTCGACGTGCGGCGGCTGGGAAGCGGCGTCGATTGCGGCGGCGGCAGCTGCGGCGGCGGCGGCGTCGATGGCGATGAGGCGGTTGATGAACGGCAGAGACTCCGCGGGTTGAATATCCTCCATAGTTGCATCGGGGCGAGATTCTTTGATGAGCTCCACCAGACGTGGGTCCGAGTAGTAGCGAACAAAGGCGAAAGGAGATGATGCCATTGAATTCAAAGTTCTTGATGAAATTAGGGTTTTTTTTTTTTTTTTAAAAAACAGAGTGCACGATTTAACGCAAAGAAGATGATGATTTTATACTTGTGCATTTCAGAGAAAAACTAGGGTTGAAAAATTTCAGAAAAATTAAACTCTTGATCGGATATGTGATAGAGAAAGAGTTAGAATAGAATTAGGACTTTTGATTTCTGGATATTAAAAAATAAAACTTGAAAAGAGTTTTAAGAGAAAGAAACGGATGGCAGTTGATGGGATGGGCAACTAGGCAACGGTTACTTTTTGAAGCTGAACCGTCGCCTGCCGCATACTCAAGTGCTGCCCAACGGTCAAGTGGGGCAAGGCTCTGCGGCAGGTTGTTGCCAAAAAATGAAAATCCAAAATCCCCTTTTTTTTTTTTTTTTTTTGTTTATCTATTTTTCTGTTTTTAATTTTTCTCTTTTTCTGTTTTTAGAGTATTTTCTTTTTCTATTTTTCATTTTTCAATTTTTTTTTTTTTTGAATAAAATAAGTAAAATATTTTTGTGGTGTGAAAAATCGAGGCTTACAAAGCAAAATTAGGAAAAGAACAAAAACATCTAATCCTAATGAAACATCATGCTGCATCATAAGTACTTATACTCCACTTAGGTATAATGCCAATGTCAAAAACGAGATTATCAAATACTTAGGTCACCTAGTACATAGTATCTCAACCCATTGAGTATTAATTACATGTATATGGGTTTGACCATGTTGCCTAAAGTGGTTTGGGTATTTTCTCTTCCTTCGGAAAATTTTAATCTCATAAATTGACTAAGGCAGAATGCTGTGGCAGAGGGTCAGTAGGCATGACAATGCGGCAGCATAATGCAGATCAGCATCTAAGGCATGGTGCACATGCACAAAGATTTTCTCAAAGCAATGAATCGATCTGAGTTCAGTGGCTTGGTGAAGATATCTGCTATTTGATTTTCTGTTGGGATGTGATCAATCCTCAAGAGTCGTTTCTCCACCAAATCTCGGATGAAATGATGCCTTATGCTGATGTGTTTGGTTCTTGAGTGCTGCACTGGATTATGACTGATATTTATAGCACTCGTATTGTCGCAGTAGAGTGTAAGAACATTGCTATCCAGGTGGTAGTCATCAAGCATGTGTTTCAACCAAATCAGTTGGGTACAGCAACTCCCTGCGGCAATGTATTCTGATTCGGCAGTGGATAGAGAAATGCATTTTTGCTTGCGGCTTTGCCATGAAATGATGTTGTTTCCAAGAAAGCAACATCCTCCGCTTGTACTCCTGCGCTCATCCGTGTCTCCTGCCCAGTCGGCATCTGAAAATCCAACCAAATCGGTGGTGGTATCTTTGGTATACCATATGCCTAACTCGACTGATGCGGCAACGTAGCGTATGATGCGTTTGACTGCCTTCAAGTGTTCTTCCCTCGGATCAGCTTGAAACCTGGCACATAAACAAACGCTATACATGATATCAGGTCTAGTTGCCGTAAGGTAAAGTAAACTCCCTATCATGGATCGGTAGAGTGTCTGATCCACTGCGGCAGTATCAGTGCCTCGGGAGATTTTGTCCGTTGAGCCCATAGGTGTTTTCATGGGCTTGGATCCTTCAAGTTGGAATCTTTTGATGAGATTCTTAGCGTATGAAGTTTGTGAGATAAACGTCCCAGTTGATGATTGCTTGATATGGAGCCCTAAAAAATGAGTTAGTTCTCCTACCATGCTCATCTCAAATTTTGATGCCATGGCAGAGGTAAATGCCTTAAGCATATTCTCACATGTGGATCCAAAGACAATATCATCAACATAAATTTGTGCAATTAAAATATTGGAAGAATTGAATTTCACAAACAGTGTTTTGTCGGCAGTGCCTCGAGTGAATCCGAAACTGAGTAGAAAATCAGTTAGGCAGCCATACCAAGCTCTAGGAGCTTGTTTTAGGCCGTACAATGCCTTGTGTAATTGATACACATAGTCAGGATGTTTCGGATCTTCGAAGCCCTTGGGTTGTGCAACATATGCCTCCTCTTCAAGTATGCCGTTGAGAAAGGCTGCCTTCACGTCCATTTGATGTAAGGTGATGTTGAGGTGGCATGCAATAGCAATAAGTAAACGTATGGACTCCATGCGTGCTACGGGAGCAAAAGTTTCATCGAAGTCGATGCCTTCAACTTGCGTATAGCCTTGCGCCACTAGTCTTGCCTTGTTGCGCACAACCTGCCCATGCTCATTCGATTTGTTCTTGAAAATCCACTTTGTCCCGATGACATTCTTGTTTTTGGGACGAGGAATGAGCTTCCAAACTTTGTTTCTTTCAAACTCGTTCATCTCTTCTTGCATTGCCATAAACCAAAATTCATCGGCCAACGCTTCTTTGGCATTCTTTGGTTCGATCGTTGAGAGGTACGAGGCAATGCCTATTTCAATACATGTGGCAGACATGCTTACATTCTTGGTCATGTTGCGGTAGTTGATGTATGGACGAGCTCTCATGCGTGTGGCTAACAGTTGACTCGAAGGATGGTTTCGAATAACATGTCTTGGGGGATCCCTTCGTCGTCTGGTCGGTGTTTCTTCAACATCCGATGAATCTGTTTGTTGAGGCGAGCTATCATCATTTGAGTGCTCGGGAGACGCTGTAGAGGGCTGATCATCATTACTCGAGCCAGTGGGTGCGGCAGTAGGCTGCGTAGGAGTGAAACTGCCTTCAATTTCTGCTACTGCGGCAGGCTCGAGCAGGCCTTCTACATTCTCTTCTTTGGGTTTCCTGAGACGACTAAGATCATCAAAATCAACATTAACAGATTCAATGATGGTTCTAGTTTGTATGATAAAAATACGATAGGCATGACTATTCCTAGAGTATCCAACAAATAATCCTTTAAGTGACTTTGGATCAAGTTTAGATCTAGGTTCCCTATCATTCAGAACATAACAAACAGAGCCAAACACATGAAAGTATTTCAAATTAGGCTTCCTATTGTTTAAAATTTCATAGGCCGTTTTTGTTGTTCCTGAACGTATGCTGATGCGGTTCAGGATATGGCATGCGGCATTGAATGCTTCTGCCCAAAATTGCTTGCTTAGGCCCTTGGCGATCAGCATGGTACACGCCATTTCCTTGAGGGTTCGGTTCTTCCTTTCAGCCACGCCGTTTTGTTGCGGTGTTATGGGGGCAGAAAATTCTTGGGCAATGCCATGCGTGTCACAAAAACGAGAAAGCCGTTGATTTTCAAACTCGGTGCCATGGTCACTTCTTATTCTCTTTACTGAGGCTTCATGGTTGGTCTTTATCCACCTGATTAGCTTGGACACTTCATCAAATGTCTCACTCTTGTCTTGGAGAAAACGCACCCAAGTATATCTTGAAAAATCATCTACTACGACAAGTACGTAGCGTTTTCCAGAGTGTCTCCTCGTCTCGATTGGTCCCATTAAATCCATGTGGAGGAGATCAAAGCATTTGGTTTGCTTTTGATACAGTTCTGCCTTGGAGTTGGCAGGTCCTGCGGCAGAGGCATCAGTCTGTCCTGCGGCAGGTATTGCTGGATGACTTGTACGAGTCATTTTTCCTTGTTTGCAATGTCCACATGTTGTCTTCTGGATTTTTGGGAGAGCTGGAAGTCCACGAACAGCATTGAGCTTGATTATACGCTCTAAATTCCCAAGACTTGTGTGTCCAAGTTTTTGATGCCATAGGTCTATGTCATCTTTGACTTGTGCAGAGAGGCATGTTTCTCCAATGGAGTAGCAGTTGTTTGCCTTGGAACGCTCCCCCTGAATGAGTGGGTTCCCTGCACTATCAAACACTTCACACATTTGGTGAGTAAACTTTACATTCATGCCTTCATCGCATAGTTGACTTATGCTTATGAGGTTTGTGATGAGGCCTTCAACATGAAGCACTTGTTGTAGCTTTGGCAGCCCTTTCACATTTAAAGTGCCTCGGCCAACAATTGAACCACTGGACCCTCCTCCAAACGTGACCTCTCCTCCGTGAAAAGCTTTGTAGTCGATGAGGTGATCACTATTTCCGGTCATGTGCCGCGAGCATCCACTATCGAAGTACCATTTATCATCCTTGGTAGCTTTGAGGGCAGTGAAAATGACATTGCATGTTTCGGCATTTTGGATGGCATTGGATGCGGCAGAAGACTCATTTGAGGGACCTGTAAAACAATGATTAGTGGAGTGTTTAGTTTTGGGCACCCATTTGCGTATAATTGTTGCCTTCTTTTTGATAGAGTGTCGTGAAGACAGAGAATGCGAGAAGTATTTGGGATGCCGTGGTCCAGTGTTGGAGTGAAAGTAATGTCCTCTTGCTTGATCCTCTTCGCGTCTCCAACAAAAGGGTCGAATGTGACCAGGTACTAGGCAGTAGTGACAAACATATCGTCTCTTTGATTTAAAATGTTGCTTAGGCAGGGGCTTCCTTGTCTTCATCCTGCCTGATGGTGCCTGCCTTTGCTTCGGCCTTCTGCGGCAGTCTTTTGCTGGGGCAGTGGCCTTGCCTTCGGTTTGTTCATCCCTTTTTGGAGTTGAGGATTGTGCGGCAGCGTTTGAATCGTCATTTGATGCCCTTACAAATGCCATGTCCATTGAGTTTTTCTTTGGAAAAACGGCATCTACAACTTTTTGATGTCCGAGGCCTTGCCTTTCAACATGTGAAATACTCATTACGGCATCTAATTTTGTTGTTGCTGTGTTAAGTTTTTCAAAAGTATTGTTAGCAACTTCGAGTTTTCCATTTACACGATTAAAGTCAATTTTAAGTTTTTCGGCCTCCATATCCTTTCTGGTGAGTTGGACATCAAGTTTCTTCAATCGTTCTTCAAAGGTGTTCTTCTCTACGAGCATTTGTTCAATTGCCATGGCCTGCTTCTTCACTTTTTCTTCATATCCGGCTTTGGTTGATGTAAGCATCTTCATCATCTTGGTCTGCCGGGCACATTTCATGCGTAGCTCATCGAAACTTTCTTTGAGCTCGATGAAAATATCAATGGGAATGGTCTCCTCTTCAGATTCGTAGCCATTGACTGAGGCAGTGAAGCACAGGCAGTTCTCTGCGGCAGGGTTTTCTGTCGTTTCTGCGGCAGAGGCAAAGAATGCAACATGCCGTCGTGCATTCACATTGGATGGACTGTCATCTTCAGCGTCAGATAGGGTTGTGCCTTCGAGTTGAGCAGTAAGCGCAGTGGTTGAGTCTTCAAGGCAATATTGTTCCATATCTTCTTGCGCAACCATGGAATTCAAAATTCCAATGCCTCGATCTTTTGAAGGGCATTCGGTTGAGAAGTGTCCAATCCCTTGACATACGTGGCATTTGATCCTTGACCAGTCCTTTGAATTTGGACTTGAACTTGAGATTGATCCCGTGCTTGGTTGGCGGATCACAAGTCGTTGATCTTGAGTTTGCGGTGACCTTGCCGGAAACTTCCTTCGTCGGGGATCGTACGGCTTCTTCAGCGAGCGAACAAGTACAGCATCCATTTTCCGGGCGAGGAATGCAAACTGGTCATCTCCACCATCAGATCCAAGTAGCTCGTAGATCTCGTCATCGGTCAAGTCATTGGTAGAGGTGGGGCTGCTGCCTTGAGAACTATTGCCTTGTTCTCTGCCGTCGGGCTCTGCCACGGTGTAGGCAATGTTCCTCTCGTCGCTTCGTGGACGTGACTTCCCGTGAGTTTCACGATCTTCATGGTTCAGTTCATAGTTCTTGAAGATCGCCATTAATGAAACAAAATCTTCTTCAGACATTTCGCTGTCTTCTATGGCAGTGACCTTCGGCAGGAACTTTTTGCTCATCGATCGCATAATCTTACTACACACTGCCGGGTTGCTAATGGGTGAACCAAGGTCAGCACATTCAGTAACAATGGACATTAATTCTCCAAAGTACTGAAGGCAAGTCTCGTCCTCGTTCATACGCAAGTTCTCGAAACGAGACATAAGCATACGGACCTTGGTTTTCTTCACTGCGTTGTTACCTTCACAATGAAGAGCCAGCAAATCCCATACTTGTTTGGCAGTAGTACATTGTTTGACAATTCTGTACATATTGCAATCGATGGATTCAAGGATGGCACACCTTGCCCTATCGTTGGCAGTAGCTGCGGCAGTTTCATCGATAGACCACTTCTCCGGTGATTTTTCAATCGTGCCGCCTTCAGGGATTTCCTCCTGAGGTGGTTTCCATCCTCGAAGTACGGATAGCCACGCACTGCGATCAATTGATTTGATCCTTGCTTCAATGCGGGTTTTCCAAAATCCATAATTACTACCGTCAAGAACAACCGGTGTTCGTACGATGTAAGATGGATCTGCCATTGTAAGTGTGCGTGATCAGACGGACCTTAAACACTAAGTAAGTCTAGTGCCCGCTCTGATACCACTTGAAAGACGTAGGCAGTAAATAAAACGCAGTAAAATGCGCTGCCTAGACAAGGCAGTGTTCTGCGGCAGAACAGCGTATGCCGCAGCACGATGCCTTGTACAGAAAACGTTCGTTTTACGTGATTTAATTAAGTTTAAGTATTTTATCCAGATTAACCAAGTTGTTTACTTGTTAAAATTATATGTGATATATGTATAAGAATTGCAGCGGAATTAATAAAAATAAATCACTTCGAACGAACACACACACACGTACGAAAAAGTAAAGAACACAAATTTAAATCTTTGTATGTGTATTTAAATTATACACATACGAAACGGCCTTACGGCCAGAAACTTTATTAAAGAACGAGTCTTTACAAAATGATACTCTTGGATTTACAAAGATATTACCAAAGGCTATACACATGTATGCCTTCGTATGAATCGTATCCGAAGAGTATGAACAATCAACAACAAAAACCTAGCTACTGAAATGAACACCTATACTAAGCTATCGAATCATCAGCTGAACAAACGAACTCTCTTAGGGACGAGAGAACACACGGCACGACGAGCTTCAAGAATGAAGTCGCGGCTCTAAAAGCTCGATGATCGATTCCCGAAGGAAATGTGTTTCTGGAGGTGTTAATATGTTGTATGAGTGTTGAGTAAATGCAGCTGGGTCGTCCTCTATTTATAGGTGAGAGTCTCCAACTGATTTCCTCATTTTGCTAGGTCAACAATCGGTTGAGATATTCTAGGGCAGGCTGTTTTGACCACTGCCGCAGGAATGCCTTCTGAAGTTCTTCTGGAATGCTCTGCCGTACTGCACTGCCTTCCATACTCTCTGGACTTCAGCAATCCTTTGCCCTACGCTCATGCTTCGCTCGATATCTTGACTCAACCTCTTGTCCAAGCCTTGCACTGCTTGCGGCATGACTCTGCCTGGCTGTGCTGCGGCAGAAAGCTTCTATGTTGATTGTTTTTCAAGCACGTTCCAACTAATGAACTATGCTAAATCAAATCACCAATATGACAAGTGATTACAACAGTTTAAATTGTGAAGAAAGAAATAAAACAAATAAATATGTTAGCAAGACAACTTCTGCCTAGGTACATTTAAGGCATTGTAATGCCCAAACATATTTATCCTTACAAGAGTCCTGATTGATTTCAAATTTTAAACCATCTGTACCACCACCCCCCTCTACTTCAAAAACCGAACACACAACTCCTCAACTTCCCCACTATCACCACTACCCCCATAACCCTAACTCCGAAAATTATGGTATCCACCCGCCCCAAAAACACTAAGTTGAACAAAATCCCTCACGGTACCAAAATCGATCTCACAAGCCCCCAATCACAACCGTCGAAGAAGATGGCCGGAGGAAAATCGTCGAAAGCCGCCGCCGCCGCATCTGTGCCCGCGAAGGAAAAAACACCACCACCACCACCACCCACGGAGAAAGAAACCACCCCTTCGCCGGCCAAACAGAGCCCGACGCGCGAGGCAAGCCCGGCCCCCATCAACACCATACTGGTAGACCAACTGACGGCAGAAATTGAAGCCCCGAAACTTTCTGACCTCGACACGACCCCAAAGCCATCAGAGGAGTCAAACCCGGCGAGCCACAGCGCTGAGCCGAGTGAGGACGTCGTGAAGAAGAGGAAGTTTACGGCGGAGGAGAAAGGTAAGTTCAAGAAGCCCCGCGAAGCTTCGCCGGCCGCCACCATGGAGTCGTCGTATGACGAGAAGGCCGACGACATGTCAACCGCCGGCGACGAAGAGGAAGAAAAAGACGGCGAAGAAGAAACTGAAGTGAAAGAAGAATCGGAGCACTCTGTCCCGGTCACCCCATCTGAGAAGTTCAAAACTCCGGCGACGACCCGAGTCACCCGTGGCAAGGGCAAGCAGTCAGTACCCCCACCCTCAAACATCCAGAAAAGGGCAGTGGTAGTGCCCAAGACGGTATGTTTCGAAACCCTTAAGGATTTGAATATTCTTGATCAAGTTAAGGGTTATTTTGCAGCTATATGATGGGAAGACTTCTTGACCTGGCCAGGGCAAGTCTCTGAGAAATTGGTCAAGGAGTTTTATGAGGAGTTAGAGGTGAGAACGAGCAAGGATGGCGGGGCGTTGGGCATTTCTTTCAAGTTGATGGGATCGTATAATGAGGCAAGCATCTTTGAGATCAACATGGCCATGGGAGCGGCCAGTTTCAAGGAAAAGTTTTCAAAGGAGTACCAGGACAGATTGACCACACCACCAGAGCGCACGCAGAAGGAGAGGAACGAGATCTGGAGGGCCTTGAGCAAGGAAAAAGTGTTCAAGTCACAGGAGGCCAAGAATCACCAGCTCAAGGACGACGCGTTGCGCATCTGCCACCGTATACTGGCGTATAATTTTTATGGGAAAAAGGACAACAACAACACTATCTCCCTGACCGAGCTTGATCTACTGTGGTGCATGACCAAGAAGATCAAGGTCAACTTTGGAGCTTTCCTGTGCGCACAACTGAAGAACATCTTGAGCAAGCCAGCACAGAGGTTGTCCCTTGCCCACTTTCCAGGAATTTATGCCCAGAGGATGGAGTTGAAGCTTGATTTTGAGTTGATGGAGATGATGCCCGAGGAGAAGTTTGACCATGCGTGTTTGAATAGGATGGCTGATATCAGAGTTGTAGGAGAGGATTGGGTGTTCACAAACCCAGAGGAAGTGAAGGCCTTGGCGATGGCAGCCAAGGCGAAAGTGAAGACCGAGCCTGTGAGTCGACCAAGTGAGAGGGTCGAGTTGCAGAAGGAGGAGATCCTTGAACAGTTGGATGTCCTCGAGGAGAAGCAAGATCGAATTGGAGAGAGGCAGGAGGAGCTGCATGCTACCCTCATGGCATACTTTGTCCATGCCGGATTCAGGTACCCACCTGAACCCAAAACCTAATGTACCCTCCCTTTTCTTAGTAGTTTAGGATTTTTTATTTTTGTTTTTCTTTATTTTTTATTTTGTCTTGAGTCTGCCCGACTCATGTCTGATGGGGTCGACCTCCTTATTTGCACACTTTGCCCAAGGCAAAGTGTGTATGTGGGAAGGTGCGCCAACATCGTTGGAGTCGGAGTCAGAGGGGATGCTTGCCCAACTTATTACTGTTTGCACACTTTGCCAGAGGCAAAGTGTGTGAGTGGGGGAAGGTCAAGAGCAACCCCATAGTTTGATCGAGTCGCATGCTTGATAAATACCTTGATCAATTTGAACAGTTTTCAAAATTAATAGTCTATGCATGAAAAATATTAGGGACGATGGAATTGCAACTAGGTAAGCTGTGAGGATTTGAGCCTACATCTGTGTGTTATATTTTCTTTCATGAGAGTAGCTGTTAAAAAGTTTGTAATGCTGAAGCTTGCCCAAGTTCTGACCATTGTGATTATTTGAAAACTGAGTTGAGTAATAAATGATTTAGGCATTTTCTTTCTGTACTGCAAATAAAAAGAAGACCCTTGTTAGCCCCTTGAGCCGAGCCAATATTTCTTGATCACCTGGGGGAAAACTCCCACTGCTCTGACCCAACCTGCATATCTGCTCAAGTTCATAAAAAGAGCAAGTCAGGGCAAAGTCTTCTCTAAAAAAAAAAAAAAAGAAAAAAAAAGAGAAAAACAAAGAAAAAGAAAAAAATAGATCTATGAATAAAAGGGTGTGCTAAGGCCCGTAAGAGAGAAGAAATTAGGAGGAAATTTGCTAAGTAAAATGCATGTCCTACCTAAGATCAATTCTGGGCATTGCCCAAGCTAGCCTATACAGTCACCCTAGAAAGCCCTAATGATATTGCCCAACTCAATTGAAAATGTCACAGGATAGAACTTGGTCAAGCCCAAAGCAGAACTTTTTTTAAAACAGCATTGAGCGAAACACTACCCATCCACTACATAGAGAGAAACACTTAGTGAGAATCCCAAAATCCTGTTGCAAACTCTTGACCGTTTTTTATGCATTCCATTGACTATGATTTTGACTATCTGTTCACTTGATCAACTCTCTGTATTTTGATAAGCATGCTGTCCTTGAGTCTTCTGTTTTCTTTCTTTCTCTACACCCTGTTTGTTTTCTGCTTGAGCAGGCAAGTCACCGTACACGCTTGAGGACAAGCGAAGTAAAGTGTGTGCGTGTGATGAGCCATATTTTTTGGCTCATTTTTAGGTTTTTAGAGTCGAGTATATCGAGTCTTTAGTTTGTTTTTACTTTGTTTGTGTCTGGGAGGGCACGTTTGGGTACTTGGGCAAGTTTTGCAGGTGGGCAGGTAAAGGAGTGAAAAGAGGAGCGCACTGTGTGAAAGAGGCAAGGAAATAACCTTCCATGGTCAAGAGCACTAGTTGAGCAAGCCAGACTGACGAAAAGGGTCCAGCAGAGTTGAGCAAGCAACCAGGACGTCAGCAGGTGGAGCAAGACTTGAGCTCGACCAAGTACCGCACATGGTCCGCTACCTCAGTCAGTCAGAGAAGGAAGTACATGGGCAAGCGCTAATATTGACGGAGGCGGAACGTTGGGCATTCGGTGTACCCAGAATCCTGAAAATCGTGGACTCTTCAAAGATGACCAGATTCAGAGACAAGGATAAAGAAGGACTCTCGTCCAACCCTAGAGGTATTCCCCCACACGTCTCCCATCAACTAAAGCCCGTCTATATAAAGGAGTGACTGACGAAGAAGAAGCACGACGTATGAGCAGGGAGCAATCCGGATCGGAACCCTACCTGACCAGCGACGAAGAAGGCGGCCGCGTGAGCAACACCACTCGCCGGCGTTTATTTTCTGTTAAGCCCTCGGGCTAAAAACAATTTACTTTATGTTTTTATGTTTTTGAATTCGTACTTAGTTTATTTTCCTTGTTGAACAATTTCCCGTTTTCAATGCATAGTTCAGTTCGTCTTAACTTCTTTGTTTTATTTTCTGTTTTAATTATGTCAAGTAGCTAATCTGTTCGTATCTGGGCAAAGGCAGAACCTGACCAACCCTAAGACGTGATCGTGCCGGGAGGCTTATTGATGACAGCAACTAGCTGAGTTTTGTTCCCGATTCAACAGGGTAGTAACTTAAGCATGTTAGGGACTTGGGCAATACTACACTGACCAGTGGGAACCCCGACTTGCCTAACACAGGAGTACGTGGATCAACGCGACCGGGAGACTGGGCGTCCGCGAAGTACAACATGTTGCTGGAGATGTGGTCGTATGACTTGGGTCTGTCCAAGCATGCTATTGGCCATTCCGGGTTTGCTTGGAGGATGAAGGCGACTTGACCAACTTAGACTCATGCGGTCACATAGTGTCGAATTGGTCAACGTCAGGAGACCTGTCGAGAGAGATCTGGCAGGACTTAAACATAAGAGCGAATAAGGGTTCGGGGTATTAATATGCGTGACATCATAGGGATGTTAATACTTGGGATCTATAACTGGAAGACAAAACTGTTAGCAAAATGATATACGTACCGATGATCGGCAGCACATAGGTCAAGGGGGAAGTCAGGGGAGTCAATGCCTGGATACTTGAGTCTTTATTTGTTTCATCTTATCTGCTTAGTCAAGTCTGTTTATTGCTCAGTCTTTTAATTAGGTTGCATGCTAGTTTTATTTCTGTTAAAGTTATTTGTCGTTTTTTTCAGTCAAGTAAACACGGTGACCACGGTTCGGCAGTGCCCAACTGCTCTCCAAAACAAAACCTTTTCAAACGTGACAACCCAATTGAGCATTCAAAGCCGGGAAAACTATAAGCTAAATCGCCTCCTCGTGGGATCGACCCTATACTTGCTACTAGTACTTGTGCTAGTGAATAGTTTAGGAACTATAAATATTATTTTGCGCTACTCCACGACGGTAGCGTCAGGGACCATCCCCGGTCCCCTCCACTGGAGGTTCTTACTACATGCTTACCATCATCGATGACTATTCCCGAAAGGTTTGGTCGTTCTTCCTAAAGAACAAGAGCGACGTGTTTTCTACCTTCAGAGATTGGAAGGTGATGATAGAGAAACGAACCGGGAAAGTCGTGAAGAACCTACGTACGGACAATGGCCTAGAATTTTTGTCCGACGAGTTCAACCAGTTTTGTAAGAGTTCGGGGATTGTGAGGCACCACACTGTGAGATACACCCCTCAGCAAAACGGAGTAGCCGAGAGAATGAATCGCACGATTATGGACAAGGTACGTTGCTTGTTAGCGACTTCTGGGTTGAGTAAAGGTTTTTGGGCTGAAGCGGCTTCTTTAGCATGTTACCTTATCAACCGTTCCCCGTCCATGGCGATTAACAAGAAGACCCCACAAGAGTTGTGGAAGGGATCTCCGGCGAATTATGAGGACTTGAGGGTGTTTGGGTGTCCGGCCTACATGCATGTCAACGACGGGAAATTGAGTGCACGATCTAAGAAGTGCATATTCGTTGGCTTTAAGGAAGGAGTTAAAGGATACAAGCTTTGGTGTCCAAAGATGAGAAAGATCATACTAAGCCGTGATGTAGTCTTCGATGAGGCTTCTATGATGGGTGATCGGTCGTCTAAAGGGAATCTCGAGGTTCCAAGTACTCCTATTGAGGTGGAGCCGGACAGGGTGCAAGAGGAAGATGATGGGTCAAGTTCCCCGACCGATAAGACGAGTAGTTCGACTACTCCGGAAGATCCAAAAGAGAAGGAGCCGCAATGCATAGCGCGAGATAGGCCAAGACGTGAGTCTCGACCACCTAAAAGGTTAGCCGAGTATGAGTTAGTGGCCTATGCTCTAAACGTAGCCGATGAAGTTGATTCGTATGAGGAACCTTCCTCGTATGCCGAGGCGGTTACGTGTGATGACTCGAGTAAATGGGTCTTGGCTATGCAAGAAGAGATGGAGTCTCTTCATAAGAATGGCACTTGGGAGTTGGTTGATCTCCCTAAAGGCAAGAAGGCCATCAAGTGCAAATGGATCTTCAAGAAGAAGGAGGGCATCCCTGGGGTCGAGGACGAGAGATACAAGGCGAGATTGGTGGCTAAAGGTTTTAGTCAAATTCCTGGAGTAGATTTCAATGATGTGTTTTCACCGGTGGTCAAGCATAGCTCGATTCGGGCGATTTTAGGCATTGTGGCAATGCAAGATTTGGAGCTTGAACAAATGGATGTGAAGACGGCCTTTCTACATGGGGAGCTCGATGAAGATATCTACATGGTCCAACCCGAGGGGTTCGAGGGTTCAAACCAAGAGAACAAGGTGTGTTTTCTCAAGAAGTCCTTATATGGTTTGAAACAGTCTCCTAGACAGTGGTATAAACGTTTCGACACGTTTATGATTAAGAATAGTTTCCGAAGGAGCTCCTATGATAGTTGTGTGTATTTCCGGAAAGGCCGTGATGGGTCTTTAGTTTATCTTCTCCTCTACGTCGACGATATGTTGATAGCGGCTAAAGATAAGTCGGAGGTGGAGAGAGTCAAGGCACAACTTAGTAAAGAGTTCGAGATGAAGGATTTTGGTGCGGCAAAGAAGATCCTAGGAATGGAAATCACAAGAGATCGAAGAGATGGCAAGTTGTATCTTGGCCAAAAGGGGTACATAGAGAAGGTGCTACGTCGGTTCAACCTTGAGAATGCGAACCCGGTAAGTACTCCCCTTGGAACACAATTTAGACTTACCTCTGCTTACTCTCCGACTACGGAGAAGGACATCGAGGATATGGCTCGAGTCCCCTATTCCAATGCCGTTGGGTCTTTAATGTACGCCATGGTGTGTACTCGTCAGGATTTGGCCCACGCCGTGAGTGCCGTGAGTCGGTATATGGCGAATCCCGGAAAAGAGCATTGGAAAGCGGTGCAATGGGTGTTGCGCTATTTGAGAGGTACCTCTAACAAGAAGTTGGTGTTCGGGAGGAATCAAGAAGATGTGCGAGGGTTCGTGGATTCCGACTATGGCGGTGATCTAAATTAAAGAAGATCTCTTACCGGGTATGTTTTTACCATTGGTGGGTGTGCTATAAGTTGGAAAGCTATTTTGCAAAGTACGGTGGCCTTATCAACTACCGAGGCGGAGTATATGGCGGTCACCGAAGCGTGCAAGGAGGCTCTATGGTTGAGAGGTTGGTTTAGAGAACTCTCGAAGGGTTCTAAGACGACGTCCATCTTTTGTGATAGTCAAAGTGCTATTTGTCTCACAGAAGATCAAGTGTTCCATGAGAGGACAAAGCACATAGACATTCGTTATCACTTTGTCCGTGAGGTGATCGCTCGAGGCGATATTAAGGTGAGTAAGATTAGTACTCACGACAATACGGCGGACATGTTGACGAAGAGTTTACCCGCAACCAAGTTTGAGCTTTGCTCTAGCTTGGTTGGACTTCGATCGAGAGATTAAGCCCTTAGGGGCTTTTGGAGGAAGACGATAGGCGAAAGAAGTTCGCGGTTTAGTGTCAAGGTGGAGATTTGTTAAGATGTGACTCAAAACCGCTTAAGGAATCGAGCCGAAACGGGGTCGCAAATGGGGTAATTTGGTAAGAAGCCTCGTAGCGCGCCGCGCTGGATTTTCAGTGTAAATCAGCGCGGCGCGCTCCAAAAAGTCGAGAGCTCCCAGCGCGGCGCGCTACTCCAGCGCGGCGCGCCCAAATTCACCGCGGCACGCTAGTCTGCGCCCGACGCGCCCGTTTCTTAACCGAGATCGGTTTTTCAGCGTGCTCTTCGACCCTAGAAGCTTCTATGATGACTTCTTGACTTATGAAATAAGTCTTTTGGATTCCTAACTTGGTTAGGAGGTTTGAGTTATAATAGGAAAGGACTATAATTCCTATTCCTATTATTACCTATTTTATGAGTTTTCTACAACTATAAATAGGGATCTCCATAGACACAATGAGACACACCGATTATAATTCTATAGCTATTGCGTGAGATTTGAGGGTTTAGAGCGTATATCATCCTTGTAATCGTGAAGCAATATTATAGTGAATTGTTCGTCGTTCCTCCCGTGGTTTTTCCCAGTTGGGTTTCCACGTAAATTCTTGTCTTCTCTATTTTTCGTTGATTTCTTTTCTTCGATATTCTTGATATTATCATACTATATATCGTCCGATCTTACAACACATGTAATGACCATGAACCCATGACACAACTTGATCCACACCCCTACCTGAATAAATAATAATAATGTAACATAAAGCATATGAATTCCTCATGAGACTTCAATACTGATCATTTGTGAAGTATAAAAAAAAGTTAACGCTAAGAAGAAAGATTTAAAACCAGGTGAAGAGCAGAAGAACATGCCTCAATGCAACTCGATATTTCTGACCTAACTTCTCAAGCTCGGCCATAACACGGTCTGTTATGCAAGGAGTGCCTACAAAATGAAATTATATTTATCAAACTACCACGGGGGTATTCATAATAAACAGTGTAGCCCAAATTTAGTTTATGGATGTTAATTTTCCAAAGGGATTAAGTCACCTAGCATTCAAGTGTAAACATTTATGCTACACGCTTCTTACGATTACAGTGAAATTAAACGGGAAAAACGCGGCAAACACGAATGTAAGATACTGTATGAAAAATATGACATATAATGACTTACAATTGGTATATAAGTCCATCCCTTTCTCAATTTCCAACATTCAAACATTCAGAAAAGAGACTGCGCGCACAACATTCAAACATTCAGAAAAGAGACTAATAAAAAATAGATAATTTAGCAGTTAGCACTCACTTTATTTTGAATGGAGAAATTGATGAAATTTGTATTGAACAAGACTTGATACGATGGACCCAAAGCAATATTGTGGTGGAAGTAAAGGGCAGCTGAAACTTACTTTTTAATTGCTTTATGTGAGACGATGTTCTTCATCACAGCAAATTTGAGGAATTTCTTCGCTTTCCCCATCATCGGAATAAAGCTGGAGTTGATAAAAAAAATTGCGAGGAAATTGCATGCAATACTATTCCAGCAAATGGAATTGTTAAAAAGACTACCCGGTCTATTTTTTATTTATTATTTAATTAAAACTTTATTAAAAAAAAAATTTATTAAAAAAAAATTAGAAAATTTCTTATGAATTCTAACTATTTGCAAATAGATCCCTCAATCAATTAATCCTAATCTATTCACTGTCTCTCTTCCTCCTTCTCTTTCACAGACGCACACCACAAGTAAAAAAAACAATCCTTTGGTTTTGGTTGGAACTCTACGAACGACGTCGGAACCACGAACACGATGAGTACTAGCAGACCCTCGAAAAAGAGTCGGGAAGGATAGTTCATACGAATCGCGGTGAAGGAGCTTTTTCGGATAACCGCGAATGTCCCGCCGATGTGAGGGCTGCCGGAAGAGAATGCCGAAGACATGTTCCAGTTATGTAAATAGCTTCCTCGAACTGTAAATTAGTGTTTATAATATGTGTAATCCATATATATTCCGTATAAATTGTTGTTTATGTACGGTTGAATCATTTGGTGTTCTTGGTCATATGGGTCGTTCGTGAAAGAAACGCCTGAACGCCATTTTTTGATATAGGGTGTCCGGGGCAATTGAGGGCAAGAAACGCCGCTACGCCGCGACATTCATGGTTACCAAAGACCCGAAAGCCGTTTTGTATATAGGGCGTCCGAGCGTTTGGGGACAAGAAATGGCCGGACGTCACGGTGTTTGGGGCGTTTGTAGGTCCCAAATGCCATAAATTTCCCAAAATTGGTTATTATTATTATTATTATTATTATTATTATTATTATTATTATTATTATTATTGTTATTATTATTGTTGTTGTTTTTTAGGAGAATTATGGGATTGTTCTATTTAGCACCATCAAGGATAACCTACCTACACCTTGCTACGGCGCACTGATATTGGAAATGTCATTGTTAGCCCGAGGCTAACTGCTACCAAGAAATGGAAAATAACAATTGCGGTCCATTTGCTTGGCAACGATTATGGATTTGATAAAACAAAATAAAAACACAAAAAGCGATAGAGTGACATAGACGCATTTAGGAAAATATTAGCTAGCGCACTTTTTCAGTACAGTGGCTATTGTCCTGGAAATTGATTTTTTTTTATATATTTATATTAATAAATCTCCTGTACTATTTTAAACATTAGGATTTTGTGTTATTCTAAGTGTTCAAATTGATCACGCATCATATTTATCGGTTATAATTGGTAAAATTTCAATGGAAGCACCGAACTCAGAAAATGAGTTTTTCGATACTAAGTCGTTTGGGCGTTGGGTCTTCGAAATGCCCACACGCCTTAGTAATAAAAATATTATTATTATTCGTACTAAGTCATTTGGGCATTTGGTATCCACAAAATCCTGAATGCCTCAGAACTAAAACAATAATATCTTTTTATTATTAAGGCTTTTGGGCGTTTCGGGGACCTAAATGCCTCATCGCCACGGAGTTTGTGTCATTTGGTCATATAAACCTCAGAACTAAAACAATAATATCTTTTTATTATTAAGGCTTTTGGGCGTTTCGGGGACCTAAATGCCTCATCGCCACGGAGTTTGTGTCATTTGGTCATATAAACGCTCAAATGCCCCCAATGTCCTCTTTTATATAAAATTAATCTTTCAATGTGTATTTAAGTCTCATACTCGAATGATTCGAACAGTTAAATGTTCTTGAAATGTGTTTTTGCATGTCGACTGCGATTTTGGAAGATAACTTAGATCTGTAAGGGCTCGATCGGAAAAACTCCAAAACTCGTAATTTTCTATGATCAACCACTTCTGAAACTATTTTTGTTAGAGTATCCCACATCGATTGGATATAAGACCTTGGGCTCACAGGGGGAGTGTTAGAGTATCCCACATCGATTGGATATAAGACCTTGGGCTCACATATAAGTTGGATTACCTTATCACATTAACAAGACATTTTAAGGTGTTATTAGCTGCTCACATATAAGTTGGATTACCTTATCACATTAACAAGACATTTTAAGGTGTTATTAGCTCAACTTTGACATGGTATCTAAGCAGGCCTAATACGATGTGGGTGCTCCGGTCGACGTATTTCCGGCGATGTATGCGCCCCTACCGATGTATTTCCAACCACTGCCACCTCATTAATACCAAATGCAATGCAAAAAAATTGGGTAGTAGAGGATTCGAACACTGGTAATTTGTAGGAATACTACAACCTTAACCACTACACCACAACAATTGAATGAAAGAATTTGTAATATTAGTATATATATACGTTAGAAGTTGTAGTATAAATTAAAGAAATTTTGGAAAAAGTGTAAATTTAAATAATTGTTTAATTTTTAGTAGTAAAAATATTTTTTTATGTAAGTTCTAAATAAATTATTATTTTTTAATTTTTAGTAGTAAAAATGTTTTTTATGTAAGTTCTAAATACATTTTAATTTTTTAATTTTTAGTAGTAAAAATGTTTTTTATGTAAGTTCTAAATACATTTTTATTTTTTAATTTTTAGTAGTAAAAATATTTTTTATGTAAGTTCCAAATATATTTTTACTTTTTATTTTTAGTAGTAAAAATATATTTTTATGTAAAAAAGTAAAATAATTTTTATTTTTAAAGGGTATATATATTAAGCGACAAAAAAATATATAGTATGTATAATTATTTAATAAATTTAGTATCTAGTAAATTAAATAAATTATGTTTTTTTTTGTTTTTATGGTAATAAGCAAAATAATTAATTATGTAATTGTTATTTACTACTATTATTTATGTTTTATTTATATGATAATTGTTAATTAATTATATAATTTATAATTTGTACTGAAACTTAGAATGTATATATATATATAAACATTACAAATATGTTCAGTTAGCTGTTGTAGCCCAATGGTTTGGACTTTGTTTTTTCGCCGGAACAGTAGTCAAATGACCAAATCGGATAAAAAAAGAAGTTATTGTCCGTTTTTGAAAATGGCATTTCTGGGACTAAATATGATTCTATCCCTATTAGTATTTATAATCAAGTTTAACACTTAAAATAACACTAAATCATAATGTTCAAACATATGTCATTCCAATTACTAATACATAACATTAAAACACAAAAAAACATTACTAAAAATTACGCCTCTGGAAAACAACAATTTATACTAGCACTAAAAGATTAAAACATTTGCACCCCAACTTTTCTTTCAATATCACCAATTTTTGTTTCAGCATCATATTTTCACGCTCCAATTTCTCAATTTGCGCTTTCAATTTTTGTTCAATCCCCTTTGGAGATTAGCTAGTTCATTGTCAACCAGCTGAAAAAATTCACAATAATCCCACTACAGAATATTATATTAGCCAATAAAGCCGAAAACAATAACTCTAAAGAACAAAATGTAATCGTCATTTGGGGCAGTTTGAGTCTCCAAAAGCCAAAATTAATCAAATCTAGAAAATTATTTTTCGTCCAGTGCTTTGCTTCATATCGCTCATTGATTATTTCCAAGTTCTAATGATATGCTCCAATTCTCCACTATAATTTAGCGAGACGAATATATTCATGTCATGTAAATAGAATTTAACAAAAATGGTAAAAAAATCACATTTTTAATTGGAAAATACATTTTTTACTAAAAAAATATCATTTTTCACTAGATAATGCGTTTGGGGCGTTTGAGTCTGGCAAACGCCTCAAACGTCACAAAATTGCCTATTGACTAAACAAAATGAGGCGTTTGGGGGGCGTTAAGACGCGAACGCCCCAAATGCCTCACTGCGTAAAAAAACAATTTTTAGAAATAAGTTTGAGCTTTTTCACGCGAATTTAACTACAATACTACATTTAAGACACTGGAAAGTATTGTAGGAATAAATGCTAATCTTCAAATGTAAATTTCATGGTTGAAAAACTTCAATTTTGCATCGGCTCGGAGCTTCTCATTCTATGATTTTAGGAGAGAAATCGTGAAAAATTGAGAAGAGAAAATGAGGGTATGTTGTGCAATTTTTATTTGGATACTTTATGTAAATATTATTATTTTTATTTGTATTTTATTTATTAAATTGGAGGAAATAGTATTTGTAGAAATAAAATTTGTTGAATAGTATTTTTAAATTTTAAATTTGTAAGAGTTGTATTTTTAAAATGCTCTTAGAATTTGTTAATGAGATTTTAATGCAGTGCAGCCAGTGCTTATTAAGCGCAATTTTGACACTGCACGCCCCCTCAATCCGAGAAATCGAGCATGAAATATTTAGAATTATCTTTTTCAAATTTGAAAAATTAATAATCGGGCGACCATAAATTATTGTGAATGAACCAAATCATTATTTTCCCAGTCAGTCGTTTACCAGACATTTCTAAATATTACAACCACTGCTTTAACATTGAACGCGGCATTTCTAAATATAACCCATTTCCTACTCAGGACATTCATTAAGCTTGTGCGAAATTCTTTTCATCTATCAGAGTCTCCGCATTTTCTTTCCTTTGAGCCCTCAGTCTCTCTTTCAACTTTTTGCTCTCTTCAAAATTTGTCTTCCGCTTCAAAGCTTTCTGCGAAACGAAGGTTATCGTACAATAACATCACCGG
The DNA here is from genome assembly GCA_954870475.1 of Euphrasia confusa. Lineage (NCBI taxonomy): Eukaryota > Viridiplantae > Streptophyta > Magnoliopsida > Lamiales > Orobanchaceae > Euphrasia > Euphrasia confusa. The sequence goes on along the minus strand of OX940969.1, from coordinate 19,234,708 downwards.
GTTTAATTAAATCACTATCCCAAAGATGAAGTATGTGTTTGAAAAGAAATTTGGAAACTTACTTCTTGACGGAAACATTTATCAAGTTTAATTTTTAAATCTGTGCATGAACCGAAAAACTTCCCAAGAGGATTGTCAATATGGCACTTCTCGAACTCTTCAATAACCTGTGTTATGAGTATACTATCAAATAAGTTCAAATACGAGGGGAAAAAATCACTACTGCATTCGGCCACTTGAGGAAAACTAGAAGTACTATATTTTAGAAAAAAGGAACAAAACAAATGGAACGTACGAGAAAATCCAACACTTGTTACTATCAAACAAAGGTTGTGTTCAAAACATGGAAAATAACGTGTTTATAAAGTGATGTAGACACCGTTTAACTACTCCCAGAATACACAATATCAATAAGCCTCTCGATTTTACTTTATTTCAATGCACCTGGAGGAAGTATCTCTAAAACAGGTTAATAATGGCGGTCAATATTACATTTACCGAAATAATATAAACCCAGATAGACTTATCCTCGTTTAACAACGTAACACAGGACATGTTTTCCCACGTGATTTATTGTATATGCATCTACATACACATTTTAAGAAAAAAAACTACGCCCAACCACTACAAGAAAGATTTAAGCAATACAAAATAAAATAGAAAATAGAAAATACATACTTCAGCACACATTGGGTGCCTGTGGATTGTTAAATGAGGATGCATCACGTTCCTTGCTAATACTCGCACCTTTCTGAATACCTACACTAAAAAAAAGGTGTAGAAAAATTGTTGTTACATTAAAAGGCTCAAGTCCAATCACGATTCTAACACTAACTAATTACACACTCTATTAAGTAAAAAATAACACCATCAACCATGAAAGATCGCAATACTAAACTCCTTTTAACACGTTTGCAGTCCACGATTTATTTTGCAAATAGCTCAAATATTAGAAATGAAACAGAACAAAGTGGCCAAAACAATGTACTTTTGAATATTCTCTTTCTTTTCTCTATGACTCTATCCCCAGAATTTGTATATATCTATTCTGGCACAGGGAGAGATATTCAGTATTTTCCAATTGCAAATTGGGCCTTTAGGTTTAATGAATTAGTTATAGTGAAAATCTCATAAACTCATCATCAAACTACATCTGAATTAGTTATAGTGAAATCTCATAAACTCATCATCAAACTACATCGAAGAAATCCCACAATTCCACCCTCTCTCTTCATTGGGCATTAGAAGAACATTAATTAAGAACAATGTTGATGGTATAAAGAGAGTTATTTCACTGATAATAATCCAATCATATAAAGAAAATAGCCGCCGGGAGTATGAATAACTTAAAAGTTCAAAACTTCACGAAAAATAAATCCACAATCGATTACAACATGCTCAGTAAATCATCCAACGCAACTGAAATCGAAAATCACAATTTTAGCAATTAGGGTTTAGGATTAGCAATGAAAGCTGTGATTCTTAAAAATTTACCCATTCGATTATGATGGAGTTGTCATAAATTGGAAGCGGGGTCGGAGTCTCCGGAACCGGAGTAATATTCCTGTGAGCGTTGTTGGTCGTTTACTGCTGCGTGTTTTCTTTTCTTTTTTGTATATTTATCACTGCTCGAGGAAGTTGCACGCAATACGATTCCAATCAATGGAATTATTAAAAATAGCTCTATTTTTCATTTATTTTTAAATAAAAATTTATTAAAAATAATGTTTTATTAAAAAATAAATAAATAAAATTACAAAAAAACGCTAAGAAGTTAAACTATTTGCTAATTGATCCTTAAATCAAAAAATTCAATTTTTGCTGCTCTCCCTTTTCTCTTTCACTGTTTGACGCAATGTTAAAAAAAAAAAAATCTCGCCGGAACCATACGAACGTCGCCGAAACCCTACGAACACGATGAGTACTAGAAGAGCAACGAAGAGGAGACGGGACGAAGCCGCGGCGGAGGAACTTCGGATGAAGGCCACGAATGACCGGCCGAACGGAAGGCTGCCGGAATCAGAGACCGTCGACATGTTCCAGGTATGTAAATAGCTTCCTCGAACTGTAAATTAGTGTTTATTAATGTATTTAACCCATATATGTTTCGTACATAAATTGTTATGTATGTGTTTGAATCGTAGAAAATGGAGCGTTCTTGGTCATTTGGTGCAAGAAACACCCCGGACGTTGATTTTCTCCGATTTATAGTGTTACTTTGAATGTGGTGTCCGTGACGTTTCTTGCCAACGGACGCCATAAATGACACATTTAATTGACAAGAAAATAGTTACTAAATCGAATGGTGGTATTACAATAAACCACAACAGTATCAGAAGGTTTTCTATCTTTTTTTCCTCCTCATAAAACCTAAGTGGGGATGGTGGTGCTTGAGAATAGCTTTTGATTGGAAGTTCCTCTCTTACTGAGATTTCTTATTACATCTTATTACATATGCCATTGATTCTTGGATTGAGAGCTATTTGTTTTTGTAATGAAGAATGTTGTCTTTGTTTATGTGCTTCAATTAATTTTCATCTTTCAATTTCAGGATACACTTTAGTTTCTATGGGAGCGGGAAAATCACGGTTAAATTTGGTTCTTTGGATTTCGTTTTGAGACTTTGTTGACTGATTTCATGTTTTCTAATGGGATTATTGTGAATTATTTCAATTGGTTGACAATTAACTAGGTAATCTCCAAAATGATATTGTACAAAATTTGAAAGCGTAGATTGATAAGTTGGAGCGTGAAAATCGTCCGTTGAAACAAAGACTTGGTATAGAGTAGTTGTGGTGCTCATCTTTTAATCACTTGGACTAGTCTTGTTGGGGCTGTATTCATCTTGTAATGTTTAGTATGAAATTTTTTCAAAAATAATATGTAATGTTTAATAATGTTTTTAATGTATTAATTAATGTTATGTATTTGTATTAAAAACTCTGGTGTACTTTTTAAACATTATGATTTCGTGTTGTTTTAAGTGTTGATATTGATCACGCATCATTATATTATTGATTAAATGTCATTGTAGTATCAAAATAATATAATATTAAATAATCTTTAAGGATTTGAGGCGTTTCTAGAAAATGCCTTAGTAATAAAAAAATAGTACTAAGGCATTTGAGGCGTTTCTACCAACAAACGCCTCAAATGACTCAAATACGAGTACTACCTCGTAACCGACTATGGATGTATATTTTCCCCCACAATTCAAAAAATTGAACCGTTTGATGTTCTTGAAATGTGTTTTTGCATGTCGGGTGAAAATTTGGAAAAACAACGAGGCTCGAAACTGCTCGATCGGAGAAACCTCTAAACTCGTTGTTTCTCCGATCGAGCACTTTCGAGCCTCGTTTTTTTTAATTTCACTCGACAGGCAAAAACACATTTCAAGAACATCCAACAGTTCGACGTCGTTAAATTTCAGTCGGATACATGACGTGTAGTGTAAATGAGTCGTTCTAACTTAAAAGGAGTAAATAACATAAACCCTAAAGACATAACTCTAACATTTATTTTAGGTTTAGGGTTTTTTAAGTTAGAACGATTCATTTACACTACACGTCCAATTTCTGTTCGAAATTAGAAGAATTCGAATAGTTGAATATTCTTGAAATGTGTTTTTGCATGTCGGGTGAAATTTTGGATAAACAATGAGGCTCGAAAGTGCTCGATCAAAGAAACAACGAGTTTAGGGATTTCTCCGATCGAGCACTTTCGGGCTTCGTTTGTTTTCCAAAATTTCACCCTAGTTGCAAAAACACATTTCAAGAACACCCAACGGTTTAATTTTTTGAATTATGGACGGAAATACACACTCATAGTCGGTTACGAGGTAATACTTGTATATGAGGCGTTGTTGGTAAAAACGCCTCAAATGCCTTGGTACTATTTTTTATTACTAAGTCATTTGAGGTTAGATAGAAACGTCTCAAATGATTCAAATCCTTAAACATTATTTTTATTTTATTTTTTTGATACTACAATGACATTTAATCAATTTTGACCACAATATATGATGCTTGATCAATATTAACACTTAAAAAAATACAAATCATAATGTTTAAAAAGTAGACGAGAGTTTTTAATACAAATACATAAAAAGTGGTTAATACAATATAAAATAAAATTTATTTTGAAATATTTACTGAGTTTGGTTTTCATGACGAACCAAACATGTCTGTGCATTGTGTTCCTCCCTTTGGCATTTTGCGACATCGGTATGTCACAAACAACTCTATTTCATTAGTATTGTTGTTAATGATCATAATCGTACGCCAATTTTTTTAATGCAACATAGGTTTGGAAAGCACCATCGGTGTTGATGTGCATCGAGTGATCGAAACTTCATTGACAGACCGATCAATGCCAATTTTTTCACAAACTTTGTCAATGAATTCATTCAAAGAAATGCTTCTATCAGCTGTAATTTTTGTTCAATGCTATCACATCGTTCATTGACCATTTCCAAGTTCCATCTGTATGCCTCCATTCTCCACCATTATTTAGCGAGACGAATATATTCATGTCTCATGTGAATAAAATTTAACAAAAAGTGTAAGAAAATCACATTTTTTACTGGAAAATGCTATTTTTATTGAAAAATATAAAAAATTTCACTGAAAATGCATTTGGGGCGTGTGGGTCTATCAAACACCGCAAAAGCCATAGATTGCCTAGTGACTAAATAAAACGAGGCGTTTGGGGCATTTATCAGACGCGAAAGCCTCAAAATACTTACTACGTTAAAAAATCGATTTTTCTAAACGGGCATGAGCTTTTTCATGTGAATTCAACGACAATATTAAATTTAAAACACCGAAAAGTACTGTAAGAACAAACGCTAACTTTCAAATGTAGATTTCACGGTTGAAAAGTTTCGATTTTGCAGCGGCTCGAAACTTCTGGTTCTAAGGTTTTGGGAGATAAGCGAAAGAGGAAGAAGAGAGAATGAAGGGCTGGTTTGCAATTTTTATTTGGGTACTTTTTGTAAATAGTATTCTTTTTATTTGATTTTTATTTATTAAATTGAAGGAAATATTATTTGTAGAAATAAAATTTGTTGAATAGTATTTTTAAAAATTAGAATTGTAAGAGTTTAAAATGCTCTCCCACTGCTCAGGCTTTTTTTTTTTTTTTGGTAAATGACGTGCTAAGAGCATCCACAGCGGTGGAAACAAATGAAGGATGACAATTGGAAATCGATGATGTGGCAGCAAAAAGAAGAGCAGTGGTTGGACGGATGAATTAAGAAGGAATAGTCCCCCTGTTTTGTGGGGCTGAAAGTGGGGGGAGTAAATCGAGGAGGTGAGTTAATAACTAATATTTTTTTATTATTTTTTTTTATTTTTTGTTTTTTTATTTGTTGTGTTTTTTTATCTTTTGTTTTTTTTTTCATATTTTTTATTTTAATTTATTTTTTGATATTGTATTTTTTTAAATAGTATTATTAATTTTTTTAAGATATAATTTTAAATATTGTTAATTTTATTTTATTTTTTTAATCACTAAAATGTAAAAAATAATTTTTATAAAATTTTGTATCATCAAAAATATTTAATTGTATAAATTTTATATCAATAAAATTTATTGAAATGTGTTTAATAGATGTAAAATAGTGAAGTAAGATAAAGTAAAAAATAAAATGTAATGATAAGTGTTGATTCATTGATGTGGAGTATTTTTTAAAAGAAGGATGAATAAGTTAAAAATTATGTGGAGGAGAGATATTAAAATAAATGAGGGATGAAATAACCATTACTGTATATGCTAAGGCCATCTCCGACCGTCGCTTTAAATTGCCACCAAAATACTCAAATTGCCACCAAATTTGAGTTCATACAGTATAAGGACTTGTTCTTTTGGACTGAAATCGGCTTAACTGGACTGAACTAAACTGAAGCAATCTGAACTGAAACGAATTGATTTTTTTATAAAAATAATAATAATTTTTATAAATTATTAAATATTTTTTAAAATATTAATAATATTGTAACGGTAATTAGATTGTATATTTAAAATTATTGATTGAAATTATTTTTTATTTATTTTATTTTAATTTATTTTGAAACGAACTTAATCGAGCTGAACTGAAACAGTCTGAACTGAACTTAAGCGATCTGAACTGAACTGAACTGGATTGAAATTAAGTCCAAAAGAACAGGTCATAAATCTTCTTCAATCATTAAACTCAAATTTTAACTCAAATAAATAAAAGTTTAAAAATTACCATACAAAATTACATAATACAATACCATATTAATAATTAAAAACACACATATTGTTACAACAAATATAATATATAAATTATAAATTACTTATTTTTTGAAAAAATTACAACAAATTATAATATATAAATTATAAATTACATATTATTTGAAAAAGTGTCCACAAATGCTCAACCAATGCATTTCGAAGTTCGAAATGAGCATCGGTATCTCTAATTTTTTTTATGTCGACGAAGAAAGTCTTGAAATATTGAAGTTTCGTCGTTCACCATTTCAACATTTGGAGTTGACACTTCTCTTACTTCTACAATTGGAGCGTTGTGGTCACGTTCATCTTCGACTATCATATTATGCATTATTATGCATGCAAACATTATATTTTGCAAATCACTTGTTGACGGCGCGAAAACTTTGTCGTGGAAGCTAACGCGGTCAAAATAAATTTATAATGTTTCCTAAACTCAACACAATATAGCAAGTGATAAGTATAGGGTCGATCCCACGAGGAAGCAATTGCAATTTAGTTAATCTCGGCTTTGCCAAAATAGTGTCACAATAAAAAGGTTTTGGACCTGGTTGCTGAGTCACAGTGTTTTATCAAACTACTAACTAACAGAAATAAGAACTCTAAGTAACCCAAACTAACATGCAGAAATAATAAACTAAACACTTTGACCAAACCGTAAACAGAGAATAAGTAATCAAACTGAAATCAAATAATAGGAAAGCAGGCTTCTGGGCTCACGGTTTCTCTCTGGGTTATCTGGGCAAACTACCGATCCCTGACACTAATGATTTTAACTGATGGTTTGTCAATCGGTTATAGGATGTCTATCAAAGCAAAGGTAGTCCTATTAAGTCACGCCTACAATTACCCCACTCCAATCCGTCCTTATTGGGTAAAGAAACGACAAGGTACTTTATGCCTAATCCCCTGAGTCTAGTCAATTCGATACCTATGTGGTCACATGGATCTAGTTTGCTCAAACTCGCATTACTCTCTCGACGAACCCAATTCGGCCAATAGCATGTCCGGAAATCCGAATCATACGACCGCTACTCCAACACGTTCTAGCGCTATACCCGTAGTACAACTAGATATTATTACTCGGTTTGATCAATCGCCAGTATCTCAAAGTGAAAGGGTTTCCTAACGACCAAATTAGTCTGCCCAAACCTGCAAGAATAAAAATAACCCTCAACTGTGTAATCGGGAACAAACCCCAGCCAGTTAACTAAGCCCTATCAACCTCACGGTTCTACTAAGCCCAGAGTCCCCCGTCGATCTGCCTTTGCCCAGACGCCCTGTATATTTAGCTACTCATACGGAAATAAATAAGACAAGAAATAAATTGGAAAAGAAAAGAACATTGCATAACTAAAATTGAAATTGTCTTGAAACTGAAATAACAAAACGAAATCAAAAATATAAAAACATTAAAACGAAGAAAAGATCTCGGTCATGGTGGCTCCGATCTCTTCTCCGCTCTCCGGCAGCCGCTCCTTGCTCTCTCTATTACGTGGTATATGGGTGTGTCGAAGGTTATAATTTTCGTCCATCTATCTCTCTTTTATAGGTTCTGATTAGGGTTAAAAATCGCAGCTGCATGGGCCTCCTGGAATTAGGCGCCGCTATTTCCATAAGAAATCCGATTTCCATATTTAAGTTATGTTGCCTTTGCCTTTGCCCGGTAGCGACTCTCTCCCTGGTACAAAGACTTCAGTTCAGTTTCTTCTCTTCCCAGGTGGTGGTGGTGACTATTCTTCTGACTCCTCGACATATTTACTTTGCCCATAGTGTTGACTTTGCCTTCTTGGGTCAAACTGCTCAAGTCACTTTGCCTCGAATCCGCGCGTTTGCCCAAAGTGGACCATTCCAATGCCTTTTCCGCGCAATCTCCACCTGCTGACATTAATCCTGCATACTTTGCCCAAACACTCCAATGTGCCCTCCCAGACACACAAAACAACTCAAACTGACTCGACAACAACTATAAAAGGGCTCAAAGATGAGCAAATAAAATGGCTCATCACTTGTCATCCAAAAACGAGCAGGATTTGCTATAATTGCAAATCGACTTTGGAGAACTCCAAATGCACGCTCCACGTCTTTTCTGCATGACTCTTGCATCGATCATTGCAAAATATTTTTTTTTTGGGCCACGAGGATCACGAATTGTTTGCACAAGAGTCGACCATTTGGGGTAGATTCCATCTGCTAAATAATATCCTGTGTTGTATTCTTTCCCTTGAATAATATAATTCGCAGGAGGAGAAATACATTGGGTAAGATTAGAGAAAAGATGTTATCTCTCCAACACATTAATATCATTATTAGTTCCTGGCATACCAAAATATGCATGCCATATCCAAAGATCATAATCAGCAACAACTTCAAGAATAATTGTTGGAGAACCACTACGACCTGCATATTGCCCAGCCCACGCCGTAGGATATTTTTTCCACTTCCAATGCATACAGTCAAGACTTCCTAACATACCTGGAAATCCGCGTTGTTCACTAACAGAAAGAAGTCTAGCAACATCATCGGAGTTTGGCGATCTTAGATATTCTTCTGAGAAAATTTCCACAACAGCATTACATAATGTTTTTACGCATTCAATTGTCGTTGACTCTCCAATTTTGATGTATTCATCGGTGGCATTTGCTGCAACTCCATATGCTAGAATCCGAAACGCTGCTGTGATTTTTTGAAGTGTAGACAGACCAAGTCGACCTGTTGCATCTTTTTTTTTTGTACAAAATATTGATCATGATTTCTAACAGCATTAGAAATTTGAAGAAATAAACTTCTAGATATGCGAAATCGCCTACGAAACATTAATTCATTATACGTAGGATTTTCAGAAAAATAATCCTTAAAAAGATTACGATCTGCTTCTTCTTGATCGCGATGTACCACTCTATGACCAACAATCGAACCTCCACGAGTAGGCTCAACATTTAATTGTTCAACCAACTCGCAAAGAAAATTATTGCTGGACATTACTGTTTGATAAAGATTTTGATTTTTTGTATGAATTTCGGTTATCAATCGTTCATACTCTTCATCACCAGAAGAAGACGAAGAAAATGATACATTTAGAATAACTTGCGAAATTAAAATTCATATTCGCAAAGAAATTGTTGTGAATACTATTAAATTTAAGTAATAGAAAATTGATAAGAGTACACAAATATGTAGAGGAAAGTGACACTCTGCACAACACAATTGCTGGCACACAATTCAAGATTCACAAGTAAATTAATTGATAGACGCCCCACATAATACTATCTTTACGCAAAGTGAAATCAATATGCACAAGTGATTGCAGGTACACAATTCAAGATTGAAATAAGTGATGTGATCACACGACTTTATTCAATAAATAGCACTCTGCACAACACAAGAGCTTGCAGGCACACAATTAAAGATTCAAAAATAAATTAATTGATAGACACGAGAAAAATAAGTGATGTGATGACACGAAGTTTTCAATAAATCATCTCTTCACAAGTTATTACCATTTGCTTTATTCAAGATAAAAATATTATTTTCCCTCTCTGCACAAGTTATTACATATTGCACTAGAATAATTCTTATATAAATACTCTTTTCCATCTACACAATTCACACACTTCTCTCATTTTCTTTTAACTTTTATCAATTCACACACTTCTCTCATTCACACGTTTCAATGTCGTTTCGTATTTCCAATTACTCTGTTGAAGAGGACATACATCTTTGTAATGTTTGTATTGCTATATCTCAAGATCCGATTGTTGGAACAAATCAATCTGGAGCAAAATTGTGGTCTCGTGTAGAATCTGATTACAACAATACTCGAGAAAGCACCATCAATGATATGCGTAACATGAAGTCATTGCGTGATCGTTACACGATTATCAAAAGCGCAGACTCAAAATTGAATTGATGCATTGCACAAATTGAACTTCGTAATCCAAGTGGCGCTTCAAACGAAGATATTGTAAGTATATTTTTAATTTATTTAATCAAAAAATATATTATGCATGTCTTCTAATTTATTATTTTTGTAAATAAAAAATTTGCAGCTTCGTCAAGCAAAAGTTTTAATGATGCAAGATTTAAAGTATAAAAAGGGATTCAAGTTTGATCATGTGTGGCAACAAATGAAAGATTTTGTGAATTCAGGAAATAATACTGAAAGTCGCACACGTAATTTGGCTCAATCACAATCAGACGCTTCAGTGTCAGATTCTCCTCATAATTCTTCTCCAGATTTATCTCAATTCTCTATTAATTTAAGCGACGACAACGATGGTGGTACATCTTCCCAAATTCGACCGGGAGGAGTGAAAAAGGCTAAGATGAAAAGAAAAAAAGGAGAAGATTTGTCTCGTATTGCTAAATTGAATGAAGAATCTAATAAAAAAATTGGACAAGAAATGGCTGAATCAAATGTTCAACAACAAAAAATAATATCTGAACTTGAGAAAAGAAGGTTGGTTAAAGAACAAACTAGAAATGATAGAATTATGTTTGTTAATTTGGATTCCATTGTTGATCCGGCTCGAGGTGAATGGTTTCGAAATGAGCAACTCGAGATTATGGGATCAACTACTCATCAATCAACTAATGAAAATCTGTCACCCTCTTTTGGACAATATTTTGGCGATATAGGAGGTTCACAAAATTATTTGCCAAATTATTAATAATTTCGTAGTATTTATATTGGATTTTGTAATTTTTTTTATTATTATGTATTTTTTTATGTGACATGTATTATTATTGTATCGTGTATTGATTTATATGTTTTTGTGTCATTTTTCTTGTGTTATTTTGTGTCATCTCGTGTCGTTTTGTGTCGTATTTTGTTTCATTCTCTTGGCGTTGGTATGTTTGACCTTTATGTGAAGTGTGCAGGCTTGTAGACTTTATTGGAGTGAAAAGAGCGAAGAAACAAGTTGGAACGAGTCAAGACGGAGTAGAGGACCGAAGCTGCTATCTAGCACCCGCTACATAACCTAGCACCTGCTAGGTCCAAATTCCAGCAAGTCCTGTTCCCCTCACCTAGCGCCTGCTACAATCCTAGCGGGCGCTAGACGCATTTTTCTGGGGCAATTGACCAATTTGACCGACGTTTTTGTGTACTACTTATAAGAGTTTTGACCCTAATTGAACACAAACTTCTCTACGCACGTTTTTGGAGACTCCTCCCATAGGTTTTAAAACATCGTTCTTGCTTTCAATTGGTGGTTTTTGGATCTCGATTAATCTACAACATTGGATCACTTGTTCTTGATTTTTCTGGGTTCTTATTAGTAAGTTTAATTTTTCCTTTTAATAGCTCTTGTTGATTTTTTCTTTTTAATTATTGTTTTATCTTGTTTGTTTGATGATCCATATGAATTCTCTTTTCTATAATTGTTCGTCCTTGATTAAATTCATGAGTAGCTAAACATCTAACTAGGATTAAGGGGATTTGAACATGAACTAGGGCTTGGAAATTACACACGCATACAAGGTGTTCGATTAAATGCTTAATTTGATTTCAAATAATTGTATGAGGCTTAGTAGCAAGTACATGACATAGGATAATCGAATACGCTAAAATCTACCGGCGACGGACGTTTTATGAGATTTGTATTTCGTAAATTCACGACCCGACGTTTATGTTTGATGAACCCGAAATCCTAGCTTTTCTCCTTATTCATTACACCTAGTTAATTCTTGTTCTTTGTTACTTGATTATTTTAGATTAATATTTCTTAGTTAATTTCTAGTTTAAAAACAAAAACTAATTCACCGCATTATGCTATATTCCTACCTCTCTTCTGTTGCAACCACTTGAATATTAATACGAGTGAAATTGTGTACTTTGTACTTGGTTCTACCTAGAACAAGAGTGTAAAGGGTAGAGTACAAACACTTAACACAATTCGGAGATTCTAAAAGAAAACTCTTTTATATATCTTGTAAAGGGTGGAACCACTTACAAACACATCTACAAAATTCTAGCGAATCTTGTAGAAAGGTCAACACGACCAAAAACTAAGTCTACGTAGAACTAATCTAGCGATGCGTACTACTAAGACTAAACTGATGGTAGAACCGGAGCTTTCTAGCGAAGTCTCTCGGTCTAAATATTTTCTCTCTCTAGAAAATGTCAAATCAATGCATGAATAGTGAATTCCAACAACCCGGTATTTATAGGAGTCGAGAATTAGGGTTTCCGGAATTCACGCTTAATGGGCCGAGCCCAAAGCATCTCCATGGAATATTCGAGATTCCATTTTTCCGTACTTGACGAACCCAGCTCTACGCACCGCCACACTAGCGTGTTCTTCGTGCTTCGAGCTAGTGGTGGGCATAGCTGGAATACTTAGTGTTCTTCATTGGACTATCATTCTTCTAGCGAAGTCTTCTAGTCGCACCCGCAGCTGGCTTCATTCCTTAGCAGTCATTCGTCCAGCTCTTGTGTGTAGCTATGCTTGCACCGCGTCCGTCAAGATGTTAACACTGATTCAAGGTCTTCATGGTAAGCCTTGAACTCTCTGATTGGTAGTGCGTTGGTGAACTCGCATTTCACTCTGATCCACGTTGAATCACGTTGATGAATTAGCTCGTTCAACGCTGACGCACTGATGTAACTCCATGATGCTTGTAGAGCCTAAGTCTGCTTGTTCCACGCTGATGAACCGTGGTTACGCGTTGAGTCACTTGTTAATTCCACAGTTCATACAGCTTGTTCTACGTTGACCTAGCAGACTTGTATGAATTAATGAATAGAAAACATACAATCATAAAACATGAAGTTACTACAAAACAAAGTGTATAGTTCAACGTAGTTCAAACAAGAATAACGTGGTTCTATGTTGAACTAGGAAGAACTACACACTAACAATCTCCCCCTTTTTGAGTCAACTTCATAAGTGGGGGTTCGTAGAGAATCTCCCCCTCAAATTAGTATCATACTCAAAAAGTTCGACGTTGAGCAAAGAAACATAGTAAACATTCATACGTACTACAAGGCATAAGAAGAAAAACATGCATACGTAGAATAAGAAAGATAGCATAACATTAACAGCTCAAACCGAGCAAAATAACATTGTACCAAACGTAGAACAGAGTTAAAAGCAAAACAGTCATGAAAAATATCGCAGGTAAATAGTTTAACGAGGAGCAGGGATAGAAAGCACTTGAATTGAATTTCATTCACTGGCTTCAGCGTCAGACTGTTCAGGAGTGGTGTGGTGGCGCAAGTCTTCCTCGTCAGACGTTTCATCAACCACTTTGAGGTTTGATTGGTATGGCTTGCGTCGAGGCTTGTTGGCAAACTGCTTTCTACGTTTACCCATGGCCACTTCACTCTTGGCTAGTGCAGCGTGATCCGCTTTCATTTTTGCCTGTGCCTGCGGGCCACCAATAACATTTAAACCTTTACCTCCTGAAGTGGCACGTTGAGCAGGTTCCTTGACACCAGAATTTTTGAATGTGATCTTTGGTAGTCTGGGTGTCGTGGACGTGCCATCACTTGGTTTTGTCTTCTCAACGGCACTGCTGCCCGATGAGCCCGCGCCCTTAGCTTTTTCGGCCTTTTTCACCACCTCAACCTCGTTCACCGTGCCATCTGCGTTCTTTCTTGCTCTTCTTATGCGCAGCACGCAAGATTTGCACTTCATCAACTTCTTCCTCTTCATCCTCTTCCTCTACGTCCACCTCTTCAGCTTTTCTCTTGCCACTCTTCTTTGTGGACTTCTCTGTGGGACGGTCAGTCGCGTTCCTTGACGCCTCCATCTGTTCAGCCACCAAATTGACCATACCTGATAGCCGCGCGTGGACCAATCTCAACGGGCCCAGATCAGCGTAGGACGACCCATCTCCCCCTAGACGGGCCGCTCGACGTGACTTCCTATGCATATAGGCGGCGTACTGCGACGCATCGTCAATTTGAAAACGCAAATAGGAAAAGTCACTTAAGAGCGTGGTCGGCTCACACAGGTACAAGTCGTCCGACGAGTCCTCCCCCGACTCCTCCGACGTAGAATCAAGTGCCGATGATGGCTTGCGGCGCGATGAGCTAGAGGACTTGGTCCTTTTCTTTCTTGGGCCACCGGCAATGAGCAGTGGTTCAACGATTGGCCCTTCAGCGTAGCGCCGCCTGTCCTCCTCTTCGTTCCCCAAACGGCGCCACGGTAGTTCAGCAACCTTGTGCGGCGCAATATATTTGGAGTCAAATCGAAATTGAATGATTGACTCCATTTCATCTTCTTTGTCATACGTGAAGCCCTGACTGACGAGGATTGCACTGATCAGATGGGGGCACGGCAGTTTGGCCTGAGTGAGTTCGGAGTCAGTCATTAGACCGTAGGACGCGATCTTGTTGAAAACCACCTGACCCAGATCTACCTGGATTCCACGACTCAATTTATACATTAAGTGTAGTGCATCCGCGTGCACCACTGATGAGTTCGACGTGGGAATCCAATTGTTGGCGATGATTTTGTTGAGATGAGTAAAGAATTGGGTCAACGTGGTGCAAGCAGGTGCCTCCACCGGTGAAATGCCGCCTGTAACGATGAACCCCATCATTTTGCTATCCGGGTGATGTTTGGGTGGCACGTCCCATGAGGCTTGGATACGGGATCGTTTGAACATGGCGTTGATCGTGCCGGGGGAAAGATCATATTCATGTTCCCTGATGGTAACTTTCCCGTAGGACGCTGAACCGGGTTGGCTGAACGCAGCGTCAATGTGGCAAAAAACGAGTTTGTGGACGTACGGGCTGTAGTCCACGTCGAAGTTTACTGCATCTGAAAGATGCATCTCATGCATAAAGGCCTGGAGCCCACGTTGAACCCACTTCTTGGTGTCGTACCACCGTTCGGCGTTGATTTTCTGATCAACCAGTGTGTCAAAACGATCACTGACCCATTCGTAGAAGAAATCAGCAGAGTGACCTTCCCCTACGTGGCGCGCGGCCACAAGCCTGTTTTCAGGCACTTTTACTTCCTCTGCAATGGGCTCATCGTTGAGCGGGGATGGTTGAACAGGAGCAACCACAGTGTTAGACGCGTCACTGGCGTCCTTGGGTTGTTCGATGGGAACATTAGTGGTGGCCCGACGGTCAGCCATTTCTTTTCGGGCCACTTCGGCAATACGATCTGCCTCGGCCTTCTCCTTTTTCTTCTTCTCAATCTCGGCAGCACGTGCCGCTTCATCATCCTTTTTCTTCTTCTCCAAAACGGCTAAACGATCAGCCTCTTCTTTTTCTTTCTTCTTCCTCTCCACTTCGGCTACACGTGCAGCCTCTTCAGCAATACGCTGGCGTTCTAACTCCGCCAAACGGTCCGCTTCTGCCTTTTTCTTTCTTTCCTCTTCGGCCCTACGTGCCGCCTCCTCTTCCCTCTTTTTCTTTTCTTCTGCTTCCTTAATCGCCTTTTCAGCGAAGTGTTTGAGGCGACGTTGTTCAATAATGGCTGAACGTACTACCCCAATCCTTGCTTCCAGTGCTGTGATCTTGTCAAAATCCTCTTCAGCGGCCTGTTCGGCCTCGAGAGCAGCCTGTTGAGCGTTGAGTTCAATAATTTTATCAGCGTAGACGGCGGGAGCTTCATATGAAGTCATTTCGGTAAACGGTGAGTGAGGTATATCTGCGTAGAGCAAAGAAGAAAATTTTGGGTAGATGATATGAGATTCAACGTAGAAGATATGAACAATTAATTTGCAAGGGTTGCTCTCTCTAGAACACGCAGTGTAAGGTGCACTATGTGTTTGACCCGAGGGGGTATTTATAGTGGTGCTGTAGCGGTTCAAATTCTGTGGCGTAGAGTGAGCCACGTGTCCACCAGCCAGTCAAGCGTAGAAGCGGATCAGCAGATGCAAATGGCGCATCGTGCGATAGGGGCGTAGAGCAGCTCATGCGCGTTGATCACAACAATTGTAGTACAACGTACCTGCAAAAACACAATCCAAACAGACCAACGCACCACAGGAATATTTAAGCGTGTAACCAAAAAACTTAGAGAAAGAGAGAATAAAATAAACCAAATAGTATGGCAGGCAGATCAACGGTGGAGAGAGTGACAAAAGCACTTGGTCAAACGCATCGGTAGAGTGTGATGAATTGCCAGAGTGTGTCCACGAGCCAGGTAGCACAACGCATTAGCAGCAACCTAGATCAAAGAGTTACACGCGCTGCAAAAGAGGTAATGGGTAGGACAACCATACTTATAATGTAAAATCAGCAAACAGCACAACATTCAAAGAGTAGCACGTTAGACAGGAACGACTGTCATGAGAACTCGAGGTAGCACACGTAGAGCAGGAGTAAATACACATAGACACACGTCGAATTACCCAGATTTCAAATTCACATAAAATTTGTTTTGTCCAACGAAGCCTAAAGAAGCACTTCAAGGGTAGAACAGCTATGTTTCGTCGAACAGGAGTACTCTGCAAAATTTAATAACACGAAATACAGTTAAAGGCATAACAGGCACACACAAAGTGGACGTACGTACCACCACACAGAGAATCAAAATCGCTGGAAAGAACATTAAGTAGAGATATTGGAGGTAGAGTGACAGTGCTTTATGGACGGTATTGCTATTTTGGCCAGTTCAACGTGTAATCACGACCATGTCTTTTGCTTTTTCAAGCGTAGAACAGGCTTATTAGTACCCAATTAGAGGGGTGTTATAGATGATGTTTCCTTATATATTTTTGTTTTCATCATTATATGTATAAGACCATGTCTTTTGCATTTGCCCGAAGACCAAGTCAATCAAGACCCGATCCATCGAGGAAATCTTTAGGCCGACTTTTCCTGCTAGACATAGAGCAAACAAGTTCACTCCAATGAATTGCTTATATGAATATTTAAAGAACAGTATGTCCAAATACTACGTCACTGTGCAACTGTCAACAACTAACCTCACCTTGCTCTACCTCATGGTTCCATTGAGAAAATAAACGGCTGTGGGTGGAGGTAGCCAATTGCGGCCTACTACCCTTCAAGATGTGGTCATGCAGAGAGACTTCCGTAGGTTCAAAAATCTTTCCGAAGCAAGTGGTTTTGTGAAGAAGTCTGAGAGTTGTTTCTCCGTAGGCACATGTTCCATTACAACCTTACCCCGTTCTACCAAGTCTCGAATGAAGTGATGCCGTATGTCGATATGCTTGGTCTTTGAGTGTTGTACCGGATTCTGACTTATCTTTATAGCACTTTGGTTGTCACATTTTAAAGTGAGTGGCGTGCTCTCAATTTGATAGTCGGCGAGCATTTGTTGAAGCCATAGCATTTGGGTACAACAACTCCCAGCAGCCACATACTCGGATTCGGCGGTAGATAGAGCAATGCAATTTTGCTTCTTGCTATGCCATGAAACAAGATTGTTGCCAAGGAAGAAACACCCACCACTAGTACTCTTCCTCTCATCATTGTCACCGGCCCAATCTGCATCTGCAAAACCAACAAGATAAGAAGAAGTATCTTTAGTGTACCATAGACCAAGGTTGGTGGACCCGGCCACATATCGAAGAATACGTTTCACGGCAGCTAGATGTTCTTCCTTCGGTTTGGCTTGGTAGTGGGCACAAAGGCATACACTATACATGATGTCCGGGCGAGTGGCAGTGAGGTAGAGCAAGCTTCCTATAAGAGATCTATAGGTAGAGATATCGAAATCCTTGCCCTGTTCTGCCTTGCTCAATTTTTCCGTGGTAGCCATAGGTGTCTTCATATGTTTGGCATCCGCCATGTCAAACTTTTTGAGCATGTTGATGGCATACTTGGTCTGGGAGACAAACATACCATTGTGACGTTGCGAGATTTGGAGACCAAGAAAGTGACTTAACTCCCCCTCCAAGCTCATTTGAAAGGAAGAAGCCATGGCATTAGTGAACTCTTTTACCAAGTGGTCGTGGGTAGCACCAAACACAATATCGTCGACATAAATTTGTGCAATGAGCAGTTCTTTCCCAACAATTTTGATGAAGAGGGTAGTGTCGGCATTCCCACGAGTGAACCCAAACTTCAAGAGAAAATCCGTAAGGCTTATACCATGCACGAGGTGCTTGTTTCAAGCCGTAAAGGGCCTTATGGAGGAGGTAGACATGATCCGGCTTGTGAGGGTTTACAAAGCCCTTGGGTTGTTCAACATAAGCCTCTTCGTCTAACACTCCATTAAGGAAAGCCGCCTTCACATCCATTTGTCTCAACGGAATATTTTTGTGACATGCCACCGCAATTAGCAAGCGAATGGACTCTATGCGTGCTACCGGGGCAAAAGTCTCCTCAAAATCTATTCCCTCTACCTGGGTGTACCCTTGAGCAACCAGACGTGCCTTGTTACGCACTATTTGATTGAACTCGTTGGTTTTATTCTTGTAGATCCACTTGGTGCCAATGACATTCACTCCTCTTGGTCTTGGAACCAACGACCACACCTTATTTCGTTCAAACTCATGTAGCTCTTCCTGCATTGCCGCAATCCAAAACTCATCTAGAATGGCTTCCTTTATATTTTTGGGCTCAATTTCGGAGACGAAGCTCATTATGCCCACATCCGGAGATAGGAGAGACAAATTTGAAAGAGTGGAAGGGTCGCTTGCGAGGAAGGTGTCCGTATGACGGGTAGAGCGGGTAACCCTTTGATTCAGATCACCAATCATTTGTTGGTCTGGATGCCTCTTACGGATGTATGCAGGTGGTCCAGAGTTCTGCACTCCGGGGGAGGTAGAAGCTCCCGTGGTGCCCACAGCAGGGTGTGAGGTACCCTGATTTGGACCTTCATCATCACTCTCTGAGAGGGTAGAGTCACCAGAGTTGTGAGATGTGGAAATTCCATTGAGCTGGACACATGGTCCATTTCCTTGATTGACCTCCCCCTCAACCAACACTTCCGTTGTGGGTAGAACAGAGTCAAAGTCGTTTCGTTGCAAGGTAGGCTTAGACGGATTTTCATGAAAATGATGCTCGTCAAACTTAATATTTGTGGATTCTTGTACCGTCTTAGTCCGTAGGTTGAACACTCGGTAAGCATGGCTGTTAAGGGCATAGCCAACAAAAATAGCCTTGTCCGACCTAGAATCAAATTTCTTCAACGGGTCTCTGTCATTCAAAATATAGCAAAGGCACCCATACACACGAAGATGTGCCACATTTGGTTTCTTGGAAGTTAATAGTTCATATGCCGTACATTGGGTACCGGCCCGAATACTGATCCGGTTAACCACATAACAAGCTGCACTCAAAGCCTTTGCCCAAAACCCCTTTGCCATGCCCGCAGCCACCAACATAACTCTTGCCATTTCTTGTAGAGTCCGGTTCTTCCTCTTTACAATTCCGTTTTGTTGTGGTGTCTTTGGAGCAGAGAATTCATGGTGAATCCCTTTGCGAGTGCAATATTCAACGAACACCCCGTTTTGAAATTCACCACCATGATCACTTCGTATACGTTGCACCCTTTTGGAGTAGGTGGTGCGAATTCTACGGGCTAAAGATCGAAAGGCTTCAAACGCCTCATCCTTTGTGCCAAGGAAATTTACCCAGGTATACCTTGAAAAATCATCAACAATCACAAGGGTATACCACTTATTTCCCAAACTTTGCACTTCCATGGGACCCATGAGGTCCATATGGAGAAGCTCAAAGCACTCAGTAGTGCGGTTGTGGGTAGAGATAGCTGGGTGAGGCGATCTAGTTTGTTTTCCCATTTGACAATCTCCACACACTCTCTTGTCAATCTTGGGTAGACTATCTATGCCTCTGACCGCTTGAATTTGAACCAACTTCTCAAGATTTCGAAGGCTGGTATGGCCAAGCCTTTGATGCCAAATATCAATCTCGTCACGGGTAGAGGCACTTAGACAAGACTCAGTGATGGCGTAACAGTTGTTCTTTGCACGAGCAGCGGTGAGAATGCACTCTCCTTTGGTGTTGTACACTTCACAACTTTCTTTGTTGAACTTAACGTTTAGTTCATCATCACATAGTTGGCTAATGCTTATGAGATTAGCACACAACCCATCGACCAAGAGAACGTTTTTGAGAGAGGGTAGACCCTTCACATTCAACGTTCCACTTCCAACTATGCTTCCTTTTGCCCCACCTCCATATGTAACGGGGCCACCGGAATGAGGAACGAAGTCGATCAAGGAGTCTTTGGTGCCGGTCATATGTCGAGAACACCCATTATCAAAGTACCACGTCTCCTTTGTCGTACCCTTAGCCACTGTGAAAGCAACATTGCATATCACCTCTTCCTTCCTTCTCCAAACTTGCTTTGGTTTAGTGTCCTTTGCTGCGGGTAGAGCAGCTCTAGTTCTCCAAACCTGTTTCGTTTTGTCATGCTTATATTTATGAATGCGTCTCCAAATTTGTTTTAAGACAACTCCGTTAGAGTTCAAGTCGTCGGCACGCTTATAGCAGAAAGGTTTGATGTGTCCCTTCTTCCCACAATAATGACACACATAAGTACGCTTGTAATGGGTAGAAGAAGTCTTCTTTTTCTGAGTGGTCATGCCCGTAGCAGGGTTTAGTAAAGGAGTAGACCCGGACGATCGATCCTTTTGAGTGGATTTAGTAGTAGCGTTGTATGCCTTGGATCGATTCGAGACATTTCGTGTAAAATTTTTCTTGTTATGGGTAGACTCGAATTTAGTCACGGGTAGAGCAGCGTTGGAGACCGGTGTCAACGAGGACAATGAAGCAAGTTTGGGTTGAGGAATAATATTTGCACGTTTGAGAATTTTAACCTTTGAGGTAGAAGTCACATTGCCTTTGGATGTATGAGCATCCTCCGGCTTGACCTCATTCGTTTCAATAATAGTTTTGTTTTTAGCATGCACAAACTTTGAAAGCGTATAAGGAGAGTCAGAGTAAACGGAATCAAAAGTTTCCTTAAACCCAAGCCCAAAATGCTTGGTGTTAACACAACCCAACATATTATCAAGTTTGGAGGTGCCAGTGTTTAATTTCTTGAAAAGACAATCAGCAACATCAAGTTTATCTTTAACTTGGTAGAGTTCCTTGGTGCGCATAGCATAGCCTTCTTCCATCTTGGCAAGGGAATCCCTCAGGAAATCTTTCTCTGCATCATCCTTCTTCACAATATCCTCCAGCTCACTTGCCTTCTTCAACGCTCTCTCCAACTCCAACTTCACAATCTCAAACTCTCTCTTGCTCACCCTCTCAGCATCAAGGGTAGAATCAGCTTTCTTCTTGGTCATGCCCCCAGCCAGATAATTGGGGGTTGAACTAGCACCCTTCTCAGTTATGCCTGCGAGCCAACGGTTGGCCGAGCGGTTAACCGTATTCCGTTATATAACGGTTTATTTCGTTAATTAATGAAACCTATATTAATGGCATATACTATATCTGCTCCCAATGTTGAATCATAGATATAGTCCTGTACAGTTACACATGTTGTATGAATTCGGTTTTGTGGAAACCGAGAGATAATTCTGTTAACGCAACGTAACTGGTCAAACTCAGTTCCTAGTCGATGGGTTACGCCAATAACAAGGATACCCGGCCTTTCCCCCTTGAGACTAGCACTTAGTGTATGTGGGCTAATCTCGAGCCTCGGTGTTGGGACATCGACATACTTGAGTGGGTGCTCACTGTTGATGAGTTCACTGAACCCCCTCTCCCTGGAATCTCTAAGTGGTTATCACTGATCGAGTAGAGAATTCCATAATATAGTTGTACACAATTAATCCTTAAGACCCAGACATCACCGTGACTTCATCAGAGGACTAGCTGTATCGTGACGTGTCTCTGATTCCCTGGAAAGGGAGTAAGTCGAAAAAGGAGACAATGTTCGTGCAGTTCGAAATCTGATGTGAAGTCTGTGCATGGTAGTAGGGGATCTGATCGCTTGATATAGATCATGGATGTCCTGTGTGTTCTGATGGTTCGTAGTCCCGGAATCTCTGCCCAGAGTTGAATAGTGAGGTGATTAGAGAAATGTGTTTCTCTGAATCAACCACGAATGGATTTTACGAAACCTAGAACGTACGCACAGTTATCAAACTCAACAAGAGATCTCGATTAACCAATATCTCTAGTTTGATCGGGACATATGTATCGGAGGGATCGTACTGTACGCTAACTATATTACAAGGTTCTTGCAGGCACTTCATTTGTATCTAGGGAATTAGTGAAGCGTGGCTGCTAGACGCTCGTCACTGATTCGTTGGGCACCGACTTGTTCGGAGATTAAATAATATGATTATTAATCTAAAACTCTTGGGAGTAGTTGAAATAAGAACAATATGTTGATCGAATCACAATATGTTGTGAGCCCACGGCTAGTTATACACCTGAACCATTGAGGGTCACAATCTCGTGTAAACCGATCCTTGAATACGATCATGTATTAATTAACTGTTAATTAAGTACATATAGTCGGAGGTCAATATGATTGAATCCGAGATTCATAATTGTGATTATGAGTTGGAAATAATAATGAGCTAAAGAAAACGGACACGATGGTGTACACTTTCTATTTTGGGAAATTTCCCGATTTAGCAGTACCCCTGAAATGGGCTTTCCGATTTTGTGAAATTGGAAAATTTTATTTTTATCTCATATTGATGAGAAAATTAAAACGAGAAAGAAAATATAATCGTTATATTTTTCGGAGATGAAATTGATTGTCAATTTTGGAGAAACGTAATGACGGCTAATGTATTGGGTCGGCTAGGGTTAATGGATCCGATCTATTAGGGTTTGAGCCCAACAAGCTCCTTTCTTCACCTATAAAAGGAGCTCCATAGGCATGAGAATAAACACACCAAAGTGAAGAGCTCAAAACCCTAGCCTCACTTTCTCTCCTCTCCTCTCTCCTTCTCGTCCGCCCCCTCGGCCCCTCCCTCGGAGGACCGCCGACAACCGGAGCCGCCGCCCGCCGCCGCCTAGTGCCGCCGCCGGCAGCCGCCTCCCCTCGCCGAAATCCGATTCCGGCACCGTTTTTCCGGCCCGTTTTTCCCGTCGTATTCTCCCTTACGTGTTTCTAGTGCAATACGTAAGTTGGATTACCTATACGAGGTGAAACCTGATTAGACGAGAGACGCCGAAGGAACGCCCGAGCACAGCCCGAGTCGCGCCCGTGCGCTCCAGCCGTGACACACGAGTCCAGCCGAGAGCCCCGCCACTCGCCCGGCTCTCCCCGCACACGACCCGTGCCGTCCCCGCGTCGCATCCGCGCGACTTCCGACGAACCTCGTTTCGTCCGATGAATCCCTGAGGTACTTACGATTAAATTTAGATTTAATTGTTTGCGTTAAATGTTTGCGCTATGTACTGTTAATGTTTGCGCTATGGGATTTTTAATTGATAAAGATAAATTAATTGTGATTAATTTAAATGTCAATTAAATTCAAATTGATTGGAATTAAATAATATGATTATCTTAATTGTCAATTTGGCGCAAATTGATTATGGGGACATGTTTGTAATTAATTATATATGTGTAATTAATTAATTTGATTAATTTAATTCCACAATTCAAGTTGATTAGAATTAAATAATATGATTATGTTAATTGTCAATTTGATGCAAATTAATTATGTACGGATGTTTACATAAACTCTGATTAGAATTAAATAATAGGATTATGTTAATTGTCAATTTGACGCAAATTAATTATGTGTATGTTTACGTAATTAATTGTAATATATTAATATGATTAATATAATTGCGCTATAAGTAATATATTAATATGATTAATATAATTGCGCTGGAGTAATTATTTTATATGATAATATAATTGCGCTAGAAATAATTAATTTATATGATAAATTTAATTGCGCTAGATTTAATTTATGTAGTATGGGATGCATGAATTAAATATTTAATTATTTGATAATTAAATTAAATGGTGAATTATTGATTCTAATAGATTTGAATTAAATCAATTAATGCATGTAATATTGAAAATATGATTTTCAATAAAATAAAATAAATATAATGTAAAATGTTTACATTAATGAAAAACGGTTTTTCATAAAATTTTTGTTTTCCGCTGCGTATACATGCACGATCCCCAACAGTGGTATCAGAGCATAGGTTCTGAAATTGATTAATTGTCTATGAATATAATCACCTAAAGCATGTTGTTTGTTGAATTGATTGATTTAATGTTGTGTAATTGGGACTTAGTTGTTTCTATTAAGATATTTATTTTTATCTAATAGATCCAAACAATGCCTAATTTGTTATCAAGTAACAATTCAATGTCGAACATGAATGCACCTCGGGGAGTGATTCATCTAGACTTGTTTTTGTTAAAACAAATTAGAGACATCGAGCCATATGATGGCATGATTCGATGGTCTGCTCGGCTCCCCCATTTATGGGAGATAGGGTCGCTCGATCGCTGGTTAGAAACCTCGAGTTTCACTTACGAGACATCACGTTTTTATTATTAAGATATTAATAAATTGAAATAGAAAGGAAGTATCAATATTTAATTTAGTGAAATTATTTATTGACCTATTAAATAATTGATTTAAATATTCGATCAACAAGGTGATAGATTAATTATTTGATTTAATTGTTAAATCAAGTTAATTAATAGAGCACCATTTAATTTGCATACCTCGTTTTAATTGTGATTAAATGCTATGTGAATTATGTGAGATATATATATTGTGATATATGTTATGATCGTATGTGCTCGTTAGGATGACCTATAGAGGACATAGTTGTTAAGAATCAACAATCGATCACTCACTTCATTCTCTCCTAAGAATGTATAACGATTATTCTGATGAGATAACAAACCTATACTCCTCCATTCTCTCCCGAGAATGTATATCAAGCCTTAAAGGAGAACCGATGTGTCGTTCTTTCTCCTTTCCTTCTACCGACAATAAATTATGTGAAAGCCACTTACAAGTAGTATGGTATGCCGTGTTAGCGGGGAGTACTGCTTGTGAGTTAAGCTGTAATTTATTGACATAAGATGGAGAGGTGTTAGCTACGATTCTTTTAAATGTGTGTGGTCGGATAGATTAACTATGGGCTTACACATGTTTACTGGAGTCCAACTTTCACTTCTCAGATCGGTAGGTCGGTCTTGACACATGGTTGACTTTGAAGGGTACGATTAACGTAGTTCATTGTCATGGTGAGGAAAAGTAATCTTTAGGGTCACATAGAGATGTGATTGAAAATGTTTCTACCTTTAGGTGAATGTAATCGGGCTAGATTAACTACGGGTTATATTCACGCTATTGGACCTAAAGCCCAACTAAGGAAAAATAAGTTTTCCCGTCTGTCTGCTAGAGGATAGCGGAATTCGAAAAATTTAGTGGGAGGCAATTAAATCATAAAGACCAAACATTTAATTGTAATCATTAATAACGAATTATCTCAATGTTAATCTTCTTAATATTTCTCAGTAATATTCTCTAAAGATATCCCGTCATCGATACTCGACCAATCCAAATCAAAACTCACTGGCCAAAACCATTTGAATTGGAATCTCAATCTTGTGATTTAAAATGATGAGTGCCTCTATGTACTTGAGAGTAGATTATTTGATAATCTCACTTAACCTTTGACTGCTAAGGACTTCCACTTATGAGAAGTGAATTCCTAGTTCTTATGAATCGTTCATTATGAACTGCAACATGAACAAGCTCGATCCTTAAATGGATAAGTAGTTCAAGATGTTGATCAACGAGTCAACCATCAATACAAGAAATTTGTTCTCATTATTGCTTCTTCATGAAAGAAATGTTCTTCTTGAAGAAAATGACGGAAATGGTTTCCGGTCAAAGCATAAAGATGGATAAAGGTGATACTAGAAGGGCGACTAAGAACAAGGTCAACAAATGAGTTGATGACGCTTGCCATCGTTGTGTGAATAAAGGCCATAGGGCCATAACTGCTAAAATGACTTGGGCAGAAACGTTCTGACAAAGGTTCGTATTGGGTTATAGTTATTCTATTGTTTTGAACAATTGATTATTTGTTTCGTCTAATTTTAGAAACCTATTATTAATAGAAATGTTCTATTATTAGATCTTACTTATATATTTGATATAGACGATAAAGGTTTTAATTTTGTTTTGGAAATCCGATTTCCTTTATACAAAAGAAAGCAAATATGATTTGCTAAAGACGATAAACAAATAAACAATAATGAACTAAACCCAAATATCAGTAATGGATAGAAGTCAAAACCCCGCACAACTTTAGCACGCTAGTTGAGTGTGTTGAAGATCTATTGGATTTGATCCAAACGGAGATGTGTGATCCACTAATATGTTACTGGTGGGGGTGGTTTTCAACTACCAAATGTACTTATGAAGTACACGTCTCTAATTTTGAAGTGTTCAATAATTTTAGACATCAAAGTAGGAAACCAACTTGGTTGCTATATTACGATATAATCGTGGTAATAAATATTTAAGCACCAAGCTTATTGACTATCTAAAAGAGAATACGATTCTCTGGCAATGGACTCCGTCTGGAACTCTTTAATTGTATTGAGTGTCCGAATGTTGGAATCAAACTTTGTTGGACATGGTTCGATCCACAAAGGGGTTCACCAAATTGCCGACGAAACTGTAAAAGTCCTGCACTTTTGACAGTCGTCCATTTGCTGAATAGTGTTACCACCAAAGCAGTTAAAACCACACCATATGAACTTGGGCACTCCCGTATCCTGCTTGCGTGAAGCGGCTAGTGGGAGATAGTGGATCCGGCTTATGCCATTTTGTGGGGTATCCTGAACATTCACAAGGATACCTGTTCTACTATATTTCTAAAACGAAATGTTTGTTTAAAGAAATGTTGCCTTCTTAGAGAAGAAGTTTCTATTCGATAGAAAAGGCAATATAGTAAATCTCGAAATAGTTCGAGAATATGAACCACACTATGAAGTTCAAACACAAGTACTTGGAGATGAACCAATTCAACAAACCACTGATATACATCTATCGGTTCGTAAATCCGAAAGTGTTCGGAAGGTACCTGGTAGACGGTTCCAACTTGATAATGATCAAGATAAAGTTGACGATGGATATGATCCAATAAACTTCAACTGGTTCGTATTAGATATGAATATGGGACATTGGCTTATTGCCATGAAATTCATAATGGACTGTATATACTCCAACAAGGTTTGACCTTGGTAGATCCACCAAAGGGAATCGTTCCCAAAGGCTGCATATTGATCTATTAATTATGACGTGAGAGTATATATAGAAAGGTGTGATCTTTAAAGCAAGGATGATGGGGAAAGAAGTTACTCAAAGACAATGTGTTGTTTATGATGTAATCTTTCCATCAGTCGCTGTGCTTAAGTCCATTACAATTTTGCTGGCCATTTCTGCATAGTACGACTATGAGATATGGAAAATAGATATGAAGTCTACTTTCCTTGAATGTGATATTATGGAAGAGTTATAGCGCAGCCGGAAGACTTCATATTTTCTGGAAAGGAGCAAAAGGTTTGCATACTCCAGCGATCCATTTATGGATTGAAACGAGCATCCCTAAAATGGAACATGTGTTTTAAATACAATAGTCAAAGCGTTGACTTGGTATAAAACTTAAAGGTACCTTGTATTCAAGAGGGTTAGTGGGAGCGCAGTGAAATTTAAGTGTTGTACGTTGATGACATACTAATCATAGGGATGATTGAGTGATGTTGCAGTCAACGAAAGCACGGTTATCCACACGTTTCTCGAATAAAGGATTTGAGCAGAGGCATCCTACGTATTGTGATACGTCACTATAGATATAGATCTAGAAGGATGCAAAATCTTCTCAATCCTTGTACATAGAAACTGTTTCTGAAATGGTTTAGCATGGAAGAATCCTGAAGAGATTCTTGCCAATGTCCCATGGGGTTCATCTCTCGTAATTCGTGTGACTGTAATGTTGATGGAATTCGAGGAGATGAAATGGACAACACATATATCTCCGCACTAGGGAGCATTATGTATGGCATGCTGTGTACTAGACGTGATATTATAAATGTTGTGAGTGTCACAAGTGAATATCAGTCGAACCCAAGACCGGCTTATTTGAAGTCGTGAAGGACGAAATCCTTTAGCACTAGCAATCAAAAGCATTAAGGAGTTGTTCTTAGTCTGTGGGAGGTCCGAGTTGAATTTAGAGGTACTTGCGAACTCTAGTTTTCAACCGGATGTGGATGACTAAAAGTCGATATCGGGATTCATATTCGAGCTTAGAGGTGGTGTCGTATGCTGGAATGGTTCCTGCAACGACTAATGATTCTACCACGAGAACCTGAATATGTTGCAGCATCTAAAGCTGTAAAAGAGACTGTTTTGGACACGGAACTTTATCCAAATGTTGGTTATAGTTCCGGACGCAAATAATCAAGTAACTTGTACTGTGATTATACGGTGTCCTGTAGCGAATGCTAAGGAACCGAGATCTCATCAGAAGTCCAAACATGTACTTGAGAGAATATCATGTGATCTAAGAGATCAATGACAGAGGTGACGTCTGAGTCGAGAGTGTCACTTCGGAAGATAACTTTGTAGATCCCTGTACTAGGCCTTTATCTGAATATGTCCGCGAGAAACATCGAGGGTCGATGGGACTAAGATTCATGGATAGTTGGCTCTAGGTCAAGTGGGAGATTGTTGGAATAGGTGACCAGCGAGCCAACGGTTGGCCGAGCGGTTAACCGTATTCCGTTATATAACGGTTTATTTCGTTAATTAATGAAACCTATATTAATGGCATATACTATATCTGCTCCCAATGTTGAATCATAGATATAGTCCTGTACAGTTACACATGTTGTATGAATTCGGTTTTGTGGAAACCGAGAGATAATTCTGTTAACGCAACGTAACTGGTCAAACTCAGTTCCTAGTCGATGGGTTACGCCAATAACAAGGATACCCGGCCTTTCCCCCTTGAGACTAGCACTTAGTGTATGTGGGCTAATCTCGAGCCTCGGTGTTGGGACATCGACATACTTGAGTGGGTGCTCACTGTTGATGAGTTCACTGAACCCCCTCTCCCTGGAATCTCTAAGTGGTTATCACTGATCGAGTAGAGAATTCCATAATATAGTTGTACACAATTAATCCTTAAGACCCAGACATCACCGTGACTTCATCAGAGGACTAGCTGTATCGTGACGTGTCTCTGATTCCCTGGAAAGGGAGTAAGTCGAAAAAGGAGACAATGTTCGTGCAGTTCGAAATATGATGTGAAGTCTGTGCATGGTAGTAGGGGATCTGATCGCTTGATATAGATCATGGATGTCCTGTGTGTTCTGATGGTTCGTAGTCCCGGAATCTCTGCCCAGAGTTGAATAGTGAGGTGATTAGAGAAATGTGTTTCTCTGAATCAACCACGAATGGATTTTACGAAACCTAGAACGTACGCACAGTTATCAAACTCAACAAGAGATCTCGATTAACCAATATCTCTAGTTTGATCGGGACATATGTATCGGAGGGATCGTACTGTACGCTAACTATATTACAAGGTTCTTGCAGGCACTTCATTTGTATCTAGGGAATTAGTGAAGCGTGGCTGCTAGACGCTCGTCACTGATTCGTTGGGCACCGACTTGTTCGGAGATTAAATAATATGATTATTAATCTAAAACTCTTGGGAGTAGTTGAAATAAGAACAATATGTTGTTCGAATCACAATATTTTGTGAGCCCACGACTAGTTATACACCTGAACCATTGAGGGTCACATTCTCGTGTAAACCGATCCTTGAATACGATCATGTATTAATTAACTGTTAATTAAGTACATATAGTCGGAGGTCAATATGATTGAATCCGAGATTCATAATTGTGATTATGAGTTGGAAATAATAATGAGCTAAAGAAAACGGACACGATGGTGTACACTTTCTATTTTGGGAAATTTCCCGATTTAGCAGTACCCCTGAAATGGGCTTTCCGATTTTGTGAAATTGGAAAATTTTATTTTTATCTCATATTGATGAGAAAATTAAAACGAGAAAGAAAATATAATCGTTATATTTTTCGGAGATGAAATTGATTGTCAATTTTGGAGAAACGTAATGACGGCTAATGTATTGGGCCGGCTAGGGTTAATGGATCCGATCCATTAGGGTTTGAGCCCAACAAGCTCCTTTCTTCACCTATAAAAGGAGCTCCATAGGCATGAGAATAAACACACCAAAGTGAAGAGCTCAAAACCCTAGCCTCACTTTCTCTCCTCTCTCCCTCTCGTCCGCCCCCTCGGCCCCTCCCTCGGAGGACCGCCGACAATCGGAGCCGCCGCCCGCCGCCGCCTAGTGCCGCCGCCGGCAGCCGCCTCCCCTCGCCGGAATCCGATTCCGGCACCGTTTTTCTGGCCCGTTTTTCCCGTCGTATTCTCCCTTACGTGTTTCTAGTGCAATACGTAAGTTGGATTACCTATACGAGGTGAAACCTGATTAGACGAGAGACGCCGAAGGAACGCCCGAGCACAGCCCGAGTCGCGCCCGTGCGCTCCAGCCGTGACACACGAGTCCAGCCGAGAGCCCCGCCACTCGCCCGGCTCTCCCCGCACACGACCCGTGCCGTCCCCGCGTCGCATCCGCGCGACTTCCGACGAACCTCGTTTCGTCCGATGAATCCCTGAGTTACTTACGATTAAATTTAGATTTAATTGTTTGCGTTAAATGTTTGCGCCATGTACTGTTAATGTTTGCGCTATGGGATTTTTAATTGATAAAGATAAATTAATTGTGATTAATTTAAATGTCAATTAAATTCAAATTGATTGGAATTAAATAATATGATTATCTTAATTGTCAATTCGGCGCAAATTGATTATGTGGACATGTTTGTAATTAATTATATATGTGTAATTAATTAATTTGATTAATTTAATTGCACAATTCAAGTTGATTAGAATTAAATAATATGATTGTGTTAATTGTCAATTTGATGCAAATTAATTATGTACGGATGTTTACATAAACTCGAGTTGATTAGAATTAAATAATAGGATTATGTTAATTGTCAATTTGACGCAAATTAATTATGTGTATGTTTACGTAATTAATTGTAATATATTAATATGATTAATATAATTGCGCTCTAAGTAATATATTAATATAATTAATATAATTGCGCTGGAGTAATTATTTTATATGATAATATAATTGCGCTAGAAATAATTAATTTATATGATAAATTTAATTGCGCTAGATTTAATTTATGTAGTATGGGATGCATGAATTAAATATTTAATTATTTGATAATTAAATTAAATGGTGAATTATTGATTCTAATAGATTTGAATTAAATCAATTAATGCATAAATCAATTAATGCATGTAATATTGAAAATATGATTTTCAATAAAATAAAATAAATATAATGTAAAATGTTTACATTAATTAAAAACGGTTTTTCATAAAATTTTTGTTTTCCGCTGCGTATACATGCACGATCCCCAACATTTCCGACTTGGGGTAAACCCACTGCGGTTGGTGGCGGGTGGAGTGGAGAAGGAATTTCCAGAGTTCCTCTGATTCCAGAAATGCTTGAACCTCTTCTTCCTCTTGATGTCTTGACGAACAAGGTAGCTCACGGCATCTTGAATGGCGGTGAACTTATCTGGATTTGGAGAGTCAAGAAGAGAAAGGGCCTCGCTTTCATCATCGGAGTCTTCGGCAAGAAAAGCATTACTCTCGGTAGAGTGAGGAGAGTGGGTAGAGCTGGCCTTGTTGGAGGTAGAGCTAGATGCATTCTGTGAAATTGCAAGGGCCTTCATGGAATTTTCAAATGGAGCCATGGAGTAAGACTTGTCCTTCAACTTCAAGTTCAACTCATAGTTCTTCAAGTGACTCATGATCTCGTTGTAATCACCCGACAAACCGAGCTTTGTGTCTTCCATCGTAGTAACCTTGACGCTAAACTTTTCGGTTACACCTCGTAGAACCTTGGTGCAAATGAGTGGTGGAGGTATGGGATCTCCAAGCTCTTGGCATTCACTCACAATCGCCATGATTTTGTTGAAGAAAGAGTCAAGGTCTTCATCTTCCCTCATTTCGAGCCGGTGAAAGGTAGTGGTGAGACCTCTGATTTTGGACCTCTTGATACTATCACTCCCTTCACACATCCGTTCCAAAGTGTCCCACACATGCTTGGCGGAAGTGAGGTGCCTCACGACTGAGAACATATGGACGTCGATGAGATCGGTGATAATGTGGATGGCCTTAGAATTGAAAGTAGCAGCTTCATGTTCGGCAGTGGTCCAAGTAGACTCATCCTTCGGGACCGTGTCACCATCCTTGTCCACAATAGTTGGTGGTTGCCAACCGTTCAACACAGCACCCCACACCCGTGAGTCCACATTCTTCAACTTCAACCTTGTCTTGCTCTTCCAGTAAGAGTAGTTTGTAGAATTAAGTATGACGGGCTTGACAACAGTGAATGACTCCATCGAAGAATCTCTTCCTAGGATCACACCAAAGGTGGTGAACTTGCTCTGATACCAATTGAAATTGTGTACTTTGTACTTGGTTCTACCTAGAACAAGAGTGTAAAGGGTAGAGTACAAACACTTAACACAATTTGGAGATTCTAAAAGAAAACTCTTTTATATATCTTGTAAAGGGTGGAACCACTTACAAACACATCTACAAAATTCTAGCGAATCTTGTAGAAAGGTCAACACGACCAAAAACTAAGTCTACGTAGAACTAATCTAGCGATGCGTACTACTAAGACTAAACTGATGGTAGAACCGGAGCTTTCTAGCGAAGTCTCTCGGTCTACAAATTTTCTCTCTCTAGAAAATGTCAAATCAATGCATGAATAGTGAATTCCAACAACCCGGTATTTATAGGAGTCGAGAATTAGGGTTTCCGGAATTCACGCTTAATGGGCCGAGCCTAAAGCATCTCCATGGAATATTCGAGATTCCATTTTTTCGTACTTGACGAACCCAGCTCTACGCACCGCCACACTAGCGTGTTTTTCGTGCTTCGAGCTAGTGGTGGGCATAGCTGGAATACTTAGTGTTCTTCATTGGACTATCATTCTTCTAGCGAAGTCTTCTAGTCGCACCCGCAGCTGGCTTCATTCCTTAGCAGTCATTCGTCCAGCTCTTGTGTGTAGCTATGCTTGCACCGCGTCCGTCAAGATGTTAACAATGATTCAAGGTCTTCACGGTAAGCCTTGAACTCTCTGATTGGTAGTGCGTTGGTGAACTCGCATTTCACTCTGATCCACGTTGAATCACGTTGATGAATTAGCTCGTTCAACGCTGACGCACTGATGTAACTCCATGATGCTTGTAGAGCCTAAGTCTGCTTGTTCCACGCTGATGAACCGTGGTTACGCGTTGAGCCACTTGTTAATTCCACAGTTCATACAGCTTGTTCTACGTTGACCTGGCAGACTTGTATGAATTAATGAATAGAAAACATACAATCATAAAACATGAAGTTACTACAAAACAAAGTGTATAGTCCAACGTAGTTCAAACAAGAATAATGTGGTTCTATGTTGAACTAGGAAGAACTACACACTAATAACGGGTACCGATAGTAGTGTTTCTCGAGAGATCGACTCAGGCAAATTGCTTCGGCAATAAGTTCGGTTATTTTTATTTGATTTTTGACGCACTACAACGTCTTAATCATGTATTTATAATATGTATGTTTTGATTATTATTGAATTATATTTACTTTAATTTATATTTTAATCTAAATTATGAATATTAATTATAAAATTAAAATTAATCAATATAAAATAATAAGTTATATAAACTTGAGTAAAATACAAAAAATTTAAATAAATAATCACTTTTAGAAATATAGCTAAAATTTACAAAATAATAATAAATTAAAAAAATAAACAATAATAATTTTTTATATGATATTTAAGAAATGTTTGAATGTTAAATTAGTTATATTTTAATAATTTATAAATTTAAAATAAATAAAAAATGGATGAATAGTGTTTTAGTAAAGATTTAAATTAGAGGCAAATTTGATTTCTACTATTCACAATACTCAAATTGAGTTCGGAATTGAGTTATAAAAAAAAACTGTTGGAGCAAGATATTGGTGGCAAATTGGACATTTGAGTCCAACTTTGCCACCGTTGGAGATGGTCTAAGACCACCTCCAATAAGGGATATTTGGAGGGGTAGTATTTAATTCCAATAGAAGTTAATTCACATGAGTATCTAACTTCTTATTTTCTAAAAAATTATTTAATAATTCCGAAAATTTTCTGATATTTGAAGTGAATGTGGGGTATGAGTAGGGTAGGTGGGCGGGATGGATGAGAAACGATGAGATAAAATAATGTTATGTGTCAATTGCTTATTGGACATCTATATTTCGTTTATCTTATTTTTTAAATGAGATTTTTCACATATAATTAAAAATAATTTTTCGTTTTTTTAAATCAATATTTTTTTATTTTTCATGATCTATAAATAGAGATTAAGTTTGTTTAATTTGAATACCAATTTTTTACAATTTTCTCTATTTTTACTCTTTGAATAATTTTTAAGTTTTTTTTCGTTTTTTTAATAATATAATTTATTTTAATATTTTTCTAATTAAATTATGTTTATAAATTATTAATAAAAATAATAAGTAAATAATTTAATTATTTGTATGTCAATTTTTATTTAAAAAATATTATTATTAATTTAAAATTTATAAAACATATAAAATGAATAAAATAATATATAGTGGGTATAGGTTTAATGATTTTGATGGAATAATTTTTTGAAATATTTTATATTGTACATGACATATTTGAAAGATAATTGAAGATATTTGATGTGTAAATTAAAATAAGATGACGTGGCAAAAAATATGTAGAAATGAATAATTTTCTATTTAAAATAGTTTTAAAGCTATACTTATATAAAATTCTAATATTAATTAAACTAAGAAAAAAAAAGACACAAAATAAATCTAAAACCTTCTTACCCGAGCGGTCACCAATTAATATGATATGATTCGCGCGTCTTTTCAATTCTATGCTCTTTTTAATTTCGTTACACTTCCTTTTAATATGATTTGACTCCACGTCTCGGTCCCGACAAGGTTTTTGGTTGATATTTTCCAGCTGTACAGTAACCCAACCCGTACGAAATTTTAAGTCGGAGGTTTTACCGGAGAAGAAGCTCATCCTTGTTATGTAAACCCTAATTCTGCTTTCGGAGTTTGTTGATTTGAGTTCGAGGAAATAATTACACATTTGCGGTTTTGTGCAGTGAACTCGGTGACGAAGAACCGATCTCTTCGGCTTTTCCCATGGGTTCGGAGGAGAAATCGCCCAGTACCATGCAGGTCAGTGCCTAATTGTTGAATTTGATTCAGGGGAAATCCTTAGTTTCTGTCTCATCTTGTTTAATGGCTTCTTCAAGCTCTCACATATTATAAGGTCTTTCAGCGTGTTAAACTGTACCGTCTGAAAGAGGATGGGAGATGGGATGAACTAGGAACTGGCCATATCACTGTGGATTATATGGATGTTTGACTCTTTTTGCTTCGTTTTTTCAACTTAATTTCTTCGTTTCTGTTGAAAGTTTATAACATTGTTGTGGAATTGTGGTGCAGAGATCATCATCAGAAGACATAGGATTGTTTGTTAATGAAGAGGAGGATAATGAAATGCTATTGTTGCATCGTATCAGTGCAGATGATATCTATCGTAAGGAAGAAGGTAGCATTCTGCATTGAAGTACTTGTTGCACTTGAAGGATAATAAACTTACATAACTTTCACTTGTTGCACTTTTGTTTCTTATTCCTTCTACTTCTTCAAGAAACAATCATTGCATGGAAGGATCCTGATTTTTCAATAGACATGGCCCTTAGCTTCCAACAGACGATCGGTTGCAACTACATATGGCTAGTATCAATAGAGTGTGATTTCTTGCGATTTTAAAGTTCTTTTCCTTTCTTTCACTATTTTATTTATACTTTTGGTTTCCATTTGTGCTCCATACAGGGATCAATTATGTTGTCTGCAGAGAACTATTCAAGTTAGGACTCTGGCCAGTAAGTTCTCACTGGAACGATCCATTTCTGTAATTAGTTCTGCATATCTGTTATACAATATTTGGGATCTGATTTGTAGACTTTTTTTGTCAATTTCAGGATTTGGTCGGTTGATTTGAGTATTAGAAGTTCATGTAATGCAAAACCAATGAACTGTCTAGATGTTTGCGGGCTAGACTAAAATGGCCCAGTTTTAGGTAGTTGATGAAAAATGGAAACACGGAAAAAATTACAAGAGAACTATATATTTTGGACGCTTCAGCTTAATTTGATAGTTTAGTCTACTTCTGGAGAAATTTGCCATAAAACTGAAATTTTAAGGGTAAATTAGAGTTCATCTGAAAGAAATTAAGTTTATTCTTGCCATCTTGGTAACGACTAACGAGTGATTGGAGAGGATCTCTAAGAGGAAATGGAGTTCAGTGTAGGACCAAGACAAAATAATAATTTTTGTGCCATTTTTAAAATTGTATTTATCTCTACTTGTTATCCTATATGGTCATGTGATAGATGATAGCTCTGATTATGATATGGTTTCTCATTCTCTAAAGATTGATGAGGTCGTGTGTAGACTTGGTTTCCTTCGAACTGAAGTGCTGCTACAACATTCAATAAGTATTGTATTGGTTGAATTCAGTTTCTCACTATGTGACCTGACCCTCTGGTATTATAGTTGAAGCTTTCATCCATAGTGTTTAACCTGTGGAAAAGAAAAACTCTTGAGTTAGAGTAACTTATCTTATACACTTATAGTGGGTAAAATAAATGAAGATACCTTGTGTAATGTGTATAAATTATAAAAGCAAAGTTTTGATGTTTGAGGCTAGTGGCTGATTTTTTTCATACTCTAAATCCTTCAGATGAGACAGTCCACAACATCAACAATGATTTGAGGGAGTTGCCTCCAGTCGAGCTGGCCACCCTCCCTATGATACTTAAGGTACATGTTGATATACACCAACTTCTTCCCCTATAGCTCCTGTTCATTTTAATATTGTTGTTTCTTTATATTTTCTTTGCTGTATTTCCATTGCACATTGATGTTTCTGCTGGTTTATTCTGTCTTTTATGGGTTCTCTTGTTACCTTTCATTCTTTACTTGAAGAATGTTTCTGGTTTTCCAGATTGTTGAAAGTGGAATTGCAGATCATGTGCGGGTGGCAGAGCTAATGTTGCATGATGTAAGTTGGCCAGATACATACTATGATAAATAGTGTTTTATATACTATAAAAGTGCTAAGTTAGGGACAGTATATGGCGCACGATCGTCCATAAATTTAAAGACGCCCGCCACATGTGATTTAAGTGGACGGGTTGATGCACGTTGAATCGCAAGAGTCTTCTAGGAAGTAGGAAGTATTTGTTAGGTTTTAGAGATTTTTTCCCAAATCTAGAAAGTGCCCAAATCATATATAGACGAATTGACCTTCGTTTTTGTTGACGCCGATTAAACGCCATCACATTGTCTCCGTTGTGCTGACTTTGCTTGTACGCTGGGGAAATACTGTTCTGGAACAGCGTCTATGACTCTGTACAAGAGGGAAGGAGAGGATGAGAGGCTGTGCTGGAGTTAGGGCTTCCAGATGACCCTTATTGTGCTCATGAATTTCTGCTTATTTATATTATCATACTATTATTCTTGAGCTGTTTTATATTTTATCTATTTATAGTTATTATGCCATTTTTGTTTATTATTTTCCTTTATACCTTCCAAACTGGATTAATATTATTTTCTTCCCGATTATTACTTTGCCTCATGTCGTATCATACTTTATATTAACTCTCTTAGTATTGTGTGTTGTGTCCTGTTCCTTCCCTTCTGTTTTATTAGTTAGTGCTATTTAAGATAACTTGTTTGTGTTGCAGGAAGTTTTTTTTCGTAAGCTCATGGAGCAGTTTAGGATATGCGATGATTTGGAGAACGTAGATGGTCTGCACTTGATTTTTAAAATCGTTAAGGGGATCAGTAAGTACTAAGTAGACTTATCATTTATCTCGACTTGTTATAATGTTTATGGCTTCACATTGATTTAAACATTCTCTCTGTATTCTTGCAGTTCTACTAAATAGTCCCAAGATTTTTGAAAAAATATTTGGGGATGAGTTTATTATGGATATAATGGGATGCCTGGAATGTGAGTCTCTCTCTCTCTCTCTCACTTTGAAACCAACCCTTGCTTTATACTCTTCCTGACACGATGATTTACCTTTTGTTAGGTTAAAAGTTGGTAATTAATTGAAGTTCATTCATTGTGGTTGTCCACTAGATTTCCTGGATCATTATTATAATTTATAATTTGAATTTTTAAAGAAATCATTCTATTATTAATTACTTTGTTGATGGTAGAACGGCTTCAAATTTGTTTGCAGTTGAATCTGAGGCACCTAAAGCAGATCATCGTAAGTTTTTAGAAGAGCATGTGGTTTTTAAGGAGGTATATCTTCCCTAACATTTCCAATATTTATTTGGTTAACCCCA
This sequence comes from Euphrasia confusa, assembly GCA_954870475.1. NCBI lineage: Eukaryota > Viridiplantae > Streptophyta > Magnoliopsida > Lamiales > Orobanchaceae > Euphrasia > Euphrasia confusa. The sequence continues at coordinate 19,195,999 of OX940969.1, read as the reverse complement.
TATTATACATGTCCAATATTATTCTGCTATGTGGTGTTATATAGGCCATACCCATTAAAGATCCCATAGTCCGTTCGAAGATATATCAAACTTACAGAATTGGCTACCTAAAGGTCTGAGTTTTAGTTCTTCTAAATAATGTATTTTTTTCATCTGTATGAAAGAAAAAGAAACTTATGCTTATATTGCTTATGCCAGGATATCATTTTTCCCAGAGCATTGGATGCGCGCATAGTTGCGAATTTGAATTCTATAATTCATTCAAATAATGTGACTGTGAGATCTGTAACCAGTTGGTTCAATCTTTTCTTGTTTTTAAGTTCTAAACTGACTTAAGTTTATTTTATTGCAGGTCGTTTCCTTGCTAAAAGATGATAGCACTTTTATCAAGGAATTATTTGCTAGGTTGAAGTCTCCTACCACTTCTGTAGAATCAAAGAAAAAATTGGTACATATCGGTCCTTACTTAAATCTTTTGTATTAAAATACAAAAATAGAAGTGTTACAGGTGCTGTTGACACCACCAAATAGAAGTGTTATTATCCGTAAGCGTCAAGATGTGTTTTGAAACTATAGTTAGTTGATCTTGTGCCCATTGCTTTCCAACAATTTAAAATTTCAAAGTGAATTGTTGGAGAAATTGGACAAGTTTTCTCTTGATGTTTTCCTACAATGTTATTATGTTACCTCCAGTTTTTGAGTTCTACGTGGAATGAGGGTTCTTAAATTCCAAAATTTCCACTGCTTAATCCTAGAGAAATGAGTGAAAAATGTTGAGCGCACTTGGTATTATCTATATAAAAATTAATTCCGAGGCTAGCACTCATTGGTTGTCTTCATGACACAGGTACACTTCTTGCACGAATTCTGTACCCTGAGTAAGAGCTTGCAGATAGTGCATCAGCACCGGCTATTTAGGTATGTTAGATGCAGCATCTGTTTACTCTTATCAATCTTTACATCTATGTAATATACAATATAGTTCACCAGTTCACTTTAAAAAGTGCGAAACTTTACTGTTGTAATGATTTTTATTAACTCAGTATGTATGATTATTTGACATTCAGGGATCTCGTCAATGAAGGCCTCTTTGACATAATAGCATATATTTTGCAGAGTGAAGACAAGAAGCTTGTTTTGACTGGGTAATGAGATCATTCATGACTAAATAAAAATGTATCTGGAAATGAGCATGGAATTATTATCCTTTCATTTGCTGTGGTTCAGTTTACATCTGACATCTCCATGATAATTTCTCATTATGGATACAGGACAGACATCCTCGATCTTTTGCAGCGTCTGGATTCGACTAATCTGCGTTCTTATGTTGCTCAGACGGATGGTAGTCTTTTTAGACTTTTGGTGAGCAAAGTTGAAATTTGTATCGACATACTTTTCATACAGACTTTTGCTGCATACAGTTGTCAGGTTAATTGTTTGAAATTGGTGATAGGCGTGCTTGTTAGGGATCCCTTTGTAGGTTGGGGTGGGCGGGCGACCGAACATGTAGTAATGGAATGAGGATAAGAGATGTGAGCATTCAAGGAATAATGAGAGGAAGTATTGGTTAAATTGAAGATAATCTTGGTTGAACTCTTTTATTAATATCTAGAACTCCTAAACCAAATAGGATAAAGGTAACAATCCTTCTCCAGTTTTCAAGGAAGCTGAATCGGACCCTGAAACTATTGGTTTGAATACGTTTATTTGGTGTTCTTCATTTATTTTCCTGTGCCACATTGAGTTGTGGGAGTTGATGAAAGCCAGTTCTAAGTTGACTCTCCACAATCAAGAATTAATGAAAGCCAGTTCAGTCATGATTATCCCAATGGAACATGTATTTCTTCTTAATTCCATCATACTTGTTATCTCAAACTTTACTGTCACACCTGAAGCTGAAAGGTCTGAGTGGGTTGGAGGTTATTAAAAAAAATATTATCAGAATCATTTTGAGTTTACTAAGGTATATAAATGTCCTTAAATTTTCAGGGTAAAAATATGCTTACAGATTTCGGAGATGATATGCAAGGTCAATTTGTTGATCTTATCTGCAATCTTTTGAAAGCAGCACCAACTCCAGGACCAGGGCCAGGACCAGGATCACAGGTAAACTACTTGTGCAGTGGTTGTGTAACATCTTATTTCATTGATATCAAACTCCCTCTCTGCTGGTTAATAATCTTTTTCCATTTTTTTTCTGATCAAGTAGGACGAGAAAACACAGGTATGTTAATGGTTTTCTTTAGTCTAGCGATCAGGACACTTTAGATCCCCTGCCATGTTATTTGATAAAGCTAAATTCAATTGCAGAGAGAACACATAGTAGAAATTTTCTACGAGAAGCACTTTGTTCAATTAATTGACACGATAACATCATCATGCCAACCAAACTGTCCTGGTAAAATTGACAACAAGTCTGTGAGCTTGGATGGAGGATCCAGGAGTCAAAGTGGCGCGAAACCCGAGATATTATTACATATTTGTGATTTGCTGCGGTTTTGTGTTTTGCAACACCCTAATAGGATAAAGTAAGGAATCTTTTCTCCTTGTGACTAATTAACTTGGTGTTTTCGGATCAAGAATGTTCTTCCGATTGTTTGTTCTGCAGATCCAATTTTCTTCACAACAATGTGATTGATAAAGTTTTGTATCTGACGAGAAGAAGAGAAAAGTATCTTCAAGTTGCTGCTATTAGATTCGTGAGGGCAGTTGTTTCTTGCAGTGTAAGTTGATTACATTACATTGATTCAATCTTTATATCGTTCCCTAATTGTCTTCCTGCTAGGATTATGTGATTATGATCCTTGAGTAAACATTTTTTTGTCATGTTGGAAAATTAACTCATTATCATTATTTTTAGGGAAAAATGGCAATAAAGCCATTTTTCAACATTTTTTCGGCAATAAGGCCGATCTTCAATTTTTGTGTCAATTAGGCCATTTTGTGTCAATTGGGCCAAAATAATATACCTGGAAGGACGAAAATACCCTTCCACCTGTTTTCACAATCGAACCGGGAGTAAAATCACGCATTCAATTCTGTGCGCATCTCTCTCTCTCTCTACTCCAACCGAGGGGATTTCAATTCTGAAATTCAATTCCGAGCCGAGGGAATTCATCGCCGTCGCCGCCGCGTTCAAGCTAAGGAGAGGGGGAAGGTCGCCACCGGTGAGCACCTTGAATTCTCCGCCGCTAAGGAGAATCGATTTCATGCAGTCCGTCTCCATCGGCATCGATCGATCGATTTCATCGCCGCCGCCGCCGCCGTTTCTGGCACAGTTCAAATGTCAGATACGCCGCCGCCTTCCTTGCCGGCGATTTCGAATCCACATACCCAATCAGTGCTTAAATGCGTGATTCAGCATGCACGCACTGTGTGTGGATTTTAATATACATGTTAGTGTTTTTTCGTTGCATTCAGTGCTACTCAGTGTTTTTAGTGGTTATACAGTGTGTTAGGGGTTGTCAGTGTTTGTATGTGCTGTTCAGTGTTATTGATGGTTGATCAGTGTTTATATCTGCTGTTCAGTGTTTTAATGTGCTACTCAGTGTTTGTATGTGCTGTTTAGTGTTATTGATGGTTGATTCAGTGTTTGTGTGTGTTGTTCAGTGTTTTAATGTGCTACTCAGTGTGTATATGCTCATTGTATTTGTGTTAATGATGGTTAATCAGTGCTGTTAGGGCTGTTCAGTGTTAATGATGGTTGATCAGTGCTTATCATGTTCAGTTAGTGTTTTTATGTGTTAGTCAGTGTCTTTCATGTCATGTTCATTGTATTATACTCTGTTTTTTTTTTTTTCTCGCAGACCTCCATTGTCTTGGGAACTTTTGACCACGAGAAATTGTATGAAAAAATCACAGAAATGATTCCATGCGTGCGAGAAGGGATTATAATGTCCCGATGGTGTCACCTGGGTTGAGAAAGAATGCAGCTCCAAACCATTGGACGCTGCTCGTCTGCGACTTCGTCCAACGGAAATGGCGATTCTACAACTCGATTCAACCCAGGGGGTCGAAATCAAAGGACCATTACATGGCGAATGCAGCGGAATTGGTACGTGTACTGTTTTTTAGTCGATATTTAAAAATGTTCCCTTTTTAATGATAACTGATAAATTGTTTGTTTCGTACGTTTCAGAAGGAAAAGTTAGAAACCAACGTGGACTAAAGGCTTGAGAAAGCGGGGAAGTCTGGTTTCCCGATACATGAAATCGAGGCCGTGAAGCCTCTCCCACAACAAGCCCCATCTCTGTAAGTAGTTCAGTGCATAATTAACTCATTCAGTGTTTCTGTGTTTCATTTTATGCACTCAGTGTTATATTTATGCATTCAGTGTCAGAGTTTTTTTTTTTTCCCTTTAACTCCTCTGCGCCTATGTGTGTGTCCAGGAATGAATGTGCTTTGTACGTATGCTACTACATGGAGAAAATTCTGAAGAAAGAGTCCATTCCGGACGGAAGAGTTCCAATTATTCAAGGCTCACGTGATACGAACCATCCTGACCATGAAGGAAAAGTAGTGCGCTTCTTGGCCTGTGGGTTGTTTGTTTAGTTCTGGTTGAAAAAAACAAGAAGTATTTTTTTTTCTCTGTAAATGTATGAACATGATTATGATTGTGTTTTGGTTTTATTTTCTGTAAAAAAAATGTTTTTTGTTCATATTTCTATGTAATTGTCATCTACTCAGTGTTAATATTGTCTACTCAGTGTTAGCAGTGTTTATTCTGTATTTCATTGTCATCAGTGTTAATCTTGCCCACTCAGTGTCAGCAGTTGAAAACTTCTTGAATTGCAACATTAAAAAACAACCAAATGCAAAAATTACAACACAAGAACAATTAAAAACACTATAAGAGCATAAACTGAGCAAAAGCAAAATCTGATATAAAATAATTTGTATAGCTTTACACAAAAAGCTACTCCACATTCTCCATAACATCCCATTTAAAAAAAAAACTTTTTTTTTATTAAATCTGTCATGTACAAATAAATACCCCCACCATGTATATGTTTCTTCTATAGTTCTCTAACTATGTAGTACTCCATATGTGATTCTTTATTTTAATTTATCTCCTTAAATTAATTCTCCTGCAAAATATATTAGAGTCATCCTTGCTGTGAGTTGTACTGCTCATAGCCTCCTGGAGGTCAGCAAACATCTTCGGTCCAGCCAGGCCCCGCATATCATGTATATCGGCGGGCCCAGGTCCTTGAGCGAGGGAGGCTTGAATCTGATCTTGTATCGCTCGAATATCTTGTTCTGCTTGAGGAAGACGCATTTGAAAAGCCAATTCTCGATGGACTCAATCCATTTGGTGAAGGGGTTTGAGATATGGATATGATGTGGCATTCCAGCATCTGTTCCCACAGACTTGTCCCATTGCATATTTCTGCAAATAAATTTTTGACAGGGGAAATCAGTTACAGGAAAAGGCAAATAAACCAGCAGAATGTGTAAACGTTTGTAAAAAGCTACTCACCTTCGCTCTACCAGCCGCCTGTAAGGAAAATAAATAAATAGTCGGTAAGTAATCTTATAGGAATAAGACATTTTTATGTGTACAGAAAATAATGAAACTCCACAACCTGAGTGATTTCAGAATCCCATTTTATATAACTTAAATAAAAGTGGTTATTATCTGCCTCCCCCATTTTATGTGAACAGTCATACACAACACTGAACATAACATTTTAACACTGAACATACACCAACACACACAATCAAAAACTGAGTGGCCATGCAATGACACTGAGTGGCATGCAGAGGCACTTAAATGGCATGTACAACACTAAACAGGACATTTTAACACTGAACAGAACATATTAACACTGAACAGCCACCAACACACACAATCAACACTGAGTGGCCATGCAATGGCACTAGGTGGCATACAGAGACACTGAACAGGCATATACAACACTGAACAGAACATAAAAACACTGAACAGAACATTTTAACACTGAACATACACCAACACACACAATCAACACTGAGTGGCCATGCAATGACACTGAGTGACATGCAGAGGCACTTAAATGGCATGTACAACACTGAACAGGACATTTTAACACTGAACAGAACATTTTAACACTGAACATACACCAACACACACAATCAAGTTGATCAACACACGATCACACCGAAAAACACATAAAAAACACACAATCAATGGAAATTAACAGATTGAAAGTGAAAATCGAATTAGGGTTCGAAATACTTACTTCCTCTCCTTCTTCTCGCCGGCGGCAGGCTGAAGGCTAGGGCTCTCCTGCTCTTCACTCGACGGAGTGTACTGAACAAGCCTCCCTCCGTTCAGTGTTTTCGGAAGCAGCCACAGAACTGGTGGTTGGAGTCGGCACGGTGGATTTTTTTCGTGGCGGTTTTCTTCTCGACGGAGCCACAGAGGAGATGAAAATCGAACAGTTGAGATGAGAATCGAACAGTTGAGATGAGATCGAAAGTGAGAGAGGTTTTCGTTCTTTACTGTGTTTTAGCGAGAGGGAGAGAGAGAGAGCAGTGGTTTCGTGGTTTCGTGCGCGAGAGAGAAATGAGAACCCGTTTGTTTCAAATTTGTATATATGGAAGGGTAACAATGTCTTTAAACATTTTATGCGGCCTAATTGACACGCGTAATTTCTCGAAAGCCTTATTGCCGAAAAAATGTTGAAAAATGGCCTTATCGCCATTTTTCCCTTATTTTTATCACACGCACACACACAAATATATATATACTAATAAATGAACCACACTCTTTAGCAGAACTAATGTTTCAGGATATAATATTACTGTTTTGTATAGAACCTCCCTATTTAAAGGACAGCCAATACCTTATTTTTCTGCTTTTTGTCTTATTTAACTGTTCATGGATTAAATTTTGCAGGATGAGCATCTGCTGAACCATTTAGTAAAGAATAATCTTCTCAAACCAGTTATAGACGCATTTGTTGCCAATGGACTTCGTAACAATCTTCTGAATTCGGTGGTTCTTGACCTCATTGAATATATTCTGAAGGTGATTTATTATTTTCCACAGCATCCTTGGATCGTACAATAGGCACATGAAAGGTCATGCATTAAAGGGTTCTTCTTGAAACATATCTTCTGCAGGAGAATTTGAAAGTGTTAGTGCGATATCTGGTTGATACTTTCTGGGATCAATTGGTCAAGTTTGAGAGTTTACCTTCTATTAATGCACTAAAACTTAAATATGAGCAGGTATTTTTAATATTTTGGTTATATGCTTTAATTCCATTTTCTTGCACTGTTGTGCATGTAACAATCCTTAATGATTTCAGTCGCTAGAAAACTTGGATACGACAATCACTGATAGTTTGCTAGACCAAAGAAAACAACTTGATGGTCGTGCTCTGGAGAAAGAAGATTCAGCATCTGCTCTTAGTACCAGACGCAATGATCTTCTGGTTGCAAGGCGTCACTTGGTAGATCTTGCCGGCTCTGAGCGGGCAAAGCGAACTGATGCAGATGGGACACGCTTGCAGGAAGGTAATCTGCATAAAATATTCTTTCAGCATACATAATTTTAATGTCATGTTTTTGTGACATTTTCTTTACCTATCTTTCTATCTATCTATTTTTTAAAGTTGTGAATAGTTGTATTTATTCCAATGATTGAAGGTATGGTTGAAGTTGTGGAAAAAGAGCTTGAACATCCTTCTCTTCAGGAGAAATACCAGCTTCTATGGCCACAAAACGTCTTGCAGCGAAAGACTGAAGAAGCTTCTATGGCCACAAAACGTCTTAAAGAGTTGCTAGATTCTCGTAAAGCTTCCCAGGATGGTTAGAATACAACAGATTGCGTCTCTAAAGAGTGCCAATGATTTCCTATGTCATAATATATTGATATTCTTTGGTTGTGCAGGGGCAGAAAGTCAGAAAGGTCAAGGAATTCAGGTATGCGTGGTTACATTCATCCATTATGATAACAAAGATTAAGAAATCCATTCATTAAAATTTTATTAGCATACGTGTGAGTGGATGCAGTGCGGTCTGAATATGATCGTCTAGTGAAAGAGTAAAAACAACCGCTCTGTCAATGTTTATGTCCTTTTTTGTATACACATTCTTGAAAAGATATGACAAAAGGATAAACTGTATTCTATTTATTTATTTCTATACGTGTAGGATGAATCAAATAGGTGAAGAGCTTGAAAGATTGAAGGATGAAGCGTTGATAGAAAAGAAGCAAAACTTAAGGTATGAATCTAAGAACTGTTTTTAACTGTCATGTGTTTATTTTTGTTCTGTCTATATCTTGTTCAAATGGACGATTGACTAAAGACTTTTCCATTTGTAGTGAATTTCCACAAACAATGTCTCCTAGTGCTGGAACTTCTACGAAATTGGCTCTTGAAAACATGCTTTATTCTTCTTCAAGCACCTGTGATTCCATGGCATCTAAACTATCAGAAGCTGAGGAGCGTGAACGAGACTTCAACTGCAAAGGAATATGGAACCAAGTCCATTCTCTTTCTGAAGCTAGAGATAAAATGGAATTCCTTTTTAATGAGGCATCATCCTCCATGTGAGTTTCTTAGTGTTATAACCATTATATTGAGTCTTACATTTTTCGAATTGTAGCTGACGATTGTCTGCCACTTACCCATCCCCGCAGATGTCAGTTCAGAGATAGAGAGGTTGACCGTCGAGGAAAGGAGGTAGAAATTAGAGATTTGAAGGAAATTGAACAACCTGAGTTAAAGAAGATGGAAAAATCGTCTGCGGGAGTGGTATTGTGCTGCACTTGTACTAGATTTTCTTCTTGCAAGACAAAGATCTGCCAGTGCCGAGATGGGGAAAGAAGGTGCAGTAGTGCATGTGAGTATGACCAGAGACAATGTCAGAACAGGCGAGTAACAAGTGCGGGAGTGTTAGTCTGCTGCACTTGCAGTAAGAACTCTTATTGCAAGACAGCAAGGTGTGATTGCCGAGCTGAGAAAAGAAGTTGCACCACTTCATGTTGGTGTAAACCTACTAAATGTAGTAACAGGAGAGAGAGATATTGATGTGGATCAAGTTGCTATGGCCTTCTTGGATCGCTTGGACCGACGTAAAGGGCTTTAAGCCCATGCATCATGGGCTGAACTTTGGAAACCTGCTATTGCTATTTTTAGTTTTGATTTCTTGGATCTTTTTATTTTATGCTTTGATTGTTATTTCCTTTGCCGAATATTTTCTCCCTTTGGACTTGCAACTATATTAGGTTGCTGCTAGTTGTTTTTGAAGGACGATTTCCTTTTGGCAAAATATTATTGAGATTCATCTCTTTATCACAATTGAACGGCATAATTTTTGTTATCAACGTTTAATTGTTATTCGTTTTTTTAGGCATAATCTTTGTTATCAACGTTTAATTGTTATTCGTTTTTTTAGAGTGTTACTTTCGCTGTGCATCATCTGGTATCAGAGCGACAATCAACAGAAGATGCCGCCCCGTAATACCCGCAATCAACGAACTGTTCCCATTGAAGAAGTACAATACCGAGACGATGTGGCCCAACTCCGACGTCAGATGGAGCAACTCACAACCCAATTCGCAGCTTTGCAGGCGACGCTCCCCAATCCCAACCCCATTGCAGATTCCGATGAAAATACAGATGACGTCGATGATGACATTAACATATTCGCCGACGATAATCAACGAGAACCTGCTCGTCGTTTCCCACCCCGTGCAGATGATCGTCGTTGGGAAGCAGGGATGCGCATTGAGATTCCTGAATTTTCAGGTGAATTACGGCCTGATGACTTCATAGATTGGTTATCTACTGTAGAAGAAGTTATGGATTTCAAGGTTGTTCCTCCAGCATCTCGTGTGCCGCTAGTCACCACTCGTTTTCGTAGCCGTGCACAAGCATGGTGGCAACAATTGAAAGGTCAACGACAACGTTCAGGCAAGTCGAAGATTGTCCACTGGGAAAAATTGCGTAAATATATGAAAGCCGAGTTTGTACCGTACAACTATGAGAAGGATTTGTACCAGCGTCTGCAACACTTACGACAAGGTCAAAAATCTGTGACCGAATACACGGGAGAATTTTATGCTTTGTTGTCCCGTAACGATCTTTCTGAGACACCCGCTCAACTTGTTGCTCGCTACATCGGGGGTCTCCGTCTTCCTATTCAAGATTTATTGAATTTTTGTGATCCCTTTACTGTATCAGAGGCCCATCAACGAGCAATCCAGGCTGAGAAACAATTGTTGCGGCGATCACAGATCACTACAAGGTCAGCATCTTATCCCGTGGCGAATCCCTCGCACACGCAGGGCCCGCCACCTCGCTCTGACCCTACTAGCCAACGTAGTCCCAATTTACAAGGTGGGGGTCGTAATCCCACCTTCAAGTGCTTTAATTGTGGGGAACCTGGACATAGGATGTCCGAGTGTCGTCAACCATTAAATCGAACCTTGGCGATGTTTGATCAATTGACGATCGATGAACCTCAGGATGCTATTATAGACCCAAATGAGGAATTAGAGATCGTTGAAGGTGATACTGGTCCACTACTTATGATGCGTCGTACTTTCCTCAGCCCGCGAGCATCGTCCGACGATTGGCTTCGAACGGCAGTGTTCCAATCTACTTGTACCATCTCGGGTAAAGTTTGTTCTTTTATTATTGATTCCGGAAGCTGTGAAAATGTTGTCTCTCAGTCTGCTATAGACAAGTTGGGTCTCCTCACTGAAGTCATCCACGTCCGTATAAGTTATTTTGGTTGAGTAAGGGTACTGATCTTTTGGTTTCTCACCGTGCTTTGGTCTCCATTGCTATTGGGTCAACTTATTCTGATGATGTCTATTGCGATGTGGTGCCCATGGACGCTTGCCACCTCTTACTCGGACGACCTTGGCAGTTTGATCGGTCAGCATTTCATGATGGCAGGAATAATACTTACTCTTTTCTTTTCAAAGGAAAGAAAATTATTCTCATGCCAAAGCGAGACAAAGTGACGCATGTGGTTGATAACTCAAGTTCTTTACTGACACAAAAACCATTTGAATGCTCAATGTCAGAATCTGGAGTTGTTTTTATGCTTTGTACAACATTCACCACCTTGGCTACCCAAATCTCTCCGGATATACAACTCTTACTTGATGAGTATGTTGATGTATTTCCACCGGATTTACCAGATGGTCTTCCTCCTCTTCGTGCAATCCAACATCGCATTGATCTCATTCCAGGTGCTGCTCTTCCCCATCGACCCCACTACCGCATGAGCCCTGCGGAACACGAAGAACTCCGTCGACAAGTTGAACATTTACTTTCTACTGGACACATTCGGGAGAGCATTAGCCCTTGCGCTGTACCTGCTCTCTTAACCCCAAAAAAAGACGGCTCTTGGAGGATGTGTGTTGACAGTCGTGCTATCAATAAAATTACTGTTCGATATCGATTTCCCATTCCACGTCTCGACGATCTCTTGGATCAACTACATGGTGCTTCTTGTTTCACTAAACTAGACCTCAAAAGCGGCTACCACCAAATTCGTATCCGACCCGGGGATGAATGGAAAACTGCTTTTAAAACGCGAGAAGGATTGTACGAATGGCTGGTCATGCCATTTGGTTTATCGAACGCCCCGAGTACCTTTATGCACATAATGAACCACACTCTTCGACCATTTATTGGTAAGTGCGTCGTCGTCTACTTTGATGATATTTTGATTTATAGTACTACTGTGGAGATACACAAACAACACATACGGGATGTGTTGGAGGTTTTACGACGTGATAAACTCTTTGTTACACTTCTCAAATGTGTATTTTGTTCTCCGTCGGTCACTTTCTTGGGATATATTATCTCCGCTTCCGGACTGGCCGTCGACCCGTCCAAAGTTACGGCACTTCAAAACTGGCCTACCCCGAAAACCATCAGAGAGATCAGAAGTTTTCACGGCTTAGCCTCTTTCTACAGGCGGTTCATTCCACACTTCAGTGGTATTATGGCCCCTATTACAGATTGTATGCAAGGTTCACATTTCTCGTGGTCTCCTTCTGCTCAGTTGGCTTTTGATGACATTAAACAACGGTTGACGTCTGCTCCCATTTTAATTCTGCCTGATTTCCTCCAACCTTTTGAACTACACTGTGATGCTTCTAAAGTTGGAATTGGAGCAGTGTTGAGTCAAGGCGGACGACCAATTGCTTATTTTAGCGAAAAGTTGAAAGACTCGAAGTTGCGATTCAACACTTATGATGTGGAATTATTTGCCCTTGTTCAAGCAATCAAGCACTGGAGACACTATTTATTCCACAAAGAATTTATTCTTTTTACGGACCACGATGCATTACGCCACATCGGTAACCAAGATAAAATCTCTTCTCGACATGCATCTTGGCATGCTTATTTGCAACAATTTACATTCGTGATTAAGCACAAGTCTGGGGTCACTAATCGCGTTGCTGATGCCCTGAGCCGACGCACAAATCTTCTCATCGAAATGCGCAATCGTGTCCCCGGTTTTGACACACTACGAGACACCTATGCCACTGATCCATTTTTTTCCAAGGTCATTACGAAACTTCAACACGACTCCCGCTCAGAGTTTCGGTTTGTTGATGGATTTCTTTATTTCGGTTCGCGATTATGTATCCCTGAGGGCAGCCTGCGTCTTCTTGTTACTCAAGAATTGCATAACTTGGGTCATGCGGGTCAGGATCGAACCTACGCAAGGACGTGAACCGCTTTGTGAGTAGATGTCGTATTTGCCATGTCTCGAAAGGGCAAGCCTCGAATGCCGGACTTTGTTTACCGCTGCCCATTCCCACATTACCGTGGACTGATATTAGTATGGATTTTGTTGTCGGGTTGCCTCGGACTCAACGTGGCAATGACTCCATCTTTGTCGTCGTTGATCGTTTTTCTAAAATGGTTCACTTTGTCGCTTGCAAGAAAACAACTGATGATGTAGCAGTATCTCATTTGTTCTTTCAAAATGTGTATAAATTACACGGCCTTCCATCCACTATTGTCTCTGATCGTGATACGAGATTTCTTAGTCATTTTTGGCGCAGCTTATGGCACATGGTGGCTACTCATCTTAACTTTAGCTCGGCATATCACCCTCAAACTGATGGGCAAACAGAGGTCGTGAACCGGTCGTTGGGAACATTACTTCGCGCTCTTGTGGGTGAACACATTAAATCATGGGATACCAAATTAGCTCCGGCTGAATTTGCACACAACAAGGCTGTTAATCGCTCTTCTGGCTTTGCCCCGTTCGAAGTGGTCTTTGGCTTCCTTCCTCGGGGACCCCTGGATTTCTTACCCCTGCCCGATACCGTTCGACCGCATGGTACTGCACAGGATCTCATCACCGATATTCAGCGCATTCATCAACAAGCACATGCCAACCTACTCTCCGCTACTGCAGCTTACAAGTCCAAGGTGGATAAAGGGCGTCGTCAGGTAATCTTCGAGGTAGGTGATTTTGTTTGGGCCATTTTAACCAAAGATCGTTTCCCTGCTCATGCCTATAATAAACTCGCTGCTCGGAAGATTGGCCCGGTGGAAATTCTGGAACGTATCAACCCAAACACCTATAACCTTGCTTTACCCTCCCATATTCGGACTTCAGACGTCTTCAATGTTAAACATCTTCAACCCTATTATGGCGACTCCTCTGACGAGGACAACTCAGATTCGAGGTCGAATCTTTCTTACCCTGGGGGAGATGATGTGGATCAAGTTGCTATGGCCTTCTTGGATCGCTTGGACCGACGTAAAGGGCTTTAAGCCCATGCATCATGGGCTGAACTTTGGAAACCTGCTATTGCTATTTTTAGTTTTGATTTCTTGGATCTTTTTATTTTATGCTTTGATTGTTATTTCCTTTGCCGAATATTTTCTCCCTTTGGACTTGCAACTATATTAGGTTGCTGCTAGTTGTTTTTGAAGGACGATTTCCTTTTGGCAAAATATTATTGAGATTCATCTCTTTATCACAATTGAACGGCATAATTTTTGTTATCAACGTTTAATTGTTATTCGTTTTTTTAGGCATAATCTTTGTTATCAACGTTTAATTGTTGATTAGTTTGATTGTCGAAAACACTCAACACACACCTCACCGCGAGTTTGTATTGGATATTTCGAACGCAAACACAAAGAGAAACAAACACACAACAAACGATTTTACGTGATTCGATCACCGGAAGGTGATCTACGTGCACGGTGGAGGGGAGGGGTGTTCTGGTATTACTCAAAGCTAAAAAACAATTGTACAAAGCTCTCTCTAGCTCAATCCTTGCATATGATTTTTCGTGTATTTTTTTCAACATGACCTATACTTCCCTACCAAGTATTCACAATCCTTCTTAACTCAATGCAAGGCTTGCTTCTGGAAGCAAAACTGGTCCTACTGGAGACTCACAGTACAATGCTATTAGATTTTTCACGACGATCATAATCGGTATTCTGTTTGGTGTTATCTTCTGGCAAAGAGGGGGCCAGATGTAAGCCAAATTCTATAACTGAGTTCCTTTTGATACTTGATTTTTTTTTGTAAGACATTATAGTAAATTATAGTGAGAAAAGTTGTTTGTTGTTCTTGTCAACAGATATAGACAACGAGACTTGCTTAAGAGCATCTCCAACCGATACCAAAAACCTATTTTGGAGTAGGATAGATGCTCCAACCGATACCAAAACATAAACCTATTATAGGTTTAATGGTGGGACCCACCAAAAAATACTTAAATTTACGTCTACAGTAAACATAAACCAAAAACTATTTATTATTTATAAAATAATCTTTTTTTTTATAAATTAATAAAAATGACTCATTAAATTTTTTTGTTTCTTATTTAATATTTTTGTAACGTAATGTTTTTAAATAATCATATCATTAATAATTAAAACAAATTATTTTATAAAAAAATAAATATCACAATATGAAATATAATTAAATATTAAATATTTAATTGATAATAAAAATAAAATAAAATTAAAATAAAAATAAGATACTTAAAATAAAATGCTAAGAATTACAAAAATAAATAAACTATGAATCACAACAACAAAATTGATCGATAAGCAGGTAAATTGAAAATAATATTTATTAAATTTTTTTATGTCAAAAGTTATGTGGTTAAATAGTAAATTTATAAACATGTTGGTTATTTATAAAAATAGTATAAATTATTGTATATAAAGAATATTTAAAGAATATTCTTTTGAGTTTGAATATTGGTTTTTCGGTTGGAGTCAAATTATTGTAAACTTCAACTTAAACTTATTTTGAGTTTAAGTTTTGATTTTTCGATTGGAGATGGCCTAATCTACTTGAAATAATATATTATATAAATATGTTATATAATTACTCTTAATTTAATTAATAAATTAAATCCTCAATTACTATACTTATCTTATTCTTTAATTAATTATTTAACCATCAATTAAATATTAATAAATCATAAATTAATATCTTTATTAATTTATATTGCACATCGAGAACATAATTATACATATATTTCTTATACTTATAATCATTCCCTATATAAGCGGTACAAATCCTATTCTGTGGGGAAATCCCCGATCTTCGATCCTTCGTACTCGTACACAAAATCGAGCACCTTATGTCTAACCAGGTCTCCTCCGTCCGATCGAGTTCAATTTATTCTTATAAGTTCAAAAAGGGGTGTATATAGTAAAGCTTGAGTGTAAATAAACTAAATCTATTTTAAGTTACAATCCACAAATATTCAACATTGGCTAAAATATTTTATAAAATAAAAATCATATTAATCCAAATTTTAATAGTGTATATAATAAAAATCACATTTGCTAAATTTTACACACTTGAATATAAAATAAAAAAATTACACATGAATGAATAGGCATGTTTTAATTAAGTTACGATCAAATAATCAACATTGGCTAAATTCTACGCATTTGTTAATATCGTACAAAATAAAATCACATTAGTCAAAATTTTGATAGTATAAAGTACAAATCACATTTGCTAATTTTACACCACTTGAATATAAAATAAACATCACATTATATATATTCCCAATTTTTATATTTTTGTAGAAATATGTAGTAGTTGAATCAATTAAATTGTTTTTTAAGTTACAATCGACAAATCTTCAATAATATTGGCTAAGCTAGTTTTCAACATTAACTAAATTCTACACTTATTAACATATAAAAGAAAAATCACAAATTAGTCCAAATTTTGATATTTTATGTAAATATATTTAGCTTTATAATAAACATGTTTTAAACTACAACCGACAAGTCTTCACCATTGGCCAAGTCTCACTAGCAATTCTACACACTTATATATTTATAATCTATATTAAAATGAGATCGAATCAAATTTGACACATACACTTAGGCTCTTTCTTTTTGACTGAAACTGACTGAATTTTACTGAACTGAACTGAATAGATTTGAACTGAACTGAACTGAACTGAATGGACCTGAACTGAACTGAACTGAAATTAAGTTCAAAATTAGAAACTTAAAATAATGAAAAACTAAAATTAGTATTTTTAAAATTTCAATATTTTGTATATTATAAACAATTTTATTAATTTTCTTAGTTTTTTATGAGGTTAAAAAAATTAAAAATGATTTACATTCTATAACTTTTATGGTTTATCGATAAATTCAAATAAATTGTTAATGTGAATACTCAAACAAAGTATACATATTTATGACACTATTTTTTTTTTTTTGTTAAAAGTTTCGATATTACACAAAATTACTATATAATTTACATAACCATTACAAATAATAAATAATACAAAATAAATAATAATATAATATTATTATAGCACATTGTTTCTTTAATATTGATGCAAAATTTATTTTACGTTGTAGGTAAATACTATTTGGTAGACTGTGAATATCTTAATACTCTTGGATATTTGTCTCCTATTTGCTATCCCAACATCAGATATCATAATCCGGAATATAAGCATGGACCACCTAGAGGAATTTCAGAACATTTCAATTACCGACATTCTTCATTAAGAATGAAAGTTGAATGTGTTTTTGGTCAATTAAAAAAAAGGTGGAAGGTGTTGAAAATTATGCCTCAAATATCACAAAAGTATCAAATGTCAATTATTGTTTCTTGTTTCACACTTCATAATTTCATACGAATACACGAGAGTGGTATTCCAATTGTACATCATGATGTTGCCAGTGGGAGAACAGATACAAACTTGGATGACAAAAATCGAATGAAGCTCATGTCTAAATTAAGGATGGATATATCCGAAGCTATTTGGAAAGATAACAACACCGAATAGCATGAAGATGGAGCACAACAAAATGATAAGGAGGTAGATCATGTGAAAGTAGATTGACCGATTATTTAAATTTTGTATTTTTTATGATTTTTTTCAATATTACAAACATTTAATATTTATTGACATTAATTTTTATTATTAATTTTTATTATTATTATTATTATTATTATTATTATTATTATTATTATTATTATTTTTATTGTTGTTGTTGTTGTTGTTGTTATTAAAAACCGAACTGAAACTGAACTGAACTGAACTGAATTGAACTGAACGGAACGGAACGGAACGGAACTGAACTGAACTGAACTGAACTGAACTGAATAGAACTGAACTGAACTGAACTGAAATGAACTGAAATATTAATTATAATAAAGATAAGTTTTTTAAAATCAAAATATATTTAGAATTTTTTTTTTAATATTAGTTACTTTATCAAGATAAAATATTTATTATAATTAAAATAATATTAGTTTTTTTACCAAATCAAAATTTCACATTTAAATTAATATATCAAATTCAAAATATATTTTTTATTAGTCACTTTTTCCTTTAAAATTAAATTTCTAACTACTTTATTATATTTTAATTTTTTTTATATTTATTGTATTTAACGTTAATATGTTTTGTGTAATGCACGAGGAGAACATCTAGTTAATATATAAAATAGTAAACACATTACTAGTTCAAATTTTGATATTTTATGTATATATTTTTAGTCTTTGAATAAAATTGTTTGAATAAAATTGTTTTAAGTTACAACAAATCTTCAAAATTGACTAAATTCTATGCGCTTTTTAATATATAAAATAAAAATCACGTGTAGTCTAAAATTTGATATTTTATATATACAATAAAATTTCTATAAATTAATAACTTATTTAAATTAATAAAACTGCACGGTCCCATAAAAGTTAATTATAAAACAAGTCAAAAATCAAATCAAGTTCAGAAAAAAACAATTCATCAAAAGAAACAAATCTTTCCGCCAAAATCAACGGCCGGACTACATGCTTTAAATAATAATACTACATCTGTCTCCCGAATTTATGAACACTCTCTTTGAGTTATTTTTCAAAAAATTAGTGAGTTCTATTTCTAAACAAAAA
Source organism: Euphrasia confusa (assembly GCA_954870475.1). NCBI lineage: Eukaryota > Viridiplantae > Streptophyta > Magnoliopsida > Lamiales > Orobanchaceae > Euphrasia > Euphrasia confusa. The sequence continues at coordinate 19,177,615 of OX940969.1, read as the reverse complement.
ACAAAAAACAAAAATGAAACAAATGAATGAATATGGTGTAGTAGTATTCATAGGAAAAGTATAAGTACTAGTAGTACTTTGTCCCATATAATATAGTAAAACAATTTTTTTTTCTCTAAACATGAAACTGTCCCAGAGTCATTATTACATCATCCATAATTCGGAGTATAATTAAAATAAAATAAAGGATAATTGTAAACTCGTATATTTGCAATCCATTACTTCAATACATATTTGGTAATTCCCGGAAAATGAATGTTGAGAAAGTAGTCGTCCCATTGGATGTATTTGGGATCAAAATTAAGCACGTTCATACTCTCGTCGCTTCCCCTTATTCTCGATCGCAAATGTTCGGTGTTCACATCGGCAAAGCTGAAACATAAATTAAAAATTATTATTTAAAATTAAATACGATTAATTATGCCCTAGTATATATTAATAATTGAGATCGAACGTACATAGCTTTAGAAAACAAGTAGGCCTTGTAGAGCTCCGCCAGGTGAATTGCGTGATTGATTTTACATCTCGCCTTGGTGTAGTAACGTTCAAACAGATTACAAAATATTATGTTTAGCAATCTGAGCACCTGCAAACAAATATTACAATTAAAACTTAATTAGCGTATATATAGATTCGTGCATCATATTATTAAAACGTACAAACTGACCATGAGAAAGGGCAAGTAGTGAGTTTTAATGTAGTTGTGAAAGCTCGTCATTGTATTAAGAGTGACGGGTTTTCCAACAGTGACAGGTGTCCCCGTTGCATCGAGCATGGGATTAACCTTAGTCAAGTAACGATACATTAGCCATTTAATCTCTTCGTATTTCATTGGATTCCGCCTCGATGAACCAACATGGTACACTCGTAAATTTCGGTTGGAATCAATATCACATGATGAGTCAGCGGCTATGACCGAAATCATACAGTTAACAACCATATCACCCGGTATCTGTTCATACAATAACAACAATTAATTAAACAAAATTTGAGTTATAGTAATAATTTAGTAAAGTTATAATCGTAACTTACGACGTCGAGAGTTGAATCCGGATCGCCTACGAAGAATTTCAGTTTGCCTTTACCATAGGCAACGAAGATGCTATCCAAAGTTCTGATAATTCATATCAAAAGTCAAATTTGGTTGACTAATGAAAAATAATTAAAATGAATTAATGCATGCTTAAATTAATTGTGAGCACGAAAGTCATCTCCTACGGCACGCATGTTTTCTTTCCTCTTGACGACAAAAACGTTTTTAACTATATTACCATTTAAAGATGGAATTAAAATACCCTTCACTTGAAAGTGTGTGGTCCAATTGTAATTAAAATATATACTAGTAAAGTTTTTCAAACGAGACAGCAAAAACATACTTTATCTTAGAAGAATCTGGAGGATGTACATCGTTTGTTTTGCTATGATAATTATCTATATTTACAAAAATACAAACAATTGATAGAGACATAAAAATAATACTGGCTACTTTTGACACGAAAAATTAAGAAATTATTTATTTTATGAATTAAGATTTGGGACGAAAGGAGTATTAATGTTTTATACCTGAGGCCTTCCATCCAACCTGGGAATGGGTCGCAATAAGTACTTGTAATAATCGTTGGGCGTATGATAACAACGTTTGCGTTTTTCTTGAAATCGGCCAACATCATCTCTCCCATTGCTTTTGTAAACACGTACGTGTTTGGCCACCCATGCAACTTCGCTCTATAATTAATCATTAATTATTATTTGATTAATATTTATAAATAATTAAGAAATGATTATAAATTAAGAAGAAGCCAAACCTTTGAATGCCCAAGTCCTTCATAGCTCCGGTGATTTCTTTTTCGGTTGTCTTTAGAGCTTGAACCTCTTTCAATCTTTCCTCGATTAATTTCATCTCCTCCTCAATGTCTAGATACGGTATTTCAGACCCATCGAGTGTGTCACCTATGCGATATGGTGTCTCTAGTATAACTCCGGCCCTAGTCCCATGCACAAAAGCTAACACACACAAATGTAAAATTTATACACATGGTACAAAAATTAAATTAAACTAGATCAAAATTTTGATCCGTGGCGCGATTATTATGATATATATTTAGTTTTTTTTTTTTGTTTCTAATTACCCGTGGACACATGAAGAAGCATCTCTAGTTTAGAACATCGTGCGGCAAATTCTTTGACATACTTCACTCCCAAAGCATTGATTCCAAATGCTACATCATATCTATATATAATTGTGACAAAAATCAGACATAAATTCACGATCTCCATTAATTAAACAAATTAATACGAATGTACCTCTCATCAAACTTGGTGGTTGCAGCCGAGTTCACAATAACATTGATTTCCCGCCACATTTCTTCTCTTAGCTCCGAACAAGTGATACCCAAATCCTCACGAGAAACATCGCCGGAAACCGGAACTGTTTTGGAAGAAAAGATCAAGTTGAATTGTGAACCCCACTTTTCTTTCAGAACCCGAAAGAGCTCCGTGTCCACAACCTCTTGTTCCACACGTTGTTCGATGGACCTTTTCTCGGTGGATCGAATAAGAAGAAATAGTTTCTTGACATTGGGTTGAAGTCGAAGTATCTTCTCTAAGAAAACTGTACAAATTCAAATAGACATAATTAATTAATTAGCTAGATTCAATATATATATATTCAATGAGAGAAGAGAGGGAAAGAGAGAGAGTATAATTAAGTGTACTCTTTGCAAGAAAGCCAGAGGCACCGGTGATGAAAATCGTCTTGCCCTCAAAATGCTGAATTATCTTTCGTTCGTCCATTGAAATCAAAGTAAAAGTTTGGGTATGCGCTTACAAAAATGTTAACAACTACAATATATATGCATTTATATATACAAGTTAATAATTTTCACTTGCATAATTATATCTACGTACTAACTAGAGTCAAGAGTCAACGGTGCAATATTTTCCAAGGCGCATTTACATCTACATTCAAAACAAGCTACGGCAAGGACTTAGGAACAGAGGATGTGGGACAGAGAGAATATCATGCATATGATCTCGAATCGATATTTATTGATGCATCATGTAAAATTGAATCAATAATATCTCTCAAAAGAACCGTATATGGATTCGGCAAATATTGAATCATGGACGGAAATATGACTAAGCATTAATCAATGCATTAAGCTTCACATGAGGTTGCATTTATTCAGCCATGTTCATGTTACTAACACATGGTCAGCAATCAATGTCTGAACATAATTATCGAGCGGTTATTTACTTGGAACTTATAGGCGTGCAGTAAGAGCATGAAAGTCATGTTGAACAATTCATCGAGAAAATATCAAATTCGTTGCAACGAAGAATGTTATGAAACAGTAAAACAATATACTATATAATAGTAAATTGAGATGGATATTGTCACATTTCAACTAAATTAGTTTGCAGCCAAAAGTTGAGTAGAGAATGACAGGTAACAATCGAAGAAATAATAACCGGTCAAATAATGGATTTTTGGTCAAATTATTGACTTTTTCTTTGGTGAAAATTACTGTGTAAATAACTTCATAAAACAAAACAATTGTTATGAATATTATTAATTAGTGAATGACTAGTTTACCCTTTCTTGGTGAACAAGACAGAAATCTTGTATCCTATATAAAGGTCTCCCCATATGAATGAAATAACAATTCATAACAATTCTATTCTCCTATCATATTGTCTCTCTTTCTACTCTATTATTCTCTTTCAATTCCTCTTGAGTTTATAACATCAGCACGAAAGCTCAACAGCGTTCTTCATCGAAGTTCTACTCATCCAAGATCCGAAGTACAAGGCAAGAATTTATATTTTGTTTATATTTATTAAATAATTATAAATATATCTACTTCTCCTCCCTTCTTAAATTCAAATGTTCTCGAAGAACATTATAATCTGATATTCCTGAAGTAATATCATATGTTTCCGAAAGAACATTATAATCTAATATTCCTGAAGTAATATCATATGTTCCCGAAAAATTATAATATGATATTCTTGAAGTAATATCAAATTAATTATGCCTAGTAAATTAATTAAAATTTTAATGTTCCTAAGAACATTGTGATATGATATTCCTGAAAAAATATCAAAAGAAAATATTTCTGGAGAATATGATATTATAAAGAAATATACAAATTAAATGTTCCTGAAGAACATGATGTTATATTCCTGAAAAAATATAAAAATTAAATATTCATGAAGAATATCGTGATATGATATATTGCTGCAGAAATATCAATATCAAATTGATTATGATTATATACTAATAATCTCAAAAATATCTTTGAAAATTGATATGAAAGATCCAATAGTTTTGTGGAAAGATTTAAAAGAAATATACGATCACTCGAAGTTGGTCGTACTACCAAAACGTGGTAAGATTGACTCCACGTTGAATTACAAGATTTTAAATATGTTGAAGCATATGATAAAGCTATCATGAAAAACATTAAAATTTGATATTCCTGAAGCATTATCAAATCAATTATTCTTAATATATCAATTAAATTGAATGTTCCTGAAGAACATATACTAATGGTTTAAAAGTTATATTGATTGTTTCAAAAGAACATCATGATTTGATATTATTCGATAAATATCAAATTAAATTGCTCCCGTAGTAGCAATAAATTTTATATGATCCCGAAGATTATTATGATATGATATTCATGATTAAATATCAAAATTAAATTTTAAATGTTCTTGGAGAACATCATGATATGATATTCTCGCAGAAATATCAAATAAAATCAAATTGCTTATGATGTAGCAATTACACTTTAAATATTTTATATCGATATTGATTTTCTTAAGAATTAATGCAAAATATTCTTGAAAGAATATTTTTATTGATTGCTCCTGAAGAAGCAAAATTGAAAACATTAAATGTTTTTAATAAAATTACAACATGGTACTCATAGTAGCCAAATTCGATTATTCTCGTCATATGAATTATCCCTGAAGGATATCTTTTGAAAATCGAGAACAAATGTACTATGTGGGTACTCATAGAATATCGAAAAAGTCGATTTCAATTAAATGTAATTTCTGAGAAAATTATATATTGAGATTTATTTTGATCCCCGAAGGATCATTGGTAAAGATATTGTATCCCTTGGTAAACATATTGTATCCCCAAAGGATCATTGGTAATATATTATTACGCATGACCTATTAAGAGTGGGCTCTGGAAGAGCTTTACTAATTATCCCCACGAGTACTATAAATGTACTTAAACAATGAAAATGATGCATATCATGATGCGTGAAAATGAATCAAATATTTCCCATCTGCGAATTATTTTTATATATGCAAGTTATATTCACCACTAAAGTATATTTTTATGAACGGGCATACTATCTCGAGCCCACGATCCAGAAGATCGATTTATAGCAATTACGATGGTTTGCATATTTAAGAAAAATTATTTTCCGGCATTCGGGGGAGATAAGAATATAAAAGTTATAAATGCCGAGAAATATTATTGAATGAAAAGGATCTTTAATTCTAGATCCACGCACCAATCGATTGAACTCGAAGTTCATGAAAATAAGTGACTTGCAATATGCAGCAAGTAATCTGCCAAATTAATGAAGGTGTGACGAAATCACATATATTTGTGATAAATGAACTATAAGAGTTCAAATACCAAATAGATCAACTCAAATGTTGATTCTAATATACGCCTGAAGCGTAGTAGATCGATCTTAAGATATAAAATAAATCCGCGGAAAAACAAAGAAATTAAGTCACCCTCAAAATCTCTTGAAGAGAGTTAGATGAAAATCCCATTGAAAAAGCATGTGCACATGATAATAGAAAATCGTGGGATTGCGGAACAACCAAATTAAATAATTTGGGGAATGATGAAAGATTTGGTTGATAGAATGAATTGTCATCAACATGGAAAAAGTCGTCAACAATATATTTGCCTCAAGAGTTGCTCTAGAAAATTTGGATCCAAAACTTAAATCAATGATAGTGTGCCAGCAGCACTCGAAAAATAAGAAACGAGCAATTGAGGCTGAGCATTGCTCGCTGGATAAAAATATTATCCGAGAAAGATATACGTGGGTGTTCGTACGAAAACGAATAATGATGTGGTGAGATATAAAAGCGAGATTAGTTGCTCAAGAGTTTTTCGCAGAAACTCGATGTTAATCAAATATTTTTAAGGATGACATTAAGTTCCGCTACCTAATATTTATGGCAGCAAATATGTGCATTGAATGTATGATATTGAATATAAGGTCCCGAAGACCAGTGATTGGTCCCGAAGACAAGTGATTGCACTCTTTTTCCCTCTACTAAGTTTTTCCCACGGGGTTTTCTTAGTTAAAGGTTTTTAACGAGACAATCACCACAATATAAATGTGAATGTCGTGTACTCTTTTCCTCGAGTATTTTTTCCTACAAGGTTTTATAACGAGGTTTTAATGAGACATATACATCACTCGATATGAGTTTGTTTTCGAGATAAACTGAGATATTGAACCTGAAGTTCAAATGATTGTGAATTGAAGTTCACATTATTGTTCATTTGTCAAAAAATGTATATTGAACACTAGATTCATTTAATATACTCTAGAAGAGTTACCGGCCGGTTATAGCAATTGCGAATGTTCTAGTCAATAGATGTCTGGTAAAGGCATGTACCAGAAGGACGAAAAATATACAATGATACAAATGAACGTGAAACTCGACAATTCGAAGGTTGTGTCCTGAAGACCAAAATATATATTTGAATAACTAAGTTTTTCCTATATGGTTTTATTAGTTACAGGTTTTAATGAGACTGGTTGATCACCAATAAGAAATCCAAGATTTTCGGTGATTACAATCAGGGGGAGCAAGTTGTACTATTTTTCCTTCGTCGAGGTTTTATCCCACTGGGTTTTCCTGACAAGGTTTTAACGAGGCAGCAATCCTGTAAATAGTCATTCAAGGGGGAGTGTTATGAATATTATTAATTAGTGAATGACTAGTTTACACTTTCTTGGTGAACAAGACAGAAACCCTACTTTGTATCCTATATAAAGGAGTCTCCCCATATGAATGAAATAACAATTCATAACAATTCTATTCTCCTATCATATTGTCTCTCTTTCTACTCTATTATTCTCTCTCAATTCCTCTTGAGTTTATAACAACAATAAACAATTTTTTTTAAGTTGCATCTAGTATTATTAATTAATCATCCACTATTAGTGTTGATCTCTATTATGTAGGAGTACACGTAAATTATTATTGTCTATTTAAATTTCATCACAAAATTTAATTCTTATTTTTGAACTCTACGTACATACATGTGGGTAGTTAGAACGAACCTAACTTTATTGTCACATGTTCAATCAAAAATAATACGTACCAAAATATATAATTTATTAATTGTCCTTTTATCAAGCAAAGAGATGTGTGGTTTGTGGAAGCGAACTCAAAATAATTTATAAATGTATGAAATTATTATTTTGCTTAAGCAAGCGTACACATCTCAATAGTTTATTTTTCTGATTCATGATTAGTTTCTTGAATTGATCACTTTTGTTTGTTTGTTTGTACGTATTTATTTGAAAAATAGCAAAATAAATAAATTATTTGATGCACATGTGTTGTTGTTTGAGATATGTAACCATAGATATATGTGATGATGTTTGAATAGGATATGTAACCATACAAATATGCTTAAATTTAATCTAAGTCGGCATATCATCTTTAAATTTAAAGTGCTATAAAATAATAAACAGTATAAATCAAATGGTCAGTATGATAGATTGGTTAACCCTAAACAGGTCCACACCCTCAAATTCAAGATATTTAACATTCGAACTTATATCGAACCCCAAACTCCGTATAATTTTTCAAACCCCAAACTCCACCTATTTTAAAATTTTAGTTTTGGGCTTATGTCGGGCTTAGTCCTAATTCATGATGCTCCGTATAAAATTTTTTTCGAAAAAAATTAGCTCAATTAAAAACAATACATTATATATACAATACAGAGTATTATTTTAAATAAAAAACTACTCCTATAATGTATGGTTAATATAATTTAACTAATGAAAATTCTTAATTTATAAAAATATTAAAATAATATATTTGTTTGATTTTTATTTTTTTATAAAACAAATTAAAATTATAATATAAATATAATACTATGAATGTACTAAAATGGGTTGGACTTATGTATAAAGCCTAGCTTAACAAGGCCCAAGCTCGACTCTATGTACAATTTGGGCTTCATTTTAGGTTCAAGATTGACTCAACCCTACAAAATATAAACCGAGTTTTTAGGACTGAACTATCGATCGAGTTCGAGCCGACCGGCCAGATAGAATACAAACCGAGTTTATGGAAAAGAATTGGTAAACATATACACTTGATACCTAACTTCCATATGAAGTATGAACGATTCAATTGCCAGTGAAAAATAACATAAGAAATTGGAATACATTGACATTAAAAAATACTAACATATACTGTATATATCATCAACACTAACAAACCGGTAGAGTTTATGGAACGAATAGTACAATAGTATAAGATTAATTGATAACTTATACAACACTTGACACCTAACTTAAATTCATATGAATCATGATATAATCAATATAATCGGCACTGAAAAATAACATAAGAAATATTTGGATTGCATAATCTCCAAATTGATGATCACTTGAAGACACGTTTTACTACTCCGGGAATGTGAGTGTTCATGAAGTAGTCCTCCCAGTCGATGATTTTCGGATCGAAATAGAACACATCCGTCTCCACCCCACTTTCTTTCGCGGCCAGCCTTAGTTTCTCAGTATTCATATCATCATAACTGCATGCACACCAAAACAAATTCATTAGGATATATGTAGTACGGAGTATATAGTATGATTAGCTAAAGGGGGTAGTATTGAAAAAAAAAACACTTACTATCCTTTGAAGAACAAGTAAGGAACATAAAGCTCGACCAGCCGCAGCACAAACTTGATTTTTCTGCAGTTCTCATGATAAACTCTCCGGAATAGTTGGCAACACACCGTGTTCGCCACTCCGAGTCCCTATAAAAAAATCTCGATCGGTTAGTTTTCTATTAATTTGTATGTATAGAGATGAAATGAATTGAATTATAACCTTGAGAGGAATCAAGTAGTTGATTGCCAAGTATCTATGGAAACTCTCCATGGAACTCAACAACTTTATCCTTCCGACTACGACTGCTCTGCCCTCTTTGTCGATCCAAGGGTGTTTGGAAAAGTACCTCTGACCGTAATCTTGAATCGACGCAAACTCCAAAGGTTTCGACACTGAAGACCCGACGTGGTAAACGACTTGTTGAGGCTGATTCGCATGGGCAACCATAGCCACTATCATCGCATTCACCACCATGTCAGCTGGGATCTGCAGTACCATATACAGTAGAACTTCTATAAATTTATACTCGATAAATTAATAAAATCTTCCGATCCCGGATCGATCATTTGAATTAATAAAAATAATCGATAAATTAATAATTTTTTTTAAATTAATGAAATTTCACGGTGCTAAAAGTATTAATTTATAGAGATTTTACTAAGCTGACAGCGAGGGAGGTAAACATGTAGTAGTATGTCCACCTAACACTGTATACTCACCGCATCGATCACGGTTTTGGGATTCCCGAGGAAACACGTTAGTTTTCCTTTCCCATATCCGACCGCTAAGCTATCGATTGTTCTGTGATCAAGAAACGACACCACCAATTATTAATTGCAACAACAAAATAGTTCAATAAAGAGTTTTTACAATGTGTACAATGTTACATTAATTAATTAGTTAATTATTACTACATCTTAATTATTTACCTGATACCTTCAACCCAGCCGGGGAAGGGTTCACTGTAAGTACTTGTGACAATGGTGGGACGAATTATTACAAGAGGTATATCCTCTTTCAAATGCCCCAACAACATCTCCCCCATCGCCTTGGTGAATACATAAGTGTTTGGCCATCCGAATTTCCTTGCTCTGTTTTATCACAAAATCATATGTACATCTTTCAATAATTAAACCAAAACCAAAAATATATTATTGGTTAGTTGAACCAAGTTGATCATCAACATATATACATATAATATATGTGTTGTTACAACTTCTTTTAACTAATTGGTTGTTATAACAAGAATTTAAGAAATATAGACGAAGCAACTCCAATTTTGGGGATATAATAATTTTAATAATAATAAAAAGGTATATGTAACTAACTGAGTATCAATTTTGGTCATAATTTCTTGGGCAAATTTGAGAAAGCTGTGAAAATGTGCAAAAATGTTTCCAAGGCTAGTCAATAATACTGCTTCTGTCCCGAACTAATGGTCATATGTTCTTTGTAATTTACAAATGACATGTGACCATAGGGAGTATATATATACTTGTAAAGCTAGAGAAGAACGTTACCTTAGAATACCCAAATCTTTCATGCTTGACTTGATGTCCTCGTCCGAACAATTGTTTGCCTTTAGTTGTTTGAGAGTGTCGTTGACTAATTTCTTCTCTGATTCAATGTCGAGTCCAGATGCACCGTTCAGAGTCTCTCCCATACTCAGTGGTGTTTCTTGTATCAGTCCTTCCTTTTCGCCCGATACATAAGCTGCAAATTTTAATTATATTAATTAATCGTTATATTTCATACTATAGCTATGTTGTTCGTACTACTACTACTAACCAGTTGATACATGAATAAGCACTTTTAAGTTGTCACACTTTTTGGAGAAATTGAGCACGTGCTTTGCCCCCACTGTATTTATTCCAAGCAAAACATCGTATCTGCAGCATATGTCATACATTATAACCACAACAACAAAATCAATACTTTCATAATTAATTGAACAAAATTTGAGAGACTTATTATGTACCTATCGTCAAAATTGGTATTTGCAGCTAAGTTGACGACAACATCAATTTCTTTCCACATTTCCTCTAACAATCCAATGTCCTTCACACCCAAATTCTCGAGAGTGATATCTCCGGCTACCACTTTAACTTTTTCCGAAATGAACGAATTCAAATTCTCCCCGTGCTTCTCTTTCAGAACCGCAAACAAATCCTTCGCCACAACCTATGTATATATTCATCATATATATATATAATATACATAATCAAAAGTAACGTAATTAGCTAGTACTATATATAATATATATACCTCGTTGTTGAAGCGTAACATGGCTGATTTTGTATCGGAAGCCCTTAGAAGAAGGTAAAGCTTCTTCACATTTGGTTGTACCCTCAGTATCTTCTCAATATAAACTGCAGTAGTATGTTACGCTTAATAAGTGCAAATAGTACGTGACGAAACGAGTGATATAATATAATGGAAAAGAGATGCGTTAAGTTACTCTTTGCAAGAAATCCAGCTGCACCGACGACGAGAATGGACTTGTTCTCCAAGAACTCAAGAATGCTGCCCAACTCCATCGCACAATATATACTATAAATTATATATAACAATGTGTGTATATTATAAAGATGGAGTTATATGATGCAGGGGTTATTATGTGTACGTATATATAGTTGAGGATTTCAGATCGATTTTGAGTACACGCAAAAGTCTTAGCAGTAGTAAGTAGTTTAATTGTGGCGAAAAAAACAAGTTAGATATATGGACAGTGTGTACATGTGTTTTTTGTTTGTTTAAAAATGAGATGCATCATAAAGTTTATTTGACTCGATCGTCTGAAACAAACAAAAGAAAATACTACTATACGTACTACTACTTTTTATTATTATTATTAATTAATTAAATACTCCTTATATTATTGTTGCAAGTTTTGCAGTTTGCCAAACATAATAAATAGGCACACAATTAAAATTCAACCAACATTCATTGCATACTCACTGTTGACATCGAAAGTGCGGGGGGTTTTTTTTGGTTCCATGCCTAAAAAACCTATACTGTATATTGGTAATAATAATAGTGATTTCCTAAACTTATAATGTGACTTCTGATCTTTTTGCAGAAATCAAAATGTAAAATAACTCAAAAATGAAAATTCATAATATAATTTATGGTATATATAATGCATGATTATTTTTTTAATCTATGTGCGTGCGTGTGCAATATTTTAATTTATTGTTAACCTGCTGCCAATGTTATGATTATTTATTACAGTACGTACTATGATGGAGTATATTATAATAATACGGTTTATATACAGTATAGTTTTATATTTTTAATTCGGTTTGGCAAGACTGATACAACAGTTCTCAACTTACTTATCTGGTGCCCACCTGTTTTATTGTTTGTCCATATCCATAATCCAATTATTTTACTCCGCCACTAACTCAAAAAATGAAATAAACATTTAAATTTTTACATTTAAAAATATAATTTTATTCTTACTTTATTTTTTATTTTTTAAATTTTACTCACAATTACTTCAATCTCTTCCGTTGAGTCAAAAAATGAAATAAACATTTTAATTTTGTTTTACATTTAAAAATATAATTTTATTCCTACTTTATTTCATATTTTTTAAATTTTACTCACAGTTAAATTACTTTTTAAATTAAAAATATATTTTTATTTTTTATTTTTTGCTCAAAAAGAAAAAAAAAAGAAAAAAAATTTAATTTTCTCAAAAAAAGTGTAACTTTTTGATCAGTGAGAAGATATTTTTAAATAAGAGGTAGAGATAGGAAAATGGGCCGATCCATGGGCTGGTCGGATCCAATCTACTACTATTTAAAATGGGTCAGGCTTCTTTCTTTGGTCTATTTCATTGGTCTTCATATATGGGTTGGGTAAAAATCATAGGTATATTTAGGTTTAAAGAATTCTGATTTTCATTATTTTAATAATTTCTCATTGTTTTTTTTACCTTGTTGGACATGATATTTTGATTTTTTTAATGAAATAATGTTTTAATAGTTTTCTAATTATATTTAGTAGCAATTTATGTGATGTGTTAAGTCATTTATAATAGGACAGCTTTTTTATTAAATAAATCTATTTCTTGAGCAACGTATTTTTGAAAAAAATGTTTATACATAATAAAAAATAATTGATATGCGTTGATATAGGAGTATTCCATATGATAGGATGTATGTTGTATATATTTTCTATTTTATTTAATTGAGAGTTTGTGTATATTTTCTAGCGGGAGTATTTTATTTGTTTATTTACTCTCAATCTATTAATGGTAATTTTTTAATTATATATTAAAAAAATTAAAAAACAAAAATATTAAATGTGGTCAACGTTGACTTTTTCGTCCGTTCAATATTTATCATAATTAATTGTGTCAAATATTTTCATGTGGTCAATATTTTGATAAAAAACAAAAATATTACATGTGGTCAACTATCTAGGACACCCATAAATAAAAGTGTGTCAAATATTTTGTGATTGATTGAGTTTTTTTATATTATAAAGTAAAAGGTAAAATTTATTTTTAACTTAAAAAATAAATTTATTTGAGTAAAATTTATAAAATAGATGTAGATAAAATATCTGTAAATTTTAATTTAAAGTAAGAAATATATATTTTTTAAGCTAGCGTGTCAGGTCAAAAGTGTCAAATTGTTGAAAATGATATAGTATACTATCTCCTATTCTATTTATTTGTCACTCTATACTTTGACACATGAAATAAAAAAGTATTTAATTTCAATAAATATTCATTGAAAAAATTAAAATTATAAAAATAATAAAAAGTGATTGGTGGAGAAAAAAAACAAGTGCATGAAAAATTGAAAAAATTATAAAATAATATTATTAAATTATTAAATAAAATCAAAATGAGATTTAATATGAAAATAATTATAAAAGTTAAAAAGACTTATAATATTAATAAAAGAGAGTATTATATTACGTCAATACTGCACGCTATAAGATTATTTGCTTGGACAGCGGAATTGCTACCCCAGTTCAAATTACCGTAAAGACACTATATTTATACATTTATTTTTTATTTTTATTTTATACAAAAAATGATTTTCTAAAAATATCCTATAAATTTTTGGTTTTGTGATTTCAGCATACACAAAAAATCTAGACACTTGAGCAGATATTGGGGACGACGATGTTTTATATTTAAAGAAAAACAAGCTTAACATAATAATATAAAATCAATAATAGAAACTGATATTCAAGGATAAGCTTGTGTTGTTCATCAATGGAGTTTTCATCTCCAGTAAGATACTTGGAGAGAAAGAAAATAAATATATTCGATTACAATAAAAATGTGTACTATCAATCAATCTTATACAAGAAAGGTAAAGTAATACAAGGATAGAAAAGTAAAAGCACAAATGGAATAATCTAGATCACATCCATGTGTGCTAAAAGACAAGAACACATTGCAGCTCCCATAATCTCATGTGTGTGATCCAATACACCAACTCCATGTCAGCATACTGCAGAGTATATTTTATTTAGGCATTCTCATGCATATTTCAATATTCCCCCTCAAGCTTGAAGTGCTAAACTTGAACTCCAAGCTTGTGCAAGATACTAAGAAGCTGATCCTTATCCAAACCTTTTGTAAAAACATCTGCAAGTTGAAGTATGCTTCCAATTTGAAATAATTTGATGTCACCTGTTTGGAGCTTCTCCCTTGTCACATGACAATCAATTTCAATGTGTTTAGTTCTTTCATGATACACTAGATTCTCTGCTATATGGACTGCTGCCTGATTGTCACAATATATATGTGCTGGCCCTTTATGAATAATTCCCATATCCATCAGCAGCCTTTTTAACCAAACAACTTCACATACTGTTGTTGCCATGCTTCTGTATTCTGCCTCAGCAGATGATCTAGAGATGGTGGTTTGTTTCTTGGATTTCCAAGAGATCAAGGAACTTCCTAGAAAGATACAAAATCCAGTGGTAGATCTCCTTGTATCAATACATGAACCCCAGTCAGCATCACAGAAACCTTTGAGCTGCAATGTGTTGTTTGCTGGATAGAACAAACCTTGTGCAGGGGATTGTTTTAGATAATGCACCACTCTCAATGCAGCCTTCATGTGGTAATCTGTAGGCTTGTCCATATATTGACTTAGAGCATTAACAGTATAACAAATATCAGGCCTTGTCAAAGTTAGATAAAGCAACTTCCCAATGAGTCTTCTGTAGGGAGTAAAATTAGTGAGAATATTCCCCCTGTCCCTAGAGATTTTCTGACTCAAATCTGAGGGAGTTGAATAAGGTTTGCAGGCCAGGAGACCACACTCATGGATGATTTGCAGGGCATATTGCCTTTGAGTAATAAACAAGCCATCAGGTTTGTGAACAAGTTCAATGCCAAGAAAAAAATGAAGAAGTCCCAAATCCTTAAGTTTGAAACTTGTATGCAAATGTGTCTTAACAGAGCTGATGTGGGCTTCACAATTTCCTGTGATGATAATATCATCAACATAGACCAGGAGTAATGTAATAGAAGAGCTCCTTTTTCTCACAAATAGTGAATAATCAGCTTTTGATTGTTTAAATCCTTGTTGAATCAAAACATGAGTAAGCTTACTATTCCACTGTCTGGAGGCTTGCTTTAACCCATATAATGATTTATGCAGCTTGCATACCATATTAGAAGAAGAGGGAAGACCAGGTGGTGGAGTCATATACACCTCCTCATCAAGGTCTCCATACAGGAAGGCGTTATTCACATCAAGTTGATGCAGCCTCCATTTCTGAGTCACTGCCACACTGAGGAGACACCTAACTGTTGTAATCTTTGCTACTGGTGAAAAGGTATGAAAGAAATCCAGACCCTCTCTCTGATTATATCCCTTAGCAACTAATCTTGCTTTAAACCTTTCAATCTCACCAGAAGCAGTATGCTTTATTTTAAAAACCCACCTTGAACCTATGGTGGTTTTATGAGGAGGGAGTGGCATTAATGTCCATGTCCCATTGGATTCCAAGGCTTGAAGCTCAGCCTGCATGGCCTCTTGCCATTTTGGATTTGAGACTGCCTCCTCATAAGTATTAGGTTCAATACATGCTGCAACATTTAGAACAATCTGTGCAGGTACATAATTAACAATGTTATATGGCTTACCAGATACTTGCACTGCAGAAGGAGAGCTTGAAACAGCAGAGGTGTTACAGAGCTCATGGTGATAATCTTGGAGATAGGAAGGTAATTTTCTATTTCTTTGAGCTCTTTGTGAAACAATGGGAGGTGTTTGACTGGTAGTATCTTGGAAAGAATTATGATTTTGGTCATTTTCAGTAGGGTGTGATTCAGAAATGTGTGGTTCAGTGGGATGATGATTTCTTGGATTTGTAGGACTGTCATAATCATATATATATGGTGTATTGATAGGAGTGGGAAGCTGTGTATCAGATGAAGGTGAAATATTGGAGAAAGGGAAAATATGTTCATGAAAAACAACATTCCTGGAAACAATGACTTGATTGGTATCAAGAATATAAAGTTTATATCCTTTGATCCCTTCTGGATAGCCAATGAAAACAGATTTATAAGCTCTCTCAGAAAATTTATGTTGGCCAACTGGAAAAACAGAAGCAAAGGCCAAACATCCAAAAGTTTTCAAATGTGAATATTGTGGTATCTTTTTGTACAGTTTGTGAAAAGGGGTGAGGTTTTGTAGTATGGGGGTAGGTGTTCTATTTATCAAATATGTGGCTGTGAGGAGACATTCTCCCCAGAATTTAAGAGGCAAGGCAGCTTGAAATCTCAGAGCTCTAGCTACATTGAGAAGGTGTCTGTGTTTCCTCTCAACAACACTGTTTTGTTGAGGTGTGTAGGCACAACTGGTTTGATGGATTATACCATGACTGGTAAAGAAGTTATGTAGGTAAAATTCTTTGCCTTGGTCAGATCTTATGATTTTGATGTTCTTGTGAAACTGGGTATGAACTTTCTGATAAAAAGATTCAAGTAATGTAATGGTCTGGTTTTTTGACTTCATTAAATAAGTCCAAGTAAATCTGGAATGGTCATCAACAATGGTGAGAAAATATTGGCATCCAATTAAAGAAGGTTCATGAAATGGACCCCAAACATCCACATGAATGAGGTCAAAAGCATTTTCTGAAAAATCTTTATTCATAATTTTGAAAGGCAAATGAGACTGTTTAGCTAAAGGACACACATCACAGTCTAAACTTTTAATAGAAGCAGGAATAAGGTTGCAAATGTCATGAAATAAACTAAATCTAGACAAGGAAGGATGTCCTAGTCTTTTATGCCATAAAAAGGAAGAAGTAGAACTCTGAGTGTGTGAGGCTTGGATGGTTGAATAAGGTTTGGTGTTGAAGTAGTATAAGCCCTGAACAACCTCAGCTGTCCCAATCTTCCTGTTGCTGTGAAGATCCTGTATGACACACAACTTAGAGTTAAAATGTAAAATACAATCATTTCCAGAACACAGTTTATGAACAGACAATAAGTTGAAGTGAAAATCAGGTGCATATAACACTCCTTCAATACTGATTTTATCTGTGAGATGAACTTTTCCTGTGTGTGTGGCTTTGATAGATTTTCCATCAGGTAAGTTTATATGCAAATTCTGTATAGGCTGACTCTCAGAAAATAGGTTAAAATCATGAATAATATGATCCGTAGCTCCAGAATCAATTATCCAACCTTGATTGAGAAGTGCAGAGCAAGTATAAATGGTATGAACCATGCTATTACCTCCATTGAAACCAAACTCAGAATTCACAGACTTAGAGCTGATGTTACTCTGATTACTCATCATCATTCCCTGCAGATAGCTCATCATTTGTTGAAGCTGTTCTTGACTCATGGTTCCACTCTTTCCTGTTTCTCCAGCATTTGACTGATTTGCCATGTGTTGAGGATTTCTTGGCTGCCCTTGCTGTGGTTTGTCTTTGGCATATTTGTGTCCAGGTGGATATCCATAAATCTCATAGCAATTCTCCACTGTGTGATTTGTTTTTCCACATTTAGTGCACACTTTTCCTTTGTTCTGTGTATTCTTGTTCCAGGATTTACCCTTCTGACCTTGTGTGTTTTGATTCTGATAATTTTTCTGATAATCATTCTTGTTGTTGTACATAGCAGCAGTTGTACCTTCCCCCTTGCTGGCATTCATTGCAGCTGATTCAACAGATGCAGGTTTGACAGACATTTCTTGATTTGCCTCTTCTTGAATCAATAAACCAAATACCACATCAAGATCAGGCATAGGCCTTTTAAGCAGAATCTGATTTCTCAGAGTATGATAAGCTTCATCTAACCCCATTAAAAACTGCATCACCTTCCTATTTTCTTTCTTTTTCAGCATAATGGTCAACACTCCACAAGGATTAGCACTACACACATAGTTCTCTTCATACACAGCAATTTCATCCCAAATGGCCTTAAGTTTAGCATAGTAAACACTGATGGGATTACCTTCTTGTTTAGTGGTAGTCAACTGTTGTTCCAGCATGAATACTCTGTGATTAGAGCTTTTAGAAAATTTCTTCTTCAACTCATTCCACACCTGAAAAGCAGAATCTGAATACAGTGTATAACTGGAAAGCTCAGGAGAAAGGCTGTTAGTAATCCATGAAAGAACCATATGGTTGCATCTAACCCAACTTGAATAAGTGGGATCTGTGACTGGTGGTTGTTGTAGTTCTCCAGTAATAAATGGGAGCTTGTTCTTGGCGGAAAGGGCCACAAACATGGCTCTACTCCATGAATGATAATTTGCAGATGTCAAAGGCTTAGTAACCAACATCAATCCTGGATTTTCACCATGGCTCAAGAAGAAAGGATTTGACTGATCATCATTAATCATCAAGGCCATTTTTCAGATCTGAAAAATAAGAACAGAGAAATAGGCGGAATAACTATATAGATAGCTCTGATACCATAAAGAAAAACAAGCTTAACATAATAATATAAAATCAATAATAGAAACTGATATTCAAGGATAAGCTTGTGTTGTTCATCAATGGAGTTTTCATCTCCAGTAAGATACTTGGAGAGAAAGAAAATAAATATATTCGATTACAATAAAAATGTGTACTATCAACCAATCTTATACAAGAAAGGTAAAGTAATACAAGGATAGAAAAGTAAAAGCACAAATGAAATAATCTAGATCACATCCATGTGTGCTAAAAGACAAGAACACATTGCAGCTCCCATAATCTCATGTGTGTGATCCAATACACCAACTCCATGTCAGCATACTGCAGAGTATATTTTATTTAGGCATTCTCATGCATATTTCAATAATATTAGTGTAAAGTTTAATCTCGTGATTCTCGTGTAAACTTCGATCTCAAAGTAACGTTAAATTGAGAGAGTTGTTTTATCTTGAAGACGAAATGTTATTTTTTACATGCACTTTTGGTTAGAGTTGCGAATATGAAACATGTGTCTGAATATTTAAATTTTTGCAATTAATCAACAGATTGGTTCTAAAAAAATTCCAAAAAAAAAAAAATGAGTTAAGTATAAAATAATTTAATTTAAACTAAATAAATATATTATTTTGATATAAAAAAATGATTAAATAAGAGTGAAATAATTCTTGATGATGTCGACCCCTATCTGTATTTCATCAATACATTAAATAAGTACCGAAATTGTCTATACAAACATGATTATAACCAAACTTTCTTTCAATCTAAATGAAATAAATAAATTTAATATTCGTTCGTTCAAGTAAGGTTGACACACTTTTTTGGGTTCAAATATTAAAAAATGTTATTTTTAACTAAAAAAATAAATAATAATAAATATTTTTAAGTTGAAAAATACATTAAAATTTCACAACCAACAAAATAGAAATAATGAATTTATATTTTAAAATGAAAAAATTATACTTCATTTGTTCCGTAGACTGAACACGAAAATTAAGAAAATATTGTTTTATTGACCATTTTACCAAAAAGTTGAAAGATAAAATATATATTTAAATTAATAAAGTAAGTAATTGAAATTAATATTTAAAAAAATAAGTGAAAATTTATATATATATATATATATATATGTGTATTTTAAAACAAAAAAGTGAGAGTAATTATTTAATTAAATGGAGTGTGACTATTGATAAGGAGAGAAAAATGTGACCATTAATATTTAACAAAAAATAAAGTTTATAAACTATTTTAGAATTGGAGGTTTAAAAAAATAAGAGTGCTAATTTAATATACTACCTATATTTCAACTATCTATGTAGGTTGATGGACAAATATTTTTTAATTTTTTAACAAAAAGATGAAGGATAAAAATATATTTTTAAGTTAAAAAAAATGATTTTAAGTAAAATTTAAAAAGTTTGTGAATTAAATAGAAATAAAATTGTATTTTAAAAGTAAATAATTCATTTTTTAAGAATGTTCACATTACATTAGGGAAAAAAATATATTCATAATTAATTGAAACAAAAAAATAGTGTATTATTGGTTGTCTTTAATTCGGTGAAAACATTAATGAAGTACTGTCCAACTTTTGTTTCTTTCCCCTTTTAGCTTGAAATTAAGAGTTTTAATTTAATTTGGTCATAATTAACTCTAATATATATTATTACTGTTCTATGATCATTCGTCTCGATATCATCCTGATTTAACTTTTAAATGTGTCAAGGACGAAATTGGAGTTTGAAAAATATTAATATGTCTTTTTTTATTTTTTATCTCGTTTTAAAATACGAAACTAGAATGAAATTACTAATTAGCTAAATAAAATTTACTATAATACAGTACTTCGGTATATCCTGTTAAAAAGTTAAAAGATACTCCCTCGGTCTAAAGACAGTTGTCATACTTTCCTTTTTGGGGTGTCCAACAATAGTTGACACACCCCAAAAAAGGAAATAATTATTCTAACTTTTTTATTTTAATATACAATTTTATTCTACTTTACCCCACATACTTTTTAAACTTACTCACAACTACTTTACTTTTCACTTTTAAAATATATTTTAATCCTTACTTTTCAATTAAAAAATAAAACAACAACAATTTTCTTAAACTCTCATCTATTAATGGCCGGAAGGAGTAAATGTATATGGCAAATTGAAATTGGAGCGATATAAGCTAAATAATTTCTACTATGACATTTGGTTATGTTATGTCCCATTGAAAAGTATAATTACAATAAACTATATACAAATGTAAAAAATTACGTAAAGTATAATTTTTCTAAAAATAATTTAAACCAATTCAAATAAATCTTGATCCATGTGGACTCTATCTGTATTTCATCAAAAACATTAAATACAGTCTACCGAAATTGGCCTATAAAAACATGATTATAATGGAACATTCTTTCAATCTAAATTTGACAAATATATATAATACTCCAAAAAAAAAAGATTAAAAAAAGATGGAATTATTTTCAAGAGTTTGATGGCAAAACAATTTTCATCACCGGCGCCACGGGGTTTCTTGCAAAGCGTAATTTACCATTTCTACCCTCGATCAATTACCTTATTAATTCTATAAGTAATGTCTCATCAGTTACATTTTAATTATTTTGTTTTGTTTTGAATGTATATATATATATATATAGTTATGGTTGAGAAATTAGTTCGGGTCCAACCGAATGTTAAGAGGCTGCAGCTTCTTCTCGTTAGAGCTTCAAATGCACGATCGGCCGAACAACAATTGCGTGAAGAGGTAAAGAAACGAACATCACGTGAATCGTCGATTGATAATTAGTAATTAAGTGAGTGACCGAACACGGAACACGTACTTACTCATGACATGCGTCAATTAATTATTTCCTTTTGCAGATTATCGATTCAATTCGGATTTGTTTCGTGTTGTGAGGGAAAAGTGGGGATCAGAAGTGAAAGTGCGTGGCAGGGGTATTTACGAAGAAAAATACTCTGCCAAGCTTAAGGCAGGGTGATGCGCTACTTCAGTATGCCGCACCACGAAGCCTTACAATTTAGTTTGTTCGTTTTAATTAATTTAAGTGTTTTAATGTGTATCTTAAATTATGAGTTTAATATATATATGTGATATATGTATAAGTTATGCAGCGGAAAGATAAACGTTAGGCAGAACGAACAAACTCACACACACACAAACGAAACGAGAAATAAATAACACAAGGAATTAAATCTTTGTATGGGTATTTAAATTAATTTTAAATTACCCATACGAATGTGCCTTACGGCAAAAATATATTATTAAAGATCAATGTCTTTACAAAGGATAATCTCGGATTTACAATCGATTAAACTTAAGGCAATGCGAAGGCATTCCTTCTCGTTTATCGGATCCGGTGATTAGTGAACAATCAAAACTGAAATAAAGTAAATAAATCTATCCTATACTAAATTCCAGATCATTCCTTAGTCATACGTAATTCTCTTCGACGAGAAGATAAATGGACGAAGAACTTCCAATGAAGATCTTGCCTACAAAACTGACTAGTGAATAATCTGGAGTACAATTCGTGTTTTGGGATAGATGAAAGTGTTGATGAAAGAGCTGAAGTCTCCTGGTATTTATAGGAGGAGCCCTCAACCGAAATCCCTAGTAAAACTAGGTTTAAAGTGGTTGAGAGAAGATAGGAACCGCCTTTGACCCAGCTCCTGTCTTTGCCGCACAGCGAGCTGTTCTTCAGGCAGGGCTAACCTTCTTCAATTGACTGGAATGCCTTGCCTCTTGCCAATGCCTTCCAATTCTATTTGTTTTCAGGTTCTCTATGCCTATCGCTCCTACTCGAGTCTTCTGCTCTTGTTCGTCGTGCAGCATGCCGAAGGTCTTCGTCCTGCCGCATGAATCTGCTAACGACTTTGAGTCTTCTGCTCTTGTTCGTCGTGCGGCATGCCGAAGGTCTTCGTCCTGCCGCATGAATCTGCTAACGACTTTGAGTCTTCTGCTCTTGTTCGTCCTGCGGCATGCCGAACGCCTTCGTCGTGCGGCATGCCGAAGCTTCGTCCTGCCGCAAAGTCTTGCGTAAGTATTCAAGGTCACTATCTTCAGCTTGCCTTCTTGAGTCCTTAGCACTTGGTCATCTTGCGGCATTGCGAGTCTTCGTCATGCCTTGCGTATCTTCGTCATGCCGCAAGGTCTGGTTCAGTAATTCAAAGTATTGATTGTTCGTACAAGCACGGATCAAGTGATACATCATGCTAAAATACATCACACATAAAATGAGTGACAACAACAATATACAAGTGTGAAGAAAGGAGAAAAACATGTAAATATGATCAAGGCATTGTTATGCCCAGTAACTCTGCGGCATTGCTCTGCCTGACATATTTACACTAACAAACTCCCCCTTTTTATCTTTCTTCACAAAACATGAGGAAGAGCATAAGAACAACTCCCCCTCAATCAAAACTCTCTTAACATAGAAGTGTAAAATTTAATCTTAGTATATCACTAAGGAAAACCAACTCCCCCTTAGTGAATTACCTCTAAGTTAAGAAATAAAAAAACATGTAGATGAAGCTTATCTATAAAAGAGAATCACACCAATTTTAATTTAATATAACAAAAACAAATAAACTAAATTAAAAACTAAACTACACTAAAATAACTAAATATTCTTTCTTCTCTTCTTGCCCTTGCCCTTGCTCTTCCCAACGGCTCCCCCTTGCGCATGCCCGGCTCCCCCTTACTCATGCCCTTGCCTTTGCTCTTCCCAAACTACTACTCCCCCTTTTTGTGACGAAAGGTGCTCCAGGAAAAAAAATAATACAAGTCATTAGAAGGAGCTTTTGCGTCAAAGGCATGGAGGTCCATCCAAGGTAGGCAATGAAAATAAACACGTCTTTATTTCAAATTCTTGATCGATTTCTATTTCGGAATGGCTAAAACATCGATCTCTAATGGCACCGAAAAGAAACGCTACGGTCAAAGCACATCATGTTGGTTTTAAATTGAAAGCACAATGCATTTAAAACAAGAAAACAACGCTTCCTTATGCGGCAGTAAGAGAAGTTTTTTTTTTTTTTTTTTTTTTTTAATAATAAAAAAATATTTTTGAGGTGTGATAACTTCTACGATAAACTAGACAATTAATATCCAAAAATAAAAAAACAGGAAGTGTGTAAAGAAAAGACACACTCCGGTTGGGCAACACGCTACATATGGAATAAGCTGCATACTTCTCTTCATAGATGCCAAGATTCAGAAGATGAATGTATTGAATATCTTAGGCACTTAGTACATTGAATCAAAACCCTTTGTATATATAGTTTTTTTTTTTTTTTTTTTTTACAAGTATTTGGGTTTGTCTATGTTGCCTAAGAGCTTTGGATATTCTCTCTGCCTTCGGAAGATTTTACATTCTTTATTATGGCATTCTGAAGTGGCAAATTTGAAAGAGAAGTTGAAGCTGCCATGTCAATGCGGCAGCGCGTTGCAGTCGTGCATCTAGGGCACGCTGCACATACTCAATGGTTTGTTTATGTCAATTTGTCTATTTCCTGCCTTCGTGTCTTCAGGTGATGCGGCAGCAGCAACAACAATTGAGGAAACATCAGCAACATCGGTTGAGGCAGCAGCAACATTAGTTGAGGCAGCACGATCAGCTGAGGCAAAAACACCGATTTTTGTTTTGGGAATCCAAACTTGATTCACTTTCTTCTTCATCGGCTTAGTAGGAGACATTGATTTGTTGAGATATTTGCTGGGATTCCAAGGTCCTACATTTGAGGATAGAAAACGACCGTTTTTTATGTCTTCTTCACGTCTCCAACAATAGGGTCGAATATGACCAGGGACGAGGCAATAGTGGCATACATATCGTCGTTTCAATTTGTTCTTCAGTTTAGGCAGGGGTTGCCTTGTTCTCGTCTTGCCTGATTCTGCATGCCCTTGCCTCTGCCTTCTGCCTTTGTTGGGGGCAGGGGCAGAAACCTTGCCTTTGGTTGGTGTGAATTCTTGTGAACTTGAAGGCTTAGAAGCATCATTTGAAACACCTTCTGATGCTTTCACAAAAGTAATTCCCGTGGATATCTTCTTTGGAGGGAACACGGCATCGATAGTCTTTTGGTAACCGAGACCTTGCCTTTCAACATTTGATATGCTCATCACGGCATCCAATTTGGAAGTACCTGTGTTGAGCTTCTCAAAAGTATTGTTGGCAGCCTCCAACTTTCCATTTGATCGCTCGAGATCGATCTTGAGTCTGCCTATTTCCATATCCTTCCTCGTCAGCTCCACATCAAACTTTTTTAATCGTTCTTCGTAATATCCTTTGTCGGCCATCAAGCTCTCCACCACCTTGGATTGATTCCTGAATCGTTCTTCGGTTGAGGCTTTGTCGGCAATCAAATTCTTCATCATCGTGGATTGCTTCTTCAAATCCATTCGAAGGTCATCAAAATTGTCTTTTAGTTCCATGAAAAGTTCAAGGGAGATTGGAACTTCTTCAAACTCATCGTCATTAATGGAGGCAGTGAGACACATGAAACTCCCTGCCTTGGTTGCAGCAGCTGTATGACAGACTTTCGGGTATGCTATGGCAGGGTCTGCGGCAGAGGTTGCGGCAGAGTTATCATCTTCATCATCTGATAAGCACCTGCCTTCAAAGCGAACTGCAAAGGCAGTGTTAGTACAAAAATTCTCAGCCTCAGTTTGATTAAAAAGATCTAAGTCCTGAAATGCTATCATGTTAACAAAATTTTCAATTTTTCTATTTTTAGTTGGGCATTCGGTAGCATAATGTCCAATTCCATGGCATGAGTGACACTCAATTTTGGACCAGTCCTTCTCTTGGCTTGAATTGGAATTTGAGTTTGATCGTTGAGGCACAAATCTTCTTCCTTGACTCGTTGCGGCCTTTGATGGATTCCTCATTCGCCGTGGATCGAACTTACCTTTGAGAGATCGTACAAGAATAACATCGAGCTTCCTTGAGAGTAGATCAAACTTATCATCACCATCATCGTATCCAAGTAACTCGTAAATTTCGTCATCATTCAGGGCATTGGCTGCGGCAGGGTTAACAAAGGCAGAATGGTTGTTGCCTTTCGAGCTGCCTTCCTCCTTGCCGTCAGGTTCTGCCACAAAGTAGCCCAAATTTACCACACGAGACAGACCGTCAGTATCACGATCTTGCATATTTAGCTCATAGGTCTTGAAGACTGCCATTAAAGAGACGAAGTCTTCAGAGGAACCTAAAGGGCCATCTTCAATTGCCGTAACTTTTGCTTGAAATTTTGAATTCAAGGATCTCATTACTTTGCTACAAACAGCCACATTGCTTATGGGAGAGCCAAGATCAGCACATTCATTGACGATAGACATGATTTCGCCAAAGTACTGCCTTGCCGACTCATCATCACGCATGCGCAAATTCTCAAAACGAGACATGAGCATGCGGAGCTTTGTCTTCTTCACTGTGGTATTTCCTTCACAATGAAGAGCGAGTTGATCCCATATGTCTTTAGCAGATGCGCATTGCTTGACAATTTTGTACATATCACAATCGATAGACTCGAGGATGGCACACCTTGCCCTATCGTTGGCAGTACTTATGGCAACCTCATCGGTAGACCATTTTTCAAAGGCTTTTTCAAGCTTACTACCTTCCGGTAACTCCTCAATGGGAGGTTTCCATCCTCGAAGGACTGAAAGCCAAGCATTGCGGTCAATAGATTTTATCCTTGCCTCAATACGAGTTTTCCAAAATCCATAATTATCACCATTAAGAACAACCGGTGTTCGTATGATGTAAGATGTATCTGACATTGTGAGTGTGTAAAATCAGAGGGACCGTTAGCACTAAGTGAGTCTAGTGTCGTCTCTGATACCACTTGAAAGTGCGTGGCAGGGGTATTTACGAAGAAAAATACTCTGCCAAGCTTAAGGCAGGGTGATGCGCTACTTCAGTATGCCGCACCACGAAGCCTTACAATTTAGTTTGTTCGTTTTAATTAATTTAAGTGTTTTAATGTGTATCTTAAATTATGAGTTTAATATATTTATGTGATATATGTATAAGTTATGCAGCGGAAAGATAAACGTTAGGCAGAACGAACAAACTCACACACACACAAACGAAACGAGAAATAAATAACACAAGGAATTAAATCTTTGTATGGGTATTTAAATTAATTTTAAATTACCCATACGAATGTGCCTTACGGCAAAAATATATTATTAAAGATCAATGTCTTTACAAAGGATAATCTCGGATTTACAATCGATTAAACTTAAGGCAATGCGAAGGCATTCCTTCTCGTTTATCGGATCCGGAGATTAGTGAACAATCAAAACTGAAATAAAGTAAATAAATCTATCCTATACTAAATTCCAGATCATTCCTTAGTCATACGTAATTCTCTTCGACGAGAAGATAAATGGACGAAGAACTTCCAATGAAGATCTTGCCTACAAAACTGACTAGTGAATAATCTGGAGTACAATTCGTGTTTTGGGATAGATGAAAGTGTTGATGAAAGAGCTGAAGTCTCCTGGTATTTATAGGAGGAGCCCTCAACCGAAATCCCTAGTAAAACTAGGTTTAAAGTGGTTGAGAGAAGATAGGAACCGCCTTTGACCCAGCTCCTGTCTTTGCCGCACAGCGAGCTGTTCTTCAGGCAGGGCGAACCTTCTTCAATTGACTGGAATGCCTTGCCTCTTGCCAATGCCTTCCAATTCTATTTGTTTTCAGGTTCTCTATGTCTATCGCTCCTACTCGAGTCTTCTGCTCTTGTTCGTCGTGCGGCATGCCGAAGGTCTTCGTCCTGCCGCATGAATCTGCTAACGACTTTGAGTCTTCTGCTCTTGTTCGTCGTGCGGCATGCCGAAGGTATTCGTCCTGCCGCATGAATCTGCTAACGACTTTGAGTCTTCTGCTCTTGTTCGTCCTGCGGCATGCCGAACGCCTTCGTCGTGCGGCATGCCGAAGCTTCGTCCTGCCGCAAAGTCTTGCGTAAGTATTCAAGGTCACTATCTTCAGCTTGCCTTCTTGAGTCCTTAGCACTTGGTCATCTTGCGGCATTGCGAGTCTTCGTCATGCCTTGCGTATCTTCGTCATGCCGCAAGGTCTGGTTCAGTAATTCAAAGTATTGATTGTTCGTACAAGCACGGATCAAGTGATACATCATGCTAAAATACATCACACATAAAATGAGTGACAACAACAATATACAAGTGTGAAGAAAGGAGAAAAACA